>CM045994.1:73300723-74518536 GCA_025175895.1 Wurfbainia villosa | reverse complement strand
CGATAATACGGCTAGTCCCAAGAAACTCAATTTCGTAACATTTCTTGAGTATCCCAACTCGGATTGCCTCCACTTTAATCGGATCCACCTCTATTCCCTTCTCTCGAGACTCTATATACCTAGAAATGATATCGCCTCAACCAAAAATCGCATTTCTTTGAATTTAGCGTATAGCAGCTTATCCTTTAAAATCTGTGACACTAGCGTCGGATGTTGTCGGTGTTCTTCGACTTTGGGAATAAATGAGTATATAAATCGATAAAGACAATCACAAACAGATCCAAATATGGTGGAAGATCCGGTTCATCAAATCCATAAATCTTTGCGGGGGCATTAGTAAGCCCAAGCGGCATAACGAAACTCGTAATGACCATATCGAGTTACGAATGCGATTTTATGAACATCCTCTCCTTTCACCCGCGATTGATGGTACCCCGACCTCAAATCAATCTTTGAGAATACGATATGCCTGTAGTTGATCAAACAGATCATCGATTCTAGGCAACGGGTACTTATTCTTAACTGTAACCCGATTCAACTCTCTGTAGTCAATGCACAGCCGCATCGACCCATCCTTCTTACGGACGAACAACACTGGCGCTCCCCATGGTGACACACTGGGTCGGATGAAACCCTTATCCAATAGTTCTTGTAGTTGCGCCTTCAGTTCCTTCATTTGATGGGTGGGTGCGAGACAGTGCAGTGCTTTAGAACCTGAGGGTAGTTCCCGCTTATTAGTTCTATCCCAAACTCTACTTCCCGGACAGGGGGTAAACCTGCAATGTCATCTGGAAACACCTCGGAAAGTTCGAACTACCTCTACCTCCTCCAGTTTGGTCTAGGGGCCTCACTTTTCTCATTATGTTGACTAGGAATCCGTTACACCCCTTGTTCAACATTTTCTGAGCTTTACATGAGGATACAATATGAGGGAGACCTAGTGTGGAAGTTGCATTGAAGATGACAAATTCATCATTTTGCGATTTGATTTAACTGGCCCTTTGTCTATCAATAATAATTGCCTGCGTCACGGCCACCAATCCATACCCAGAATCACATCGAAATCCACCATCTCCAACACAATAAGGTCGGCGTACACTGTAGAGTCCTGCATCTTCATAGGGCAGTTCCTCACTATTCTATTACTAGGCAGTTCTTCCCCAGAAGGCAAGGACACGCGATAGCCGGTAACCATCCAATCACATGAAATATCCAGTCTTGCGATATAAGCCACAGATATGAAAGAGTGTGTAGCTCCAGAATCAATTAAAGCATGAGCGGGTAGATTGACAATAGAAATTCTACCTGTGATGATGGTCGATTCTGGATCCACCTGTTCCTGTGTCATGGCATACACCCTTCCTCTGGTTGGCTCTGTGAGCTGAGGGCAGTTCATAGCAAAGTGCCCCGTCTTCTTGCACTTATAGCACATGTCAGTACCCACTAAACATTGACCTGCATGAACCTTCTCACACTTGGGACACTGAATTTTTCTTTCGCCTTTAGCAGATGGTCAGAATGGTCGAGGTTCACAGAATTCATTATCGTGGCTGCGTCTGTATGTGGTCTTGCCTCAGCTGGCAGCGCAAACTTCTTGACTTCGGTGCGAGGTTCCCTTCACAGTAACTCGGTCTCTTGTTACAGCATTTCCCCTCATGTCATTTCTGTCCCTCTCGACATCGAGCCGATCCTGACCTCCCTAAAGGTGGTAATTGCTCGGCTCGACATCATGTCGAATCACGCCTCGATCCCTCAAGAAATGTTTGACTCCTCCGCAGGTTGACTTGCAATCATGGGTACAAAATACCGCCCCTTCTCGAATTCTCTGACGATTCACCATCGTCGTCATCCCCTTGGCGAAGCTCTAAGAATTCTCTAGCCATTCGAGTTCTGGTGTCAGCAGTGAAATACTTTCCATAGAATACCTCTTTGAATTCAGCCCAAGTAACTGTAGCTAGGTCCACTGCTGCGCGTGCCCCCTCCCACCATATCCGAGCATCGCCACGCAACATGAATATGGCACACCTCACCTTGTCAGCATCCGTAAGCTGCATGAAGTCGTATATCGTCTCCAACGATCGAATCCATCCTTCTGCAGCGATAGGATCTATATTTCCCTTAAACTCCGTCGGACCCAGATCCTTGAACTGCTTGTAAACCGGGTTCACACTGGTTGTAGGCCCGCCGTGCGCATTTCCTTGCTCCCTGGCTCTCAACAACTGTTGGATCTGTTCTCCGTGGATTCGACTCTGTTCCTGCATGATTGCCGCAAGCTCCGCGAGAAACTGACCAGTCTGCCCAACTTCCCCATTGTTCCTTCGACCCGCCATTCACCTATAAACGCAATATCGACACCATTATCTCCAATTTTGTACATAAACTCAAACATGATTACAGTAAGATTACTACTTGAAAAGTAAGTATAAAACCTACAACCGCGGGGATGATTGTATCCGAGTCCTTGATGAGATGGCATGCCCACACTGTCCTTTGGAATCGATGCTCTGATACCAACTGAAAAGACCCAACCTGATACCTATATATAGACCCTTAGTCCGACTCCTCATCTAAAAATAAATCACATACACATGATTGAATAATCCTCTTTATTTTATTCACTTTCAAGTAAGAGTCTCAATTACAGCCTTTACACTCAGCACCTTACTGAAGTAATTCATCCCTACTCACTCGGACAGTCCTGCAGTCATCCAAGTCCCGGACAACGTGTGGCATGCTCATCACCATCTCCTCGCCATCACCCCGTCCTCCAACGCGCACGAGGACTCAGCTCCTACCTATAAATATTTAGTGACATCATGAGTTCACACAAAGGATAAATGCACGGCGTAAGAGGAGAGGAAATAAAATCAAAACTCAGAACATGAATCATAAAGTTAAATATATGTATAGCATGCAACTCGACCTAGCATCCCTAACACATACAAGATATGCGAATATAGCACCATGGTAGGCTAAATGTCAAATTCCCAGTTCACTATCCTGTACTCCAACCATGAAGCGCAATCATTTTCTATAAAGGAACATGTAAATATAACAAGACCGTAATTGCACCCATGCTTTTCTATCATGCTAACTATATATATCATAAATCTTCGTGGTATCTCACATTTTGCATTTTAAATGCGGAGCCAGTCAAAACCTTGTTTTCTTGTGCAATCCTGAGGTACCTCTAGAAAGAACCAAGGGGATCACCATCGATCATTGATCAATCATCAATTTGGGTGGGCCCTTCCCGGAGCTCATCCCGGGAAGCCCAACCCGTCCAGGCACCACTAATACTCATGTACATACAATTAGCTAGATAAAGAACATCTAACATTTCTTCTCATAGTCAATCATATTGATCACTTTATATATAGTTGAACATTTTAAGCTAGCAATTAACTCAGTATACAGATGGATGATATCACGAGCGATAATCTAACATCTAACTTTAAGTATGCGGATGGATGAACATACATATATAGATATAGCATCTAACCTCATACACAGGTAGATGTTAGTCATAACTGATACACATAGCAGATAGGCATTTGAAAGATTTGATGAACACTGTACTAAATAATAACATGGCACATCATGGATGATCCTAAATATCTCTACATAGCATCCAACCTCATACACAGGCAGATGGTAATTACACACATTTACATATAGCATCTACACTCATACTCAGGTAGATGGTAATGACACCCATTTATATATATAACATCTAACCTCATACTCAGGTAGATGGTAATTATAATATTTTACATAGCAACTACAACATAATTAAAGAACTTCCGAATCGTTATCTAAGCGTGTAGAGGAAATAAGAACATAACAGAATTACTCTACTAACATTGATGTCTCCACTACAATCCAGTAACCCCAATTTTTCCCTGACTCCTTCATTTTATACTAACCATTAGCTCCTACCTAAAACTATCTCACCGTTATATCCCACTGTAAAGCTAGGAGAATTTCCCAGAAAACCCTAGAACAGCCCCTCCGAGCCCACACTGGAGTGGACCTCTACCACAGCTGCAACCAACTACACCTTCTTTCCCATCTCCACTAAGGATCCGACCGATTCGTCAAATCCCATACTCCGTTCACCGCTGCAGAACCCATCGGTGCCGGATTCCAATCCCAGCCGATGCCAACATTCATCCAGGTTCTACCATACCCTCTGCCCCAAATCCACACAGTAAATCCCTCACCAACCTAACAAACCGTCTACGCAATGCCCGGCGTGAATCCACAGCAATGAGAACCCCTTAACCCAGATTATCACCGATTTATCTAAAACTATCTACATCTACCCCGGAATCCATTCGAAAACCAAACCTCAAGCTCAAGCACGAAAGAAACTGAAATCCCCCGTTCAAGCTCCACGGATTCAACTATCTCTAACTAACCTACAACCCTCTATCGCCAGCCTTTTCCCGAGATTTACTTACCGTACAGTCGACGGAGGACGATCGGATGGCCGCCGACAGCGTTGAGGCGAGCTTCGGCGGAAGAAATCGCCGAGAGCAGTGGATCTGGGAGCTGGCGGCGAATAGGCGATGGAGGGAATGTACCACCGACGGGGACGATCGGATGGCCGCCGGCAGCGTTGAGGCGAGCTTCGGCGGAAGAAATCGCCGAGAGCAGTGGATCTGGGAGCTGGCGGCGAATGGACGACGAGGAGATTGGTTCGCGGAAGAAAAGGGTCGGCTGATGGCTTATAAATGCCGCCCGCTGGGGTTAAGCCAAATCAGATTAATCCAAACCTAAGCTAACCCATATTTAACCCATGTTTAACCTAAGCTAACCTCAGTTAATCCAAACACTCCCTTCAGGCCCAAATATTTCTCCGAACCGATCATATGAATCCCTTTTTAACTCAGACTTCCCATTCCGACTATACATACCCGTTTATTTATATTATTGTTATATATATATATATATATATATATCTAGATATTTTATTATTATCATTATTATTATTATTATTATTATTATTATTATTATTATTTTTTTTTTTTTTTTTTTTTTTTAGACTGCCATTTGAGAGCTTTAAGGGCTCGCGTGATCGCTCATGGGAGCGATTAGCGACCAGAATGATGCAATGATCGCTTGGAAGCAATGATCGGTCGTGCGAGCGCGGATCTGGCGTTGCCCCAGGCGACGCATCGCGTCGGCAATGATCGGTGAGAGTCCCGTTGGAACTTGTCCAACGTGGATTGAGCCGTTGTCTCACATCTACAGTGTTGGCAGTCGACTGGTGATTTATGGCAGTCGACTACCAGGCGGAAATCCAGCCCGACGCGAGATAAAAGGAAGCTGTTCGTGGAGATTGCGGCATCAGTTCTTGGAGAGCTTTCTTGAGGCGATTTGAAGGCGATTTACAGGTGCATTTCAGGGCCCTTCAACCTCATCCAAGCAACCAACAAGCAAAGCGCTCAAACCCTAGTTTTGTAAAGTGTTCTTTACATTTCCTTTGTATTTGCTTGTATTTCCTTAGATTATTGTTGTAATCTTGTGTACGAGGTTTCTCCGCCTTCGACTTGTTGTCGAGAAGGAGTTTATTGATTAGTGATTGCATTGGCGTCGCTAGAGCTCGATCCGTGGAGTAGGAACCATTACGGTTCTGAACCACGTTATATGCTTGTGTTGTGATCGTGTTGTGATTGTGTGTCTTGTTATATTTATTTGTTATTATTATTCCGCTGTGCTAACAAGATTGTAGACGATTGAACGCGAAAGAATTCCATCTACATACGGTATCACGCTATTCACCCCCCCTCTAGCGGGCGTCAAATTTCCAACAAGTGGTATCAGAGCCTGGTGGCTCTTCAACGGATTAACAACCGGGAGCAAGACTCTAGAGGGTAAAGATGGAATTTCAAGACAAGCTAGGTTGGGACATCAACACACCGGTCCCGTACTCATTATATGGACAAGAAGGCTTCGATTCTTGGAAGAGAAGAATTGAAGATTTTTTGATGATGAGGGACTTCGAGGAATGGTCTCTATTAATGGAAGGATTTGAGTATCCTAGAGGACCAAAAGGTGGTTTCCTCAAGAAGAAGAGATGGAGTGAAGATCAACTCCAAAGATTCGAGAAAAACAAGAAGGTAATCAAATTCATTTTTGATTTAATTCCAAATGAATTCTTGTGTAGCCTAGGTGAATGCATGGATGCTAAGGAGCTATGGAGCGATTTGGCAAAGCTCCATGAAAGCCCATCAATGGTCCAAGAGGAAGAGACCGAAGAGGCTAATGCATCATCTTCACAAGGAAGTGAGGACTTGGAGGTTGAGAGATCATCAACATCCAAAGAGGAAGAGGAAGTAGAATCGGAAGTTGATAGGGAGTCAATTTACGGATTGGTGGAGGAAGCGGAAGAAGCATCCACCTCAAGGATTGAGGGGGAGGAGAGAACTTCCATACCGGAGCAACAAGAAGAAGCTTCAACATCCAATCAAGATGAGAAGCTCAAAATACAACTCCGCACCTACCACCGAACTAGGTAACTCAAACACATCAATCTCAAATAAAAATAATATCATGTGCTTTGAGTGTAGGGAATTTGGGCACTACAAGAGCAAGTGCCCAAAGAAGATTAGGAAAGCTCCACCGGCTCCAAAGTCAAGGATGCCGGTTCCCCAAATATCAAGAGCAAGGAGCATATCATATGCTTCAAGTGCAACTCAAGGGGACATTATAGGAATCAATGTCCTAGGGGAAGCAAAAAGACCAAAGAGGGAGCTACACATGTAGGGGGAGCCTCTAGTGCAAACCCTAAGGTATATTTCAATAATGCACCTTCTTTAGTTAATAGGCAAAGGCATGCTAGGAATTTAAATTCTCTTGCAATTTATGAAAAGCATGCTAATAGGAATAAATATTTTTGCTTAGGAGCTAAAAGTGTCCATTTTAGTAATAAGGAGAAATTTGGGACTAATGTCCCTAGAAACCCATACCTAGTGAATCTATTAAGAAAATACAAGAACATCTAGGTTTTAATCCAAAATGGACTAGGCATATGCCAAGAAAGTCAAATGCCCAAGATTTAAATCAAGATTCTAAAATTGGGAAATTAGAATTAGAGAACCAAGCCTTAAGGTCAAGACTTGAAAAACTTGAAAAGACCCTTAGGAATATACAAAATCAATTTAAAGGGTCTAGTGGTCAAAATCAAGGGTCCAATAGTCACAGTCAACACTTAGGACCTAAGAGTCAAAAGTCAACCAAGGGCAAGAAAGGTTTGGGTCACAAACCTAAGCCTAAGGTGGCTTACCATAGTGTTCCATTTGATTATGGAACACAAACTAGGTCTAGGAAGACCAAGGTCAATAGGGAAGTCATCCCTAGAGTTGACCAAAGGGTGTGCCTAGTGGCTAGGGTTTCTAGGAAACCTAGGGTGGCCACTAAGAAGGTTGCAAGGGGAGTCACCCCTAGAGTCAACCTAGGTAAGACCCAAATGACCAAGGCTAACAAGCCTAGGAGGGTCATTAGAAAGGTATCTATGGAGGTTATCCCTAGGGAATACCTAATCAACCCTAGGAGCTCAAATAGATTTTGGGTTCCTAAGAGCGTGATTGATTCACGCTAAGATGGGTTTAGGGTGTGTCAACCTTGATTGGATGGGTAGTTAACTCAACCATAACAAAGGTGACACTTTAGGTTATTTTCAAGGTTATGGTTACCTTGAAAATACATTTGAGTTTTTAATCCTAAAAGATTTTAGGATATGCCAATATTAATTATGAAGTTTGATAAAATGATCATTTTGGCACAATTTAGGTTTAGAGGTTGGTGTGCCATTTTGGGTTTTGGCACACTAGGGAGATTAGGTTAATATGACAAAATATGTTTAATCCCAACAAATGGCAATTAATATTAAAATTTAGGTGTTATTATACCTATATATTTTATATGCCATGATTTGTTTGCCATATGTCATGACATGACATCATGTTTACTTTTATCATCTAAATGTCATGATCATGCTTAGGATTAAGATATTAAATGTCATGTGTTTTTAGATTTCATCATATGCCATGACATCATGATCATTGGCCATGATTTATTTTTCTATTATTATGCCATGATCATTTTCATGCATCTAAATTGATTAAAATTGATTTAAGGACTATGACATGACTTGGAGTCCCATTTATAAGGGAATCAAGTAGAGTTGCCTTAGAAAAATGCATGAAACCCTAGGTTAAGAGAACAAAACCCACATCTCACATCCAATTGACATGTATGTGTATTTATACACCCTAGATACATGTGAGATGCTAGGATATGAGTTGAGTTCAAGGTGCATAGTTTTTGCATCTAGATGAGCTAAAACTCATCTAATTTTCCAGTGTGGATCATTGGGAAAGCTTGTGTACAAGTCATGCACATAGAGCTCAAGGAATATGATCCAAAATAAGGTTTTGAAAACGGTTTAAAATCATTTTGACAAACCTTGGTGAAGTCTATCTTTTGATAGCAATCACCATTGATGAGATTGATACAAAGTGAGCTTAAACTTTAAAGTTTTTAGTCACTTTTAGATTTTGTATCAATTTCACTATTTTATGGGTAAAATATTTTTCAAACATTTTTCACCCATTGTTTTGGTCATAAGTATTATACGTATCAAATTTCGTGATTTTTCGATGTACGTATAATTATTTATGAATTTTTGAATTTCGTTCTGATAGTTGAAATTGAATTTCTACCGATCATTGCCACTTGGTGGCGATCGTGATAAATGTGATCGGTGATTCTTGTCGACAGTCATTTGCCAGTCTGATTCGGGTTAACAAGGTTTGTTTAGCCCGTGTTCAGCTATGGTAAGGTTCCTAACCACTCCTAACCCTAGGATATGCTTTGGGAAGCATTATGAAGGGTGAAAATCCATTGGATATGGATTAGGAGTTGTGTTAGGTCAAAGTATCAAATTTAGGGTGAGTAAAAGTTCTATGTTGAACGTAGAACCTTAATTTTGATGGTTTAGAGTTCCTATTGGCTTAGGGACTTCCCAAGGACATTGTTGGTGCAATGGTCAAGGGGGAGCAAGCCTTTAGGGGGAGGTATCCATCTTGGGATGATGGATGTTTTTTTTATGGGGAGAATGTTATCAATTGAAAATTGATGGGTGTTTGATACCCAATTTGGAAATTGGGAGAGTGAGATAGGAGTGCCTCTCTTGAGTGATATGGGACTTATCACTAGGAAGATGGTAGGCATCCTAGGTATTTTTGATCAAGGGGGAGATTGTAAGATCTCATTGGGACATGAGACATTGACCTCCTTGGAGAGAAAACCTTTTTGATGTTAGTCAAAAAGGGGGAGAATGTTTGGGGGAGAACATTTGATTTACATTTTCACTTAAATGTTTGGGGGAGAACATTTGGTGAGTGTTTACCAATTTGGGATAATTGGTAAGGGATTTGAGTTAGTGCTCTAACTCATGATTTGTTTGGTTTTTTGTCAAACATCAAAAAGGGGGAGATTGTTGGTGCAATCGGCCCAGGTCACGATTGACCAGGACTCGAGTTTGACTCGAGTGATGTTTTGATGTTTGACAAAATATGTTTGACAAAGTATGTTTGACATAGGATTGACATTGATGTTGGACATTGATGTCGGTTAATATGTTGGGGAGATTGTTTATACAATCGACCCAGGTTATAATTGACTTTGATGGTTGACTAGGGTTGACCATGTGATTAAGGGAAAGTCCAAGTCATGGGTACTTGGCATGGAAAGTCCAAGTGGGACACTTGGCAATTGGGAAAGTCCAAGTCTTGAGCACTTGGCATGAGAAGTCCAAGCATGGGTCTTGGCAAATGAGAAGTCCAAGCATGGGTCTTGGCAAATGGAAAGTCCAAGCATGGGTCTTGGCATGGAAAGTCCAACATGGGTTGGCAAGGGAAAGTCTAAGCTTGAGTCTTGGCATTTGGGAAGTCCAAGGGGCTTGATATTGGCAAAAGTCAAGCGGAGTCTTGGCAAGATAAGTCCAATGTTTGGCGTGTAAAGTCCAAGCGGAGTCTTGGCAGCGTAAGTCCAATGTGCCTTGGCGGTGTAGACACCGTTAGCATGACATAGCCGATGGAAGCACCTGGAAGCTAGCGCGATGGATGAACAAGTCATGGATGACTTGAAGGGATCTGAGAGGCGTGAGGCTGATGGAGGTGACTAGAAGGCTTAGGTCTAGGCTAAGGGTGGTCTAGCAAGTATGGGGGCACCATACTTGGGTTAAAACCTCATTCTTGAGGTTGGCAATGATCGCATTATGGCGGTTCATTGCCGGAGTCGACTCGAGTTCGACCGCCGTTTGAGAGCTTTAAGAGCTCGACCGCATGGGAGCTGATCGGAGCTCGACGGCAATGATCGCGCCGAGATGGCGATCAGTCGAATGTAAGCAGAGACGCTCCGTGAGCCGTAGGCGATCGACTACAGGCGTTAGCGATCGCGCCGCCGGCGATCGGTGAGAGTCCGCTGGAACTTGTCCAGCGTGGATTGAGCCGTTGTCTCACATCTACGATGTTAGCGATCGGTGATTTATGGCGGATCAGCGGAAATCCGACGCGAGATAAAAGGAAGCTGTTCGTGGAGATTGTGGCATCAGTTCTTGGAGAGCTTTCTTGAGGCGATTTGAAGGCGATTCTGAGTGCATTTCAGGGCCCTTCAACCTCATCCAAGCAACCAACAAGCAAAGCGCTCAAACCCTAGTTTTGTAAAGTGTTCTTTACATTTCCTTTGTATTTGCTTGTATTTCCTTAGATTATTGTTGTAATCTTGTGTACGAGGTTTCTCCGCCTCCGACTTGTTGTCGAGAAGGAGTTTATTGATTAGTGATTGCATTGGCGTTGCTAGAGCTCGTTAGAGCTCGATCCGTGGAGTAGGAACCGTTACGGTTCCGAACCACGTTATATGCTTGTGTTGTGATCGTGTTGTGATTGTGTGTCTTGTTATATTTATTTGTTATTACTATTCCGCTGTGCTAACAAGATTGTAGACGATCGAACGCGAAAGAATTCCATCTACGTACGGTATCACGCTATTCACCCCCCCTCTAGCGGGCGTCAAATTTCCAACACCTTTTCCATAGATGAACACGGGCTAAACAAATCTTGTTAACCCGAAATCAGACCTGGCAATCGACTCCTGATAGTAATCAGTTGACTGCCACTCACATCAGTCGACTGCCACACAGGGCAGTCGACTGATAACTGAAAATCTCGATTTTCAGCTATCAGAAATGAATTTTGGAAATTCATAAATAATTATATGTAATTCGAAAAATCGTGAAAATTCATACGTATAATACTTATGACACACACAATGGGTGAAAAATATTTGAAAATTATTTTACCCATAAAATAGTGAGTTTGATACAAAACTCAAAACCATTGAAATTTTCAATGTTTTGGCCCTATTTTGTATCAACTCTATCAATGGTGATTGCTATCAAAAGATAGACTTCACCAAGGTTTTTCAAAATGATTTTAAAATGTTTTCAAAACCTTATTTTGGATCATATTCCTTGGGCTCTATGTACATGACTTGTACACATACTCTCCCAATGATCCACGAATGAAACAAGATGAGTTTTAGTTCATCTAGATGCAAAAACTATGCACCTTGAACTCAACTCATATCCTAGCATCTCACATGTATCTAAGGTGTATAAATACACATACATGTCAATTTGATGTGAGATGTTGGTTTTGTTCATCCTAATCTAGGGTTTCATGCATTCTCTAAGGCAACCCTACTTGATTCCCTTATAAATGGAACTTCAAGTCATGCCATAGTCCTTAATTCAATTTCAACCAAATTGTCTTAAATGCATGAATGATTATGGCATTAGAAATGTTATAAATAAGCATATGCTCATAATCATGATGTCATGGCATAAGATGAAATCTAAAAAACACATGACATTTGAAACCTTAATCCTAAACATGAATCATGACATATAAAATCATAGAACCAGGCATGATGTCATGACATGACATATGACAATCAAAGCATGACATATAAAATATATAGGTATAGTAATACCTAAATTTTAATATTAATTGCCATTTGATATAGTTAGATATATTTTTCCATATTGTCATTAATCTCCTTAGTGTGCCAAAAACCCAAAATGGCACACTAACACTCTAAACCCTAATTGTGCCAATTTGATCATTTTATCAAAACTTCTCAATTAATATTGGCACATCCTAAAATCCTTTAGAATTCAAATCTAACCACATCCCAAGGTAACCAAAACCTTGAAAATGACCTAACATGCCACCTTTGCCATGATTGAGTTAACTACTCATCCAATCAAGGTTGGCACACCCTAAACCTATCTTAGCGTGAATCAATCACGCTCTTAGGAACCCAAAACCGATTTGAGCTCCTAGGGTTAATTAGGTATTCCTTAGGGATAACCTCCCTAGATACCTTCCTAATGACCCTCCTAGGCTTGTTAGCCTTGGTCATTTGGG
Source organism: Wurfbainia villosa (assembly GCA_025175895.1). Taxonomy (NCBI): domain Eukaryota; kingdom Viridiplantae; phylum Streptophyta; class Magnoliopsida; order Zingiberales; family Zingiberaceae; genus Wurfbainia; species Wurfbainia villosa. The sequence goes on along the minus strand of CM045994.1, from coordinate 74,506,036 downwards.
TCTTACCTAGGTTGACCCTAGGGGTAACTCCCCTTGCAACCTTCTTAGTGGCCATCCTAGGTTTCCTAGAAACCCTAGCCACTAGGCATACCCTTTGGTCAACTCTAGGGATAACCTCCCTATTGACCTTGGTCTTCCTAGACCTAGTCAATGTTCCATAATCTAATGGAACACTATGGTAAGCTACCTTAGGCTTAGGTTTGTGACTCAAACCTTGCTTGCCCTTGGTTGACTTTTGACTCTTAGGTCCTTGGTGTTGACTTTGATTTTTTGGACCTTTGACTTTGACCATTAGACCCTTTAAATTGATTTTGTATATTCCTAAGGGTCTTTTCTAGTTTTTCAAGCCATGACCTCAAGGCTTGATTTTCAACCTCTAATTGCCCAATTGATTTTTGATTAGTTTTTTGGGCATTACCATTTTCTCTAGGCATATGCCTACCCTTCTTAGGGTTAATGCCTAAGTGGTTTTCTATTTTCCTAATGCTTTCCTTAGGAAGAGTTTTTCTAGGGACATTAGTCCCAAATTTCTCCTTTCTTGAAAAATTTACCCTCTTGGCTCCTAAGCAAAAGTATTTATCTCTAGCATGCTTTTCATGGTGAATTGCAAGAGAATTAAAATTTCTAGCATGCTTTTGACTTTTAAATTTGGAAGGTGCATTATTAAAATATACCTTAGGGTTAGCTATAGAAGCTCCCCCTACTTGTGATGCTCCTCCTTGCCCCTTCTTCTTCCCCCTAGAGCATTGACTCCGATAATGCCCCTTTGAATTGCACTTGAAGCATATGATGTGCTCCTTGCCTTTAGGTGTTGGGGAACCGACATCCTTGACTTTTGGTGCCGGTGGAGCTTTCCTAATCTTCTTTGGGCACTTGCTCTTATAGTGCCCAAATTCCCTACACTCAAAACACATAATATTATTTTTATTTGAAATTAGAGTGTTTGAGTTACCTAGGTTAATGGAGACCGGAATTGGATTTTGGGCTTCTTCATCTTGACCGGATGTCGAAGCTTCTTCTTGATGCTCCGGTGTTGAGGAAACTCTAATCTCCTCCTCAATCCTAGAAGTGGATGCTTCTTCCACTTCCTCCACCAACCTGGAAATTGACTCCCTATCAACTTCCGATTCTACTTCCTCTTCCTCTTTGGATGTTGATGATCTCTCAACCTCCAAGTCCTCACTTCCTTGTGAGGGTGATGCATTAGCCTCTTCGGTCTCTTCCTCTTGAACCATTGATGGGCTTTCATGGAGCTTGGCCACTTGGCTCCATAGCTCGTTTGCATCTACATAATTACCTAACATACACAAGATATTGTTAGGTATTAAATCAATTAACAACTTCATTACCTTCTCATTCTTTTCGAAGGCTTGGACTTGCTCTTCGGTCCATCTCTTTTTCTTGAGGAATCCACCTTTTGGTCCTCTTGGATAGCTATATCCTTCCATTAAGATAGACCATTCTTCGAAGTCCCTCATCATTAGAAAGTCTTCAATTCTTGACTTCCATTGCTTAAACCCTTCTTGTCCATAGAAGGAGTAAGGGATCGGTGTGTTAATATTCCATCCCAATTGTTCTTCCATCTTCACCAAAACTCTTTATCCTTGCTCCTGGCGGTTAGTCCGTAGAAGAGCCCCGGGCTCTGATACCAATTATTAGAAGAATTGAGGCTGCTAGAGGGGGGGTGAATAGTGATGTGCCCGTAGAAAGATGGAATTCGATCGCGTGTTCGTGTCTACAAGTTTCGTTAGCACAGTGGAATATATATAATGAAAATAACGAAACACAATCACAAACACAATAACACGAAGATTTAACGTGGTTCGGAACCGAAACGGTTCCTACTCCACGGATTGGGTTCGTACGAACCCTAGCGATGCCAATCACACACCACTATGATACATACTCCTCGACACAAGTCGGAGGTGGAGAAACCTCTTATAATAGATTACAACAATAATCTAAAAGCAACAAGCAAATACAATGAAGAATAATGCAATACAAGTAAAGAAAACACTCTATAAATGCTTTGGATTGCTTGCTTTTGGTTGCTTGAAGAGTGGCCTTGGAGACTTTGATTTGCAGCAACAAATCACCCCAAAGATGCTCAAGAAACCATAGCCAAAAATCCTCCCGTCGAGCTCCTTTTATCCTTCCGCGCGACCTGGATTTCCATTTATTAGTCGACTGCCATAAGTCACCAGTCGACTGATGCCACTGTTTGTCGTGAGACAACGGGTCGATCTACACTGGAAAAATTCCAACGGATCTCTTGGAAGTCGACTGCCAACGCCCGTAGTCGACTGGCCAGTCGGCTACGAAGCGTTCTGTGCTCGACACAGAACTTAGCAGTCGACTGCCGACCCTTGGCAGTCGACTGCCGTAGACATCAGTCGACTGCTCCAATGAGCAGTCGACTGCCAGAGCAGTTCCAGCTCTTAAATGGCAGTCGAACTCAAGTCGACTCACGGCAGTCGAACCGGCCATAATGCCAGTCGACTGCCAACCTCAAAGATGAGGTTTTAACCCAAGTATGGTGCCCCCATACTTGCTAGACCACCCTTAGCCTAGACCTAAGCCTTCTAGCCACCTCCATCAGCCTCACGCCTCTCGGATCCCTCCAAGTCATCCATGACTTGTTCATCCATCGCGCTAGCCTCCAGGTGCTTCCCTCGGCTATGTCATGCTAACGGTGTCTACACCGCCAAGGCACATTGGACTTACGCCGCCAAGACTCCGCTTGGACTTTACGCTGCCAATATCAATCCCCTTGGACTTCCCAAATGCCAAGACTCAAGCTTGAAACTTCCCTTGCCAACCCATGTTGGACTTTCCATGCCAAGACCCATGCTTGGACTTTCCATTTGCCAAGACCCATGCTTGGACTTCTCATTTGCCAAGACCCATGCTTGGACTTCTCATGCCAAGTACTCAAGACTTGGACTTTCCCAAATTCCAAGTACCCATGACTTGGACATTCCATGCGCCAAGTGTCCCACTTGGACTTTTCATGCCAAGTACTGAAGACTTGGACTTTACCAAATGCCAAGTGTCCCACTTGGACTTTCCATGCCAAGTACCCATGACTTGGACTTTACCTTGCCAAGACCCATGCTTGGACTTTCCCATAATCACATGGTCAACCCCAGTCAACCATCAAAGTCTCCCTCGAGTCAAACTTGAGTCTAGTCAATTATAACCTAGATCGATTGTATAAACAATCTCCCCAACATATTAACCGACATTAATGTCAAACATCAATGCCAAACCACTTTGTCAAATCCCTTTGTCAAACATCAAAACATCACTCGAGTTAAACTCGAGTCTGGTCAATCGTGAGCTGGGCCGATTGCACCAACAACAAAGACTGCCACCTTTTGTATCGGCTATGCACAATAGATAGAGAATCAAAACACAATTATCATCAATCCAAATAACACCAATTGCAAACATATATTCATAAACAGAATATATATTCAACTAGCATGTTCTACGTACACAAGCTACTCCCTAATCCTAGAATCAAAAGATCTACTCCATACCTGAAAGAGGAAAGACACAAGGCATCATAGAATGAATCATTACAATGTAAAGAGATCTAAGAATGAAATTACAGTACACTTGCTCATTCTTTTTGGTGTTGGAGCACATAATTCGATCCTCGAGTCGCTTCCTTCCTCCCCGTTGCGAGTCTCCGGTGCTTTTTAGGGCACCTTCTTGCCGTCCTAGCCGTTGGGCCTCCTTCCCTAGGGTTTGAGATCCCTAGGGTGGCTCCCTCACAATCCCTAGCCTCTTAGACGAATTTTCTATATATAGAGGCGACTTCGACTTTCCATAAGTGCTTGGAAAAACTCTATTTTCTCGAATATGCGGTGCCACCACACGACCGTGTGAATTTCACATGACCGACTGTGTTCAAGGTTGGAAATGACAAAATCTAAGCTGAAAATTAGGCTAGAAAAAATACACGACAGTGTGGATTTCTGGATCCTCCGTTTTGATCCGTTTTGCTTCAGAAACATGCCCATATCTTGGGACATGGCCAGTGCATGTTCCCTAAGGTCTGTGCTCCACAATTGCTCCATTTTTGCTCCAAAAATGCCATCCTACACATGAATTAACAAAAGTTGATCTCCGAACTAGAAAATAGGAAATGAATGTAAAGTAAGGAAGAATATGCATGAAACAAGTATAAAATGCAATGAGATGTGTACTAAAACTACTCCTAAAATCCTATATAATTTGCTCACATCAATTCCCCCAGACTTAGATATTTGCTCATCCTCAAGCAAACCTTAGTGCCATGAAATTTTAAAAGTATTGTTCCATACTTAGCATGTTAACTAAAGTTATCAAGTGGTATTTTCAATGAAAGAAAATAGATATGTTCTAAAAGTTCACTAAGTTACCTTTTCGTGCATGTGCTGAGAGAATTTTCCTAAGGGATACTCGTTCAACAGTGAGTTAAGTCGTCATTATATAACTTTCCTAAGGTCTCCAGCTTTTAGGCACTTAACTTCCCTAAGTGAGAGTCATTCCCTAGAATTAGCATAAAGTCTCAAAGGTGTGCTCGGTATTGAGAGAAATTGGTAGGTGTTTTCTTAGTAACCTAACTCGGTCTTAAAGGGGCACATAACCATTTCCACCCACGACTACTGTTTTTAACTCTCTCTTTTCTCTCTCTCTTTTTTTTCCTTCTCTTTCTCTCTTTTTCTTATCTTTTTATTTTTTTTTCAAGGAACTTTGTTTCTCTCTTGCTCATTGGTATTTTGATTTTTCCAAATGGGCTTACACAATCTGAGCATCTCTAGTAACTAAAATACTAAATCTAGAGTCACCTATGGATTCCAAAGTACTAGTCTATTGGGATGAATCATAACTATGTATGTAATAGATTTTTCCCTTTCAGAATATTCGTCAAGTGTAAGTGAAAGATAAAAGTTAACAAGTGCAAATCTAGAACATCCATCAAAGCAATCAAAAATAAAATACCACAAGATAAATGAAGTTAAACTATCTTTGGCATGGAAGCAAATCGTGAAAAATTTTGAAAATATTACTGAGGCAACTTAAAGTGACAAACAACTAAGCACTGAAAGAAAACTAAATACTATATTAATGGACAAATAAATGCAAATAAACTAAACCTAGATGTCAAAGAGAAACTAACACTGGTAGAAAATCATATTTAAATTAACCCCCCAGACTTAAATGATACCGTACCCCTAGTATGACGGTCGAGGTGGGAAATCTGACAGTCTCGGCATATCGGGCACCTGGGAGAATCGGGTGCTCAACCGCTGGTGCCACATGTACATGTGGTCAATCGAGGAACTAGTGGATGTAGCGGCGGCTCTGTGATCCTCCTCCCTGGCCCACTGTGATCATGTATCACGCATGAACTACCGTACCTCTTGGTGGTAGACAACCTCCTCCTAAAAATAATCATGGGTCTGGCCATAGAACTCCTTAGCCCACTGGAAATGCTCTCGGAGTCTTGAAACTCTACCTGTGTATAGGTCCTATGCTCCTCCCACCACTGCCCCTGTGTTTGTTGCTCGGTGTGAATGTCATCAAGGCGCGATCAGAACTCGAAAAAAATCATAAGCCGATGTACCTGCATCCTGAGCAAAGGTAGAAAAAAAAGGTGGTGTAGGTGTAGGTTCGTGGCATGGACTAGGTGAGCGAAAAAAGTTCTGGATTTGGCATACCGTGTGAAATTCACACGGTCAGTTGTGTGCGACTCTGGATTTCTCCCAGAGGGCAACATGGTCTGAGACTTTCCACACGCCCAACCATGTGCTCTTTTGACGGTTGGGCATGACCGTGTGAAATCCACATGGCTGCCCATGCTTCCTTCGGAGGTTCTAACAAGGGCTCTCCTTTCTACCTAGCAAGTTCTATTTGACCCTAAAACACTTGTGAAGATTCCAATGGACAAAAATTAAAGTCTAAACTAATATGCATGAACGCAAAAAGACTAAAAACATATAGATTTAAACTTGGGTTGCCTCCCAAGAAGCGCTTGTTTTAGGTCTCTAGCTCGAACGTACCCCTACGTTTCATCTTGGCTCTAGTGGCCCAAGGAGATTTTTCCTCCCTTTCTTAATGCGTTTGAATCTTGCTCGTGGGAAAGCAAGATATTTGCTCACTTTACGCCTCTTTCCTTGTGGTCCTCCCTTGCTATATCTCTTAAATCTTGCTCGTGGAGGAGTAAGATATTTGCTCACTTTTCGCTTCTTGCCTTTTGGTCCTCCATCACTATATCTCTTAAATTTTGCTCATGGAGGGGCAAGATACTTGTTAGTTGCTTTCCTTGGCTCGAGATTGAACATGCTTAGCCTCTAAGAATCATCAGGAGGTTGATCATGATATTCCATTGTGTCCAAATGTTGTAAATAGTGTAACTCACCACCGACATCCTCACCAAAAGATTGATCAGCAGATTCTATTATATCAAATGAAATTTTATCATTACCAATCACTAAAAGATTGGTAACCAAAGTTTCGGTGAGGGTTAAGGCAGACTCTTCTGTGTCTTTGAGGTTAGGAGGTATTTTAATTGAAGCAATGCACTCCTCTATTAAAGTATCAACTATATAATCCTCAAGTTCTCCTTCTAGTGGTGATTGAATGGATTGTCCTTCAAATTTTTTTGGTAATCAACCCAGTGTTCTAGCAGCCTTGCTGGCAATCTGTGCTATCTGAATCTCCAGCTTCTTTTGTCGACTAGCAATGTCATTCACAGATGACCTTAATTATTCTAGTATCGTCTCCGTTTGCGAATGTTGCCGCTGGAATTCAGTGTTCGTCGTTTGTTGTATTTGAATGAAATTTTCTATCATCTTCTCAAGTCGGGATTTAGGTGTACAATATTGAGGGCTTAAGTAGCCAGGGTCAGATCTATATGAATAAGAATCATCTTGTGGCAACTGGTTGTAATCATAGGTGACATCTTCTTGTTCAAATTGTGAAGGTTCAAATATATCCGGACAACATTAAATTGATCATAATCATGAGTGAAAGCATGCATCGTTATATATAGAAAATTATAGATAAGGAAAGAAACAACAGTGCCTCAATAAGAGACTAAAAAAAACTATTAGAAAATAACTAAAGCTAGAAAAACTGAACTAAAGCGAGATGTAATATGATTAATACAAATTACCCTAAACTGAATATGAATATCAAAAATCCAAAATTGAATAAACTGAAATGAAATAAAAAAAATGAAAACAAATCTAGCCTAGGTCCGATCCAAACTATCCACTTTCGATTCAATATCGAATCAACAGTCCCCGACAATGGCGCCAAAAACTTGATGCACACGAGCACGACCTTTAATCTTCGATGGGAAGAATCAAGAACTCGAAGTGCGCACTCGCGCTCAACGCCCACAAGTGCATGGATGTCGTCAAGTAATAAAGATTATCGATCCCACAGGAACTGAGATTTGAGTACCGTTTGCCCAGTGGATGTTGTTGTTCGGAGTTAAAATCCTAAGAGTTGTGGTTGCGAGGTTGACGGTGGTCCTAACTCAAGTACGATGTCACTCGGAGGAAGGGAAGGTTGGTTCGAAGTTCTCAAAAGGGATTAATGGACTCCGATTTCACTTGTGCCTTGTGGAACATGTTATCAATTAAATATTATCTAGATCTCTAATTATGATCTTGCGGGAGGATCATCATACACTTGCCCGATGAACTTTTACTTCTACTGGGAACCATCTATTCCTAACCAAGCTGACCTTTCGGATCATTAGAGCTCAGGGGGTTGATACCGTTGGGAGCCCCCTGTCACTAAGGTCCCTCAATCCTTCTAGAGTTATTTTCTCCTACTTCGGCCCTTCTGTTAGGGTAGGCTATTGGGTACAAGGATGACCTAAGAATCCCTATGAAGAGTCGGAACGTGTCTCGTTTCCTACTCCGTCATGTTCTACTATCTATGGTTATCGGAGGGAGGACGACTGCAAGATTCTTCCTTGGTTCTCCTAGATTTTTGATACAAAGGTTGTCACCCTTTGTATCGACTATGCACAATAGATAGAAAATCAAACTACAATTATCATCAATCTAAATAATACCAATTGCAAACATAAATTCAGAAACATAATATATATTCAATTAGCATGTTCTACGTACACAAGCTACTCTCTAATCCTAGAATCAAAAGATCTACTCCATGATGAAAGAGGAAAGACACAAGGCATCATAGAATGAATCATTACAATGTAAAAATATCTATGAATGAAATTACAGTGCCCTTGGTCATTCTCTTTGGCGTTGGAGTGCAAAATTCGATCCTCGAGCCTCTTCCTTCCTCCCTATTGCGAGTCTCCGGTGCTTTTTAGGGCACCTTTTTGCTGTCCTAGCCATCGGGCCTCCTTCCCTAGGGTTTGGGAGCCCTAGGACGGCTCCCCCACGATCCCTAACCTCTTAGATGAGTTTCCTATATATAGAGGTGGCTCCAGCTTTCCATAAGTGCTTGGAAAAACCCTATTTCCTCGAATCTGCGGTGTCGCCACATGGCCGTGTGAATTTCACATGGTCGACCTTGTTCAAGGCTAGAAACAACTAAAATTTGGGCTGAAAATTAAGCTGGAAAAAAGACACGGCCGTGTGAATTTCACACGGCTGACCGTGTGGATTTTTGGAGCCTCCGTTTTGATCCATTTCACTTTGGAAACATGCCCACACTACACCAAAAAATCGAATAGACAACGGTGAAAAACCGTTGTCTATTAGCCAAAAAATCTGTTGTTAATCGACCCGTTGTGAAAAGGGGGTCGGTCAAAGACAACGGTGAAAAACCGTTGTAGATTTAAGGAAAGACAACGGTGAAAAACCGTTGTCTATTAGAAAAAAAACCGTGGTAAATCGACCCGTTGTGAAAAGTGGTTTGGTCAAAGACAACGGTGAAAAACCGTTGTCTTTTCAAAGATAAGACAACGGTTTTTAACCGTTGTCTTTGACCAAACCACTATTTACAACGGGTCGATTTACCACGGTTTTTTTTTCTAATAGACAACGGTTTTTCACCGTTGTCTTTCCTTAAATCTACAACCGTTTTTCACCGTTGTCGACCCCCAATTTACCACGGTAACTTTTGCTCATAGACAACGGTTTTTTCAGCATTGTCATTTCTCAACACATATATACACATAATAAAGCGTTGTAGATGTTGCATTTTTAATATAAATCATACAACATCAATAAGAATTATAGAAAACACATATATACACTCCACTTGTAGCAATGTAAAATACAAGGTCACATTACATTTTAAACGATCACTTTTACCGATATATATGAAAAAGTACTGTGGCAAAACAACTACACATCATATGCACCAAAAGTATTTGCATAGCAAAACACTTATAGAATGTAACCAAAAGATGTATGTACACTGAAATCTCTCCTAATCATCAGATATGTAATCTTGTATGCAATCAGCCCACTCCGAACGTACTTCATCAATTTCCTTTGCACCTATCACAGAATTTGCGAACTGCATGTGAAAAAATGAAAATGTAATTAAACGCTATGGTATCAATAAGAAAATTTGAAAAAATATCTAATATTACTATTGATCGTAGGGAAGACTTGTCAAAGGATGCGGCGCCTTCAATTATCTCTCTCATATATCGTAAAACAAAATACCCGCATTGAGCTCCATCCGGTTGAAGGAACTGTGATGGAAAAAACATCATCTAGCAATGCGGAAGAAACACACAGAAAGATCAAAATGAGATCGTTCATTGCCAATTTGATTAGTACAAATGTTTAACAAGAAACGCTATGTTTAACAGAAGAAGAAGCTAAAGTTTTGCATTACGGGAAGAAGTAAAGCATGGGCTTCTAAATTGGTTCAAATCACGGGTATAGATCAATGTATATGCGTCTTGCTAGTATTTTTTTGCTTGTCAGTAAGGTTGTTTTTTTTACTAGTGACTTTTTGCAACTTTGCTGTAGTATTGTTGTAACATTTAGAATGAAAGAAGATTTTGGGTCTGACTTTTGATTCTTTTACTCTGTCAATAAGAAATAGGAATATTGTTCTTAGAAAAAAGGAAAACACTCAATATGCAAGATTGAAAAAGTTGATAGAATGCCATAAATCATACTAATGGAAGATGAATTTCATATCATGATAGTACATGCATTGCCTTATCGATTATGCATGCTTTAAGATACTGAATAAATTTTTACTTGAAATTGCTAACTTTATATCCATAGGATGATAGGAGCAAAAATCTTTTGAGACATTCCTCACAACTATCTGTGCAATCTACTTCATCATCATTGGAAAATTTATGCCTGTTGGATTGCATTTTTGTGAGTATATTAAGGATGCATGTGACAACCCTATAGTCCAAAACATTACACAACTTTACGTCATTGATGTGGTTACATTTGTTTGACACATGTTATCTTTGAGCTCAACAATTAAGAGCGATAGTGAGAAAATTGCAAATTAGAAGGGTACTACCGATATCACAGGCAATTGAGCACACTGCTGTCATTTTGCTCCAGAATCGATCGCACCAATTGAGCACAATGTCAATTTGCTCGAACACAATGTCGATTGGCAAAACACTCCGAGAATAGATTGGAGCAAGTAGGCCGATCGAGCATAATGTCAATTTAGCCACATAAGAAGCGGATCAAGGCAAAACAAAATGTCGGGAGGAGGTCGATTAGGTTATGCTTAACAAAAAATAAGGAATTTGTATATCTAACTCGACTGATTTGATACCCACCTCGTAATTCCAGAATAGATCGGAGTTATCTGAAGATTATCAAAATGTCACTAAATAATTCACAAATAACTTGATTATATAAATATCACTAAATAACAAATAAAGTTTATGAACAGAACTCATATACAAATAAGCAAGTTTATTTTCAACAAAAATATAATCATGTTGCAGTCCACATGTAGCTGAGCTTGCTAAAATATGTGCAAATATTAAGAAAAACAAATAACAAGTAAGCAACACAAAGTTGAAATTCTTACAATCTCACATGAGGGTTGATAAATTTGGAGGTGCAGCGACAATCACAAAGGATCAAACTGGCATTTCATTATTGTGTTGCAAAATTATCTGACATATAAAGCAGTATCATTTACCAAACCAGATTTGATGCCGGTGTGGTAAACCATCATCAAATTTATGGGATAAAGAGTATCATTTACAGATAACAGATAATAGATAAAGCAGTATCATCTACCAAAACAGAAATAATCGAGTGACAAATAAAATAAAGCAATCCCATAAGATATAGCAATCCCATAACATTAGAAAACATGCAAGAAATTTTTTCTTCAGAAGGCTCAGCTGAAATTAGGTGTATATATATATATATATATATATATATATATATATATATATATATATATATATATATATATATATATATATATATAAAAGAAAGAGAACGCACTTGCAGGATATGACAATGTAAATTTGGTTTGTTTTGATGCTTTTCCATGCAAGTATTACCTTTAAGATAGGCAGCAGCTTTGCCAAACAATTCTTTCTGCACTTCCACTTGCTCAAATGTGTTTGGCCTAATACAAAAAGTCCACAGTTAAATACGGGCTCATCATTTTTAACAAAAAAATTCTTGAAACAAATGTACAACAAAAATGACTCACTCCATAAGTGTTACTAAATTGCCTTCTTGATACAAGTATGTGAATGACTTATCCTCTACAAGGACACCTGTGCAACATGAAAAGTGTAGAAACTAATATTGAATGTAGAATTTTGTGCAACATTGTCAAAATATCAGTAAGATGAATATTCCCTTTCTATAAACAATAAAAGCAAAAAAATGTTTTGTTAAGCTCGTGATATGCAGATAATGTCACATTGATCATTTATGATAATAACTTAGATTTAAACAAGATAATAACTAAGTATTATGTAATGATCTACAACGATTTGTGGGTAAAGCGAAAGATTTGTCCTTTGTGTTTCTGGGCGCCTCGATCGATTGCTTTTTTCGCCGTCGGATGTGGAAAATTAGGGTTTTTGGAATCGAGGCGTGAGCTCTAGTAGTACTCCCACAAGAATGGCTCCTCGAGGGAACTCGGCCCCGATCGAGGAGGAGCAGCAGAACCCTTCTCTCTGGTCGAGGAACAGATCGGGGAGGTCGAAAACCGCCTCCCAGTCGAAAAGGCTCAGGCGGCCTTCTTGGGGTCGGATCCGTCGTCTGCCTTAGCTCCTCGGCGTAATTCCCCGGTCGAAAAGGCTCGGCGGCGCGAGCGAGCGCCTCCTTCGTCGAGGAATCGTGGCGCCCGACCTCTTGGCGACAACTTCATCATCTGGGTAGGCGAAGAAGGCGGAAAGGAGGTGGTGACGCAGAGCCACAGGGCGAGGATGGTGAAGAAGGAGGCGGGTCACGAGGCCCGTCAGCGTCGATCGCCGCCACCAGCGACGAGGAGAACGCCATGGCGAAGAGCAACGGGACTGGAAGAAGGTCGCTAGGGATTGGGAGATAGAAATGGAGCAACAAGAAAGGAAAGGTCAGTTAGGTCGGAGCTCTCTTTCAAATAGAAGTTTCCTCGACTCAAAACACACGCATTGTTTATAGGCAAATTAATTTAAAACATACACACAGCTTCTATTCAAATTCTAAATTAATTTATAATTTAAAATTTCTTGGAAATTTCCTTGAACCATCTTGACTGGTAGACATGAGAGACTTTGAACGGAGCAAAAGCAATATTTGACTCTGCTTCAGAGAATTATTTATTAACACCTGCACAACATGATAATCATAAACCAAGAGTTTATGACGTTGAACCTGTTGGGACGGAATCAGGACGCTGAATGATGGACGAAGGCTGACGGACGGAGGTCGAGCAATGGCCGACTGAAAAGGAAGAGAACGAACAGAGGGCGACCAACCGTGAGAATGCGGCGTGAAAGAAGATGGGATGGACGAGCGCGCAACGGAGAACGGGGGAGGTTTTTTGGGAAGTAGAAACTGCGGAGGTTTTCGGAAAGTAAGAACGGCGAAGAAGTTTAGGGAAGATTTATTTAACCTAACAAATTTTAAAATATATATAACAACTTTTTAAAAAAATATTGTTGTAAATATTGTTTAAAAAATATATATAAACTTTTAAATATATTGTTGTAAACGTATATATTTATAATTTTTTTAAAAAAAACTTATTTCCAATAATTTAAAAAAAAATAGTAATAATAATTAAAAAAATAATTTCACCGTTGTATTATAATAATAAAATAGTATTAAAACTTTTAAAATTTCATTGACAACGGTTTAAAACCGTTGTAATATTATCACAACGAAAACAAAAAAATTCTCATTGACAACGGTTGATTGCACCGTTGTCCCAACTGTTGTTGAGATTAAAAAAAACCTTAAAGACAACGGTTCTGGAAAACCGTTGTAAAATGTGTTGTTGATTTAAAAAAAAAATGCTCAACGACAACGGATACTGTCAAACCGTTGTCTTTTGTGTTATATAAATGCTCAAAGACAACGGTTTTATCAAAAACCGTTGTCTTTTAACAAAAAGACAACGGTTTCCCCTAAAACCGTTGTCTTAGAGGTGTTGTCTTTTGTCATTTTTGTTGTAGTGCCATGTCTTGGAACATGACCAATGCGTATTCCCTAAGGTCTGTGCTCCATAAATTGCTCCATTTTTGCTCCAAAAATGCCGTCCTACACATAAATTAACAAAAGTAGATCTTCGAACTAGAAAATAGGAAATGAATGAAAAGCAAGGAAGAATATGCATGAAACAAGTATAAAATGTAATGAGATGTGTACTAAAACTACTCCTAAAACCCAATATATTTTTCTCACATCATGGGGCGATCTTGATAGCGATCTCTAGTAATGCACACACCATTAATCAAGTCACTCCTTCTCGGTGACACACCAGAGGTGGAGAAACCTCGTACAGATGATTACAAAAGTAATACAAGAGATACAAGCAAATACAATGAAATACAAGTAAAGAAAACTTTACAAAGAATGCTTTGAATGCTTGATCTTTGGTTGCTTACAGAATGCCTTGAAGGTATGGAATGCAACAACGATTCCCCTTCAAATTGCCTCAAGAACCATGGCTAAAATCCTCCTCTTTGTTATCTTTATAAACATGCAATTTGGACTAATTTTCACCTAGCAGTCGACTGCCCATACCTAGTAGTCGACTACTCATGTAGCTGTTGTCTCACAACAGCTTAATCCACGCTGAAAAAACTCCAACGGATAGCTCATCAATCGACTGTCAAACCCTAGAAGTTAATTACCAAACCCTAGTAGTTGACTGCTACTCTGTCATTCGATTGCTAGTCGACTACGAAACTTTTTGTGCTTGTGGTCGCAAACAACAGTCGACTGTCCTCCATGATAGTCAACTGCCCAAAGTTGGCAGTCGACTGCCAAGGCCATGCAGCCACAGTCGAGCTCCAGTCGACTCTTGACCGATCGGTGTCATAATCCCATCAAGCGCGAGTCAACTAGCTTGTCAAGTGTCAAAACACTTGACCAGTTGACTGATACATAACCCTAGTCGACTGACAAACCTCAAACATGAGGTTTAACCCAAGTATGATGCCCTTATGCTTGCTAGACCACCCTTAGCCAAGACCTAAGCCTTCTAGTCACCTCCATCAGCATCACACCTATCATATCCCTCCAAGTCATCCATGGCTTGTTCATCAATATGTTAGTCTTCAGGTGCTTCCATCGACTATTGTCATGCTAATCGGGTCTGCATTGCCAAGGTACATTTGGGCTTACACTGCCAAGACACACACTTGGACTTTATGCCACTAAACATAGGACTTATGTCTCCAAGACTACTGCTTGGACTTTACACCACCAATATCACACCCTTGGACTTCCCTTGCCAACTCCATGTTGGACTTTCCAATTTCCAAGTACTAATGACTTGGACTTTACCATGCCAAGACCCATGCTTGGACTTTCCATGCCAAGTACTCAAGACTTGGACTTTACCATTGCCAAGACCCATGGTTGGACTTTTGATGCCAAGTACATAAGACTTGGACTTCCCATGCCAAGTACACAAGACTTGGACTTTCCATGACAATCACATTGTCATATGTTTTGTTGAACATCAAAATACTACTCGAGTCAAACTCAAGTATGGTCAATCGTGACCTGGGCCGATTGCACCAACAATTCTATGTAAATTAGGTGATTATAAGGATGCCAAGGATTTATGGAGAAAATTCACAAAATTTCACGAAGAACCCTCACCGGTTCAAATAGATGAAGAAGATGCCAAGGAAGAAGTATCATCTTTCGAAAGGCTTGAGGATTCAAATGTTGAAAAATGTTCAACTTCCAAAGATGAGGTATAAGAGTTGGAGGAAGCCTTCACCTCTTGGATTGAGGAGGAGATTAGATCCTCAACACCGGAGTAAGAGGAAGTCTCTACCCTCAAAAGAAATGAAGAACTTCCCAAGCATACTCTACACATAAGGAAGGTAATTCTAGCATGGTCAATAAAAATAAAAATTACATAACATGCTTTGAATGTAGGGAAGTGGGATGCTACAAGAGCAAGTGTCTAAAATGATCCAACTTGAAGTCTTAAATAGCTCCAATGGAGAAAGAGAAGATCAAGGAGATCGGTGGCCTCATCCGAAAAGGCAAGGAGCACATTGTGTGATTTGCGTGCAACAAAAGGGACCACTATAAGAACCAATGTCCAAAGGGAAGAAACCATAGGAAGGATATGAGAGGAGCTTCATGTGTAGGGGGAGCTCCCACGGTAAATCCTAAGGTATAATTTAATAATTTATTTGCAATTATACATGATAAAAAGCATGCGAGAAATAAGTTTTTTTGTTTAGGTGCAAAATCTCATGAAATTAGGATTAAGGACAATTCTAGAACCACTCTACCTAAGTTAAATACTAGAACCTTTAGAGGTAGACCAAGTTCATCTAACAATGTCAACAATCAAGATAATAACCCTAAGAAGAGTTGACATATGCCTAAGAAGAAACAAAATGTCCAAAGAAATGATTGAAAAATAAAACTTCAGGCATTAGAGTTAGAAAATCAAGTCTTGATAAATTGGAAAAGACCCTTGGGAAGATGACAAATTCGATTAAAGGTCCAAATGGATAGTATTTAGGTTTTAGGAGGCAAGATCCTTCTAAGGACAAGAAAGATTTGAGTTAAAGCCTAAGTCCATTTAACTATGGAACTAACCATAGGTCTAGGAAAGTTAAGGTTACAAGGTAAGATATCCCTAGAGCTAACCTAGATAAGACTCAAATGACTAAGGCTTCCATGCCTAAGAAAGTCATTAGCAAGTTTACAAGGGAGGCAATCCATAGAGTGACCTTGAAGAGACCATAATGACCAAGGCTTCCAAGCCTAGGAGGATCATTAGAAAGGTACTAAGAGAGGTTATCCCTAGTGAGTACCTTGTAAACCCAAAGAGCTCCAATAGGTATTGGGTTCATAGGAGTGTGATTTTTTCACACTAAATGGGTTTAGAGTGTGTCAGCCTAAAATAGAAAGGTAGTTAACCTAACCATAGTGGAGTTGACACTTAGAGTATTTTCGAGGTATAGTGATACTTTGAAAATGAAATTAGAATTTAATTCTAAAAGATTTAGGATGTGCCAATAGAAATTATGAAGTTTGAAAATTGATCATATTTGTTACAATTAGATTAAAGGTTAATAGTGTGCCAAGTTGGGAATTTAGCACCCTTGAGGGATTTAGGTGTTATTATGACAATAATGGTAGTTGATATAATTCTAGAAAATGGCAATTTGATTTAACACTTAGGTATTCTATACCTTTGTATTTTATATATTTGTTATGCTTTGATTGTCATAATCCATGTCATGACATCATGTTTCATATGATTATTTAAAATGTCATGAATTATACATAGGTTATTCTTATTATATCATGACATCATGTATCATTGGTAAATACTCTCAAATTATGCAATCACTATATGTCATGATCATAATTCGTGCATTAAAGTTATCAATATGAAATTAAGGACAAATGACATTATTTGATGTGTAGGGTTGATGGTGGTTGGCTAGAGGGGGGGGGTGAATAACCCTCTTTCTTCATATGATGAAGTCGTTCGTTGATCGTCTACAACTATCGTTAGCACAAGTGAAAAATACAAATACAAACAATTAAAGACAAAGCAAAGTAAAGAATAGAAACACAAACGCTAACACCACAATGTAACATGGTTCACGGCTTCGCCGCTAATCCACGGTCCGATTCGACCAAGATGAATCACTCCTCAATCTATCCACTAGATCTCTCCTTTGTACCAAGCTAGGTGGAGGCAACCTATCTTACAAGAATCACTCCTCTTACAATATAATGTAAATAAGCTCAAGTAAGAGGATGGAAAACGTATTGGGCACTTTGGAGGAGTTTAGAGCATAAGCATTAGCCTCCCAAAGGCCCACACCCCTTCTCTTTATAGAGGAAGAGGGTTTCTTCCCGTTAACACAGGAGCAGTCGACTGATGCCCCGATCAGTCGACTGATCTTGTAGCCGTTGCCCAATAATGACTTCTTCCACATTGGATTCCAACCAACGGCTCCTACATCAGTCGACTGATGCTTTCATTAGTCGACTGATGTCGAATTCCAGTCGAGTGCATGTGAGCTCGACTAGCTTCGCTCGCAGACACGGTCACGATCATTGCCTCCCTTGAGTAGTCGACTGATGTCGATTTGATCTCGCAGTTAACACCAGTCGATTGCCGATCGACTTGGAGCAGTCGACTACCATGACATGGAAGTCGATTGGTGCCGGGTTAAACTCAAACTTAACATCCATTTGAGCTTTCGACAGCCGGGTAAACCTCAACCCTTGTGGTCGAGCTTCCGACACTCAGCCATTCGGCCAAGTTCACTTAATGAGCTACTTACAATTCACTCATTCTTTCATCTCACTCAAAGTCCCTCGCCGAAGCTCTCTTCATTCGCGGCCACGTCCCTCAGCAGCATCAGGCGCACGACTCTGCAATGCTCCTTCGTGTCTCTTGCCCTCGAAGTCTGCTTCCTTGGCTTCGCTTCAAGTCATCTCATCCGGCGGTCCCTCGGTAACATTAAGCGCATGACTCTGCAATGCTCCTTCTCCGACTCAAGCACGAGGTCGTGAGTGGTGACACTTACCTAAGCTCCATGTGCGAATTACTAAGTTCTGCAAGACTCCAACACACATATCAAATCCAAACATCCTAACTTAAACCCTTTGCCACACACATCGAAACCATATCACGGGTTGATTGCCTTAACAATCTCCCCCTTTTTTATGTGTGATAATCCGTTTAAGTTAGGTAAACATTTGATAAAAATATTAAGATAAGAAACCACGTGAATAAATATGATTATCAACTCTCCCCCTTAATACATGAAACTCCCCCTTAATATAACTCACTTAAACATACATATTTCTCCCCCTTTGACACAATCAAAAAGATTAAACTAAGTTATTCAAACATGACATCAAGTCTAGGAAGAGAAAAAATACCAAAACATGCCTTAAAATCTGATAAAAGAAGGATACTAGGCATATTTTCAGTCGATCAGTCGACTGGTTCAGACTACCAGTCGATTGGCACTTTGATTTCAAGATTTCTGATTTTCGGGCCAAATTTCAGAAATGCATTAAAATTTTTATAAAATTCAAAAAATCATGAAATTTGGGGAACACATTTCTTGTAAGTTACTTTATCAATGAAAAATAGTTTTCCATGAAAAATCATTATATTTTCAAAAATTAGGCAAAATCTCAAAAGTTGGAAAATATCTAAAGTTTGTATCAAGTTTAAAGCTTAGTTTTGCCTTGAATCTTTTCAAAACATGAAAAATTCAGTTTATGAAACAAGAAATGGCTTTCAAAACATTTGAAATATCCAACCATGATATTTGGGCAATATGTCTATGAATTAAACATAAGCCTTCCCCATGATTGGTCTATTATTGCTATTTTAATAATCAAAATGACCATCTAAATGTCATAGGCATTAGTAGACCATTTGTATCATCCTAATATCTCACTCATGCTATGTTTTCAATCAATGTAGCCTATAGTGAGTGTGAGATGAACCTAAAGGTATTTGTATATTACTTAACCATTAATTTCATGCAAATTTACACAAGGTTAAGTATCATCCTAACATACCACATGATCATAAAGACATACATGCATTGATTTCACATTATATATGATCATGAAACACATGTATCTATCAATTTGTAATCATGCATTAGATATAAAAACATGATAATAAGTCAATCATAATTTTAAACTAATTATGGGTGCATTATTATCACTCAACACTATTTCAAAAACTAAGTCCCGCCATCCTAAGTCAACCAAAATATGATATATGTAAATTTCATATGGTTGACTATTCTAGGGTTTTCCTAACCCTTAAGGATGGATTTAGGAACCCAAAATAAATTCTTTCCTATGGGGTTCACTAAAAATTCCTTAGGGATCCATTTTCTAGCTATTGTTTTCTTTTTATCTTGATCCCTAGCAATTAAACATTTATAGACCTTTTCATTTTTATTTTCCTTTATATCCTAGGCCTTTCTTATTGAAGCTTTCCCTTTGGCCTTCCCTTTTTCTTTGGCCTTCTTCTCTTCTTCCTTCCTCCCCTTTTTCTTCTTTTCTTCTTTCTTTCTCCTCTCTTCTTTGCTCTTGTTCAAGAGTGGACAATTATCTCTTATGTGTCCCTCTTGTTGGCAATTGTAGCAAATTATTTTCCTCCTTGGCCTTTTCCCCCTATCATGAGATTTGTTAAATTTAAAACCTTTTAATGCACGCCTTACCTTCCTTACCATATAAGCTTCTTCCGTGCTATCCATGGAGGAGGAGGAAGATGCTTCATCGGAGGAGGAAGGAGTCTCCATCTTCTTCTTCCCTTTGTTGGCTAATAGTGCCACTCCTCTTGATGGCTTGATGCTTGGTTCTTCACTTATTCCCTCAAGCCTTGTTTCATGGAGCTCCATGGTTGAGAAGAACTCCTCCAAGGTGCTCACTTCATGGTTCTTTGACATGTAGAAGGAGTCCACCATTGAGCTCCATTTCGATGACCGAGGAAAAACATCGATTGCTTTCATAAGCATATCCCGGTTCGAAAGTCTTTCTCCTACACTTGTTAGCCCAATTAAAATTTCCTTAAATCGAGAGTGTAGTGAGGTTACCTTTTCTCCCTTTTCAAGTTTGATATTCATTAGTTGGGAGCGGAGGAGGTCTCTCCTTGCAAGCTTGGCCTCCAAGGTACCTTCATGAAACTCTACTAGCTTCTCCCACATCTCTTTAGCACTTGCACATTCCCTTATCCGGTTGATCTCTTGTTGAGGAAGCACATTGGAGAGGTGGTGCTTAGCCTTTGAATTGGCAAGGTGTTCCTCCCTTTGCTTTTTAGTCCACCTTGACTTCTCTATTGGTTCACCCTCTTCGTCCCTAGGCATCTCAAAACCATTTTCCATTATAAGCATGATATCGAAATCGGTTTCAAAGAATACCTCCATTCTCTTCTTCCACCAAGAGAATTCTCCCTCGAACTTTGGTGGGTGAATGTTAGAGCTAGCCATTTCTTGATGAAGTGCTTGTTGCAGCGGTTAGTCCTCGACAAGCGAATTGGCTATGATACCACTTGTAGGGTCGATGGTGGTCGGCTAGAGGGGGTGAATAACCCTCTTTCTTCGTATGATGAAGTCGTTCGTTGATCGTCTACAACTATTGTTAGCACAAGCGGAAAATACAAATACAAACAATTAAAGTCAAAGCAAAGTAAAGAATAGAAACACAAACGCTAACACCGCAATGTAACCTGGTTCATGGCTTCACCGCTAATCCACGGTCCGATTCGTCCAAGGTGAATCACTCCTCAATCTATCCACTAGATCTCTCCTTTGCACCAAGCTAGGTGGAGATAACCTATCTTACAAGAATCACTCCTCTTACAATATAATGTAAATAAGATCAAGTAAGAGGATGGAAAATGTATTGGGCACTTTGGGGAGTTTAGAGCATAAGAATTAGCCTCCCAAAGGCCCACACCCCTTCTCTTTATAGAGGAAGAGGGTTTCTTCCCGTTAACACAGGAGCAGTGGACTGATGCCCCGATCAGTCGACTGATCCTGTAGCTGTTGCCCAATAATGGCTTCTTCCACGTTGGATTCCAACCAACGGCTCCTACATCACTCGACTAATGCTTTCATCAGTCGACTGATGTCGACTTCTAGTCGAGTTCCCGCGAGCTCGACTAGCTTCTATGCCCGTGCACAGTGTGATCAATCGACTGCCTCCCTTGAGCAGTCGACTGATGTCGACTTGATCTTGCAGTTAACACCAGTCGATTGTCGATCGACTTGGAGCAGTCGACTGCCACAACATGGCAGTCGACTGATGCCGGGTTAAACTCATACTTAACATCCGTTTGAGCTTCTGGCGGTCGGGTAAACCTCAACCCTTGCGGTCAAGCTTCTGACACTCATCCATTCGACCAAGTTCACCTAATGAGCTACTTACAATTCACTCATTCTCTCATCTCACTCGAAGTCCCTCGCCGAAGCTCTCTTCGTTCGCGGCCACATCCCTCGGTAGCATCGGGAACACGACTCTGCAATGCTCCTTCGCGTCTCTTGCCCTCGAAGTCTGCTTCCTTGGCTTCGTTTCAAGTGATCTCATCCGGCGGTCCCTCGGCAGCATCACGTGCACAGCTATGCAATGCTTCTTCTTTGACTCAAGCACGAGGTCATGAGTGGTGACACTTGCCTAAGCTCTATGTGCGAATTACTAAGTCCTGCAAGACTCCAACGCACATATCAAATCCAAACATCCTAACTTAAACCCTTTGCCACACAAATCAAAACCATATCACGGGTTGATTGCCCTAACATGATGCCCTAGATAAAGGAATCAAATGGATATGCATAGATAATAATGCATGAACCCCTAGTTTAGAAAAGAACAAAACCCACATCTCACAAAGAGTATAGGATGACATGTGTGTGTATTGATATACCTTAGACACATGTGAGATGCTAGGAAATTAAATTAAGTTCAATGTGCTTATATGGTACATCAAAATGAACTTAAACTCTTTCAATCATAGGAAGAAATCATGAGGAAAGCTAATGTACAAGTCATGTGCACTTAGCCCAATAACCATGATTGAAAATAGGTTTTGAAAACCATTTTAAAATTATTTTGAAAAACCTTGGTGAAGTCTATCTTTTGATAGCAATCATCATTGAGAATGTTGATACAAGTTAGGCAAAAACATTGAAGGTTTCAATGGTTTTGAACTTTGTATCATTCTTTCAAAATAATGAGTATTTACATAAAAAATCTATTTTTCACTCATACTACTTGACATAAGTAATGTACGCATAGAGTTTCATGATTTTTCCAAAATCATATAATTATTTATAAATTTATAAATTTCTTCTGAAAAGTTTAATTTTTGGAAAATCAGACGCCAATTGACTGTCGTATGTAGTCAGTTGACTGGTGGTGGTTTCCATCGATCGATGGTCTAATTTTTTGTTTGAACAAGGTTTGTTTAGCTATCTATCAGCACCCCCAAGTACTCTAATCACTCCTAACCCTATGATATGCTTAGAGAAGTATTGGAAGGGTGATGTTATCATTGAAAATGATTAGGAGAATTAATTAAGGTGAAAATAAAATTTTAAGGGAGGTTAAAGTTCAAGTTTGAACTTTTACCCTTATTTTTGATGGTTTAGATTTCCTATAGACTTGGGAACTCTCCAAGGACAATGTTGGTGCAATGGTTAAGGGGGAGCAAGCCTTTAGGGGGAGTTTGCCCATCAAGGAATGATAGATGAAGGTTAAAAAAGGGGAGAGTGAAAAATTGTCTTTCATTGGATTGAAGGCATTTATGATGAATCTTGGACCAAGGGAGAGAATAAAGGATCTCATTAGAAGATGAGACATGAAAAATCTTGGTAGACTTTTTAATGTATGCCAAAGAGAGAGAAATGAAGAGTTTTAGTTAGGAAACCTTCATTATGCCTTGGCATAAGAAGAGTCGAGTTGGGCTTATGGATTAGCCTAATTAAAGGTATTGTCAAACATCAAAAGGGGGAGATTGTTGGTGCAACCAAGCTTTAATAAAGAAAAATTACGGATGTTGGTGCAATCGACCTCGAGTCAAGATTGACCAAGCTCGACTGGGGCTCGAGTAGTATTTTGATATTTGATAATGGATTTGACAACACGTTTCACTATATGTATGATCATGTGACTAGTGGATGGTTTGGGATATCCAAGGTCTTATGAGGGAGATTGTTAAGAGGTGATTGTTGGAGCAATCAACTGTTAGGGAAATCAACCCATGTGATGTGATTTTGATGTGTGTGGCAAAGGGTTTAAGTTAGGTTTGTTATGGATTTGATATGTGCGTTGAAACCATGTAAGGACTTAGTAATTCGCACATGGATGGAGCATTGGCAAGATTCACCATCTCATGACTTGATCCTTGAGTCAGTGAAAGATGCATTGCGGAAGCCGTGCGCTTGGTGCATCCGAGGGACTGTCGGAGGAGGAGCATTGGAGTAAAGTCGAAGGAAGTAGACTTCAGGGCGAGATGCGAAGGATGACGCTGCGAAGCCGTGCGCTTGGTGCATCCGAGGGACGTGGCAGGACGAAGAGAACTTCGAAGGCAAGGGACTCCAAGAGAATGAGAGTGAACGAATGTAACCCGGAACGAGGTAGCTCGTTAGGTGAACTTGGCCAATTGGATAATTGTCAAATGGGTTTTTCAGACACCAGTCGACTGCTATAGGTAGCAGTCGACTGATCCAAGTCGACTGGAGACTCGATTGGTGTTCGAGTCCAACTTCTAGCCGAACAATCGACTGCCAAGGAGAGCAGTCGATTGATGTCGAGGGTTTCGGGTACAGAAGCTTCAACAGTCGAGTGATCGCGTCAACCACTCGATTGATGGCTCCATCAGTCGACTGATGGGAAAATCAGTCGACTGATGTGGGAGCCGTTGGTTAAAAACCAACGTGGATGAAGCCGTTAGAGGGAAATGGCTACAGCAGCAATCGACTGATCGGGGCATCAGTCGACTACTAGCTGCCCAATGGGAAGAAAGACTTCTTCTCTATAAAAAGGAGCCTTGGGTTATCTTGGGAGGCTAATGGTTCATTGCTGAACATCTCCCAAGTGCCCAAAACAATTTTCCTCCTCTTCCTTGTGTTTAATTTCATCTTATTGTAAGAGGAGAGAATTCTTGTAAGAAAGGTTACCTCCACCTAGCTTTGTGCAAAGGAGAGATTAGTGGAAGTGTTTAAGGCATGATTCACCTTGGAACGAATTGGGTCTTGGATTAGCGGCAAGGCCGTGAACCACGTTACATCTCCGGTGTTAGCGTTTGAGCTTACTTCTTACATTTACTTAATTGTCTTTTATTATTCCATTGCGCTAATATTGTTTGTAGATGATTAAGAGCGATCAACCACCACCGTACACGAGAAGGGCTATTCACCCCCACTAGCCGGCCACCGATGTTCCAACATAAACCTTAGGTCAAGGTTGACCAAGCTTGAGTAAGACTCGAGTGGGAAGTCCAAGAATGAATTCTTGACAACCAGAAGTCCAAGTTTATAGACTTGGCAAGGGAAGTCCAAGTATGGATACTTGGCATTGGAGAAGTCCAAGAATGGATTCTTAGCAAAGAAAGTCCAAGTTTGGAGACTTGGCAAGGGAAGGTCCATGTATGGATACTTAGCAATGGAAAAGTCCAAGGGTGTAGCCTTGGCCGTGTAAGTTTAAGTGTGTAGTCTTGATGACGAAAGTCCAAGTATGGATGGCAAAGGAAAGTCCAAGGGTGTAGTTTTTCCCTTGTAAGCCCAAGGGTGGAGTCTTGGCAGCGTACCCGTTAGCATGACAAAGCCGATGAAAGCATTTGAATGCTTGCGCGAAGGGTGAAAGAGTCGTCGAAGACTCAGATGGACTCTAAGGGCGTGAGGCTGAGCGAAGTGGCTTGAAGACTTAGGTCTAAGCTAAGGGTGAGTATCAAGTATGAGGGGATCATACTTAGGGTTAAACCTCAATTTTGAAGTTTACCAATCGACTAAGACTTTGTCCAGTCGATTGGTGAGCTAAAACAATTGGGAAGATTATTTGGTAGTTGACTGAGGCTTTGGACCAGACGACTAGTGGAGTGCTCAACACTCAGGGGCTTAGTTGACTCGGGCAATCGACTGGGGTTATGACCCAGTCAACTTGTCGAGTACTCGACTGCTGACTGTGGCTCTGGCAGTCGACTAGTGGCTTGCACCAATTGACTGGCCATTGACAGTCGACTGCTAGGGTTGAGCAATCGATTTACCTTAAGTGGACAAGGCACAGAATGTTTCGTCGTCAACTGATGGTTATGGCAGTCGACTGCTAGTTCATAGAAGTCGATTGATCGAGTAAAATCTAGTGTGGATTTGTCCATTGTGAGACAACAGTCAAGCCAACAATCAAATGGTGGGTAAGGCGGTAAGGCCAGTCGACTGGTCGACTAAACAACATCCTGAGTGGAGCTTTGAAAGAAGACTGCAATGGAGGAATGAAGCTACCGATTTTTGGTGATTGGGGAGGGGATTTATTGTTGCATTCTAGACTTTCCAAGCCATTCTACAATAACCAATAAAGAGAAGCAAAGCTCACTTATGTAAAGTGTTTGTTGTTTGTTTTTGTATTTCATTCATATTCTTGTATTTAGTTGTTTGTCTCTTATTCACTAAAAAAATGCAATTTTGGCAACAAATTTTGCAACAAATTTGTAATAAAAATTCATTGCAAAATTTTTTTGCAACAAAATTTGTAACGAATTTTTTTCGTTGGAATTAATTCGCTGTTAAATTTGGCAACGAAAACAAAAAATTCTTCACAAAAATTGCAACGAATAAAATTTTCGCTGCAAAATTCGTCGCAAAATTTGTCGACGAAAATAATAAATCATTGCCAAATTTGGCGATGAAATATAGTTCGTTGCCAAAACTGCGACAAAAAAATAGTTCGTCGCAAAAATTTAGCGACAAAAATAACTATTCGTCGCTAATTTTAGCGACGAAAATAACTATTCGTCGCCAATTTTAGCGACAAAATAACTATTCTTCACTAAATTTTGTGATGAAACATAGTTCATCGCCATATCCGTGACGAAAAAATAGTTCGTCGCCAAATCTGCGATGAAAAAAAAGTTCGTCGCAAAAATTTGGTGACGAAAATAACTATTTGTCGCCAAATTTAGGGACAAATATTTATATTCGTCGCCAAATTTGCAAAAAAAAATATAGTTCATCGTAAAAAGTCTAATAAATATATATTTATGAATAAAAATAAATTTGACGACGAAAATTTTTTCGTCGCCAAATCTGCGATGAAAAAAAAATTCCATTGTAAAATATTCATTGCTAGTCGACTGAAGAATACCATCAGTCGACTGATGTGTGACCAGTTCGACTGGTCAGTCTTTTACCAAAAGGTTCTGTAAGGTGCTACAGTAAATCAGTCGACTCATATTGTTCCATCAGTCAACTGGTGTCGTAGATTTTGCAACAAAAATATATTTTTGTCGCCAAATTAGCGATGACTTTTTTTTTCTTGGCTAAATTTGTGATGAACCTTGTTTTCATCGCAAATTTAAAATATTATGAAAAAAACACTATTATATAATTTACTATTTTTACCTGTTTTTACAATTTTTACTCCAAACACATCTAATAATATATAAAAATTTACATATCAAACTTGATAAACACATCTAATCACTCAAAATGATTCATCAATACAAATAATAAACTATTCATTGTATTAAATTTATAATACAAAAATATCAAATGTAACCAGTCAAGAAACATTTTGGTATAAAATTGAAACATAACTACCATCCTCAACTCTCATGTATCTTCCCTCTCAACAATTGATCTTTACTGGAGAAGGAGATCCTACAGTTGGAGAACCGAAGATCCTACAACTGGAGAAGGAGATCTTGCAGCTGAAGAAGGGGCCGAAGACACATGTCTTGCCGATACAAGGGTTAAAGCAGAGGAAGAGAGTATTCTTCCATCACTATTCCATCTATAACTGCCACGTCGAAACTATAAATCATGATTATTAGAATAATAATGTAAAAAAGAATCGCATCTTCATCGAATGTATAATGAATAATATAAAAAAAACTTACCATATTTTATCTGCAGTACTAGACGCCGAAATAATCTATCAATATATCAAAAAAATTCTCTAACGTCTTATAACTTACAATGTTTTTCTTTGCTCGATTTGCATCCCTATCTATATGTGGTATCTTAACTTCTCTGGTCGAATTCTCGACTTCGACTTTCCTCTGGCTTAGACTCAGAATCATGTCTAGTAACATGACACGAAAAGAATCTCTCAAAATTGTTCTAACTTCTTGTGTCGTCCTGAAGTGACTCTTGTGTCCTGGACGACACAAGAAGTTAGAACAATTTTGGCAGATCCTCTTCATGCCATGTTTCTAGATATGATTCCGAGTCTAAGACAGAGGAAAGTTGAAAAAGAATTCATATAGATAGTGATACAAATCAAGCGAAGAAAAAACTACTGCTGGCCATCTTCTCAAAGACTGGTGACATCCTATAAATATATGGATCAACATAGGTACTTATTGTATCATAAAATTTGAAACCTACAAAAAGTAATGTGAAGAGAAAAAACAACAATAAATTCTCCAGAGAAGAAATACATAAAATCAAACATTAATTATATATATTATAAAATGATAATGCTATAAATTTTAGAATATACAATATACCTACCCTGTGGAAGCAACGGATGAGCTCACAGCAGAAGACTTTACAAACATGCGGATCACCTAAAAAGACGAAGTACGATAAACCTATAAAAAAAACATTAATTTTTTATTTATATTACACATTACATAATTTAAATAATTTAATTTGAATAACATGTTGACATTTTCTGCGTGATCCAAAATCGACTTCGTTCCGGTTACGTATTGCTAGACTAACATATAGAACTTCCGGATCCACCCAATGTCCTAGCTGGGTGAACGACCCAGTCAGGCCATCAACACGATAAACCCGTCGATCCTAACCGTGCGAACGACGTAGAAGGTCGGCGTAAAGCCGTTGGGCTGGCGAATGACCTGATAAGCGATGGCGCGACAAACGTACCCTGCCGTCTGAAGGGCGAAGCGGCCGCCATGAGTCGCGCCATGCGTGAGCTTGCGTAGCATCGCCCGGCTGCTGTAGGCCGCGATGCGTGCTCGCGGGGCTATGCCGACTCACGGCGGTCGTACCTCGTGCTTAGGGGCGTCGCGGTGGTACCTGCTGCTGAGGCGCCCGGGCTCGCCCAGAACGATGAGCTCCGGAGGCGCTCGCGAGCACGATGCATGCTCGCGACAAGCCGCTGCGAGCATGTGCCTGCCGCGAGCTCACGGAGCATGCTCCTACCGCGAGCTCAGCGACGAGCGCTGAGCTCGCGGCGATGGCGATAAGCGATGGCGAGTTCGATTGCATGGTAGCGAGCTGCGGCGTGAGCTAGCACAACACACAGCCGATCGCCGTGGACACCAGATCTACTCCGACCGGAAGAGAGGGAAAGAGGGGAGGGAGAGATGCGTACCGAAGGGGAGGATCGATCGGATCGGAGCGTGAGAAAGGAAAAGTGGGGAGATGAATGATAATTAGGAATTTGGTGATGAATCAAATATTCGTCGCCAATTTTGTGACTAATTTAATATTCGTTACAAAAATTGCAACGAATTATTAAATCATTGCAAATTCAGCGATGAATTCATATTTCGTCGCAATATTCTATGGCGAATTTTATTTTTCATTGCAAAATTAACGACGAAAATAAAATTCGTTGCCAAATTAGCGATGAATATTAAATTCTTCGCAAAATTATCCCGCCGTTGTTTTTTTCCAAATAATTAAAAATGTCTGAAGAACATATTTCATTGCCAAATTTGTCAGAAAATTTGCAAGGAATCCATGATTCGTTGTAAAAGTTGGCAACGAATCATGTATTCATTGCAAAATTTGCAACGAATCCTGAATTCATTGCAAATTTTTGCAACGAATTTGATTTTTCGTTGTAAATTTGCGATGAAAAATCATTTTCGTCACAAATTTGCCACAAATTTTGTGACGAAAATGAATTGTTGGAAATTTAAATAATTTTGCAACAAAAAATTTTTGTTGGAAATTTCATTATTAATTTGCGACGAAATTTGAAATTCGTCACAAATTTTGTTGCAGATTTGTAACAAATTATTTTCGTTGCCAAATTTTGTCGCCAATTTGATGTTTTTTTGTAGTGATTGTAAGCTCCATTGTAAATGGTTTTTTCACCTCCGGATTATTTTCGAGAAGAAGAAGGTTAGTGGTGGTGGATCACTAGAGCTCACTCTAGAGCTCGACCATAGAGAAGGAACAAGGGTTCCGAACCACATAAAGTTGTGTGTAGTGTTTATGATTGTATTTGTTTAGTTTGTTTACTATTTGTATTTTATTTCCACTGTGCTAACGAATTATAGACAAGAACAATTGAATCAACAAATGCTATGCCCCCCTCTAGCGCGACAACAAGGTTTTAACATTTGATTGAATCTTAAACTCATTTACTGAAGTCCACAATATGATACATAGCATGAGAGAAATTATGATTGTATCATAATTATTGAGCATCTCATCATGTGTAATTATGAAATGTTAGACTCTCCGAGCTGCAAAAACCACTTTTTACGTTGCGGAAACCTCGGAAGTCGGCCATGGATTCGTGCAAAGATAAATAAAATAAATTCATGTACATGTTTAGAAACACTAGATCTACTTTAGATCTACATGGAAGAGTGTTACCCTTGTAGCGACGCCCTTCTCTTATCCCGCTCATCCAAATGATTGTCGGATCTTGTAGAGTGTCAATTGTACACTCCTCTACACGTATCCACACAGACAAAAGGTGGAGAAGACCACTTAGAGTGTGCTAGTACCCTTGGAGGTCACGACAATGGAGGATGAGGGAGAGAGCAAGAGAGGAGAGGAGGAAGAAGATGAAATCAATTCACCACCAACTCATTCATCCCTTGGCCGGCTACATTAAGGAGGGATAAATACCTCCATGCAATACCAAGAGCCATGGCTCTTGGTCTTCCCCATGAGGTGGCACACCATGATGTGTCCATGATGATGTGGAACATCATCATTGGCCGCCCCCTATGCCAATTCACCATGAAGTGGCATTTGGTCAAGTCAAACTTGACCCTTCATCTTCCCTCTCAAGTCAAGTCAAACTTGACCTCTTATCTCCCATGGTCGATCAAATCTAACCACTTGATTCAAGTCAATTTGATTTAATGAATCTCTATTCATTAATTTAAATTGACTCAATGAATCAAATCTAAATTAGACTCATTCAACACTTGAATCAAATTGAGTCTAACTCAATTAGTCTAATTTGGATTGCTCTTAATCCAATTTGGTTCATCACATGAATCTAATCCTCTTGGTCCATCATATGAACCTAATCTTCATCTAATTTCCCTTTGTGTGTGACCCTATAGGTTCTTGTAACGTTGACAATGCTCCTAAACTGATTTAGAAACATAAGCAATGAGCGGTATCTAGCAACACATCATTGCTACCCAAGTTACAAGAATGTTGAGATCCTACATCACCATTGTGACTCTCACAATATGCGACAATGTCCCTCTATTCTTGACATCTAGATTGTTCAATTGAGGAATAGACCGTGTCATT
Source organism: Wurfbainia villosa (assembly GCA_025175895.1). NCBI lineage: Eukaryota > Viridiplantae > Streptophyta > Magnoliopsida > Zingiberales > Zingiberaceae > Wurfbainia > Wurfbainia villosa. The sequence continues at coordinate 74,475,204 of CM045994.1, read as the reverse complement.
CTCTGTACAATCTATATCTTGAACTTCAAGTAGACTCACTCTAATCAAATGAGCTCAATATCTCATATTGACTCATTTGGGCATGACCATGCATTTAGCGGTCTCACTCTATCAAGAATCATGATATCACTCCCGTCATATAGGAGGGATAGATCCCATCTACATCACTCACATCCCTCCGTATAATTTGTTACATACCCAGTAATCGCCTTTATAGTTCACCCATTTATGAGTGACGTTTGACGAAGCCAAAGTATTCAACTCCTTATGTAGGGAACCATGGTGACTTCAGGTCCAAGGACTAATAGTCATACTAATAGTCACATGAGAAAGTATATGACACTCATATAATGATCCATGATACTTTATCATGGTGGGTCATTCAGTATATATTCTTTAATGCATACCTATGTGTCAACTTGATATCTCATATCCATGACTTGTGAGATCAAGTCATCGAGTTGACCTACATGCTAGTCTCTTCGCATTAATATTGTCCCTGAATATTAATACTTGACTAGGAATGACTAAGAGTAGTATTCTCTATATCATCTCATTATCGATTCTACCAATCGATTGATATAGATAAGAACCTTCTACTCAAGGACGCTATTAAACTTAGTTATTTGGCACTAATACAAGTAAGTATAATAACCATAAAGAAATGCCTTTATAAATATATATAGGAATCTGATACAACAAGTCCATATAGCAATCATCACATGATCGGCTCTAGGGCTTTCACTAATAATCTCCCACTAGCACTAGTGCGAATCACTGTAGTATCTAATACACAATGACCTAGTGTGACCATCATATTTTTTCTGTGCCAAAGCCTTGGTCAAGGGATCTGCGACGTTAGCCTTTGTGGGTACTCTGTAAATCTTTACATCTCCTCTATCGATAATCTCTCGAATAAGATCGAAGCGCCGTAGTATGTGTTTGGTCCACTGGTGTGAGCGAGGTTCCTTAGCTTGCGCAATCGCTCCATTATTGTCACAATAGAGCTCTATAGGATCTACTATGCTAGGAACCACCCCAAGCTCAGTAATGAACTTGTGGATCCAAACTGCCTCCTTTGTTGCCTCTGATGCAGCAATATACTCGACCTCTGTTGTAGAATCAACAACTGTGTCCTGCTTCGAACTCTTCCAGCTCATAGCGCCACCATTCAAGCAAAACACGAACCCTCACTGCGATCTATAATCATCCTTGTCAGTTTGGAAGCTGACATCACTATAACCCTTTACAGCTAGTTCCCCATCACCTCCAAATATCAAGAAATATTCTTTAGTCCTTCTTAAGTACTTAATAATATTCTTAATCGCTATCCAGTGATGCTCACCTGGATCTGATTGGTATCTGCTCGTCATGCTCAAAGCATACAAGACATCAGGACGAGTACATAGCATGACGTACATGATAGATTCTATGGCATATGCATAAGGGATCTTATCCATACGGTCTCTCTCCTCTCTAGAAGAGGGACTTTGAGTCTTTGAAAAGACTCATACCATGTGACATCGACAGAAATCCCTTCTTGGAATTCTGCATGGCAAACCGTAGTAATACCGTGTCAATATATGTACTCTGACTTAGGCCAAGCAATCTCTTTGATCTATCTCTATAGATCTTGATGCCTAGAATACAGGCTGCTTCACCTAAGTCCTTCATTGAGAAACACTTCCCCAACCAAGTCTTCATAGACTGTAGCGAAGGAATGTCATTCCCAATGAGTAGTATGTCATCCACATACAATACAAGGAAGACAACTGTGTTCCCATTAACCCTCTTGTAGACACAGGGTTCATCTTCATTTTTGATGAAACTAAACTGTTTGATCGCATCATCGAATCAAAGATTCCAGCTCCGAGAAGCTTGCTTTAGCCCATAAATGGACCTTTACAGCTTGCATACTTTGCCAGTATGCTGTGGATCTACAAAACCCTCAGGTTGTGTCATGTACACATCCTCAAGCAAGTTTCCATTCAGAAATATGGTTTTGACATCCATCTACCAGATCTCATAATCGTGGTACGCTGCAATAGCAAGCATGATCCGAATGGACTTAAACATCGCAACTAGAGAAAAGATTTTATCATAGTCAAAACCATGAATTTGCATGAAACCTTTAGCTACCAATCGATCCTTATAGGTATGCATAAGTCCATCCATGTCATTCTTTCTCTTAAAGACCCACTTACACCCAATGGGTTTGACACCTTCAGGTGGATCAACCAAAGTCCATACTTGGTTGGTGTACATGGATTCCATCTCAGATCTCATGGCCTCTAGCCATTTCTCAGAATCTGGGCTCATCACAGCTTCCTGATAGGAGGTAGGTTCATTCTCAGTGAGCATTACGTCATCATGGATAGACAAGAGAAATGAGTATCTCTCAGCCTGACGACGTACCCTATCAGACCTGCGAAGAGGTAGGTCTACCTGAACAGGTTGTTGTTCCACAACTCTTTGTGCAATAATCTCATCATCCACAACACTTTGTGGTTCCTGTTCAACCTCCATCTCGGCCTTAGTGCTATGGTCCATATCTTGAATTTCTTGAAGATCGAACGTACTCCCACTAGTTTTTCTAGAAATAAAGTCCCTTTCTAGAAATACTCCAGTCTTTTCCATAAAGACTTTGTGCTGACTGGGAATGTAGAAGTAATATCTGTTCGTTTTCTTGTAATATCCAACAAAATATCACTTATCGAATTTGGGTCCCAGTTTGTTTGAGACTTGACGTCGAACGTAAGCCTCACAAACCCAAATCCTCATGAAAGACATATTGGGATTTTCCCTATCCATATTGTATATGGTGTCTTTATCACAGCTTTGGATGGAACATGGTTAAGTGTGAAGGTTGCTGTGTCTAGAGCATATCCCCAAAAGAATATAGGAAGATCTGTGTGACTCATCATAGATCGTATCATATCTAATAGGGTACGATTCCTCCTTTCTGATACACCATTCTACTGTGGTGTTCCAGGAGGAGTGAGTTAGGATAGAATCCCACACTCATATGTTATAGAGCTAGGATTCAAAATCAAATGAGTCATTCATCCCATCCTTATGGAGCTAGGATAAGCGACTCTCATTTATGTGACCTAAGCAACAATGCCGGAGATAGGTTTGGTTCAACTCATTTGACTTGAACCTTTTGGTACTTATGTTATAGATGGGGTTCTCTAAGTCTAGAATGTAGAGTCCGTTCATCAGAGGTGCACTATAATAGAACTTATCATTTAAATAAACGGAACAATATTTGTTCTTTATTATAAATGAAAAGCCTTTCTTGTCTAAACAAGAAATTGAAATGATGTTCTTTGTGAGAGCAGGTACCTAACAACATTCATCTAATTCTAGTACAAGGCCAGAGGGTAGATACAGAAAATAAGTTCGTACAACAACAGCAACAACCCTTGCTTCATTGCCTACTCGTAGGTCTACCTCGCCCTTCGTCAATGTTCTGCTATTTCTCAGTGCCTGTACATTAGTACAAATGTGAGAAGCACATCCGGTTTCAAATACCCATGATGAAGAAATAGATAGATTGACTTCTGTAACATATATACCTGAAGTAGAAGTCTCACTTCTCTTCTTTTTAAGATCTTCCAGGTATCTTTTGCAGTTCCGCTTCCAGTGACCGGTTTGACCACAGTGGTAGCATTCACCTTCCTTGGCAACCCCTCCTTTAGGTTTCAGTGCCTTGCCTTTGCCCTTGGCTTGGGACTTTCCCTTTTGAGCTAGTTCTGCTTTTTAGCCTTTTTCTTCTTCCCCTCCTGTTGTTCCTTTGCCTTCCTCTTAGAACCTTTCTTCAAGGAATCAACTAACAACACCATCCCCTGCTCATGCTTCACAGAAGGCTCCATAGTCTTTAGCATATTGAGCATTACCACAGATGAACCTTCTTGCATCTCAAAGGTGAAGAGGAGCTTGAAGACTTCAAACCTTTCAGATCTCACTTGCTCATCAAACAATTCATAAAGATAAAAGACTATGGTATGAGCATCCATATGCTCATGCTGCTTCTGCAGCTCGGGTACTATCACGGCTAGCATGATGCAACTCACTTGCTCAGAATCACTCACATGTTTCCGATGGGCCAACAATTGGTTCGGAGTTGCATCATCACTAAGATGAGCGGGAAGAGGCACTTCGAGGACATACGCAAGCTTTTCCGCCTTGAGAACAATTCTCAAGTTTCTAAGCTAATCCAAGAAGTTCGAACCAGTCAATTTATTTGAATCCAAAATAAAGCGCAAATTCAAAGATGTCATGATCAATCGATTAACCTAGAAATATAAATCGAGCATATATGAGAAAGATGATTTAAAATGCATCCACATACATTTACAAAATCCCATTCATTTTTCGAATTCAAAAACCCTCAAAATCAATTTGGGAGATCGTAGGTCAATCTCCGAATGGGCTGATATCCAACATAGATAAGAACAACCTTGGAGTGAGTCCAACAAGCCATTCTTAGCTATGATGGTGAGTATCAAGTATACTGATTACATATCACGTATATGTAACTATCACAATGTGCTATCAACTAATTGAATATTCACACATACATTGGGTTGTTAACACATTAACAAGTATGCATCATATGCATAGCACCCAACTTCACCTCTCTTCACATCGACCTTGGAGTAAGTCCAACAAATCGATGCTCCAAGTTAGAGCCGACCCATTAATCAAGAAATAGTTTTAATATGGTTAGAGCGCATTCAACCAATTAGCTAGGCTATGAGTGAGTCCAACAACCCAAACTAGCGATTGACCTCTGACTCTTACCATATTAGTGTTAAACTATTCTAATGATTTGAACATGTTCAGGTTTGATCCGGGCTTGGAGTGAGTCCAACAACCCAAACAAGAAACAGAACTCTGGTTCTAATCATATTAATGGAAGGTGTAGGCTTTAATATTGTATAAGGGTATTAAAGTCTCATCCTCTTTGCATTCAAATAACTATTATCTACATGACATGACATACATGACATACATCTACATGTCATGACATGCATGGCATAATGATATGACATGCACAAAAATTTCCTTATATGTCATAACTATTTATGAAAATAAAATATGTTTGAGATTTGATTCCCAAATCAAATCATTATTAAATTAGGAAATAAATTTCCAAATCTAATCACATATTTTATTTATGGAAAGTGTTAATTAAGGAAAGTCAAATTTAATTTAGGAAACAAATTTCCTAAATTGTCAAAACTATTTATGGAAATAAAATATATTTTAGATTTGATTCCCCAAATCAAAATCATGATTAAATTAGTAAATAAATTTTCAAATATAATCACATATTTTATTTATGGAAAGTGTTAATTTCTATAAATACTTCTAAACTTTTCAAAAGTAGAAGATTTCCATAAATACTTCTAAACTTTCTAAAAGTAGAAAATTTCCATAAATACAATTATGACTATCACAAAATAATTTTACGATTATTTCGAAACACAACCTGGGCTCTGATACCACTGTTGGGTTTCCAACATTGTGACGAGTGTGTATTCGAACATGTTTATAAAACATGTACACAGCGGAAGAATTAAAAGCCAAAAAATCTAATTACTACAACACACATATCACACTCATGCATAGTACAACATGTGTAGACATAATCGCAGTTTTAAATTTTACAATAAAAGGAAATTATTCTAGTTATACCTGACATATCATGTGCAGCAGGAATGACATCAACTGGAGTGACTCTCGCTAGAATCGCCTCTATCCGTATCAACGCCGAGTATCATCGGGATGACATCACAAAGCCACGAGCCTCGTCTTCGTAGGAGTCACTAGCCTCGTGTCGAAGACGATGTGATAGAGAGAGAGAGAGAAGATTACAATCCGAATCAAAATTCGGATTAGAAATCGAGTCCCCAAAACTTGCTTCTCCGGAGAGGTATTCGTCAACCGTTTGATGAATCCTTCGTCCTCCACCTATGAAGATTACCGGAGATCAAATCCCTAGCAAGGTAGCCTCCGTCAGAGCTCCAAACATCGTCCAAACGATGCTCCGACATGAAAGGAAAGAAGCTGTCCAGAAAACTGGACAGCTTGGTGGAGGAGTTGCGCCGGCCCAAAGGAGGAAGGCTAGCTGCACCTTGGTCACTGGAGCCAAGAGACGTCGCCGGAGGGTCGCCGGAGGATGACCGACAGTAGCTTTGACGCCGGCAGCAAGGTGGACGGTGACACAAGGGTTGACGACGTGGATGGCATGGCGGCGACAAGGAGAAGAGAGGGAGAGAGTGACTAGGTTTTCCAACACACAAATTATCCACGAAAAATCCTTAAGCCATATTTTTATAGAGAACACATTCTCCTAACGGTTATTGGTTCATAACCAAAACCCGTTAACCCGCTCCAATAACTTAAGTTAAAATAAACCAAACCACGTTGGTCTATTTTAAGTTAAAATGAACCAAACTAACTTTGGTTCATTCGTTTAAAACAAACCAAACCCCTTTGGTTTATTCTTCACCATTGGATTAGAACCAAACCAATTTAGTTCATCCATCATGTCTTCATAAGACACGGCCCATCCATGCTTCTATTGCGACTGAAACAATTTCATGCTCGCTCCTTGTTTGGTCCAAACAAATCTAGTTTCTCTCGGTCTGTGAATATCATTCTCAAGCTTGTTTTAAATCCTTCAGATTACGCTCGCTATGCGTGTGACAAAATAGGTTCCCGATTTATGTTGGCCATCTATAATTAACCATTAATTATAGAACGATCATGAGTCACACCTAGTAGTACATCATGATCCCAATTAATCGAAAAATTAACGGTTGATCCAGAACCATTTCTGAAACTCTTCAGCAGCTGTAATGAATCGTGCCCCGTTCCCTTCACGCATCTTATACCCACATGGTTTAGGACATGGTCTATAGAGTCAGTCCCCACTAGGCTGACTACGTCACACCTAGCCCAAGTATCATTTCCTCGTCCTATGGATTCTAGTTACTGCACATGTATCCAAGATTACCTTACTCTAAACATGTAATGCTTTGGCCAAAGACTTTAGTAACAATCCGATGAGAGACCATGGGTATACATCTCCTCGCATGGAGTGGTAAATTCTTTATAGGCTATTCAAACACCTTCGGTCACTTTGACTTATACCCAATCATCCCGGGTCCACATCTCCTCAGAGATGCTTGCTTAAGATGTCAAAGCATAAGTCTTCATGACCAAGATGACTTGAATACCGCAAGTCAAAGCAACATCACACTTAAGCTGTAGTAAGAACTTCATTGACATATCCATATATGCAAAGAACCATATGAAGTCTTACAGCTAGCTGGTCACTCCAATGAACTAGTTACCATAACTAGCATCTGTTGGTGCAGTAGGCACCTAAGTCAAACCTGAGTTTTGATTATAGCAAACGATACAAAGTTAAACTTATGTCGTTATCTCACGAGCTGAATCGAGTGTGCAGAAGATTGCTAAAGCTGGAGCTGAAGGCTAGCGACACCCGGAGGAAGCCGGGTGGTCGGGCGACACTCGAGTGACTTCGGAGGGAGCCGAAGGAATCGAGTGGAAGGCCGGAAGCAAAAGCGACATGGTAAGTATCGAGGTAAGCTCGTGTGTGCGAGCGTAAGTGAGGTCATATCCTCCTTACGGGGATGGTCTTAAGCGTAGATCCGACCAAAGACATCCCATCGATGGTCTAGGTCGAGATCGGACGGTCGAAGGCCGTCGAAATAATGTTTTCTTTGAGCTAACTTTGCCTTGCAGCTAGCATTAGTCGACTGCCAGCTTGGAGGACTCGACTACCCTTCATCAGTCGACTGTCTACTATCAGCACTCGACTGATGCTACCATCAGTCGACTGACGGTCAATGATTAGCTTCGAGGAGTCAAGGTTTATCACCCCATTTCAAGGAGGTTTTGTGTCCATTTGTGATTGGTTGAAGACCCATTCGATGAGGGGCTTAAAGGCTATAAAAGGAGGGCTTGTCTTAGGGTTTTTCATCAATTAAAAAGGCTTCCAAGTGCTTCCGATACGCTCTGACTCTCCGACATCCCTATGACGAAGCGTTGCCGAGACGACGACTAGAGCTTCAACCTCCAACCTTTGAAGTCGTCGGTAACGAAAGTTTAAATTGTATTTCAGTTTACTTTTTAGTAAATCTTTCATTATAAAGAGGAGAGCGGGAGTGTCCCTCTACCTCGAGCTTTTGTCATTTTGTGTATCTGTCTAACTCCTACCTCCAACGAGGAGGAGTTCTTTAGTAGTTTGCCCTCCGTACGTGGTCAAGGACCACTAGGGCCTTGGAGTAGTAGCCTTAGGCTACGAACCAAGTAAAACCCTTGTGTCTATTGTCTCGCTTATTTTATTTTTATCTTCCACTGTGTCTACTCGCATTTTAACGAACGATTTTGAACGAAAAATTTCTATCGCTATTCACCCCCCTCTAGCGATCCGCTCGATCCAACAATTGGTATCAAAGCCGGGGGCGCTCAGATTCGGTGCAACCACCAATCGAGCAATTTTCTTTTCGTATTTATTATTTTAAGATTTCTCCCACACTACTAATCCAAGACCAAGTCTTGGTACATAGTTTTTGGTTGTGTTTTTTGCAAGTACTAATCGCCTTCGGAGTACCTCACGATCAAACGAGCATAACTTTTGCTACAAGGGGACTCACGAAACGATCTACCCACCAAATCGAAGCTCTCTGAGAGATCTACACTTCTTATAGGGATTTAACCCCGTAACAAGCTGTTTTCATCCTCAAAAATTGACGTTTAGTAGCCTTTCAGGGACATCGAAGGTTGTGAGTACTTACTTTTTATTTAGTTTCTTATTTCTTTGCTTAACTTTCTATTTCTCATTTGTTTCTTTTTATTTCCCGCACCACTAATCCAAGGCAAAGTCTTGGAACCCTTTTTCATGTTTTTTTGTATTTTTTTGTGCAAGGTTTTCCTTCCAAATGGCCCATCTCGAGGGTTTTAGCACCGTCCGACCTCCGTTTTACAACTGAGATGACTTCCGTTATTGGAAGGGTCAGATGGAATGCTTTCTTAAAACCCAAATCGAGATGTGGATCATAATCCAAACGGGATTCACACTTCCGACTAACGAAGTGGGTGAATCCTTGGATTATGACCAATGGACCATTGCGACAAAAAGACAAGTCGAAGCCGACGCTAAGGCAACTCAAATCCTTCAATGCGGCCTATCCAAGGAGGAGCTAAATCGCATCGGCCCCTTCATAAGCGCAAAGGATCTTTGGACAAAACTAGTGGAGCTACACGAAGGGACCGATGAAGCCAAGGTATGTAAGCGTGATCTTCTATTCAATAAACTATATAACCTAAAAATGCAGGAACACGAGTCCGCGACGCAACTCCACGCCCGTGTCCAAGACATAGTCAACAACCTACACGCAATTGGGCAAAAGGTCGAAAACCGCGACCTTATAAGGTATGTCCTAAACTCTTTTCCGAGGACTACCTTGTGGGCATCCATGGTCGATGCCTACAAGGTCTCCAAGGATCTTTCTAAACTTAGGTTAGATGAACTTTTTTCTGATTTCAAACTTCATGAGCAGTCTAACTCGGAACCCGAGAAGGGTATAGCACTTTTTGCAGGTTCGAGGAAGAAAACTGCAAGCAAGCCATCCCCAAAGGAAGAAGAGGATGAGTCGGATTCGTAGGTCGACTCGGAAATGGAAGCCGAACTAGCCAACCTAGTTCGAAGGATAGTCAAGGGCCAAAAACGAGCCGTCACTCGACCCAACGAAGGTAAGCCTAAAAGTTCAAACATAAGATGTTATGAATGCAACAGGTTTGGACACATTAAGTCCGAGTGCCCAAAACTCAAGAGCAAGGCACCAAAACATAAAAAGGCACTCAACGCTACTTGGGAAGAAGCCTCCGAGGAAGAAGACAACGATCGAGTCCTTATGGCTAAATCGGTGGAATCGGAGACGGAGTCGGAACCGGAACCAGAATCAGAAATCGAAGATGAGTCGAACTACGAAACACTATTCAAGACAAGCCACGGATATGCATCCGGTTCAAAAGATACACTCAAGGTAAGTCGGTCTCTTATTACTACTCTTTATAGTGCAATTAAGTTTTTAAATAAAAAGTTAGCTAAGTCCGAGTCCAAGGTCGAGACCCTGGTTGAGGAAGTTAAACTCCTCAAACACGAGGTCTCCCTAACCTCTTCGACTAGTCGAGTTCAAGAGAAGGACTCAACTCGAGTTGAAAAACTCGAAGTTGAGAACTCACTCTTGAAAAGTCAAGTCGAAGATCTTAGGAATACGTTGGAAAGGTTTACTTTGGGATCCAAAGGACTTGACCTCCTACTTGGATTGCAAAGGGCCGTGTACAACAAGGCCGGGCTAGGGTTTAGCTCAAACACGACTAATAAGTCGTATATGTCAATCGTAAGTAGACATAGAAAACGTGTCCAAGCATGGGTCCATAAGACCACCTTGATTTCAAACTTAGGATCAAACCAGTACTGGGTTCCCAAGGACCAAATCCACTATGTGGAGAGACCGAATCGATTCAATGGTCCAGGGGAGCTAGTACGAAATTTGTTTGTGTTTTAACTTAGAAATTGCATGCTTAGGTTTTTATTTAGTTTGATTTTCCTTTTTAGAATGGTTAGATAGGACTATAACTCGTCAATACTTGATAACATAGTACCAGGACGCGGCGAGATGATAGTACGCTAGGAAAGCGGAGTCTTGTGTATTCGGGCTAGATAAGGCGTATCTAGTTCGGTGCACTTGACTGAGCGGAACTAGCTGAAGCTACCTCGCCGTATCCTAGACTAGTTAGACCAGGAAGTGGTCTTAGGTGAGTCAAGTCTCTATTTTCTTGAAAATGGCTTTGTCTAAGGAAGTGGTCATTGTTTCGATCAAAGAAGGCCTCTGTGCCTCGCCACGACCTGGAAGCCATGATCTTGAAAAGGTGACTTGATGAGCCTAAGGTCAAATCCGAATCTAACGCAAGGTTGACAAGTGTTTAAGTCATTAAACTTAATTCAATTAAAAAATTGGAAGTCATCTCACAAGAACATATAAGGTTAACATGTTTGATCATATAGACATGGGTAAGATGATTTAGGTTAATAATCATCAACCAATTTTTAATAAATCCAATATTCGATCCAACTACCTTGCGTGTAGGATCAATGGATGTTGGACAGTGGTTGCTCCCGACACATGACCGGGGATCAACTCAACTTTTCGAAGCTTCGATTCAAACGACAAGGATCGGTAGCCTTCGAAAATAACGGCAAGCTAAAAATCATCGGATCAGGTGATATTAAGCTCAATTCAAATTTTGTTATTCAAAATGTTTTATTAGTAGAAAATTTTCAATATAATTTACTTAGTGTAAGCCAATTGTGTGATAATAACTATAAGGTCATATTTATAGAAAATAAATACGTAATTAATATAAACGAAACCTCTAAAACAATTCTTAAAGGGACTAGAAATAACAACATTTACACTATCAACTTAACTAACTCCTCAACTAAGTGTCTTATGACACGGCAAGAGGAATCGTGGTTGTGGCACCGACGACTCGGTCACTCACACCCAAGACTCATCCACAAGATGAGTCAGAGTGATTTAGTCAGAGGTTTGCCTAACCTCAACAACTTGGATAATAAAATATGTAATGCTTGTCAACAAGGTAAACAATCTAGGACACAACATCAACTATCTAGTCAAGAACGAACCAAAAGTGTGCTTGAGCTCCTACACATGGATCTATTTGATTCACACGGAGCTAAGTCACTTAACGGAAGTAAATTCTGCTTAGTCATAATTGATGACTATTCTAGATTTACTTGGGTTAGGTTCATCAAACACAAAAATGATACCCTAGATCAATTAATCAATCTATTTAAGTTAATAGAAAATCAACAAAGCATTAAAATCAAAAGACTTAGGACTGATCATGGTGGTGAATTCGAAAACCATAGGTTTATAGAATTCTGTAACCTAAATGGATACCACCACGAGTTCTCTTGCCCTAAGAACCTACAAACAAATGGCCTAGTAGAACATAAAAAATAGAACCCTACAAGAAGTCGCTAGGACAATGTTAAATGAGTATAACCTACCCGATAGGTTTTAGGCGAAAGCCGTGAGTACGACATGCTATGTCCAAAATAGAATCCTTATGGTAAAGAGGCACCTTAAGACCTCATACGAGATTTATCACGATAAAATACCTAACATCAAGTACTTTAAGGTATTTGGATGTAAGGTACATATCCTAAACACTAAGGATTACCTAGGGAAATTTACATCCAAAACCACGACCGGAATCTTTCTAGGATACTCGACTACAAGCAGAGCTTATAGAGTATATAACCACGACACCCTTAGAGTCGAGGAGACTATCAATATAGTATTTGATGAAGGACACGAACCTACAAAACCCCCGACAACCTCAATTAGCGAGCCGACTCATACTAGACCTAACTCTGATCCGGAGATCAGGTCTAGTGTTAATCCTAACCTATGTCAACCAAGTCACTCTATCGACCAAGTGATAGATGACTCCAACCAAACTAGAACTCAAACAAGCCATCCTATGGATCAAGTTGTAGACTCAAACCCAAATCCAACTAGGACCCAAACGAATCATCCTATCGACCAAGTGATAGGTGATCCAAGTCTAGGAGTTTAAACTAGAGCCTCATACAGAAACCTTAGTCAAATATCTTTGATTTCTAAAATTGAACCCAAAACTATTGACCAAGCTCTTCTTGATCCCGATTGGATTATTGCAATGCAAGAAGAGTTGGCTCAATTCACTAGGAACGAAGTATGGGAATTAGTACCACCACCTAAAGATAAAACAATCATTAGAACAAGGTGGGTGTTTAGAAATAAAATTGATGATAAAGGTGAAGTAGTTAGAAATAAAACTAGACTAGTTGCTAAAGGGTTTAGTCAAGTCGAAGGTTTAGATTACGACGAGACCTATGCCCCAGTAGCTAGATTAGAGTCCATTCGAATGCTATTAGCATATGCAGCACATCGAGGATTTAAATTGTTTCAAATGGATGTGAAATCTGCATTCTTAAATGGATACATTAAAGAAGAAGTTTACGTTAGTCAACCCCCCCGGTTTCGAAAGTTTAGACAAACCCGATCATGTCCTTAGGTTAAAGAAAGCGCTTTTATGGACTTAAACAAGCTCCTCGAGCTTGGTACGAGAGACTTTCGATTTATCTTAAGTCCAAAGGTTTTAACCAAGGTGTAGTTGACCCAACTCTTTTCGTAAAAACCTTAGGTAAAGACATATTCATAGCCCAAATCTACGAGATGATATTATTTTCGAACCACTAACTCAATCCTACTAAATGAGTTCATTTCACTTATGGAAAGTGAATTTGAAATGAATTTAGTAGGTGAGTTGTTTCTTAGGTCTACAAATTAAACAAACTAAAGATGGAATATACCTATATCAACGCAAATATACTAGGGAATTAATTAAATGGTTTGGAATGCAAGATGCTAAAATTATTAATACCCCAATGGCAACTAATGTCAATATAGAAGAAGATTTAATCGGAAACTCAATTGATTTAAAATACTATAGGAGCATAATAGGGAGTCTCCTTTACTTAACTGCAAGCCGACCTGATATCCTATTTGCAGTAAGTATGTGCGCAAGGTTCCAAACCTGTGCCAAGGAGTCTCACCTAACTCTAGTTAAACGTATCCTTAGATATCTAAAGGGTACACTTAATGTCGGTATTTGGTACCCTAGATATACCGAGTTCGAACTAATTGGCTACTCTGATTCGGACTATGCCGGTAGTAAGCTCGATAGAAAGAGTACGAGTGGTTGTTGTCAACTTCTCGGCTCGAGTCTAGTGAGTTGGTGCAGTAGGAAGCAACACTGTGTTGCTTTATCTACCACCGAAGCCAAATACATCGCGATGGGTGAGTGTGTCACGCAGCTTCTTTGGATGAAGCACACTCTCCGCGACTTTAAGTTAGACTTTACGAATACTAAACTTCACGTAGATAACATTAGTTCAATTAATCTTACAAAGAATCCGATATGTCACTCTAGGACCAAACATATAGAGGTCAAACACCATTTCATTCGAGAACATGTGGCCAACGGAGCCATACAACTCGAATACGTCGAATCAAAGTCTAACTTAGCAGACCTATTTACTAAACCCCTACCCGAAGCCGAATTTAGTCTATTAAGACGAAAATTGGGCATGTGCGTAGTAGAATAGGAACTTGCAAATTATATTTTCTTACTACTATTTCTTAATTTTCATTTTTTATGGAATTAGTATAGGACATACCTTAGATATCATGCACCTATAGATTTAAGGAGCAAATACATCTCACAACACATAGGACTAATGTGTTTGTGTACTTAGCCTCGTAGATGGGAGTGAGATGTTAGGACCTTACTCCTGGTTCCAGATGTAGAGCTAGTGCATCGTTATGAACCACGGAGTATAATCATACATACTAACCGACTCTAACCAGGACTAGTTGATCTTTTATATCAATCAAGCCAAATATGAGTCGAACATTTTATAGATGAACTTATTTTCAGTATATTATTTTCAAAATAATGTGGAACATGCTTGGACTTTATATTTAACACTTATTTTTGTTTTCCACACACACCCTCACTCTTTTCGATATATGGCAAAAGGGGGAGAAAAAGGCCAAAGTTAAGGGGTCAAAATTTTTTATATATAACTTAACTCTTACTTTATATTTAAACCAAAAGTTAAATTTAAGTTTTGAAAACTTATTAAGATCAAGTTAAGATAATTCTTAACTTAAACTTATTTGTGCCATCAACGTTTTACTCATTTTTAATGTTTTACTTAAGGGGGAAAAAGGGCCAAGTTAAGAAGAACTCTTAACTTAAACGTTTTACTAAGGCCAATATTAAGTAATGTTAAGAAACCCTCAAAGGGGGAGGATTAAGGTCTTTCCTCAAGACTCACCCTCGGTCAAGGGGGAGGTTTCCTCAAGGGGGAATGCTTGAAGAAAATCCTTACTACTCCAACTTAATCTTCTTTATTTTTTTGTTGTTTGTTTCTAATACACATTATTCTTCATGCTTGCTATTTACTTAACTTTGTATGTGGGTTTTCCATAAATCAAAAAGGGGGAGATTGTTGGTGCAGTAGGCACCTAAGTCGAACCTGAGTTTTGATTATAGCAAATGATAGAAAGTTAAACTTATGTCGTTATCTCACGAGATGAATCGAGTGTGCAGAAGATTGCTAAAGCTGGAGCTGAAGGCTAGCGACACTCGGAGGAAGCCGGGTGGTCGGGCGACACTCGAGTGACTTCGGAGGGAGCCGAAGGAATCGAGTGGAAGGCCGGAAGCAAAAGCAACATGGTAAGTATCGAGGTAAGCTTGTGTGTGTGAGCGTAAGTGAGGTCGTATCCTCCTTACGGGGATGGTCTTAAGCATAGATCCGACCAAAGACATCCCATCGATGGTCTAGGTCGAGATCGGACGGTCGAAGGCCGTCGAAATAATGTTTTCTTTGAGCTAACTTTGCCTTGCAGCTAGCATCAGTCGACTGCCAGCTTGGAGGACTCGACTGCCCTTCGTCACCGATCGATCATCTGTCAAGACTTGATCGATGCTACCATCACCGATGATGGTCAATGATCGACCGAGGAGTCAAGGCTTATCACCCCATTTCAAGGAGGTTTTGTGTCCATTTGTGATTGGTTGAAGACCCATTCGATGAGGGGCTCAAAGGCTATAAAAGGAGGGCTTGTCTTAGGGTTTTTCATCAATTAAAAAGGCTTCCAAGTGCTTTCGATATGCTCCGACTCTCCGACATCCCTACGACGAAGCGTTGCCGAGACGACGACTAGAGCTTCAATCTCCAACCTTTGAAGTCGTCGGTAACGAAAGTTTAAATTGTATTTCAGTTTATTTTTTAGTAAAGCTTTCATTATAACGAGGAGAGGAGGAGTGTCCCTCTACCTCAAGCTTTTGTCATTTTGTGTATCCGTCTAACTCCTACCTCCAACAAGGAGGAGTTCTTTAGTAGTTTGCCCTTCGTACGTGGTCAAGGACCACTAGGGCCTTGGAGTAGTAGCCTTTGGCTACGAACCAAGTAAAACCCTTGTGTCTATTGTCTCGCTTGTTTTGTTTTTATCTTCCGCTGTGTCTACTCGCATTTTAATGAACGATTTTGATCGAAAAATTTCTATCGCTATTCACCCCCCTCTAGCGATCTGCTCGATCCAACAACATCCACGATTAACTCCGGACATCACAATGTCTCCAGTCAATGAGAATCAACTGCTTGGATACACCAAGGAGTATACCTCATGCTAGTCTCGACTGAATTGATGATGTTTAAATCCATCAATTCATCAACTAGGGATAATTCCAATACATCACAATTACACATGTAGAGATATTCACTAGTTGTGATCCAATCACAAATTCTCTCATGCTGTGAATCGTATTGTGGACATTCAGTAAATGAGTTTAAGATCTAATCAAATACATGAAAACATGTATACTCAAATAGTGAATCTTCATTTATCATATAAATGGTTTAAACATAAGGCGATTACCTAGTAATCGACTGCCCATATCTAGCAATCGACTGCTCCTATAGCTATTGTCTCACAACGACTTAATCCATGCTAGAAAACTCCAATGGATAGCTCATCAGTCGATTGCCAAACCCTAGCAGTCGACTGCTGCTCTGTAAGTCGAATGCTCAGTTGACTATGAAACTTTCTATGCTTGTGGCCGTAAATAGAAGTCGACTTCCCTCCATGGCATTCGATTGCTCAAGGCCAATTTACTGCCCAAGGCTAGTCGACTACCCAAAGCTGGCAGTCGATTGCCAAGGCCACACAGCCATAGTCGAGCTCTAGTCGACTCCTGACCAGCCAACTGGTCATAATCCTAGTCGACTGCTCAAAGTCAATTAGGCTGCCAAGTGTCAAAATACTTGACCAGTCGACTAGTACATAACCCTAGTCGACTGACAAACCTCAAACATGAGGTTTAACCCAAGTATGATGCCCTCATACATGCTTGACCACCCTTGACCTAGACCTAAGACTTCTAGTCACCTTCATCAGCCTCACGCCTATCGGATCTCTCTAAGTCATCCATACGTTAGCCTTCAGGTGCTTCCATCGGCTATTATCATGCTAACTGAGTCTACATTGCTAACGTACATTTGAGCTTAAGCTGCCAAGACACACGCTTTGACTTTATGCCGCCAAACTTTAGACTTATGCCGCTAAGACTACCACTTAAACTTTACGCTGCCAATATCATACCCTTGGACTTCTCTTGCCAACTCCATGTTGGACTTTCCAATTGCCAAGTACCCATCACTTGGACTTTACCATGCCAAAACCCATGCTTGGACTTTCCATGTCAAGTACTCAAGACTTGGACTTTACCATTGCCAAGACCCATGCTTGGACTTTCCATGCCAAGTACACAAGACTTGGACTTCCCATGCCAAGTACACAAGACTTGGACTTTCCATGACAATCACATTGTTATATGTTTTGTCGAACATCAAAATACTACTCGAATCAAACTCGAGTCTAGTCAATCATGACCTTGGTTGATTGCACCAACAATTTCCCCCTTTTTGATGTTTGACAAAACCTTTGAGTTAGTCCATGAACTCAAGCCATCAAATCTCACAATTCTCCCCCTTTTTGACATACATAAAAAAGACTCTCCCCAAGGGTATCAATGTCTTATATCCCAATGAGATCTTACAATCTCTCCGTTGGTACCAAAAACATCTAGGATGCCTTCACTCTTCCTAGTGATAAGTCCCATATCACTAAATGAGAGCCAATCCTTACTTCTCTAATTCTCCTACTTTGGTGAGCACAATGAGGGTTTCCAATCCCTTCATGTCTCCCCCTTTGTGAAATATACATCCATCATCCCATGATGGATAACCTCCCCTAAAGACTTGCTCCCCCTCGACCATTACACCAACAATGTCCTTAGAGAGTCCCTAAGCCTATAGGAACACTAAACAATCAAAATTAAGGGAAAAAGTTCAAACTTGAATTTTCACACACTTTAAAATTTGATTCTCACCCTAAACAACTCTCCTAATCTATTTCTAATGAATTTTCACTCTTCCAATGCTTTCCAAAGCATATCCTAGGGTTAGAATTAGTTAGGGTACATAAGGATGGTTGAAACTGGGCGAAACAAACATTGTTTACCCAAAATCAATCACTGGCAATGACTACCAAGAACTAATCGATCATTAGAATGCCACTATGAATTTCAAAAAATTATAAGTAATTATATATAATTCGAAAAATCATGAACATTCATATGTACTTATGTCAGATATAATGAGTGAAAAATATTTGAAATATAGAATACCCATTAATTAGTGAGATTGATACAAAGTTCAAAAACAAAGATAACTTCAATGTTTTGAGCCTATTTTGTATTAACTTCATCAATAGTGATTGCTATCAAAAGATAGACTTCACCAAGGTTTTTCAAAATAATTTCAAAACCTTATATTGGACCATGATCTATGGGCTCAATGCACATGACTTGCACATTAGCTTTCCTCATGATCCATCATTAGGTTGAAATGAGTTTGAGTTCATCTAGATTCAATATCTATGCACCTTGAACCTAACTCACTTTCCTAAGATCTCAAATTTGTCTAGAGCGTATCAATACACACACATGTCAATTTAATGTGAGATGTGAGTTTTCGTTCTTCCTAATCTAAGGTCTCATGCATTTTTCTAGGAAACTCTATTTGATTCCCTTATACATGAGACTTCAAATCATGTCATAGTCCTTAAATCAATTTAAATTATCCCTAAATACATGAACGATGATTATGGCATATAATGATAGCATAAATGAATCATGACCAATAATCATGATATCATGGCATAAAAACTTAAACCTAAGTATACATGACATAAAAACTAAACCTAAATATTATCATGGCATTTTATATGATTAAATGAAATATGATGCCATGACATGGCAAGGCAAACAAAGAATGATAAGTATAAAATACAAAGGTATATGATACCTAAGTGCTAAGCCCAAATTCCATTTCTAGAATTAAATCCATATTTGCCATAATGCCACTCATCTCCCAAGTGTGACAAAAACCCAAAACGTCACACCATGACTAACATCTAATTGTGCCAATTTGATTAAATTTTCAAACTTCTCAAATTTAATTGGCACATCCTAAAAAATTTTAGGATATAAATCCAAACTTATTTCCAAAGTATCACATTACCCTGGAAATGACCTAAAGTGCCAACTTTGCTATGGTTAGATTAACTACCCATCCATTCAAGGTTGACACATCCTAATCCATCTAGCATGAAGTGATCATGCTCCTAGGAACCCAAAATCTATTTGAGCTCATTGGATTTACTAGGTACTCACTAGGGATAACTTCCCTTAGTACCTTTCTAATGACCTTTTCTAGCTTGGAAGCCTTGGTCAATTGGGTCTTGCCTATGTCAACTCTAGGGATAGCTTCCCTTGTGATCTTCTTAGTGGCTTTCATAGGTTTCATAGACACCTTGGCCACTAGGCACCTACTATGGTTAACCTTAGGGATGACTTCCCTATTACCCTTGGTTTTCCTAGACCTATGAATGGTTTCATAATTGAATGGAATATTATGGTAGGTCTCCTTGGGCTTAGGTTTGTGACCCAAACCTTTCTTGCCCCTAGATGATTCTTGTCTTCTAGACCCTAGATTTTGTCCATTAGGCCCTTGAATTGGATTTTACATATTCCTAAGGGTCTTTTCTAATTTCTCAAGCCTTGACCTTAAGGCTTGGTTCTCTAATTCTAGTTTCTCAATTTTTGATTTTTCTTTAAACTTTTGGGAATAGTTCTTTCTCTTAGGAATATGATTACCCTTCTTAGGGTTAATACCTAAATGATTTTCTACCTTTCTAATTGTTTCCTTAGGTAGAATTGTTCTAGGGTTATTTATTCTAGGTTTGTCCTTAACCCTAAAGTTATAAGAATTAGCACCTAAACAAAAGTATTTATTTTTATCATGCTCTTTATCATGATGAATAGCAAGAACATTACCATTATTCCTAGCATGCTTTTGACTATTAATTGAAGAAGAAGGATACTTAAAAGTTACCTTAGGGTTTGTCTTAGATCCCCCTACATGTGTAGCTCCTCCTTTGCCCTGGGTTTTCTTTCTCCCCCCTAGGGCATTGACTTCGGTAGTGGCCCCATTGTTGACATTTGAAGGACACAATGTGCTCCTTGCTCTTAGTTGTTGGGGCTCCGGTTTCATTGGTCTTTGGCACAACTTGTGTCGTCTTCTTGACCCATTTGGACACTTGCTCTTGTAGTGTCCATTTCCTACACTTAAAGCATACAATATGATTTTTATTTTTAATTAAAATGCTTGAGTTACCTAGGTCGGTGGTGGGAGTTGGAGTTGGTTCTTCATCTCTCCCAGAGGTAGATAGTTCTTCTTCTTGCTTAGACATTGAGGATGGCCTAATCTCCTCCCCCTCAATCCTAGAGGTGGAGGCTTCCTCCAATTCTTCCACTTCTACCGATCCAGATGTCAAACACCTCTCGACCTCCGAATCCTCACTCTCTTGAGAGGATGAGCTTTCTTCCACCTCCTTAGATTCTTCCTTACCCTCTTGGACTGATTGAGGCTTCTCATGGAATTTTGCCAACTTGCTCCAAAGCTCCTTGACATCTTTATATTCACCTAATCTACATAAAATATCATTAGGGATTAAATCAACCAAGAATTTTATTACCTTCTTATTTTCCTCAAATTTTTTGAGTTGTTCCTAGGTCCATTTCTTCATCTTGAGGAATCCTCCCTTCGGCCCTCTTGGATATTTGAATCCTTCCATCAAGATGAACCAATCTTTGATGTTCATCATCATCATGAAGTCCTCAATCCTTGTCTTCCATTGATTTAAACCTTTTCATCCATAGAAGGTGTATGAAATTGGAGTGTTGATGTCCCATCCAAATCCATCATTGAGCAACTTCATCCTCTTTGTTTCCTCTAGCGATGCTCCCTTGGTTGTTAAGCCATGAGAGCCACCGGACTCTGATCCCAATTGTAGGGGAATCATTGATCATGCTAAGGGGGGGGGGGGGGTGAATGGCGCCTTCGTTCGCTTGAACGAATTCGATCGTATTTGTCTTTACAATTCGTTAGTATGCATAGTGGAATATAGAATAAAACATAAACAAAATGTACAAACACAATCACATGCACAAGAACACACGATGTAACGTGGTTCAGAAACCTAGTTCCTACTCCACGGGGTGATACGCATGAGCACGACCTCTAATCTTCAACGGAAAGTGTTGAGGACTCGAAGCATGCACTCGCGCTCAATGCCCGCAAGTGCACGAATATCGTCAAGTAATAAAGATTATCAATCCCACAGGGGCTGAGATTCGAGTACCGTTTATCCAGTGGATGTTGTTGTTTGGAGTTAAAATCCTAAGAGTTGTGGTTGCAAGGTTGACATTGGTCCTAACTCAAGTACAGTGTCACTCGGAGGAAGGGAAGGTTGGTTTGAAGTTCTCAAAAGGAATTCTAGGACTCCAGTTTCACTTGTGCGTTGTGGAATATGCTATCAATTAAATATTATCTAGATCTCTAATTATGATCTTGTGGGAGGATCATCATACACTTGCTCGATGAACTTTTGCTTTTAATGGGAACCATCTATTCCTAACCAAGCTGACCTTTCGAATCATCAAAGTTTAGGGGGTTGATATCGTTGGGAGCCCCTTGTCACTAAGGTCCCTCAACCCTTCTAGAGTTAATTTCGACTACTTTAGCCCTTTGGTTAGGGTAGGCTGTTGGGTACGAGGATGACCTAAGAATCCCTATGAAGAGTCGAAACGTGTCTCGTTTCCTACTCCGTCATATTCTACTATCTATGGTTATCAGAGGGAGGATGACCACAAGGTTCCTTCTTGGTTCTCCTAGATTTTTGATACAAATGTAGAAGAATTGAGGCCGCTAGAGGGGGGGGGGTGAATAGCGATGTGCCCGTAGGAAGATGGAATTCGATCGCATGTTCGTGTCTACAAGTTTCGTTAGCACAGCGGAATATATATAATGAAAATAATGAAACACAATAACACGAAGATTTAACGTGGTTCGGAACCGAAACGGTTCCTACTCCACGAATTGGGTTCGTACGAACCCTAGCGATGCCAATCACACACCACTATGATACATACTCCTTCTCGACACAAGTCGGAGGTGGAGAAACCTCTTACAATAGATTACAATAATAATCTAAAAGCAACAAGCAAATACAATGAAGAATAATGCAATACGAGTAAAGAAAACACTTTACAAATGCTTTGGATTGCTTGCTTTTGGTTGCTTGAAGAGTGGCCTTGGAGACTCTGATTTGCAGCAACAAATCGCCCCAAAGATGCTCAAGAAACCATAGCTAAAAATCCTCCCGTCGAGCTCCTTTTATCCTTCCGCGTGACCTGGATTTCCGCCTATCAGTCGACTGCCATAAGTCACCAGTCGACTGATGCCACTGTTGTCGTGAGACAACGGGTCGATCCACGCTGGAAAAATTCCAACGGATCTCTTGGCGGATCGCTAACGCGCTCGTAGTCGATCGGTCACGGCTACGGCGTTGCCGCTCGCTCAACAGAACTTAGCGATCGGATCGCTCCAATGAGCAGTCGACTGCAAGAGCAGTTCCAACTCTTAAACGATAGTCGAACTCAAGTCGACTCAGGGCAGTCGAACCGGCCATAATGCCAGTCGACTGCCAACCTCAAAGATGAGGTTTTAACCCAAGTATAGTGTCCCCATACTTGCTAGACCACCCTTATCCTAGACCTAAGTCTTCTAGCCACCTCCATCAGCCTCACGCCTCTCGGATCCCTCCAAGTCATCCATGACTTGTTCATCCATCGCGCTAGCCTCCAGGTGCTTCCCTCGACTATGTCATGCTAACGGTGTCTACACCGCCAAGGCACATTGGACTTACGCCGCCAAGATTCCGCTTGGACTTTACGCTGCCAATATCAATCCCCTTGGACTTCCCAAATGCCAAGACTCAAGCTTGAACCTTCCTTTGCCAACCCATGTTGGACTTTCCATGCCAAGACCCATGCTTGGACTTTCCATTTGCCAAGACCCATGCTTGGACTTCTCATTTGCCAAGACCCATGCTTGGACTTCTCATGCCAAGTACTCAAGACTTGGACTTTCCCAAATGCCTAGTACCCATGACTTGGACTTTCCATGCGCCAAGTGTCCCACTTGGACTTTTCATGCCAAGTACTCAAGACTTGGACTTTACCAAATGCCAAGTGTCCCACTTGGACTTTCCATGCCAAGTACCCATGACTTGGACTTTACCTTGCCAAGACCCATGCTTGGACTTTCCCATAATCACATGGTCAACCCCAGTCAACCATCAAAGTTTCCCTCGAGTCAAACTCAAGTCTAGTCAATTATAACCTGGATCGATTGTATAAACAATCTCCCCAACATATTAACCGACATTAATGTCAAACATCAATGCCAAACCACTTTGTCAAATCCCTTTGTCAAACATCAAAACATCACTCGAGTCAAACTCGAGTCTGGTCAATCGTGACCTGGGCCGATTGCACCAACAATCTCCCCCTTTTTGATCTTTGACAAAAACCAAACAAATCATCTGAGTTAGACCACTAACTCAAATCCCTTACCAATTATCCCAAATTGGTAAACACTCTCCAAATGTTCTCCCCCAAACATTCTCCCCCTTTTTGACTAACATCAAAAAGGTTTTCTCTCCAAGGAGGTCAATGTCTCATGTCCCAATGAGATCTTACAATCTCCCCCTTGATCCAAAAATAAATACCTAGGATTCCTACCATCTTCCTAGTGATAATTCACATATCACTCAAGAGAGACAATCCTATACTCTCTCCCAATATCCAAATTGGGTATAAAAAACCCATCAATTTTCTCAATTGATGATACTCTCCCAATAACTTCTCCTCTTTAAGGAGAAAAAAATACATCCATCATCCCAAGATGGATACCTCCCCCTAAAGGCTTGCTCCCCCTTGATCATTGCACCAACAATGTCCTTAGGAAGCCCCTAAGCCAATAGGAACTCTAAACCATCAAAATTAAGGTTCTAAGTTCAACATAGAACTTTCACTCACCCTAAATTTGATACTTTGACCTAACACAGCTCCTAATCCATATCCAATGAATTTTCACCCTTTATAATGCTTCCTAAAGCATATCCTAGGGTTAAGAGTGATTAGGAACCTTTTCCATAGCTGAACACGAGCTAAACAAACCTTGTTAACCCGAAATCTGGCACATGACTCGATAGTAATCACGATCACATTCACATCGATCGGCCACGAGGCCGACTGATAACTGAAAATCTCGATTTTCAACTATCAGAAATGAATTTTAGAAATTCATAAATAATTATATGTAATTCGAAAAATCGTGAAAATTCATACGTATAATACTTATGACACACACAATGGGTGAAAAATATTTGAAAATTATTTTACCCATAAAATAGTGAGTTTGATACAAAACTCAAAACCATTGAAATTTTCAATGTTTTGGCCCTATTTTGTATCAACTCTATCAATGGTGATTGCTATCAAAAGATAGACTTCACCAAGGTTTTTCAAAATGATTTTAAAATGTTTTCAAAACCTTATTTTGGATCATATTCCTTGGTCTCTATGTACATGACTTGTACACATACTCTCCCAATGATCCACAAATTGAAACAAGATGAGTTTTAGTTCATCTAGATGCAAAAACTATGCACCTTGAACTCAACTCATATCCTAGCATCTCACATGTATCTAAGGTGTATAAATACACATACATGTCAATTTGATGTGAGATGTGGGTTTTGTTCATCCTAATCTAGGGTTTCATGCATTCTCTAAGGCAACCCTACTTGATTCCCTTATAAATGGAACTTCAAGTCATGCCATAGTCCTTAATTCAATTTCAACCAAATTGTCTTAAATGCATGAATGATTATGGCATTAGAAATGTTATAAATAAGCATATGCTCATAATCATGATGTCATGGCATAAAATGAAATCTAAAAAACACATGACATTTGAAACCTTAATCCTAAACATGAATCATGACATATAAAATCATAGAACCAGGCATGATGTCATGACATGACATATGGCAATCAAAGCATGACATATAAAATATATAGGTATAGTAATACCTAAATTTTAATATTAATTTCCATTTGATATAGTTAGATATATTTTGCCATATTGTCATTAATCTCCTTAGTGTGCCAAAAACCCAAAATGGCACACTAACACTCTAAACCCTAATTGTGCCAATTTGATCATTTTATCAAAACTTCTCAATTAATATTGGCACATCCTAAAATCCTTTAGAATTCAAATCTAACCACATCCCAATGTAACCAAAACCTTGAAAATGACCTAACATGCCACCTTTGCCATGATTGAGTTAACTACTCATCCAATCAAGGTTGGCACACCCTAAACCTATCTTAGCGTGAATCAATCACGCTCTTAGGAACCCAAAACCGATTTGAGCTCCTAGGGTTAATTAGGTATTCCTTAGGGATAACCTCCCTAGATACCTTCCTAATGACCCTCCTAGGCTTGTTAGCCTTGGTCATTTGGGTCTTACCTAGGTTGATTCTAGGGGTAACTCCCCTTGCAACCTTCTTAGTGGCCACCCTAGGTTTCCTAGAAACCCTAGCCACTAGGCATACCCTTTGGTCAACTCTAGGGATAACCTCCCTATTGACCTTGGTCTTCCTAGACCTAGTCAATGTTCCATAATCTAATGGAACACTATGGTAAGCTACCTTAGGCTTAGGTTTGTGACTCAAACCTTGCTTGCCCTTGGTTGACTTTTGACTCTTAGGTCCTTGGTGTTGACTTTGATTTTTGGACCTTTGACTTTGACCATTAGACCCTTTAAATTGATTTTGTATATTCCTAAGGGTCTTTTCTAGTTTTTCAAGCCTTGACCTCAAGGCTTGATTTTCAACCTCTAATTGCCCAATTGATTTTTGATTAGTTTTTTGGGCATTACCATTTTCTCTAGGCATATGCCTACCCTTCTTAGGGTTAATGCCTAAGTGGTTTTCTATTTTCCTAATGCTTTCCTTAGGAAGAGTTTTTCTAGGGACATTAGTCCCAAATTTCTCCTTTCTTGAAAAATTTACCCTCTTGGCTCCTAAGCAAAAATATTTATCTCTAGCATGCTTTTCATGGTGAATTGCAAGAGAATTAAAATTTCTAGCATGCTTTTGACTTTTAAATTTGGAAGGTGCATTATTAAAATATACCTTAGGGTTAGCTATAGAAGCTCCCCCTACTTGTGATGCTCCTCCTTGCCCCTTCTTCTTCCCCCTAGGGCATTGACTCCGATAATGCCCCTTTGAATTGCACTTGAAGCATATGATGTGCTCCTTGCCTTTAGGTGTTGGGGAACCGGCATCCTTGACTTTTGGTGCCGGTGGAGCTTTCCTAATCTTCTTTGGGCACTTGCTCTTATAGTGCCCAAATTCCCTACACTCAAAACACATAATATTATTTTTATTTGAAATTAGAGTGTTTGAGTTACCTAGGTTAATGGAGACTGGAATTGGATTTTGGGCTTCTTCATCTTGACCGGATGTCGAAGCTTCTTCTTGATGCTCCGGTGTTGAGGAAACTCTAATCTCCTCCTCAATCCTAGAAGTGGATGCTTCTTCGACTTCCTCCACCAACCTAGAAATTGACTCCCTATCAACTTCCGATTCTACTTCCTCTTCCTCTTTGGATGTTGATGATCTCTCAACCTCCAAGTCCTCACTTCCTTGTGAGGGTGATGCATTAGCCTCTTCGGTCTCTTCCTCTTGGACCATTGATGGGCTTTCATGGAGCTTGGCCACTTGGCTCCATAGCTCGTTTGCATCTACATAATTACCTAACATACACAAGATATTGTTAGGTATTAAATCAATTAACAACTTCATTACCTTCTCATTCTTTTCGAAGGCTTGGACTTGCTCTTCGGTCCATCTCTTTTTCTTGAGGAATCCACCTTTTGGTCCTCTTGGATAGCTATATCCTTCCATTAAGATAGACCATTCTTCGAAGTCCCTCATCATTAGAAAGTCTTCAATTCTTGACTTCCATTGATTAAACCCTTCTTGTCCATAGAAGGAGTAAGGGATCGGTGTGTTAATATTCCATCCCAATTGTTCTTCCATCTTCACCAAAACTCTTTATCCTAGCTCTTGGCGGTTAGTCAGTAGAAGAGCCCCGGGCTCCGATACCAATTGTTAGAAGAATTGAGGCCGCTAGAGGGTGAATAACGATGTGCCCGTAGAAAGATGGAATTCGATCGCGTGTTCGTGTCTACAAGTTTCGTTAGCACAGCGGAATATATATAATGAAAATAACGAAACACAATCACAAACACAATAACACGAAGATTTAACGTGGTTCGGAACCGAAATGGTTCCTACTCCACGGATTGGGTTCGTACGAACCCTAGCGATGCCAATCACACACCACTATGATACATACTCCTCGACACAAGTCGGAGGTGGAGAAACCTCTTACAATAGATTACAACAATAATCTAAAAGCAACAAGCAAATACAATGAAGAATAATGCAATACAAGTAAAGAAAACACTTTACAAATGCTTTGGATTGCTTGCTTCTGGTTGCTTGAAGAGTGGCCTTGGAGACTCTGATTTGCAGCAACAAATTGCCCCAAAGATGCTCAAGAAACCATAGCCAAAAATCCTCCCGTCGAGCTCCTTTTATCCTTTCCCGCGACCTGGATTTCCGCCTATTAGTCGACTGCCATAAGTCACCAGTCGACTGATGCCACTGTTGTCGTGAGACAACGGGTCGATCCACGCTGGAAAAATTCCAACGGATCTCTTAGCGCAATGACCGCCAGTCGGTCGACCGACGCGCGCGTGCTCGACAGAACTTAGCAAATGATCACGACTTGGCATTGCGATCAGAGACATCAGTCGACTTCTCCAATGAGCAGTCGACTGCTAGAGCAGTTCCATCTCTTAAATGGTAGTCGAACTCAAGTCGACTCAGGGCAGTCGAACCGGCCATAATGCCAGTCGACTGCCAACCTCAAAGATGAGGTTTTAACCCAAGTATGGTGCCCCCATACTTGCTAGACCACCCTTAGCCTAGACCTAAGCCTTCTAGCCACCTCCATCAGCCTCACGCCTCTCGGATCCCTCCAAGTCATCCATGACTTGTTCATCCATCGCGCTAGCCTCCAGGTGCTTCCCTCGGCTATGTCATGCTAACGGTGTCTACACCGCCAAGGCACATTGGACTTACGCCGCCAAGACTTTGCTTGGACTTTACGCTGCCAATATCAATCCCCTTGGACTTCCCAAATGCCAAGAATCAAGCTTGAACCTTCCCATTGCCAACCCATGTTAGACTTTCCATGCCAAGACCCATGCTTGGACTTTCCATTTGCCAAGACCCATGCTTGGACTTCTCATTTACCAAGACCCATGCTTGAACTTCTCATGCCAAGTACTAAAGACTTGGACTTTCCCAAATGCCAAGTACCCATGACTTGGACTTTCCATGCGCCAAGTGTCCCACTTGGACTTTTCATGCTAAGTACTCAAGACTTGGACTTTACCAAATGCCAAGTGTCCCACTTGGACTTTCCATGCCAAGTACCCATGACTTGGACTTTACCTTGCCAAGACCTATGCTTGGACTTTCCCATAATCACATGGTCAACCCCAGTCAACCATCAAAGTCTCCCTCGAGTCAAACTCGAGTCTAGTCAATTATAACCTAGATCGATTGTATAAACAATCTCCCCAACATATTAACCGACATTAATGTCAAACATCAATGCCAAACCACTTTGTCAAATCCCTTTGTCAAACATCAAAACATCACTCGAGTCAAACTCGAGTCTGGTCAATCGTGACCTGGGCCGATTGCACCAACAACAAAGACTGCCACCCTTTGTATCGGCTATGCACAATAGATAGAGAATCAAAACACAATTATCATCAATTCAAACAACACCAATTACAAACATATATTCATAAACAGAATATATATTCAACTAGCATGTTCTACGTACACAAGCTACTCCCTAATCCTAGAATCAAAAGATCTACTCCATACCTGAAAGAGGAAAGACACAAGGCATCATAGAATGAATCATTACAATGTAAAGAGATCTAAGAATGAAATTACAGTACACTTGCTCATTCTTTTTGGTGTTGGAGCACATAATTCGATCCTCGAGTCGCTTCCTTCCTCCCCGTTGCGAGTCTCCGGTGCTTTTTAGGGCACCTTCTTGCCGTCCTAGCCATTGGGCCTCCTTCCCTAGGGTTTGAGATCCCTAGGGTGGCTCCCTCACAATCCCTAGCCTCTTAGATGAATTTTCTATATATAGAGGCGACTTCGACTTTCCATAAGTGCTTGGAAAAACTCTATTTTCTCGAATCTGCGGTGCCACCACACGACCGACTGTGTTCAAGGCTGGAAATGACAAAATCTGAGCTGAAAATCAGGCTAGAAAAAATACACGACAGTGTGGATTTCTGGAGTCTCCGTTTTGATCCGTTTTGCTTCGAAAACATGCCCATATCTTGGGACATGGCCAGTGCATGTTCCCTAAGGTCTGTGCTCCACAATTGCTCCATTTTTGCTCCAAAAATGTCGTCCTACACATGAATTAACAAAAGTAGATCTCCGAACTAGAAAATAGGAAATGAATGTAAAGTAAGGAAGAATATGCATGAAACAAGTATAAAATGCAATGAGATGTGTACTAAAACTACTCCTAAAATCCTATATAATTTGCTCACATCAATTCCCCCAGACTTAGATATTTGCTCATCCTCAAGCAAACCTTAGTGCCATGAAATTTTAAAAGTATTGTTCCATACTTAGCATGTTAACTAAAGTTATCAAGTGGTATTTTCAATGAAAGAAAATAGATATGTTCTAAAAGTTCACTAAGTTAGCTTTTTGTGCATGTGCTGAGAGAATTTTCCTAAGGGATACTCGTTCAACAGTGAGTTAAGTCGTCATTATATAGCTTTCCTAAGGTCTCCAGCTTTTAGGCACTTAACTTCCCTAAGCGAGAGTCATTCCCTAGAATTAGCATAAAGTCTCAAAGGTGTGCTCGGTATTGAGAGAAATTGGTAGGTGTTTTCCTAGTAACCTAACTCGGTCTTAAAGGGGCACATAACCATTTCCACCCACGACTACTGTTTTTAACTCTCTCTTTTCTCTCTCTCTTTTTCTCTTTTTCTTATCTTTTTATTTTTTTTTCAAGGAACTTTGTTTCTCTCTAGCTCATTGGTATTTTGATTTTTCCATATGGGCTTACACAATCTGAGCATCTCTAGTAACTAAAATGCTAAATCTAGAGTCACCTATAGATTCCAAAGTACTAGTCTATTGGGATGAATCATAACTATGTATGTAATAGATTTTTCCCTTTCAGAATATTCGTCAAGTGTAAGTGAAAGATAAAAGTTAACAAGTGCAAATCTAGAACATCCATCAAAGCAATCAAAAATAAAATACCACAAGATAAATGAAGTTAAACTATCTTTGGCATGGAAGCAAATCGTGAAAAATTTTGAAAATATTACTGAGGCAACTTAAAGTGACAAACAACTAAGCACTGAAAGAAAACTAAATACTATATTAATGGACAAATAAATGCAAATAAACTAAACCTAGATGTCAAAGAGAAACTAACACTGGTAGAAAATCATATCAAAATTAACCCCCCAGACTTAAATGATACCGTACCCCTAGTATGACGGTCGAGGTGGGAAATCTGACAGTCTTGGCATATCGGCCACCTGGGAGAATCGGGTGCTCAACCGCTGGTGCCACATGGACATGTGGTCAATCGAGGAACTAGTGGATGCAGCAGTGGCTCTGTGATCCTCCTCCCTGGCCCACTGTGATCATGTATCACGCATGAACTACCGTACCTCTTGGTGGTAGACAACCTCCTCCTAAAAATAATCATGGGTCTGGCCATAGAACTCCTCAGCCCACTGGAAATGCTCTCGGAGTCTTGAAACTCTACCTGTGTATAGGTCCTATGCTCCTCCCACCATTGCCCCTGTGTTTGTTGCTCGGTGTGAATGTCATCAAGGCGCGATCAGAACTCGAAAAAAATCATAAGACGATGTACCTGCATCCTGAGCAAAGGTATAAAAAAAAGGTGGTGTAGGTGTAGGTTCGTGGCATGGACTAGGTGAGCGAAAAAAGTTCTGGATTTGGCATACCGTGTGAAATTCACACGGTCGGTTGTGTGCGACTCTGGATTTCTCCCGGAGGGCAACATGGTCTGAGACTTTCCACACGCCCAACCGTGTGCTCTTTTGACGGTTGGGCATGACCGTGTGAAATCCACATGGCCGCCCATGCTTCCTTCGGAGGTTCTAACAAGGGCTCTCCTTTCTACCTAGCAAGTTCTATTTGACCCTAAAACACTTGTGAAGATTCCAATGGACAAAAATTAAAGTCTAAACTAATATGCATGAACGCAAAAAGACTAAAAACATATAGATTTAAACTTGGGTTGCCTCCCAAGAAGCGCTTGTTTTAGGTCTCTAGCTCGAACGTACCCCTACGTTTCATCTTGGCTCTAGTGGCCCAAGGAGATTTTTCCTCCCTTTCTTAATGTGGTTGAATCTTGCTCGTGGGAAAGCAAGATATTTGCTCACTTTACGCCTCTTTCCTTGTGGTCCTCCCTTGCTATATCTCTTAAATCTTGCTCGTGGAGGAGCAAGATATTTGCTCACTTTTCGCTTCTTGCCTTTTGGTCCTCCATCACTATATCTCTTAAATTTTGCTCATGGAGGGGCAAGATACTTGTTAGTTGCTTTCCTTGGCTCGAGATTGAACATGCTTAGCCTCTAAGAATCATCAGGAGGTTGATCATGATATTCCATTGTGTACAAATGTTGTAAATAGTGTAACTCACCATCGACATCCTCACCAAAAGATTGATCAACAGATTCTATTATATCAAATGAAATTTTATCATTACCAATCACTAAAAGATTGGTAACCAAAGTTTCGGTGAGGGTTAAGGCAGACTCTTCTGTGTCTTTGAGGTTAGGAGGTATTTTAATTGAAGCAATGCACTCCTCTATTAAAGTATCAACTATATAATCCTCAAGTTCTCCTTCTAGTGGTGATTGAATGGATTGTCCTTCAAATTTTTCTGGTAATCAACTCGGTGTTCTAGCAGCCTTGCTGGCAATCTGTGCTATCTGAATCTCCAGCTTCTTTTGTCGACTAGCAATGTCATTCACAGATGACCTTAATTATTCTAGTATCGTCTCCGTTTGCGAATGTTGCCGCTGGAATTCAGTGTTCGTCGTTTGTTGTATTTGAATGAAATTTTCTATCATCTTCTCAAGTCGGGATTTAGGTGGAAAATATTGAGGGCTTAAGTAGCCAGGGTCAGATCTATATGAATAAGAATCATCTTGTGGCAACTGGTTGTAATCATAGGTGACATCTTCTTGTTCAAATTGCGAAGGTTCAAATATATCCGGACAACATTAAATTGATCATAATCATGAGTGAAAGCATGCATCGTTATATATAGAAAATTATAGATAAGGAAAGAAACAACAGTGCCTCAATAAGAGACTAAAAAAAAACTATTAGAAAATAACTAAAGCTAGAAAAACTGAACTAAAGAGAGATGTAATATGATTAATAAAAATTACCCTAAACTGAATATGAATATCAAAAATCCAAAATTGAATAAACTGAAATGAAATAAAAAAAATGAAAACAAATCTAGCCTAGGTCCGATCCAAACTATCCACTTTCGATTCAATATCGAATCAACAGTCCCCGACAATGGCGCCAAAAACTTGATGCACGCGAGCACGACCTTTAATCTTCGATGGGAAGCATCAAGAACTCGAAGTGTGCACTCGCGCTCAATGCCCACAAGTGCATGGATGTCGTCAAGTAATAAAGATTATCGATCCCACAGGAACTGAGATTTGAGTACCGTTTGCCCAGTGGATGTTGTTGTTCGGAGTTAAAATCCTAAGAGTTGTGTTTGCGAGGTTGACGGTGGTCCTAACTCAAGTACGATGTCACTCGGAGGAAGGGAAGGTTGGTTCGAAGTTCTCAAAAGGGATTCATGGACTCCGATTTCACTTGTGCCTTGTGGAACATGTTATCAATTAAATATTATCTAGATCTCTAATTATGATCTTGCGGGAGGATCATCATACACTTGCCCGATGAACTTTTGCTTCTACTGGGAACCATCTATTCCTAACCAAGCTGACCTTTCAGATCATTAGAGCTCAGGGGGTTGATACCGTTGGGAGCCCCCTGTCACTAAGGTCCCTCAATCCTTCTAGAGTTAATTTCTCCTACTTCGGCCCTTCTATTAGGGTAGGCTATTGGGTACGAGGATGACCTAAGAATCCCTATGAAGAGTCGGAACGTGTCTCGTTTCCTACTCCGTCATGTTCTACTATCTATGGTTATCGGAGGGAGGACGACTGCAAGGTTCTTCCTTGGTTCTCCTAGATTTTTGATACAAAGGCTGTCACCCTTTGTATCGACTATGCACAATAGATAGAAAATTAAACTACAATTATCATCAATCTAAATAATACCAATTGCAAACATAAATTCAGAAACATAATATATATTCAATTAGCATGTTCTACGTACACAAGCTACTCTCTAATCCTAGAATCAAAAGATCTACTCCATGATGAAAGAGGAAAGACACAAGGCATCATAGAATGAATCATTACAATGTAAAAAGATCTAAGAATGAAATTACAGTGCCCTTGGTCATTCTCTTTGGCGTTGGAGCGCAAAATTCGATCCTCGAGCCTCTTCCTTCCTCCCTATTGCGAGTCTCCGGTGCTTTTTAGGGCACCTTTTTGCTGTCCTAGCCATTGGGCCTCCTTCCCTAGGGTTTGGGAGCCCTAGGACGGCTCCCCCACAATCCCTAACCTCTTAGATGAGTTTCCTATATATAGAGGTGGCTCCAGCTTTCCATAAGTGCTTGGAAAAACCCTATTTCCTCGAATCTGCAGTGTCGCCACATGGCCGTGTGAATTTCACATGGTTGACCTTGTTCAAGGCTAGAAACAACTAAAATTTGGGCTGAAAATTAAGCTGGAAAAAAGACACGGCCGTGTGAATTTCACACGGCTAACCGTGTGGATTTCACACGGCCGACCATGTGGATTTTTGGAGCCTCCGTTTTGATCCGTTTCACTTTGGAAACATGCCCATGTCTTGGGACATGACCAATGCGTATTCCCTAAGGTCTGTGCTCCATAAATTGCTCCATTCTTGCTCCAAAAATGCCGTCCTACACATAAATTAACAAAAGTAGATCTCCGAACTAGAAAATAGGAAATGAATGAAAAGCAAGGAAGAATAAGCATGAAACAAGTATAAAATGTAATGAGATGTGTACTAAAACTACTCCTAAAACCCAATATATTTTTCTCACATCATGGGGCGATCTCGATAGCGATCTCCAGTAATGCACACACCATTAATCAAGTCACTCCTTCTCGGTGACACACCAGAGGTGGAGAAACCTCGTACAAATGATTACAAAAGTAATACAAGAGATACAAGCAAATACAATGAAATACAAGTAAAGAAAACTTTACAAAGAATGCTTTGAATGCTTGATCTTTGGTTGCTTACAGAATGCCTTGAAGGTATGGAATGCAGCAACGATTCCCCTTCAAATTGCCTCAAGAACCATGGCTAAAATCCTCCTCTTTGTGATCCTTATAAACATGCAATTTGGGCTAATTTTCACCTAGCAGTCGACTGCCCATACCTAGTAGTCGACTACTCATGTAGCTGTTGTCTCACAACAGCTTAATCCACGCTGAAAAAACTCCAACGGATAGCTCATCAATCGACTGTCAAACCCTAGAAGTTAATTGCCAAACCCTAGTAGTTGACTGCTACTCTGTCATTTGATTGCCCAGTCGACTACGAAATTTTTTGTGCTTGTGGTCGCAAACAACAGTCGACTGTCCTCCATGATAGTCAACTACCGAAAGTTGGCAGTCGACTGCCAAGGCCATGCAGCCACAGTCGAGCTCCAGTCGACTCTTGACCAGTCGACTGGTCATAATCCCATTCGACTTCCCAGAGTCAACTAGGCTGTCAAGTGTCAAAACACTTGACCAGTTGACTGATACATAACCCTAGTCGACTGACAAACCTCAAACATGAGGTTTAACCCAAGTATGATGCCCTTATGCTTGCTAGACCACCCTTAGCCTAGACCTAAGCCTTCTAGTCACCTCCATCAGCATCACACCTATCATATCCCTCCAAGTCATCCATGGCTTGTTCATCCATACGTTAGTCTTCAGGTGCTTCCATCGACTATTGTCATGCTAACCGGGTCTGCATTGCCAAGGTACATTTGGGCTTACACTGCCAAGACACACACTTGGACTTTATGCCACTAAACATAGGACTTATGTCTCCAAGACTACTGCTTGGACTTTACACCACCAATATCACACCCTTGGACTTCCCTTGCCAACTCCATGTTGGAATTTCCAATTGCCAAGTACTAATGACTTGGACTTTACCATGCCAAGACCCATGCTTGGACTTTCCATGCCAAGTACTCAAGACTTAGACTTTACCATTGCCAAGACCCATGGTTGGACTTTCGATGCCAAGTACATAAGACTTGGACTTCCCATGCCAAGTACACAAGACTTGGACTTTCCATGACAATCACATTGTCATATGTTTTGTTGAACATCAAAATACTACTCGAGTCAAACTCAAGTCTGGTCAATCGTGACCTGGGCCAATTGCACCAATAATTCTGTGTAAATTAGGTGATTATAAGGATGCCAAGGAGTTATGGAGAAAATTCACAAAATTTCATGAAGATCCCTCACTGGTTCAAATAGATGAAGAAGATGCAAAGGAAGAAGTATCATCTTTTGAAAGGCTTGAGGATTCAAATGTTGAAAAATGTTCAACTTCCAAAGATGAGGTATAAGAGTTGGAGGAAGCCTTCACCTCTTGGATTGAGGAGGAGATTAGATCCTCAACACCGGAGTAAGAGGAAGTCTCTACCCCCGAAAGAAATGAAGAACTTCCTAAGCATACTCTACATATAAGGAAGGTAATTCTAGCATGGTCAATAAAAATAAAAATTACATAACATGCTTTGAATGTAGGGAAGTGGGACGCTACAAGAGCAAGTGTCTAAAAAGATTCAACTTGAAGTCTTAAATAGCTCCAATGGAGAAAGAGAAGATCAAGGAGATCGGTGGCCTCATCCGAAAAGGCAAGGAGCACATTGTGTGATTTGCGTGCAACAAAAGGGACCACTATAAGAACCAATGTCCAAAGGGAAGAAACCATAGGAAGGATATGAGAGGAGCTTCATGTGTAGGGGGAGCTCCCACGGTAAAGCCTAAGGTATCATTTAATAATTCATTTGCAATTATTCATGATAAAAATCATGCGAGAAATAAGTTTTTTTGTTTAGGTGCAAAATCTCATGAAATTAGGATTAAGGACAATTCTAGAACCACTCTACCTAAGTTAAATACTAGAACCTTTAGAGGTAGACCAAGTTCATCTAACAATGTCAACAATCTAGATAATAACCCTAAGAAGAGTTGACATATGCCTAAGAAGAAACAAAATGTCCAAAGAAATGATTGAAAAATAAAACTTCAGGCATTAGAGTTAGAAAATCAAGTCTTGATAAATTGGAAAAGACCCTTGGGAAGATGTCAAATTTGATTAAAGGGCCAAATGGATAGTATTTAGGTTTTAGGAGGCAAGATCCTTCTAAGGACAAGAAAGATTTGAGTTACAAGCCTAAGTCCAAAGAAATCAAACCTTCTTACCATAGTGTTCCATTTAACTATGGAACTAACCATAGGTCTAGGAAAGTTAAGGTTACAAGGTAAGATATCCCTAGAGCTAACCTAGATAAGACTCAAATGACTAAGGCTTCCATGCCTAAGAAAGTCATTAGCAAGTTTACAAGGGAGGCAATCCATAGAGTGACCTTGAAGAGACCATAATGACCAAGGCTTCCAAGCCTAGGAGGATCATTAGAAAGGTACTAAGAGAGGTTATCCCTAGTGAGTACCTTGTAAACCCAAAGAGCTCCAATAGGTATTGGGTTCATAGGAGTGTGATTCTTTCACACTAAATGGGTTTAGAGTGTGTCAGCCTAAAATGGAAAGGTAGTTAACCTAACCATAGTGGAGTTGACACTTAGAGTATTTTCGAGGTATAGTGATACTTTGAAAATGAAATTAGAATTTAATCCTAAAAGATTTAGGATGTGCCAATAGAAATTATGAAGTTTGAAAATTGATCATATTTGTTACAATTAGATTAAAGGTTAATAGTGTGCCAAGTTGGGATTTTAGCACCCTTGAGGAATTTAGGTGTTATTATGACAATAATGGTAGTTGATATAATTCTAGAAAATGGCAATTTGATTTAACACTTAGGTATTCTATACCTTTGTATTTTATATATTTGTTATGCTTTGATTGTCATAATCCATGTCATGACATCATGTTTCATATGATTGTTTAAAATGTCATGAATTATACGTAGGTTATTCTTATTATATCATGACATCATGTATCATTGGTAAATACTCTCAAATTATGCAATCACTATATGTCATGATCATAATTCATGCATTAAAGTTATCAATATGAAATTAAGGACAAATGACATTATTTGATGTGTAGGGTTGATGGTGGTTGGCTAGAGGGGGGTGAATAGCCCTCTTTCTTCATATGATGAAGTTGTTCGTTGATCGTCTACAACTATCGTTAGCACAAGCGAAAAATACAAATACAAACAATTAAAGACAAAGCAAAGTAAAGAATAGAAACACAAACGCTAACACCACAATGTAACATGGTTCATGGCTTCGCCGCTAATCCACGGTCCGATTCGTCCAAGATGAAGCGCTCCTCAATCTATCCACTAGATCTCTCCTTTGTACCAAGCTAGGTGGAGGCAACCTATCTTACAAGAATCACTCCTCTTACAATATAATGTAAATAAGCTCAAGTAAGAGGATGGAAAATGTATTGGGCACTTTGGAGGAGTTTAGAGCATAAGCATTAGCCTCCCAAAGGCCCACACCCCTTCTCTTTATAGAGGAAGAGGGTTTCTTCCCGTTAACACAGGAGTAGTCGACTGATGCCCCGATCAGTCGACTGATCTTGTAGCCATTGCCCAATAATGACTTCTTCCATGTTGGATTCCAACCAACGACTCCTACATCAGTCGACTGATGCTTTCATTAGTCGACTGATGTCGAATTCCAGTCGAGTGCATGTGAGCTCGACTAGCTTCTGTTCTCGTGCACAGTGCGATCAATCGACTGCCTCCCTTGAGTAGACGACTGATGTCGATTTGATCTCGCAGTTAACACCAGTCGATTGCCGATCGACTTGGATCAGTCGACTGCCATGACATGGCAGTCGATTGGTGCCGGGTTAAACTCAAACTTAACATCCGTTTGAGCTTTCGACAGTCGGGTAAACCTCCACCCTTGTGGTCGAGCTTCCGACACTCAGCCATTCGGCCAAGTTCACTTAATGAGCTACTTACAATTCACCCATTCTTTCATCTCACTCAAAGTCCCTCGTCGAAGCTCTCTTCATTCGCGGCCACGTCCCTCAGCAGCATCAGGCGCACGACTCTGCAATGCTCCTTCGTGTCTCTTGCCCTCGAAGTCTGCTTCCTTGGCTTCGCTTCAAGTCATCTCGTCCGGCGGTCCCTCGGTAACATCAAGCGCACGACTCTGCAATGCTCCTTCTCCGACTCAAGCACGAGGTCGTGAGTGGTGACACTTACCTAAGCTCCATGTGCGAATTACTAAGTTCTGCAAGACTCCAACACACATATCAAATCCAAACATCCTAACTTAAACCCTTTTCCACACACATCAAATCCATATCACGGGTTGATTTCCCTAACAATCTCCCCCTTTTTGATGTGTGATAATCTGTTTAAGTTAGGTAAACATTTGATAAAAATATTAAGATAAAAAACCATGTGAATAAATATGATTATCAACTCTCCCCCTTAATACATGAAACTCCCCTTAATATAACTCACTTAAACATACATATTTCTCCCCCTTTGACACAATCAAAAAGATTAAACTAAGTTATTCAAACATGACATCAAGTCTAGGAAGAGAAAAAATACCAAAACATGCCTTAAAATCTGATAAAAGAAGGATACTGGGCATATTTTCAGTCGATCAGTCGACTGGTTCAGACTACCAGTCGATTGACACTTTGATTTCAAGATTTTTGATTTTCGGGCCGAATTTCAGAAATGCATTAAAAATTCTATAAAATTCAAAAAATCATGAAATTTGGGGAACACATTTCTTGTAAGTTACTTTATCAATGAAAAATAGTTTTCCATGAAAAATCATTATATTTTCAAAAATTAGGCAAAATCTCAAAAGTTGGAAAATATCTAAAGTTTGTATCAAGTTTAAAGCTTAGTTTTGCCTTGAATCTTTTCAAAACATGAAAAATTCATTTTATGAAACAAGAAATGGTTTTCAAAATATTTGAAATATCCAACCATGATCTTTGGGCAATATGTCTATGAATTAAACATAAGCCTTCCCCATGATTGGTCTATTATTGCTATTTTAATAATCAAAATGACCATCTAAATGTCATAGGCATTAGTAGACCATTTGTATCATCCTAATATCTCACTCATGCTATGTTTTCAATCAATGTAGCCTATAGTGAGTGTGAGATGAACCTAAAGGTATTTGTATATTACTTAACCATTAATTTCATGCAAATTTACACAAGGTTAAGTATCATCCTAACATACCACATGATCATAAAGACATACATGCATTGATTTAACATTATGATCATGAAACACATGTATCTATCAATTTGTAATCATGCATTAGATATAAAAACATGACAATAAGTCAATCATAATTTTAAACTAATTATGGTTGCATTATCATCACTCAACACTATTTCAAAAACTAAGTCCCGCCATCCTAAGTCAACCAAAATATGATATAGGTAAATTCCATATGGTTGACTATCCTAGGATTTTCCTAACCCTTAAGGATGGATTTAGGAACCCAAAATAAATTCTTTCCTATGGGGTTCACTAAAAATTCCTTAGGGATCCATTTTCTAGCTATTGTTTTCTTTTTATCTTGACCCCTAGCAATTAAACATTTATAGGCCTTTTCATTTTTATTTTCCTTATATCCTAGGCCTTTCTTATTGAAGCTTTCCCTTTGGCTCCCTATGATCATATTAAGGGTGTTGGAGCCAATGGTGAATTTTTCTAGGGCTTTGGTTAAATGATCTACTTTCTCTCTTAAAGCCCTATTTTCATCCATACATGCATCACTAACATTAAATGACATATAGTTATCATGTGAGCATGCATTATCATGACTAGAAGAAATATTATCATTAATGTTTGAGCATGCTTTTTCTAGTTTTTCTTCTAAGTCCTTAATTTGATCAAGCATGCATTTATTTTTCTTCTTTGCCCTAAATAAGTCCTTAGTAAGGCTAGAAATCATGGAAACTATTTTATTGGGTGAGAGATTCGTTACCATAGTTTCCATGTCCTCTTCCTTCGATTCCGATGATGATGAGGATGAAGCTCCCCCTTCACTTGAGCTCTCCTCACCAGTGCTTCTTTCTTCTTGCTCGGAGGAGGAGGTGTCTAGGTCATCAAATGCCATTAGTGCCAAATTTGTGACAAAGACATTTTTTTCCTCGGATGATGATGATGATGAGGAAGAAGGGTCATCCCAAGTCCTTGCTTTGAGTGCTTTGGCCTTCCCTTTTTCTTTGGCCTTCTTCTCTTCTTCCTTCCTCCCCTTTTTCTTCTTTTCTTCTTTCTTTCTCCTCTCTTCTTTGCTCTTGTTCAAGAGTGGACAATTATCTCTTATGTGTCCCTCTTGTTGGCAATTGTAGCAAATTATTTTCCTCCTTGGCCTTTTCCCCCTATCATGAGATTTGTTAAATTTAAAACCTTTTAATGCACACCTTAACTTCCTTACCATATAAGCTTCTTCCGTGCTATCCATGGAGGAGGAGGAAGATGCTTCATCGGAGGAGGAAGGAGTCTCCATCTTCTTCTTCCCTTTGTTGGCTAATAGTGCCACTCCTCTTGATGGCTTGATGCTTGGTTCTTCACTTATTCCCTCAAGTCTTGTTTCATGGAGCTCCATGGTTGAGAAGAACTCCAAGGTGCTCACTTCTAGGTTCTTTGACATGTAGAAGGAGTCCACCATTGAGCTCCATTTCGATGACCGAGGAAAAACATCGATTGCTTTCATAAGCATATCCCGGTTCGAAAGTCTTTCTCCTACACTTGTTAGCCCAATTAAAATTTCCTTAAATCGAGAGTGTAGTGAGGTTACCTTTTCTCCCTTTTCAAGTTTGATATTCATTAGTTGGGAGCAGAGGAGGTCTCTCCTTGCAAGCTTGGCCTCCAAGGTACCTTCATGAAGCTCTACTAGCTTCTCCCACA
Organism: Wurfbainia villosa; assembly: GCA_025175895.1. Lineage (NCBI taxonomy): Eukaryota > Viridiplantae > Streptophyta > Magnoliopsida > Zingiberales > Zingiberaceae > Wurfbainia > Wurfbainia villosa. The sequence continues at coordinate 74,433,495 of CM045994.1, read as the reverse complement.
TCTCTTTAGCACTTGCACATTCCCTTATCCGGTTGATCTCTTGTTGAGGAAGCACATTGAAGAGGTGGTGCTTAGCCTTTGAATTGGCAAGGTGTTCCTCCCTTTGCTTTTTAGTCCACCTTGACTTCTCTATTGGTTCACCCTCTTCGTCCCTAGGCATCTCAAAACCATTTTCCATTATAAGCATGATATCGAAATCGGTTTCAAAGAATACCTCCATTCTCTTCTTCCACCAAGAGAATTCTCCCTCGAACTTTGGTGGGTGAATGTTAGAGCCAGCCATCTCTTGATGAAGTGCTTGTTGCGGCGGTTAGTCCTCGACAAGCGAATTGGCTATGATACCACTTGTAGGGTCGATGGTGGTCGGCTAGAGGGGGTGAATAACCCTCTTTCTTCATATGATGAAGTTGTTCGTTGATCGTCTACAACTATTGTTAGCACAAGCGGAAAATACAAATACAAACAATTAAAGTCAAAGCAAAGTAAAGAATATAAACACAAACGCTAACACCGCAATGTAACCTGGTTCATGGCTTCACCGCTAATCCACGGTCCGATTCGTCCAAGGTGAATCACTCCTCAATCTATCCACTAGATCTCTCCTTTGCACCAAGCTAGGTGAAGATAACCTATCTTACAAGAATCACTCCTCTTACAATATAATGTAAATAAGCTCAAGTAAGAGGATGGAAAATGTATTGGGCACTTTGGGGAGTTTAGAGCATAAGAATTAGCCTCCCAAAGGCCCACACCCCTTCTCTTTATAGAGGAAGAGAGTTTCTTCCCGTTAACACAGGAGCAATGATCGATGCCCCGACTGGGCCGACCGATCCTGTAGCCGCCGTGTCTAATAATGGCTTCTTCCATGTTGGATTCCAACCAACAGCTCCTACATCACTCGACTAATGCTTTCATCAGTCAACTGATGTCGACTTCCAGTCGAGTGCCCACGAGCTCGACTAGCTTCTATGCCCGTGCACAGTGTGATCAATCGACTGCCTCCCTTGAGCAGTCGACTGATGTTGACTTGATCTTGCAGTTAACACCAGTCGATTGTCGATCGACTTGGAGCAGTTGACTGCCACGACATGGCAGTCGACTGGTGCCGGGTTAAACTCATACTTAACATCCGTTTGAGCTTCTGGCGGTCGGGTAAACCTCAACCCTTGCGGTAAAGCTTCCGACACTCAGCCATTCGACCAAGTTCACCTAATGAGCTACTTACAATTCACTCATTCTCTCATCTCACTCGAAGTCCCTCGCCGAAGCTCTCTTCGTTCGCGGCCACGTCCCTCGGTAGCATCGGGGACACGACTCTGCAATGCTCCTTCGCGTCTCTTCCCCTCGAAGTCTGCTTCCTTGGCTTCGCTTCAAGTCATCTCATCCGGCGGTCCCTTGGCAGCATCACGCGCACAACTCTGCAATGCTTCTTCTTTGACTCAAGCACGAGGTCATGAGTGGTGACACTTGCCTAAGCTCTATGTGCGAATTACTAAGTCCTGCAAGACTCCAACGCACATATCAAATCCAAACATCCTAACTTAAACCCTTTGCCACACACATCAAAACCATATCACGGGTTGATTGCCCTAACATGATGTCCTAGATAAAGGAATCAAATGGATATGCATAGATAATAATGCATGAACCCCTAGTTTTGAAAAGAACAAAACTCACATCTCACAAAGAGTATAGGATGACATGTGTGTGTATTGATATACCTTAGACACATGTGAGATGCTAGGAAATTAAATTAAGTTCAATGTGCTTATATGGTACATCAAAATGAACTTAAACTCTTTCAATCATAGGAAGAAATCATGAGGAAAGCTAATGTACAAGTCATGTGCACTTAGCCCATTAACCATGATTGAAAATAGGTTTTGAAAACCATTTTAAAATTATTTTGAAAAACCTTGGTGAAGTCTATATTTTGATAGCAATCATCATTGAGAATGTTGATACAAGTTAGGCAAAAACATTGAAGGTTTCAATGGTTTTGAACTTTGTATCATTCTTTTAAAATAATGAGTATTTACATAAAAAATCTATTTTTCACTCATACTACTTGACATAAGTAATGTACGCATAGAGTTTCATGATTTTTCCAAAATCATATAATTATTTATAAATTTATAAATTTCTTTTGAAAAGTTTAATTTTTGAAAAATCAGACGCCAATTGACTGTCGTATGTAGTCAGTTGACTGGTGGTGGTTTCCATCGATTGATGGTCTAATTTTTTGTTTGAACAAGGTTTGTTTAGCTATCTATCAGCACCCCCAAGTACTCTAATCACTCCTAACCCTATGATATGCTCAGAGAAGTATTGGAAGGGTGATGTTATCATTGAAAATGATTAGGAGAATTAATTAAGGTGAAAATAAAATTTTAAGGGAGGTTAAAGTTCAAGTTTGAACTTTTACCCTTATTTTTGATGGTTTAGATTTCCTATAGACTTGGGAACTCTCCAAGGACAATGTTGGTGCAATGGTTAAGGGGGAGCAAGCCTTTAGGGGGAGTTTGCCCATCAAGGAATGATAGATGAAGGTTAAAAAAGGGGAGAGTGAAAAATTGTCTTTCATTGGATTGAAGGCATTTATGATGAATCTTGGACCAAGGGAGAGAATAAAGGATCTCATTAGAAGATGAGACATGAAAAATCTTGGTAGACTTTTTAATGTATGCCAAAGGGAGAGAAATGAAGAGTTTAAGTTAGGAAACCTTCATTATGCCTTGGCATTAGAAGAGTCGAGTTGGGCTTATGGATTAGCCTAATTAAAGGTATTGTCAAACATCAAAAGGGGGAGATTGTTGGTACAACCAAGCTTTAATAAAGAAAAATTACGGATGTTGGTGCAATCGACCTCGAGTCAAGATTGACCAAGCTCGACTGGGGCTCGAGTAGTATTTTGATATTTGACAATGGATTTGACAACACGTTTCACTATATGTATGATCATGTGACTAGTGGATGGTTTGGGATATCCAAGGTCTTATGAGGGAGATTGTTAAGAGGTGATTGTTGGAGCAATCAACTGTTAGGGCAATCAACCCATGTGATGTGATTTTGATGTGTGTGCCAAAGGGTTTAAGTTAGGTTTGTTATGGATTTGATATGTGCGTTGAAACCATGTAAGGACTTAGTAATTCACACATAGATGGAGCATTGGCAAGATTCACCATCTCATGACTCGATCCTTGAGTCGATGAAAGATGCATTGCGGAAGCCGTGCGCTTGGTGCATCCGAGGGACTGTCGGAGGAGGAGCATTGGAGTGAAGTCGAAGGAAGTAGACTTCAGGGCGAGATGCGAAGGATGGCGCTGCGAAGCCGTGCGCTTGGCGCATCCGAGGGACGTGGCCGGACGAAGAGAACTTCAAAGGCAAGGGACTCCAAGAGAATGAGAGTGAACGAATGTAACCCGGAACGAGGTAACTCGTTAGGTGAACTTGGCCAATTGGCTAATTGTCAAATGGGTTTTTCAGACACCAGTTGACTGCTATAGGTAGCAGTCGACTGATCCAAGTCGAATGGAGACTCGATTGGTGTTCGAGTCCAACTTCTAGCCGAACAATCGACTGCCAAGGGGAGCAGTCGACTGATGTCGAGGGTTTCGGGCACAGAAGCTTCAACAGTCGAGTGATCGCGTCAACCACTTGACTGATGGCTCCATCAGTCGACTGATGGGAAAATCAGTCGACTAAAGTGGGAGTCGGTGGTTGAAAACCAACGTGGATGAAGCCGTTAGAGGAAAATGGCTACAGCAGCAGTCGACTGATCGGGGCATCAATCGACTACTAGATGCCCAACGGGAAGAAAGGCTTCTTCTCTATAAAAAGGAGCCTTGGGTTATCTTGGGAGGCTAATGGTTCATTGTTGAACATCTCCCAAGTGCCCAAAACGATTTTCCTCCTCTTCCTTGTGTTTAATTTCATCTTATTGTAAGAGGAGAGAATTCTTGTAAGAAAGGTTACCTCCACCTAGCTTTGTATAAAGGAGAGATTAGTGGAAGTGTTTAAGGCATGATTCACCTTGGAACGAATTGGGTCGTGGATTAGCGGCAAGGCCGTGAACCACGTTACATCTCCGGTGTTAGCATTTGAGCTTACTTCTTACATTTACTTAATTGACTTTTATTATTCCATTGCGCTAATATTGTTTGTAGATGATTAAGAGCGATCAACCACCACCGTACACGAGAAGGGCTATTCACCCCCCTCTAGCCGGCCACCGATGTTCCAACATAAACCTTAGGTCAAGGTTGACCAAGCTTGAGTAAGACTCGAGTGGGAAGTCCAAGAATGAATTCTTGACAACCAGAAGTCCAAGTTTATAGACTTGGCAAGGGAAGTCCAAGTATGGATACTTGGCATTGGAGAAGTCCAAGAATGGATTCTTAGCAAAGAAAGTCCAAGTTTGGAGACTTGGCAAGGGAAGGTCCATGTATGGATACTTGGCAATGGAAAAGTCCAAGGGTGTAGCCTTGGCCGTGTAAGTTTAAGTGTGTAGTCTTGACGACGAAAGTCCAAGTATGGATACTTGGCAAAGGAAAGTCCAAGGGTGTAGTTTTTCCCATGTAAGCCCAAGGGTGGAGTCTTGGCAGCGTACCCGTTAGCATGACAAAGCCGATGAAAGCATTTGAATGCTTGCGCGAAGGGTGAAAGAGTCGTCAAAGACTCAGATGGACTCTAAGGGCGTGAGGCTGAGCGAAGTGGCTTGAAGACTTAGGTCTAAGCTAAGGGTGAGTATCAAGTATGAGGAGATCATACTTAGGGTTAAACCTCAATTTTGAAGTTTACCAATCGACTAAGACTTTGTCCAGTCGATTGGTGAGCTAAAACAATTGGGAAGATTATTTGGCAGTTGCCTGAGGCTTTGGACCAGTCGACTAGTGGAGTGCTCAACACTCAGGGGCTTAGTTGACTCGGGCAATCGATTGGGGTTATGACCCAGTCAACTTGTCGAGTACTCGACTGCTGACTGTGGCTCTGGCAGTCGACTAGTGGCTTGCACCAATTGACTGGCCATTGACAGTCGACTGCTAGGGTTGAGCAGTCGATTTACCTTAAGTGGAGAAGGCACAGAATGTTTCGTCGTCAACTGATGGTTATGGCAGTCGACTGCTAGTTCATAGAAGTCGATTGAACGAGTAAAATCTAGTGTGGATTTGTCCATTGTGAGACAACAGTCAAGCCAACAATCGAATGGTGGGTAAGGCGGTAAGGCCAGTCGACTGGTCGACTAAAAAACATCCTGAGTGGAGCTTTAAAAGAAGACTGCAATGGAGGAATGAAGCTACCGATTTTTGGTGATTGGGGAGGGGATTTATTGTTGCATTCTAGACTTTCCAAGCCATTCTACAACAACCAATAAAGAGAAGCAAAGCTCACTTATGTAAAGTGTTTGTTGTTTGTTTTTGTATTTCATTCATATTCTTGTATTTAGTTGTTTGTCTCTTATTCACTAAAAAAATGCAATTTTTGGCAACAAATTTTGCAACAAATTTTTAATAAAAATTGGTTGCAAAATTTTTTTGCAACAAAATTTGCAACGAATTTTTTTTTGTTGGAATTAATTCGCCGTTAAATTTGGCAACGAAAACAAAAAATTCTTCGCAAAAATTGCAACGAATAAAATTTTCGCTACAAAATTCGTCGCAAAATTTGGCGACGAAAATAATAAATCGTTGCCAAATTTGGCGATGAAATATAGTTCGTTGCCAAAACTGCGACAAAAAAATAGTTCGTCGCAAAAATTTAGCGACAAAAATAACTATTCGTCGCTAATTTTAGCGACGAAAATAACTATTCGTCGCCAATTTTAGCGACAAAATAACTATTCTTCACTAAATTTTGTGACGAAACATAGTTCGTCGCCATATCCGTGACGAAAAAATAGTTCGTCGCCAAATCTGCGACGAAAAAAAAGTTCGTCGCAAAAATTTGGTGACGAAAATAGCTATTTGTCGCCAAATTTGGGGACAAATATTTATATTCGTCGCCAAATTTTCAAAGAAAATACAGTTCATCGTAAAAAGTCTAATAAATATATATTCATGAATAAAAATAACTGTGATGAAAAAAATTCGTTACCAAAATATTCATTCTTGATATGAAGAATACCATCGATCGTGATGTGACGTTTTAGTCGATGCATTCTGAGTTATAAGGTGCTACAATAAATCGATCACTATTGTTCCATCGGTTGGTGGATGTTTCGATCGTAGTGTCGTAGATTTTGCAACAAAAATATATTTTTGTCGCCAAATTAGCGATGAATTTTTTTTTCTTGGCTAAATTTGCGATGAACCTTGTTTACATCGCAAATTTAAAATATTATGAAAAAAACACTATTATATAATTTACTATTTTTACCTGTTTTTACAATTTTTACTCCAAACACATCTAACAATATATAAAAATTTGCATATCAAACTTGATAAACACATCTAATCACTCAAAATGATTCATCAATACAAATAATAAACTATTCATTGTATTAAATTTAGAATACAAAAATATTAAATGTAACCAGTCAAGAAACATTTTGGTATAAAATTGAAACATAACTACCATCCTCAACTCTCATGTATCTTCCCTCTCAACAATTGATCTTTACTGGAGAAGGAGATCCTACAGTTGGAGAACCGAAGATCCTACAACTGGAGAAGGAGATCTTGCAGCTGAAGAAGGGGCCGAAGACACATGTCTTGCCGATACAGGGGTTGAAGCAGAGGAAGAGAGTATTCTTCCATCACTATTCCATCTATAACTGCCACGTCGAAACTATAAATCATGATTATTAGAATAATAATGTAAAAAAGAATCGCGTCTTCATCGAATGTATAATGAATAATATGAAAAAACTTACCATATTTTATCTACAGTACTAGACGCCGAAATAATCTACCAATATATCAAAAAAATTCTCTAACGTCTTATAACTTACAATGTTTTTCTTTGCTCGATTTGCATCCCTATCTATATGTGGTATCTTAACTTCTCTGGTCGAATTCTCGACTTCGACTTTCCTCTGGCTTAGACTCAGAATCATGTCTAGTAACATGACATGAAAAGAATCTCTCAAAATTGTTCTAACTTCTTGTGTCGTCCTGAAGTGACTCTTGTGTCCTGGACGACACAAGAAGTTAGAACAATTTTGGCAGATCCTCTTCATGCCATGTTACTAGATATGATTCCGAGTCTAAGCCAGAGGAAAGTTGAAGCTGAGAATTCGACTGGAGAAGTTAAGATACTACATATAGATAGTGATACAAATCAAGCGAAGAAAAAACTACTGCTGGCCATCTTCTCAAAGACTGGTGACATCCTATAAATATATGGATCAACATAGGTACTTATTGTATCATAAAATTTGAAACCTACAAAAAGTAATGTGAAGAGAAAAAACAACAATAAATTCTCTAGAGAAGAAATACATAAAATCAAACATTAATTATATATATTATAAAATGATAATGCTATAAATTTTAGAATATACAATATACCTACCCTGTGGAAGCAACGGATGAGCTCACAGCAGAAGACTTTACAAACATGCGGATCACCTAAAAAGATGAAGTACGATAAACCTATAAAAAATAAAACATTAATTTTTTATTTATATTACACATTACATAATTTAAATAATTTAATTTGAATAACATGTTGACATTTTCTGTGCGATCCAAAATCGACACAATAGTTGTGCTGATCTAGGGGCGACGATGAACTATACCCACGCGCCTAGAACAATGTCCTAGCTGGGTGAACGACCCAGTCAGGCCATCAACACGATAAACCCGTCGATCCTAACCGTGCGAACGACGTAGAAGGGTCGGCGTGACAAAGCCGTTGGCCATGCGAATGACACAGTAGAGGGCAATGACGCGACAAGAGCATTGCCCCTGCCGTACGAAGGACGAGGCAGGGGCGACTGCCATGAGCATTCACCTGCCATGCGTGAGCTTGCAGTAGCATGCGCCGGCCTGCTGCGAGCACGATGCGTGCTCGCGGGGTTGCCGCCAGCTCGCGGCGGTCGTACCTCGTGCTTGTGGGGCCGTCGCGGCGGTCGTACCTCGTGCTCGCGGGGCCGCCGCGAGCTCGTGGCAGACCAGTGAGCTCACAGCGGCCGCTCGCGAGCACGATGCATGCTCGCGGCAAGCCGCTGCGAGCATGTGCCTGCCGCGAGCACGCTCCTACCGCGAGCTCACGCGGCAGGCAGCCGCGAGCTCGCGGCAGTAGGCAGTAGCGAGTTCGATTGCATGGTGACAGGCCTGTGCTGTGAGCTAGCACAACACCTGTCGGTCGCGCGTGGACACCAGATCTGCTCCGGCCGAAAGAGCGAGAAAGAGGGGAGGGAGAGATGCATACTGAAGGGGAGGATCGATCGGATCGGAGCATGAGAAAGGGAAAGTGGGGAGATGAATGATAATTACGAATTTGGTGATGAATCAAATATTCATCACCAATTTTGTGACTAATTTAATATTCGTCACAAAAATTGCAATGAATTATTAAATCATTGCAAATTCAGCGATGAATTCATATTTCATCGCAATATTCTATGGCGAATTTTATTTTTCGTTGCAAAATTAACGACGAAAATAAAATTCGTTGCCAAATTAGCGATGAATATTAAATTCATCGCAAAATTATCCCACCGTTGTTTTTTTTCCAAATAATTGAAAATGTCTGAAGAACATATTTCATTGCACTTTGCCAAGATGTTGTATTTATATCTTGGATTGCCTCGTCATATGTCTAGGGATCAGGTTCATGTTTGCTAGGGACCAAATCCGAAGATTCATCTAAAAACATGAATCTAAGAGGTTGTCTAACAACCCTCCCACTACGACGAGGTATCATCTGTGTATCCTTTGTGACACGCGGTGCAGTGACATGTGGTATATCCTCTTGTACCGGTGGTACTAAAGAAGTGACTTCCCTTTTAACTCCTCCAGAACAATTTTACTCTTGGGCTTGTGGCTTATCACATAGTCTTCCTCTAGAAATCTGGCGTTCGTGTTAACGATCACTCTCTGATCTCTAGGACTATAAAACAAGTCACCCTTCATTCCTCTGGGATAGCCAACGAACAATCGTACTTCTGTACGAGGTTCCAACTTTCCAGCATCTGCCTTCAGCACATGTGCTGGACTCCCCATATCCGAATATGTCTTAGACTAGGCTTTCGCCCAGTCCACAACTCTGTGGGAGTAGAACGCACTGATTTAGATGGAACCAAGTTCAGAATGTATACCGTCATTCTAGAGCATATCCCCAGAACGAATCTGGCAAGTCAGAATAACTCATCATCGATCTAACCATCTCCATAAGAGTCCTATTCCTTCGCTCTGCTACACCATTCTGCTGGGGTGTGCCAGGTGCAGACAATTGGGATTGAATCCCAGCCTCTGATAAGTAATTCCTAAACTCTCCCAAGAGGTATTCACCACTACGATCAGATCGTAGTGTCATCTTGAATAATTGTCTATGAAAAAGACAAAATATTCAAAACTACCTCTTGCCTGGATAGACATAGGACCATACGAATCAGAATGAACCAATTCCAACACATCTTTGGATCTATACCCCTTGGCCTTGAAAGGCCTCTTGGTCATCTTACCCTCCAAGCAAGATTCGCAGGTTGGGAGATCCTCCACTACTAATGAACCCAAAGGTCCATCAGCTATCAACCTTTGAATTCTGCTTAGGTTAATGTGACCAAGCCTAAGAAGCCAAAGATATGTTTGGTTCATCTTCGAAGGTTCTTTTCTCCTTTTGGAATTAGAAGATGAGTTATTAACTTCAATTTGCATCGTGGGAGGTTTTGTATACAAATTTCCTTTCAATGTACCTGAACAGATATTCTCCCTATTCCTTTTTATAACAACTCTGTCATTAAAAGAAATAAAATATCCATCCATAATAATTTAGAAACTGAAACTAAATTCTTTCTAAATAAAGATACATAAAGGGAATTTTCCAGAACCTAAGTTTTATTTTTCTCAAGAGATAAATAAAACTTCTCCCACTGCAATAGCCGCCACTTTCATGGCATTGCCCAAAATGGTAATCTCCCCTTTAGCTAGTCATTGGGTTTCCTCAAACCCCTGCAAAGTGTTGCAGACATGATTAGTGGCTCTTATATCTGCACACCAGGTGCCGGTAGATAACACCGCTAATCATGTTTCAACGACTAGTCCAAAGGATATACCTTTGTTACTTTTGTTTGGGACAATCCTTCTTCCAATGTCCATCTGCAAAGTACTTGCCTTTGCTTCTTCACTCCTCCGAGATCCTCCCACCACCTTTGCTCCACCTTGTTTCTTCTTCTTCTTGCCTTCGGCAGAAGTAGAAACCTTTTTGAGCAACCATGGCTTGAGGACACTCTTCGAAGAGTGCATACTTGTACTCCTTAGCAGATAAGACAATATCTAGATTCTTTTCCAATCAACATTATTTGGGTACAGTAAGTTTATTTCCTTTAGCATCATAGTAAGTGGACTGAAAGTCATTTTTGAAAATCCTAAGAATCACATAGATCATTACTTTAGATTTCAAAAAATTATTGATTCCTCAAACAATAAAATTTCGAAATCAACCAACACCTCAAAACACCGAGAATATCGCATGCCACGATAGTGTGGACGTATACGAATTCTACATTTGTAAGAGGAGGTTTTACCCATTAATTTTATTATCTTGTCAACCTTACTTTTTGACAAATAAAATTAATAGTTGGTTCTTCTTTGGCCCTACAAATAAAAGCAGTGACTCCGATGGGGAGGATACTTTTTATTTGCATCTAAGTGTGCACCATTACACGGTACTAAGGGAATTATTTCGGATTATGTGCCTTACCGCTGTGGAAGTACACACGCTCCTAGATAATTTCCTATAACCATTATTTGACCTAGTGATCCGCAAACAAACTCATCCGATGGGGAGGAAGGCACTCAGAGCCGACGCACAAGTTTGTTGCATCACACGTCAAATTGTAATGGAGGCCGCGGGAATTAATTAAAATATCCCTCTCCCACTTAGTAAATTGAAAATGAGGAATTTTCAAGCACACACAACATGCTTATTATTACTGTAGATTTCAATAAAAATTATTGATTCCTCAAACAATAAAATTTTGAAATCAACCAACACCTCAAACACCAAGAATATCGCATGCCACGATAGTGTGGACGTATACGAATTCTACATTTGTAAGAGGAGGTTTAACCTATTAATTTTATTATCTTGTCAACCTTACTTTTTGACAAATAAAATTAATAGTTGGTTCCTCTTTGGCCCTACAAATAAAACTACTTTTTATTTGCATCTAAGTGTGCACCATTACACGGTACTAAGGGAATTATTTCGGATTATGTGTCTTACCGCTGTGGAAGTACACACGCTCCTAGATAATTTCCTATAACCATTATTTGACCTAGTGATCCGTAAACAAACCCATCCGATGGGGAGGAAGGCACTCAGAGCCGACCCGCAAGTTTGTTTGCATCACTTGTCAAATTGTAATGGAGGCCGCGGGAATTTATAAAAATATCCCTCTCCCACTTAGTAATTTGAAATTGAGGAATTTTCCTAGCCTACGACATGCATATCATACAAAAAGCAATAAATATGAAAAATAAATTATTTTCCAACTATTATGGCTTTTGTCTTCAATATGACTCCTATCGCATCGCCATCTCGTCCGCTCCTCCTACGCCATGTACGAGCCATCCGGAGATCCGAGCCGAGACTAAATCCTATTTTAATTTACATCCATCGATCCTATACTCCACGAGGGAGTGTATATGAAATCTAGATCGAAAGTAAAATAAAATAAAGAGCGGCTAAACAATGCCGTATTTAATTTACAAAAACTAAATACTAGCCTCGTCAACCCCGAGGATTCAACAAAATAAACATTTACACACATACAGTCACATACACACACATGCCATAATAGTCGGATCTTATGCCTACAACCAAAGAGTTAAACTACGCATATCCTACTATTATCCGACACATTTAATATATGAAAAAGTGCATAAAAATTAACCGAATCCTAAACACACAAAATCGGAAACCTTGGCTCTGATACCATTTGTAGGTTTTGCCCGGAAGCTCTGATACCAATTGAAGGGATTTCCCTTGTCGAGTCCGTGAGAGGAAACTTCGCTTCCCCTTCGCCTCGGTTGCTTGACCATGGTGATCCCTTTGATGTCCCCGGATTAAAAATTTAATCCTAGACAAAAGGGATTTCCAAAGCAACCAAGTCATCGTCGTGCTATTCGTTTAGAGAGCTCACTTGAACAAACTAGTTGTTCAAGCGACCATCCTCTATTCTACGAGTAGCCGCGGAATAGACGATGTCCGGATCGCCGGTTTTTGTGTTTATACTCGGGATCCAAGTATTATTTAGCCTATTTACAGAAATATAACATGCTTATATTTTGAAAAACAAACACAAGCAATGAATAAAAGAGATAGAAGAATAGTTATACCTCTTGGTCTTCTAATGTATGACCCTCCTTCTTTTGGACGTCGTGTGGGCGACGATCCACCAAAAGTCGAAGCTTCTAGATCACAAAACTTCCTTCCTTGCTTTTCCCAAGCAAGAGGAAGAACAGAAACAATGTTTTTCTCCTTCAAAAACTCAACCAACAAAGAACTATAGAAGTTCTTGCCGCCGGCCAACTAGAAGGAGAAGAAGATGATGGAAAACTACCAAGACACCAAGGGAAACCCTATATCTTGTTTCCACCACCTAAGGAGAAGAGAGGGGAGTGTTTTGGGCGCCGGCCAAGGGCTGGGAAGGGCTGGAATAGCTGCTGGACGTTGGCCACAAGGCAAGGAAGAAGAAGGAAAACTTGCCTTATTTGGTGCCACCCTTGCTTCCAAACCCTAACCCTAATTCCAATCCTATCTCAACTAGGATTGCCCTATTCTTGCCGCCCAAGCCTTGCTCCCTCTCTATGATTATGTTATCCACGACCACTCCTCATGCCCTCCTTTTATAGAGTTAGGGATAAGTCATGAATTAATCTCCTCCATTGGTTCTAGGGATTTAATCTCAACCGTAGGATCTAGAGATTTAATCTCAACCGTCGGATCTTAGAGATTTGATCTCTACCAATGGATCTTAGTGTTTTGTTTCTATCCATTGGATCTAAGCATCTTGAGGTGTTAATGGGCTACATTAGGGACCATGAGGAGGAGTTGGGTCTTGGCCACCCATGGATCAAGCCCACATAAAGTCCGATCCACTAATGATGGTCCAATCCACTAAAGGTCCATCATTGATCTACCTCACCAACCCCCATATGATAATATGGGCTCGATATATTATTTGTACATTTTCTCCCCGTGTTTAAGATCTCAAATGTCCGTCGATTAATTAATTTACTAACCATTAATTAATCAACATCTAACTCCTTGAGTAGTACCACTCAACATTTTCATCATGCCGGACCAAGTCCACCTGCAGGGTTTACATGATGAACCTTATGAGCTCCTCAAGGGGACATCATCATCCTAATATATAGGACACGGTTTCCTCCTATAATCAACGACACACCATATAAATAATATCATCTCCCAACTTACCGAGTCTATCGATTTAATCTATAAATCTCGCCCATTGGTAAATCAAAGAGATGAGTACCAAGTATATGTGCCCGTTATTATATCGGGATTAAGAGCATGTACTAAATAATATCTGAGGTCCGATTCTATTATGTAGTCAGCAATAAATCGAATCACCTCTGTGTCGGTCCTGCTCAATACACACAAAGTGCACTAGTGTGATTCTATGGTCAAGACAAACCAATACCAAATCACACTACAACCATTCCGATGGTTTGTCCAAAGTCATCTCGGTTGTGAGCCTTTACTTATACTTTATAAGGAGCCGATAACAAGATCTCCCGTGTGACACCACACACCATGTTATCTACAATGTAACGTATTAGACAATATTGCATAACCATAAAAATATACAAACAATGATCATGTGATTCTTATTTCAAAATAAAGATGTTTATACAAAAGAGCTAGGTTTTCAGTATACATCCCAATAGGAACATCATCATTGGCCGCCCCCTAAGCCAAGTCACCATGAAGTGGCATTTGGTCAAGTAAAACTTGACCTCTTATCTCCCATAGTTGATCAAATCCAACCTTTGATTCAAGTCAATTTAATTTAATGAATCTCTATTCATTAGTTTAAATTGACTTAATGAATCAGATCTAAATTAGACTCATTCAACACTTGAATCAAATTGAGTCCAACTCAATTAGTCTAATTTGGATTGCTCTTAATCCAATTTGGTTCATCACATGAATCTAATTCTCTTGGTCCATCATATGAACCTAATCTCCATCTAATTTCCCTTTGTGTGTGACCCTATAGGTTTTTGTAACGTTGACAATGCTCCTAAACTGATTTAGAAACATAAGCAATGAGCGGTATCTAGCAACACATCATTGCTACCCAAGTTACAAGAATGTTGAGATCCTACATCACCATTGTGACTCTCACAATATGCGACAATGTCCCTCTATTCTTGACATCTAGATTGTTCAATTGAGGCATAGACCATGTCATTCTCTGTACAATCTATATCTTGAACTTCAAGTAGACTCACTCTAATCAAATGAGCTTAATATCTTATATTGACTCATTTGGGAATGACCATGCACTTAGTGGTCTCACTCTATCAAGAATCATGATATCACTCCCGTCATATACGAGGGATAGATCCCATCTACATCACTCACATCCCTTCTCATAATTTGTTACATACCCAATAATCGCCTTTATAGTCCACCCATTTACGAGTGACGTTTGACGAAGCCAAAGTATTCAACTCCTTATGTAGAGAACCATGGTGACTTCAGGTCCAAGGACTAATAGTCATACTAATAGTCACATGAGAAAGTATATGACACTCATATAATGATCCATGATACTTTATCATGGTGGGTCATTCAGTATATATTCTTTAATGCATACCCATGTGTCAACTTGATATCTCATATCCATGACTTGTGAGATCAAGTCATCGAGTTGACCTACATGCTAGTCTCTTCGCATTAACATTGTCCCTGAATATTAATACTTGACTAGGAATGATTAAGAGTAGTATTCTCTATATCATCTCATTATCGATTCTACCAATCGATTGATATAGATAAGAACCTTCTACTCAAGGATGCTATTAAACTTAGTTATTTGGCACCAATACAAGTAAGTATAATAACCATAAAGAAATGCCTTTATAAATATATATAGGAATATGATACAACAAATCCATATAACAATCATCACATGATCGGCTCTAGGGCTTTCACTAATAATCTCCCACTAGCACTAGTGCGAATCACTGTAGTATCTAATACACAATAACCTAGTGTGACCATCATATTTTTTCTGTGCCAAAGCCTTGGTCAAGGGATCTGCGACATTAGCCTTTGTGGGTACTCTGTAAATCTTTACATCTCCTCTATTGATGATCTCTCGAATAAGATCGAAGCTCCGTAGTATGTGTTTGGTCCGCTGGTGTGAGCGAGGTTCCTTAGCTTATGCAATCGCTCCATTGTTGTCACAATAGAGCTCTATAGGATCTACTATGCTAGGAACCACCCCAAGCTCAGTAATGAACTTGCGGATCCAAACTGCCTCCTTTGTTGCCTCTGATGCAGCAAATACTCGGCCTCTGTTGTAGAATTAACAACTGTGTCCTGCTTCAAACTCTTCCAGCTCATAGCGCCACCATTCAAGCAAAACACGAACCCTCACTGCGATCTATAATCATCCTTGTCAGTTTGGAAGCTGGCATCACTGTAACCCTTTACAACTAGTTCCCCATCACCTCCAAATATCAAGAAATATTCTTTAGTCCTTCTTAAGTACTTAATAATATTCTTAACCGCTATCCAGTGATGCTCACTTGGATCTGATTGGTATCTGCTCGTCATGCTCAAAGCATACAAGACATCAGGATGAGTACATAGCATGGCGTACATGATAGATTCTATGGCATATGCATAAGGGATCTTATCCATGCGGTCTCTCTCCTCTCTAGAAGAGGGACTTTGAGTCTTTGAAAAGACTCATACCATGTGACATCGACAGAAATCCCTTCTTGGAATTATACATGGCAAACCGTAGTAATACCGTGTTAATATATGTACTCTGACTTAGGCCAAGCAATCTCTTTGATCTATCTCTATAGATCTTGATGCCTAGAATACAGGCTGCTTCACCTAAGTCCTTCATTGAGAAACACTTCCCCAACCAAGTCTTCACAGACTGTAGCGAAGGGATGTCATTCCCAATGAGTAGTATGTCATCCACATACAATAAAAGGAATACAACTGTGTTCCCATTAACCCGCTTGTAGACACAGGGTTCATCTTCATTCTTGATGAAACCAAACTGTTTGATCGCATCATCGAATCGAAGATTCCAGCTCCGAGAAGCTTGCTTTAGCCCATAAATGGACCTTTACAGCTTGCATACTTTGCCAGTATGCTGTGGATCTACAAAACCCTCAGGTTGTGTCATGTACAATCCTCGAGTAAGTTTCCATTCAGAAATACGGTTTTGACATCCATCTGCCAGATCTCATAATCGTGGTACGCTGCAATAGCAAGCATGATCCGAATGGACTTAAACATCGCAACTGGAGAAAAGATTTTATCATAGTCAAAACCATGAATTTGCATGAAACCTTTAGCTACCAATCGATCCTTATAGGTATGCATAAGTCCATCCATGTCATTCTTTCTCTTAAAGACCCACTTACACCTAATGGGTTTGACGCCTTCAGGTGGATCAACCAAAGTCCATACTTGGTTGGTGTACATGGATTCCATCTCAGATCTCATGGCCTCTAGCCATTTCTCAGAATCTGGGCTCATCACATCTTCCTGATAGGAGGTAGGTTCATTCTCAGTGAGCATTACATCATCATGGACAGACAAGAGAAATGAGTATCTCTCAGGCTGACGACGTACCCTATCAGACTTGCGAAGAGGTAGGTCTACCTGAACAGGTTGTTGTTCCACAACTCTTTGTGCAATAATCTCATCATCCACAACACTTTGTGGTTCCTGTTCAACCTCCATCTCGGCCTTAGTGCTATGGTCCATATCTTGAATTTCTTCAAGATCGAACGTACTCCCACTAGTTTTTCTAGAAATAAAGTCCCTTTCTAGAAATACCCCAGTCTTTTCCACAAAGACTTTGTGCTGACTGGGAATGTAGAAGTAATATCCGTTCGTTTTCTTGTAATATCCAACAAAATATCACTTATCGAATTTGGGTCCCAGTTTGTTTGAGACTTGACGTCGAACGTAAGCCTCACAAACCCAAATCCTCATGAAAGACATATTGGGATTTTCCCTGTCCATATTGTATATGGTGTCTTTATCACATCTTTGGATGGAACATGGTTAAGTGTGAAGGTTGTTGTGTCTAGAGCATATCCCCAAAAGAATATAGGAAGATCTGTGTGACTCATCATAGATCGTACCATATCTAATAGGGTACGATTCCT
The DNA here is from genome assembly GCA_025175895.1 of Wurfbainia villosa. Taxonomy (NCBI): domain Eukaryota; kingdom Viridiplantae; phylum Streptophyta; class Magnoliopsida; order Zingiberales; family Zingiberaceae; genus Wurfbainia; species Wurfbainia villosa. The sequence goes on along the minus strand of CM045994.1, from coordinate 74,415,931 downwards.
CCTTTCTGATACACCATTCTACTGTGGTGTTCCAGGAGGAGTGAGTTAGGATAGAATCCCACACTCAGCTAGATAGTCACGAAACTCATGGCTTAGGTATTCACCAACTCGATCTGATCAAAGTATCTTAATACTCTTGCCAAGCTGGTTTTGTACTTCATTCTTGAATTCTTTGAACTTTTCAAAGGATTCTGACTTATGTGTCATCAGATATACATAACCATATCTACTGAAGTCATCAGTAAATGTAATGAAGTACCTATAACCACCTCTAGCAGCAACATTGAAAGGGCCACATACATCACTATGTATAAGTCCTAACAAGTCTGTTGCTCTTTCGCTATATCCACTAAAGGGAGTCTTGGTCATCTTGCCTAGAAGGCAAGACTCGCATGTCTCATATGATTCAAAATCAAATGAGTCCTGCAACCCATCCTTATGGAGCTAGGATAAGCGACTCTCATTTATGTGACCTAAGCGACAATGCTAGAGATAGGTTTGGTTCAACTCATTTGACTTGAACCTTTTGGTACTTATGTTATAGATGGGGTTCTCTAAGTCTAGAATGTAGAGTCCGTTCATCAGAGGTGCACTATAATAGAACATATTATTTAAATAAACGGAACAATATTTGTTCTTTATTATAAATGAAAAGCCTTTCTTGTCTAAACAAGAAACTGAAATGATGTTCTTTGTGAGAGCAGGCACATAACAACATTCATCTAATTCTAGTACAAGCCCAGAGGGCAGATACAGAAAATAAGTTCGTACAACAACAAAAGCAACCCTTGCTCCATTGCCTACTCGTAGGTCTACCTCGCCCTTCGTCAATGTTCTGCTATTTCTCAGCACCTGTACATTAGTGTTGGCAATGTGCTAGTCCTCGGAGGCTCATCGGCTCCCATGTCCCCGGATTAAAATTTTCACTAATGAAAAACTAATCCAGATGGGATGAGTTTCCTAAGCACAACCAATTCGTCATCGTGCCAACGACTCGAGCGATCGCTTGAACAAACTAGTTGTTCAAGCAACCAAACTCTTCTAGTCGATTAGCCGCGGAAGAGACGACGGACGGATCGCCGGTTTTTGTGTTTCTTATTCGGGGTCCATGATTATACAAATACATACAAATGTAAACTAGTATAATCAACATATACTAACATAAAGAACATAAGCTAGCATATCAAATAAGAACATGCAAAGAACAATAATAAAAGTTGTGAAACTTTTATACCTTTTGATCTTCTATCGTATGTCCTAACCTCCTTGTAGACTTCGTGTGGGCGAAGATCCTCCACAAGTTGAAGCTTCCTAGATCTTCTTCAATCCAAAGAAAGAAGAACTCTCTTTCCCTTCTTGCTTGAGCCAACCACCAATCCACAAAAGGATTGATGCCGCCGGCCCCAAGAATAGAGAGAACATAATGGAAACAACCAAGGAACCGAACTAGGGACAAACCCCTGCTCCTAATGCCGCCGGCCAAGATGGAGTGAAGAGGAGAAAGGGAATATGTTGGACGCCGGCCACGGTGGAGGGAATAGAGGAAGGAGCCGGCCACAACCTAGGAAGAGGAAGAGCTCCTCTCCTATAGTTTCCGCCCACCTTCCTTGCATACCCTAGCCGCCCAACCATAGGAGCCAAACCCTAATTAGGGTTTCCTCCATAGGTCTTCTAGCCGCCCAACCAAGGTGGAAGGAGGAGATCTAAACCGGCCACCTTTCCTAGGAAGAAGAAGAACTCTTCCAAAAGATGCCGCCTACCCTCCTTCCAAACCTTGGCCGCCCAACCCAAAAGGAGCCAAACCCTAATTAGGGTTTCCTCCTTAGGGTTTCTTGCCGCCCAAGCCATCCAACTCCATCAACTATGCGCCGGCCATGGAAGAGGGGATAGAAGAATAGAATGTGGACCAACCAAGGTAGAAGGGTAGAAGGAAGGGACCGGCCATGCCTTAGGAAGAAGAAGAAACTCTTCTTCCACTTGTTGCCGCCCCATGCCTTTCTCCCAAACCCTAGCCGCCCAAAAGATTCTAAACCAACTAGGGTTCCTAGCCTCCAAAAGAAGCAAACCCTAATCTCCTAAACCATCCATTATCAATCACCCTTGCCTCCCACCTTAAGCCTATATATATATAGAGTTAGGTTTAGGCCTTGGTTTAATCTCCACCGTCAGTTCTAGGGTTTTAATCCCAACCGTCGGATCTAGAGATTTAATCTCAACCGTCAGTTCTAGGGTTTTAATCCTAACCATCGGATCTAGAGATTTAATCCCAACCGTCGGATCTAGAGATTTAATCTCCACCGTCGATTCTAGGGATTTAATCCCAACCATTGGATCTAGAGATTTATTTTCCATCATTTGATCTAGACTTTATGAGGTTTATATTAGGCTACGATAGGGACCATGAGGAGGAGTTGGGTCTTGGCCACCCGATGGATCGGAATCACACAAACTTGATCCATCAATGATGTTCCATTCCACTAGAGGATCATCATCGAACTACCTCACCAACCCCCATAAATTAATATGGGCTCCATATATTATTTGTACATCCATCTCCCCGTGTTTAAGATATCGAATGTCCATCAATTAATTGATTTACTGACCATCAATTAATTAACATCTAACTCCTCGAGTAGTACCACTCAACCTTATCATCATGTTGACTAAGTCAACCTGCAGGGTTTACATGATGAACCTTATGAGCTTCTCAAGGGGACATCATCAACCTAATACATAGGACACGGATTCCTCCTATAATCAATGGCACGCCATGTAAATAATATCATTTCCCAACTTACCGAGCATATTGATTTAATCCATAGAAATCTCACCCTCTAGTAAATCAAAGAAATAAATACTAAGTACATGTGCCCGTTATTATATCGAGATTAAGAGCATGTACAACATAATATCCGAGGTCCGATTCAATTATGTAGTCAGCAACAAATTGAATCACCTCTATGTCGGTCCTGCTCAATACACCTATGTGTACTAGTGTAACTCTATGTTCAAGATAAAACAATACCAAGCTACACTACAACCATGCCAATGGTTTGTCCAAAACCATCTTGGTTGTGAGCCTCTACTTATACTCTACAAGGGACTGATAACATGATCTTCTGTGCCACACCCAAGCACCATGTTATCTACAATGTAAAGTATTAGACAATTTTGCATAATCATAAAAATATTCAAATAATGATCATGTGATTCTTATTTCAAAATAAAGATGTTCATACAAAAGAGCTAGGTTTTCAGTATACATCCCAACAATCTCTCACTTATACTAAAAGACTATGCTGTCATCATACTGCCATACATCTGATTCCCCTTCCCTCCACATGCCTATCAAAGCTCTCACTAGAAGGGCCTTAGTGAAAGGGTCTACCAGGTCATCCTTTGATGCAATCTAGGCGACAGCAACTTCTACCTCCTTTACAATTTCTCGTATCAGGTGGTACTTGCACTCTATGTGTTTACTAGCCTTATGGGCTCATGGTTCCTTCGAGTTTGCAACTGCACCATTATTATCACAATTAATTGTGATAGTTCTGGGCAAACCAGGAATCACATCCAAGTCCATCAGAAAGTTCCTGAGCCACACAGCTTCTTTGGCTGCCTCATAGGCTGCCACATACTCAGCTTCCATGGTGGAGTCCGCCACGCATTTCTGCTGGGCACTCCTCCATACAATGGCTCCACCTCCTAAAGTAAACACAAAACCTGAGGTAGACTTACTGTTATCCCTATCTGATTGGAAATTGCAATCCATGCAACCCACAGGGAGTAATTGGTCTGCCCGGTAAACTAGCATATAATCCCTAGTCCTTCTCAGGCACTACAATATATGCTTACCGCACCCAATGTCCTCGCCCTCGATTACTCGATATTCGCTACCATGCCCACGGCAAAGCAGATATCTTGTCTCGTACATAGCATACATGAGGTTTTCTACTGCCGAAGCATAAGGAACCGCCTTCAGCTCCTTTATCACCTCAGATGATCTAGGACACATCTCCTTAGATAAAGTAACTCCATACCTGAAAGGTAGAAAACCCTTCTTGGAGTTCTGCATGCTAAAACAATCCAAAATCATGTCTATGTATGAAGCTTGAGATAAGCACAACAACCTTGATCCCAAGGTTGTGCTCCACTTCTCCCAAGTCCTTCAAAACTGTTTGGACAACCATACCCTTACGTCTGATAACACTCTGATATTGTTGCCAACTACCAAAATATTATCTACGTATAGTATAAGAAATACCACTACGTTTCCGTCACATCTCTTGTATACACAAGACTCATCCGGACTTTGAATAAATCCATAAGTCTGGATTTACCTCATCGAAGTGGATGTTCCAAGACCTCAAAGCTTGCTTCAGTCCATAAACGGACCGATTAAGCTTACATACAATACGCTCTTTGCGCTTAGCAATGAATCCCTCTGGTTGCTTCATATAGATGTTTTCCTCAAGACTTCCATTAAGAAAAGTTGTCTTGACATCCATCTTCCACACCTCATAATCCATATGAGCTGCAATGCATAAGAGCTCCCAGACCTGACTTGAATCCATAGATTCAATCTCAGTATTCATTGCACTTTGCCAATATGTTGTATTTATATCTTGGATTGCCTCGTCGTATGTCTAGGGATCAGGTTCATGTTTGATAGGGACCAAATCAGAAGATTCACCCAAAAACATGAATCTAAGAGGTTGTCTAACAACCCTCCCACTATGATGAGGTATCATCTGTGTATCCTTTGTGACACGCGGTGCAGTGACATGTGGTATATTCTCTTGTACCGGTGGTACTAAAGAAGTGACTTCCCTTTTAACTCCTCCAGAATAATTTTACTCTTGGGCTTGTGGCTTATCACATAGTCTTCCTCTAGAAATTTGGCATTCGTGTTAACGATCACTCTCTGATCTCTAGGACTATAAAACAAGTCAGAATAACTCATCATTGATCTAACCATCTCCATAAGAGTCCTATTCCTTCGCTCTACTACACCGTTCTGCTGGGGTGTGCCAGGTGCAGTCAATTGGGATTGAATCCCAACCTCTGATAAGTAGTTCCTAAACTCTCCCAAGAGGTTGTCACCACCAAGATCAGATCGTAGTGTCATCCACATCTTGAATAATCATCTACAAAAGAGACGAAATATTCAAGATTACCTCTTGCCTAGATAGCCATAGGACCACACAAATCAGAATGAACCATTTCTAACACATCTTTGGCTCTATACCCCTTGGCCTTAAAAAGGCCTCTTGGTCATCTTACCCTCCAAGCAAGATTCATAGGTTGGGAGATCCTCCACCACTAATGAACCCAAAGGTCCATCAGCTATCAACCTTTGAATTCTGCTTAGGTTAATGTGACCAAGCCTAAGAAGCCAAAGATATGTTTGGTTCATCTTCGAAGGTTCTTTTCTCTTATTGGAATTAGAAGGTGAGTTATTAACTTCAATTTGCATCGTGGGATGTTTTGGTTCAAATTTCCTTTCAATGTACCTGAATAGATATTCTCCCTATTCCTTTTTATAACAACTCTATCATTAAAAGAAATAGAATATCCATCCATAATAATTTAGAAACTGAAACTAAATTCTTTCTAAATAAAGGTACATAAAGGGAATTTTCCAGAACCTAAGTTTTATTATTTTCAAGAGATAAATAAAACTTCTCCCACTGCAATAGCCGCCACCATCATGGCATTGCCCTAGTAAATGGTAATCTCCCCTTTAGCTAGTCATCGGGTTTCTGAACCCCGCAAATTATTGCGCATGATTAGTGGCTCGTATCTACTTACCAGTCTAGAGATATCACCGCTAATCATGTTTCAATGACTAGTCCAAAAGATATACCTTTGTTCTGTTTTGGATTGGGACAGTCCTTCTTCCAATGTCCATCCTGCTTGCAAGTGAAGTACTTGCCTTTCGGCTTCTTCACTCTTCCCTGAGATTCTCCCACCATCTTTGCTTCACCTTGTTTCTTCTTCTTCTTGCCTTTCGGCTTAGAAGTAGAAACCCTTTTGAGCAATGATGGCTTGAGGACACTCTTTGAAGAGTGCATACTTGTACTCCTTAGCAGATAAGACAATATCTAGAATCTTTTCCAATCAACATTATTTAGGTACAGTAAGTTTATTTCCTTTAGTATCACAGTAAGTGGACTGAAAGTCAATTTTGAAAATCCTAAGAATCACATAGATCATTATATTAGATTTCAAATATTATTGATTCCTCAAAACAATAAAATTCTGAAATCAACCAACACCTCAAATCACCGAGAATATCGTATGCCACTCTGTGTGGACGTATACGAATTCTACATTTGTAAGAGGAGGTTTTACCCATTAATTTTATTATCTTGTCAACCTTACTTTTTGACAAATAAAATTAATAGTCGATTCCTCTTTGGCCCTACAAATAAAAGCAGTGACTCCTATGGGGAGGATACTTTTATTTGCATCTAAGTGTGCACCATTACACGATACTAAGGGAATTATTTTGGATTATGTGTCTTACCTCTGTGGAAGTACACATGCTCCTAGATAATTTCATATAACCATTATTTGACCTAGTGATCCGCAAACAAACCCATCCTCAGGGAGGAAGGCACTCAGAGCCGACACATAAGTTTGTTGCATCACACGTCAAATTGTAATGGAGGCCGCGGGAATTAATTAAAATATCCCTCTCCCACTTAGTAAATTGAAAATGAGGAATTTTCAAGCACAGACAACATGCATATAAAACAAATCAGCAATAAATATGGAAAAATCAGAATTTTTCCAACTATTATGGCATTGTTCTCCAATATGCTTCCCGTCGTGTCGCCACCTCGTCCGCTCCTCCTGCGCCATGTGTTGGGATGTATACTGAAAGCCTAGCTCTTTTGTATGGACATCTTTATTTTGAAATAAGAATCACATGATCATTGTTTGCACGTTATATTTATATGTGTGCATATTGTCTAATATTTTACATTGTAGATAACATGGTGCCTGGGTGCGGCACAGAAGATCATGTTATCAGTCCCTTGTAGAATATAAGTAGAGGCTCACAACCAAGATGGTTTTGGACAAACCATTGGCATGGTTGTAGTGTAGCTTGGTATTGTTTTATCTTGAACATAGAGTTACACTAGTACACCTCGGTGTATTGAGCAGGACCGACATAGAGGTGATTCAATTTATTGCTGACTACATAATTGAATCGGACCTCGGATATTATGTTGTGCATGCTCTTAATCCCGATATAATAACGGGCACATGTACTTAGTATTTATTTCTTTGATTTACCAGAGGGTGAGATTTCTATGGATTAAATCAATATGCCCGGTAAGTTGGGAAGTGATATTATTTACATGGTGTGCCGTTGATTATAGGAGGAATCCGTGTCCTATATATTAGGTTGATGATGTCCCCTTGAGGAGCTCATAAGGTTCATCATGTAAACCCTGCAGGTTGACTTAGTCAACATGATGATAAGGTTGAGTGGTACTACTCGAGGAGTTAGATGTTAATTAATTGATGGTCGAAATCAATTAATTGACGGACATTCGATATCTTAAACACGGGAGATGGATGTACAAATAATATATGGAGCCCATATTAATTTATGGGGGTTGGTGAGGTAGTTCGATGATGATCCTCTAGCCTCATGAAGTCTAGATCAAATGATGGAAAACAAATCTCTAGATCCGATGGTTGGGATTAAATTCCTAGAACCGACGGTTGAGATTAAATCTCTAGATCCGACGGTTGGGATTAAATTCCTAGAACCGACGGTTGAGATTAAATCTCTAGATCCGACGGTTGGGATTATTTCCTAGAATCGACGGTGGAGATTAAACCAAGGCCTAAACCTAACTCTATATAAAAGGGAGAGGAAAGGTTGGATAAGGTGGGCGGCAAGAAAATTGGGAATTAGTTCCTATATTTTTGGCTACCTCATCAATAACCAATTTTCTCCTAAGTTCTATATAAGGGAGCATGGGTTGGGCGACAACTAAGTTTTTTTTGGATGGTTCATGATGGATGCTAAGGAAATTAGGGTTTTGCCTAGCATTACTTGGGCGGCAAGCAACCTCAAGGAGGAAACCCTAATTAGGTTTTTGGTTCCTTAGGTTGGGCGGCCAAGGTGGTGGAGCTAGAGGGGGCGGCAACCTATGGATGAGCTTGTCTTCTTCCTTGGAGGTGGCTAGCTCCTAGATCTCTCCTCTCCACCATGCTTAGGCGGCAAGAAACCTATGGAGGAAACCCTAATTAGATTAGGGTTTGGCTCTTTGGATTAGGCGGCTAGGTTTGGAAGTTATGGTTGGGCGGCAACTATAGGGGAAGGGCTCATCTTCTTCCTTCTAAGGGTTGGCCGGCCACTACCTTCTCTTCCTCTACCTTGGGCGGCAAGAAATCCAAAGGAAGCTTGGTTGGGCGGCTAGGGTTTGGAAGGTAAGGTAGGTGGCAACTATAGGGGAAGTGTTCTTCTTCTTCCTAGGGTGTTGGCCGGTTCCTATCCTTTTTCCTATACCTTTGGTGGTGCCCAACCTATTCCTCTTTTCCCTTTGTTTTCCTCTTGGCCGGCGGCACTAGGAGCTAGGGTTTGTCCCTAGTTCGGTTGCTTGGTTGTTTCCATTATGTTCTCTCTATTCTTGGGGCCGGCGGCATCAATCCTTTGTGGATTGGTGGTTGGCTCAAGCAAGAAGGGAAAGAAAGTTCTTCATTCTTTGGATTGAAGAAGATCTAAGAAGCTTCAACTTGTGGAGGATCTTCGCCCACACGAAGTCTACAAGGAGGTTAGGACATACGATAGAAGATCAAGAGGTATAAAAGTTTTATAACTTTTATTTATGATCTTTGCATGTTTCTATTCTTAATTGATATGCTAGCTTAAGTTCTTTAGGTTAGTATATGTTGATTATACTAGTTTGCATTTGCATGTATTTGTATAATCATGGACCCCGAATAAGAAACACAAAAACCGGCGATCCGTCCGTCGTCTCTTCCGCGGCTAACCGACTAGAAGAGTTGTGTTGCTTGAACAACTAGTTTGTTCAAGCGATCACTCGAGTCGTTAGCACGACGACGAATTGGTTGTGCTTAGGAAACTCATCCCATCCAGATTAGTTTTCATTAGTGAAAATTTTAATCCGGGGACATGGGAGCCTATGAGCATTCCGAGAAATAGCACGGTTGCCAACAACAATTGGTATCAGAGCTTCTGGGCAATACCAACAACTGGTATCATAGCCACGGTTTCCGGTTTTGTGTGTTTTGGATTCGGTTACTTTCATGCACTTATCATATATTGTGTATGCCGGATAATAGTAGGATGTGCGTAGGCTAACTTTTTGGTTGCAGACATAAGATCCAACTATTATGGCTATATATATGTGTATGTGATTGCATGTGTGTGTGATTGTATATTATTTTAGTCCTCGGGGTTGACGAGGCTAGATTAGTATTTAATTTTTGTAATTAAATACGGCATTGTTTAGCCGCTCATTTTAGTTTACTTTCGATCTAGATTATTTGTACACTCCTTCGTGGAGTATAGGATCGATGGATGTAAATTAAAATGTTTTATCTCGGCTCGGAACTCTTTGGTGACTTGTGCACGGGAAAAGATGGAGCGGACGAGGTGGCGACACGACGGAACGCATATTGGAGAACAATGCCATAATAGTTGGAAAAATTCTGTTTTTTCCATATTTATTGCTGATTTGTTTTATATGCATGTTGTGTGTGCTTGAAAATTCCTCATTTGCAATTTACTAAGTGGGAGAGGGACATTTTAATTAATTCCCGCGGCCTCCATTACAATTTGACGTGTGATGTAACAAACTTGCGTGTCGGCTCTGAGTGCCTTCCTCCCCATCGGATGAGTTTGTTTGCGGATCACTAGGTCAAATAATGGTTATAGGAATTATCTGTTGGATCGAGAAGCGTCGCTAGAGGGGGGGGGGTGAATAGCGATCGTAAATCTTTTCTTTTTCGTTCGTTCGATACGCAAAGTAAGCATAGCAGAAAATAAATGAACACGTTTATTTTACTTGGTTCACAACCCAGCGGTTGCTACTCCAAGGCCCTATCGGTCCTAGACCGCGTACGGAGGGCAAAGCACTAAAACGTCTCCTCCTCGTTGGAGGTAGGAGACAACGATTACAAAAACCGAATATACGAGGATAAGGCAACAAGCCTACCTCACCTCATTATGAAGATAAAAATACAGAATATAATATCAAAAATATTACTTGAATCTGCTGCCGACGAAGAAGATCAAAACTTGGCGTCGCGTCGGCGTTATGACGGTGTTGAAGCGTTGGCGTTGTAGGAGCACTTGATGAATAATTGATGTGATTTGGAGATGAATCCTCCCCTCCTTTTATAGACTTTAGCCTCTGAATTTGTCTCCTATTTCTTTGGAATGGATCATGAATTTTTCCAAATTTTTATCGCGAAGTGGCCGCGTCAAACGTTATCCGTTTTGACCTAGCGCAAAAGCTGAATCGTCGCCATCAGTCGACTGATGCCTCTCATCGATCGATGATGATCGGCGATGCATCTCATCGATCAATCGATAACGATCGCCAATGTCCAAATGATCATTTCCCGGCTGGCCACTTCCTGCGGAAGAGATTAGCTCGGAAAATGATAAATACGACGGTTTCTGCGTTCGATCTCGACCTAGACCTTCCACAGAAGTCTTAGTCGAATCGTCGCCTCTGATCGTCCCGTAAAGAGGACACGACCTTACAATCTCTCACTCACACGAGCTTACCTCGATAGTAGCTCTCGCTTCCGGCCTTCCACTCGATTCCTTCGGCTCCCTCCGAATTCACTCAAGTGTCGCCCGACCACCACGGCTTCCTCCGGGTGTCGCTAGCCTTCAGCTCCAGCTTTAGTACTTTTCTGCACACTTGATTTAGCTCGTGAGATAACAATATAAACTTAACTTTGTGTCTTTGCCATAATCAAAACACAGGTTCGATTATCTAGTGCCCCTGCACCAACATTATCTAGGAGCGTGTGTACTTCCACAGCGGTAAGGCACATAATCCGAAATAATTCCCTTAGTACCGTGTAATGGTGCACACTTAGATGCAAATAAAAAGTAGTTTTATTTGTAGGGCCGAAGAGAAACCAACTATTAATTTTATTTGTCAAAAGTAAGGTTGACAAGATAATAAAATTAATGGGTTAAACCTCCTCTTACAAATGTAGAATTCGTATACGTCCACACAGCGTGGCATGCGATATTCTCGGTGTTTGAGGTGTTGGTGGATTTCAAAATTTTATTGTTTGAGGAATCAATAATTTTTATTGAAATCTACAGTAATAATAAGCATGTTGTGTGTGCTTGAAAATTCCTCATTATCAATTTACTAAGTGGGAGAGGGATATTTTAATTAATTCCCGCGGCCTCCATTACAATTTGACGTGTGATGCAACAAACTTGCGTGTCGGCTCTGAGTGCCTTCCTCCCCATCGGATGAGTTTGTTTGCGGATCACTAGGTCAAATAATGGTTATAGGAAATTATTTAGGAGCGTGTGTACTTCCCCATCGGTAAGGCACATAATCCGAGATAATTCCCTTAGTATCGTGTAATGGTGCACACTTAGATGCAAATTAAAAGTATCCTCCCCATCGGAGTCACTGCTTTTATTTGTAGGGCCAAAGAGGAACCAACTATTAATTTTATTTGTCAAAAAGTAAGGTTGACAAGATAATAAAATTAATGGATAAAACCTCCTCTTACAAATGTAGAATTCGTATACGTCCACACTATCGTGGCATGCGATATTCTCGGTGTTTTGAGGTGTTGGTTGATTTCGGAATTTTATTGTTTTGAGGAATCAATAAAATTTGAAATCTAAAGTTTTGATCATTGTGATTCTTAGGATTTTCAAAATTGACTTTCAGTTCACTTCTTGTGATACTAAAGGAAATAAACTTACTGTACTCAAATAATGTTGATTGGAAAAGAATCCAGATATTGTCTTATCTGCTAGGAAGTATAGTATGCACTCTTCGAAAAGTATCCTCAAGCCATGGTTGCTCAAAAAGGTTTCTACTTCTAAGCCGAAAGGCAAGAAGAAGGAGAAACAAGGTGGAGCAAATGTGGTGGGAGGATCTCAGGGAGGAGTGAAGAAGCCGAAAGGCAAGTACTTCACTTACAAGCAGGATGGACATTGGAAGGAGGACTGTCCCAATCCAAAACAGAACAAAAGTATATCTTTTGGTCTAGTCGTTGTAACATGGTTAGCGGTGTTATCTACCGGCACCTGGTGTGTAGATACGAGAGTCACTAATCATGTTTGCAATACTTTGCAGGGGTTCCAGGAAACCCGACGACTAGCTAAAGGGAATATTACCATTTACTTGGGCAATGCCATGAAGATGGCGGCTATTGCAGTGGGAGATGTTTTATTTATCTTTTGAGAAAAATAAAGGTTTTGGTTCTTAAGAATTTCCTTTATGTACCCTTATTTAGAAAGAATTGATTTTGGTTTCTAAATAGTTTATGGATGGATAATCTATTTCTTTTCATGACAGATTTGTTATAAAAGGAATAGGGACATTATCTATTCAGGTACATAGATAGGAAATTTATAACTTGAACCACAAGCTCCCACGATGCAAATAGAAGTTAATAACTCATCTTCTAATTCCAATAAGAGAAAAGAACCTTCGAAGATGAACCAAACATATCTTTGGCTTCTTAGGCTTGGTCACATTAACCTAAGAAAAATTCAAAGGTTGATAGCTGATGGACCTTTGGGTTCATTAGTGGTGGAGGATCTCCCAACCTACGAATCTTGCTTGGAGGGTAAGATGACCAAGAGGCCATTTTAAGGCCAAGGGGTATAGAGCCAAAGATTTGTTAGAAATGGTTCATTCTGATTTGTGAGGTCCTATGACTATCTAGGCAAGAGGTGGTCTTGAATATTTCGTCTCTTTTATAGACAATTATTCAAGATAAGGATGACACTACGATCTGATCGTGGTGGTCAGAACCTCTTGGGAGAGTATAGGAACTACTTATCAGAGGTTGGGATTCAATCCCAATAGACTGCACCTGGTACACCCCAGCAGAATGGTGTAGCGGAGCGAAGGAATATGACTCTTATGGAGATGGTTAGATCGATGATGAGTTATTCTGACTTGTTTTATAGTCCTAGAGATCAGAGGGTGATCGTTAACACGAATGCCAGATTTCTAGAGGAAGACTATGTGATAAGCCACAAGCCCAAGGGTAAAATTGTTCTGGAGGAGTTAAAAAGGGAAGTCACTTCTTTAGTACCACCGGTACAAGAGGACATACCACATGTCACTGCACCGCGTGTCACAGAGGATACACAGAAGATACCTCGTCGTAGTGGGAGGGTTGTTAGACAACCTCTTAGATTCATGTTTTTGGACAAATCTTCTGATTTGGTCCCTAGCAAACATGAACCTGATCCCTAGACATACGACGAGGCAATCCAAGATATAAATACAGCATCTTTGCAAAGTGCAATGAATACTGAGATTGAATCTATGGATTCAAGTCAGGTCTGGGAGCTCTTATGCATTGCAGCTCATATGGATTATGAGGTGTGATAGATGGATGTCAAGACAGCTTTCCTTAATGGAAGTCTTGAGGAAAACATCTATTTGAAGCAACCAGAGGGATTCATTGCTAAGGGCAAAGAGCGTATTGTTTATAAGCTTAATCGGTCCGTTGATGGACTGAAGCAAGCTTTGAAGTCTTGGGACATCCGCTTTGAGGAAGAAAATCCAGTCTTATGGATTTATTCAAAGTTCGGATGGGTCTTGTGTATATCAGAGATGTGACGGAAACGTAGTGGTATTTTTGTACTATACGTAGATGACATTTTGGTGGTTGGCGACAACATCGAAGTGTTATCAGACGTAAGGGTATGGTTGTCCAAACAATATGATATGAAGGACTTGGGAGAAGTGGGTCACAACCTTGGGGATCAAGGTTGTTGTGCTTATCCCAAGCTTCATACATAGACATGGTTTTGGATCGTTTTAGCATGCAATACTCCAAGAAGGGTTTTCTACCTTTCAGGTATGGAGTTCCTTTATCAAAGGAGATGTATCCTAGATCATCTGAGGAGATAGAGGAGATGAAGGCGGTCCCTTATGCTTGGCGAGGGAAGCCTCATGTATACGATGCTCTGTCGAGACGGATATACGCTGCGTAGGCATGGTCGAGATATCAAAGTAATCCAGGACAGGGATATTGGACTGCGGTAAAGCATATATTGTAGTGCCTGAGAAGGAATAGGGATTATATGCTAGTTTACCGGGCAGACCAATTACTTCCTGTGGGTTACACGGATTTCGATTTCCAATCAAAAAGGGATAACAGTAAGTCTACCTCAGGGTTTGTGTTTACTTTGGGAGGTGGAGCCAAAGTATGGAAGAGTGTCAAGCAGAAATGCGTGGTGGACTCTACCATGGAAGCTGACTGTATGGCAAAAAGGCGCCAAAGAAGTCGGGTGGCTCAAGAATTTCCTAATGGACTTGGATGTGATTCCTGGTTTGCCCAGAACTATCACAATTTATTGTGATAATAATGGTGCAGTTGCAAACTCGAAGGAACCACGAGCCCATAAGGTTAGTAAACACATAGAGTGCAAGTACCACCTGATACGAGAAATCGTTAAGGAGGTAGAAGTTGCTGTCGCCAAGATTGCATCAGAGGATAACCTGGTAGACCCTTTCACTAAGGCCCTTCTGGCGAGAGCTTTGATAGGCATGTGGAGGGAAGGGGAATCAGATGTATGGCAGTAAGAGGACAGCATAGTCTTTTAGTATAAGTGGGAGATTGTTGGGATGTATACTGAAAGCCTAGCTCTTTTGTATGGACATCTTTATTTTGAAATAAGAATCACATGATCATTGTTTGCACGTTATATTTATATGTGTGCATATTGTCTAATATTTTACATTGTAGATAACATGGTGCACAGAGTGCGGCACGAGAAGATCATGTTATCAGTCCCTTGTAGAATATAAGTAGAGGCTCACAACCAAGATGGTTTTGGACAAACCATTGGCATGGTTGTAGTGTAGCTTGGTATTGTTTTATCTTGAACATAGAGTTACACTAGTACACCTCAGTGTATTGAGCAGGACCGACATAGAGGTGATTCAATTTATTACTGACTACATAATTGAATCGGACCTCGGATATTATGTTGTACATGCTCTTAATCCCGATATAATAACGAGCACATGTACTTAGTATTTATTTCTTTGATTTACCAGAGGGTGAGATTTCTATGGATTAAATCAATATGCATTAAGTTGGGAAGTGATATTATTTACATGGTGTGCCGTTGATTATAGGAGGAATCATGTGTCCTATATATTAGGTTGATGATGTCCTTGAGGAGCTCATAAGGTTCATCATGTAAACCCTGCAGGTTGACTTAGTCAACATGATGATAAGGTTGAGTGGTACTACTCGAGGAGTTAGATGTTAATTAATTGATGGTCAGTAAATCAATTAATTGACGGATATTCGATATCTTAAACACGGGGAGATGGATGTACAAATAATATATGGAGCCCATATTAATTTATGGGGGTTGGTGAGGTAGTTCGATGATGATCCTCTAGTGGAATGGAACATCATTGATGGATCAAGTTTGTGTGGTTCCGATCCATCGGGTGGCCAAGACCCAACTCCTCCTCATGGTCCCTATCGTAGCCTTATATAAACCTCATGAAGTCTAGATCAAATGATGGAAAACAAATCTCTAGATCCGATGGTTGGGATTAAATTCCTAGAACCGACGGTTGAGATTAAATCTCTAGATCTGACGGTTGGGATTAAATTCCTAGAACCGACGGTTGAGATTAAATCTCTAGATCCGACGGTTGGGATTATTTCCTAGAACCGACGGTGGACATTAGACCAAGGCCTAAACCTAACTCTATATAAAAGGGAGAGGAAAGGTTGGATAAGGTGGGCGGCAAGAAAATTGGGAATTAGTTCCTATATTTTTGGCTACCTCATCAATAACCAATTTTCTCCTAAGTTCTATATAAGGGAGCATGGGTTGGGCGACAACTAAGTTTTTTTTGGATGGTTCATGATGGATGCTAAGGAAATTAGGGTTTTGCCTAGCATTACTTGGGCGGCAAGCAACCTCAAGGAGGAAACCCTAATTAGGGTTTTGGTTCCTTAGGTTGGGCGGCCAAGGTGGTGGAGCTAGAGGGGGCGGAAACCTATGGATGAGCTTGTCTTCTTCCTTGGAGGTGGCTAGCTCCTAGATCTCTCCTCTCCACCATGCTTAGGCGGCAAGAAACCTATGGAGGAAACCCTAATTAGATTAGGGTTTGGCTCTTTGGATTAGGCGGCTAGGTTTGGAAGTTATGGTTGGGCGGCAACTATATGGAAAGGGCTCATCTTCTTCCTTCTAAGGGTTGGCCGGCCACTACCTTCTCTTCCTCTACCTTGGGCGGCAAGAAATCCAAAGGAAGCTTGGTTGGGCGGCTAGGGTTTGGAAGGTAAGGTAGGTGGCAACTATAGGGGAAGTGTTCTTCTTCTTCCTAGGGTGTTGGCCGGTTCCTGTTAGTTAAAGCCCTAGAACCAATCATGTGATGGTTGAATAGGGAACATTTTGTATCATATTCTATAAAGGCAAAGGATTGGTTATTATATTTACATCTTGCTTGTGCCAGCTAATTTAAATATAATAATGCCCTAGAAAAGTAGGTTATTATCTACAGCACATCAATTGGCAGAATTGATTATGAGAGGCTGTAGAGAACACTTTCCTAAATGTTCCTAGTCGAGTATTAATATGCAAGGGCAATATTAATACATAAAGACTAGCATGTAGGTCAATTGATGACTTGATCTCACAAGTCATGGATATATGATATCAAGTTGACACATGGGTATATATTGGAGAATATATACTGAACTGACCCGCCATGAGAAAGTTTCATGGATCGTTATATGAGTGTCATAAACTTTCTCATGTGACTATTGGTATGAATAGTCCTCGACACGAAGTCACTACGGTTCCCTACATAGGAGTTATGTACTTTGGTATCGTCAACGTCACCCATAGGTGTGGACCATAAAGCGATTCTTTGGGTATGTAACAAATTATGCGGAGGGATGTGAGTGATGTAGATGGGATCTATCCCTTCTATATGACGGGAGTGATATCGGTGGGCCCCTTGATTGAGTAGAACTACTAAAACGCATGGCCATGCTCGAATGAGTCAATATGAGATATTGAGCTCATTTGTTTGAGTTAGTTTACTCAGGGATCAAGAAACACATAGATTGATCGAGGATGACACGGTCTATGCCTCATCGATCAATCTGATATCAAGGATAGAAGGACACGGTCATATATTATAGTAGTCACGGAAAGGTTAGTCGGATCTTGACTTATCTCGTAACTTGGGTAGCAATGATGTATTGCTAGATGCCGCTCATTGCTTGTGTATCTAAAAGAGTTTAGATCCACTGCCAACGTTATGAGAGCCTATAGGATCACACACAAAGAGCATGATAATTAGAGGAATTAGAGTATTCTAGTTTGACTAGAATAATATGGGAATAAGCTTAAGTACAAAATGGTTTTTGGACTTTAAGCTTAATGAGAATTTTAGCTAATTGATTTAATGAGATTAATTCAATATGTTACCTTATTGATTTAATAAGATTAATTCAATATGATAACATAAGCTTAATTGAATTAATAAGATTAATTCAATATGATAACATAAGCTTAATTGAATTAATAAGATTAATTCAACATGCATGAATGCCACATAAGAATGCCACATAAGCATGCCACATAAGCATGCCACCTAAGCATCCACCTAAGCTAGTTAAGGTGGAAGGAAACAAAATGGTTTTGTCTCCTTAAGTGGCCGGCCAAACAAGGAAGCCAAATCCTTTTTGAGTGTGTCTCAATGCAATGGATTGCATTGAATGTGAAGGAGGTGGAAGGGTTTTTCCAACCCTATAAAAGGCTCCATGGAGTGGCCGGCCATAGTGAGTTTTGGGTGTTGTGGTTGTGAGAGAGCTTGGTGGAAGCTTTAGTTGTGTGGGTTTGTGAGTGTAGGCTAGCAAGAAGAGGAGTCTTCTTCTTCCTTTCTCCTTTTCCCTCTCTTCCTCTCCTTTAGGGACTTCTCTAGCAAGAAGTAAAGGAGAGCTCTTCTAGTTTTCCTTTTGTGAGACAAGAGCGTGCTCGTGTGGATACGTATAGAGGCACGGACACTTGAACGTGCTAAAGATCCAACAAACCGAAAGGAAAAGCGGGATTAGCAAGGGCACGCAACAAAGGTAATCCTCTCCTATAAGATAGGTTTGGTTTAGAGAAATTTATTTTATACGAGTTTGCTTTCGTATGGATCACTTGGAAGGGATCCTATTTTCCGTTGCGCATATGCCATTTGGCATACGAGATTTCCCTACAGTGGTATCAGAGCCACTTGCGAAAGATCGTATAAAAATAGGTTTTCTCTATTTTATATGTGATATAGAAGTAGGATAAATTTTATTATGAGTTGATAATTGCATTAGCAAATTTTCAAACATAATAAAATATCCAATGTCTTTTAAAAGTTAAAATGACATGGTGCATGGTTATGGCCTAGTCCCAAAAGTTTGTGATTGTGTGTTGTAATTCTTAATACGGCCTGCGTGTCGTGCCTTTCTCCTAATATTCTTGTTGTAAAATTAGTTTTAGACTCGAATGTAACTCGAGTATTTCTCCTTTTGTAATGTACAAAACAAGGATGGAGGGTCCATTGGAAGATGAGGTTACAAGGAGGAAGTCAACACACAAGACAACCAAAAGGAAGCACTTAGGAGAAGATGTTATCCCTAGGTTGACCAATCAATCTTTTCATTGGCTTGAGAAGATTGTAGAATAAGGGCCATAACCATGACACGTTAGTTTAATATGTATGTGATGCATGTTAGTTTAGCTTGTATGTGATGAATGATTAGTTTAGCTTATATGTGATGTATGCTAATATGTATATGATACATGTTTATTTCTTAATAAGTCTAAACGATATGCCTACCAAAGTTGGTACTCACTACTTCCTCAATCATTTGTTATTGGGTTTGCCAAAGCAAAGGAATGCATTTTATCTTGGAGGGGTGCGAGTGGACAATCGTGATGTCCCGCTATCAGTCTTGGTTAAGACTTAATTAAGTGTTTTCTTAATTGGTTAAGAAAGTAGAGGCATATATTAGCTTTGAACATAAGTGTTAACATTAGTTTTGTGTGATTTCCGAACATCAGCTTTGTCTTAGAAGTGGTCGTTGCTCCGATATCCAAGAAGGCCCCTGTGCCTCGCCACAGCCTGGAAGCTGGTTTAGGAATAAACACTAAACTAATCTAAAACTTAACCAAAGCTATTAAAGAGTTACATCAGATGTAATTGGAAAAAGATTGCCTACCTAATTATACTACGTCTTGGGCGATTAGCCAAAGCTAACTCAAGACGAATTATGATGTGGATCTTTATCCCATATAAATTTATAGCTAAATAGTAGCTATGAGAATTTAGTGGGAGCCTCATTTAATTAAAGGCCTAATAAAATGATTTAGGTATGATACTTAACTTTGCATTTTAATGTTGTAGATCACCATGTCATCTAACACGACACACCCCCTCAACTTGCGATCTGTCCTTGAGAAGGACAAGCTCAATGGAGCAAACTTTCTTGACTGGTATAGGAACTTGAGGATTATCCTCAAGCAAGAACGCAAACTATATGTCCTAGAGCAGGCTACCCCTGAAATACCCGCCCCTACGGCCACTCGTGCTGAAAAGGATGCTTATAAGAAGCATCAAGATGACGCATTAGATGTGTCATGCCTTATGCTTGCCACCATGAACTCTGAGCTTCAGAAGCAACATGAGAACATGGATGCCTATGATATGGTTGAGCATTTGAAACAACTATATCAAGGACAAGCTAGGCACGAGCGTTTTGAAGTGTCTAAGGCTCTTTTTCATGCAAGATGCAAGAAGGAACACTGTAGGAACTCACGTACTCAAAATGATTGGATGCGTTGAGAACCTCGAAAGACTAGGTTTTCCACGAGCCAAGAATTGGCAAATCGATGTTATCTGCAATCGTTAGGAAGCATACAATCAATTCGTCATGAATTATAACATGAATGAAATTGATAAACCTTTGCTGAGATTCTCGGCATGTTGAGCTAACAACCAAATCTCAAGAAGAAAGTTAGTAATGTACTAATGGTCAAGAAGGACAAAGGTAAGCGCAAAGGCAAGGGTAAGACCCAAGCCAAAGGAAAGGCCAATTCATCCACTTCAAAGGGTAAAGGTAAAGTACCTAAGGAAGGGGACTGCTTCCATTGCGGTGAGATCGACACCGGAAGCGGAATCGCAAAGTCTACCTTGAGGAAGTAAAGAACAAGAGAAGTGGGACTTACGTATACACGTTATAGAAGTTAATCTATCTATTTCTTCTACATGGGTATTAGATACCGGATGTGCATCTCACATTTGTACTAATGTGCAGGGACTGAGAAATAGTAGAATAATGGCAAAGGGTGAAGTGGACCTACGAGTAGGCAATGGCGCAAAAGTTGCTGCTGTAGCTGTAGGAACATATTCTTTGTCTTTGCCCACTGGGCTTATCTTAGAACTAGAGGAGTGCTTCTATGTACCCGCATTAACAAAGAACATAATTTCTGTATCTTGTTTAGACAAGAAAAACTTTTCTTTTATAATAAAGGACAAATGTTGTTCCATTTATTTAAATGAAATGATCTATTGTAATGCACCACTTATGAATGGTCTCTATGTTCTAGATTTAGATAACCCAATTAATAACGTAAATACCAAACGGTTCAAATCGAATGATTTGAACCAGACATATCTACAACCTTTATCGTCGCATAAATGAAAAACGATATCCCAACTCCATAAAGATGGATTATTGGACTCATTTGATTTTGAATCATATGAGGTATGCGAGTCTTGTCTTTTAGGAAAGATGACTAAAACTCCATTTAGTGGACATGGCGAGAGGCGCAGTTGTTAGGACTCATACATCGATGTATGTGGCCCTTTCAATGTCGAAGCCAGAGGAGGCTATAAGTACTTTATTACTTTCACTGATGATATGAGTAGATTTGGCTACTTATATTTGATGAGACATAAGTCAGAATCCTTTGAAAAGTTCAAAGAATTCAAGAATGAAGTACAAAACCAACTTGGTAGCGTATTAAGCTACTTCGATCGGATCGAGGTGGTGAATACCTTAGTCAAGAGTTTCGTGATCACTGGTGAGTGTGGGATAATATCCCAACTCACTCCACCGAACACCACAATGGAATGGTGTATCCGAGAGGAGAAATCGTACTCTATTAGATATGGTACGATCAATGATGAGCCAGATCTACCTACTTCCTTTTGGGGTTTAGCTCTAGAGATACCGCTTTCACACTTAATCGCGTTCCATCAAAAGCCCACCATATACGATATGGGAGGAAGAGTCCCAAAATGTCTTTTATAAAGATTTGGGGTTGTGAAGCTTACATTAGGCGTCAAGTCTCGGATAAACTAGGACCCAAATCGATAAGTGTTATTTTTGTAGGATATCCCAAGGAAACTAAGGGATATTACTTTTTCCCACACTTGGCAAGGTGTTTGTTGCGAAATCTTGTCTATCTAGAAAGAGAATTTATTTCTAGAAATACTAGTGGGAGTAAAATTCATCTTGAAGAAGTTCAAGATGATGATAACACTAAGGCTTCGATGGAAAATGAACAGGCACCACAAAGTGTTGTGGATGAGGAATTTGTTGCCCAAAGAGTTGTGGAGCAAACACTGCTCAAGTAGACCAACCTCTTCGTAGATCTAATAGGATCCGTCGTCAACCCGAGAGATATTCTTTTCTCTTGGTGATCAGCGGTGATGTATTGCTTATCAATCTTGGCGAGCCTACATCCTATAAAGAAGCTATGATGAGCCCAGATTCCGAGAAATGGCTAGAGGCCATGAGATCCGAAATGGAATCCATGTACACTAACCAAGTATGGACTTTGGTTGATCCACCTGAAGGGGTAAAACCCATTGGGTGTAAGTGGGTCTTTAAAGTAAAGACTGACATGGATGGTAATAAGCATACCTATAAAGGTAGATTGATGGCTAAAGGATTCAAACAAATTCATGGTATTGACTATGAAGAAACCTTTTCACCAGTTGCGATGCTTAAATCCATTCGGATCATACTTGCTATTGCAGCCTACCATGATTATGAGATCTGGCAGATGGATGTCAAAACCGCTTTTCTGAATGGAAAGCTACTCGAGGATGTGTACATGACACAGCCTGAGGGTTTTGAAGATCCAAAGCATCCTGGAAAGGTATGCAAACTGCAAAGGTCCATTTATGGACTAAAGCAAGCCTCTCGAAGCTGGAATCTTCGATTCGATGATGCAATCAAAGAGTTTGGTTTCATCAAGAATGAAGATGAGCCTTGTGTCTACAAGAGAAATAGTGGGAGCACAGTTGTATTTCTTGTCTTGTATGTAGATGACATACTTCTCATCGGAAATGATATTCCCTCACTCCCATGTGAAGATGTGGTTAGGAATTGTTTCTCGATGAAGGACTTAGGTGAAGCGCCTATATTCTAGGCATCAAGATCTATAGAGATAGATCTAGAAGATTACTTGGCCTAAGTCGAGTACATACATTGATAAAGTGCTAGATCGTTTTGCTATGCAAAATTCTAAGAAAGGGTTTACGCTTTATCATATGGTGTGAGTCTTTCAAGACTCAATGTCCCTCTTCTAAGGAGGAGAGAGATCGCATGGATAAGATCCCTTATGCATCGCTATAGGGTCTATCATGTACGCCATGCTTTGTACTCATCATGTCTCGTATGCTTTGAGCATGACGAGTAGATACCGATCGGATCCGGTGAAAGTCATCGATAGCGATCAAAAATATTCTTAAGTACTTACGAAGAACGAAAGAATATTTCTTGATATTTGGAGGCGATGAGGAGCTAGCAATCAGAAGGGTTACAAGTGATGCAAGCTTCCAAATGCATACAAGGATGACTATAGATCGCAATCGGGTCGTGTTTTGCCGAATGGTGGAGCTGTGAGTCTGGAAGAGTTCAAGCAGACACGATTCTTGATTCTACAACAGGTTAGTATATTGCAAGATCTCGATGCGGAAAGGAGGATGTTTGGCTCCCGCAAGTTCATCGCTGAACTTGGGGTAGTTCCTAGCATTGCAGATCCAATAGACTCTATTGTGACAACAATGGGGCTATTGCAGAGCTAAGGAACCTCGATCACATCACAGACCAAACACATATCGCGCGCTTCCATCTCATTCGAGAGATCATCGATAGAGGAGATGTGAGGATATGCGAGTACCGGCGAAGCTAACATCGCAGATCCATTGACCAAGGCTTTGGCGGAGGAAGCATGATGGTCACACTAGGTCACTAGGTATTAGATATCATAGTGATTGGTACTAGTGCTAGTGGGAGATTGTTAGTTAAAGCCCTAGAACCAATCATGTGATGGTTGAATAGGGAACATTTTGTATCATATTCTATAAAGGCAAAGGATTGGTTATTATATTTACATCTTGCTTGTGCCAGCTAATTTAAATATAATAATGCCCTAGAAAAGTAGGTTCTTATCTACAGCACATCAATTGGCAGAATTGATTATGAGAGGCTGTAGAGAACACTTTCCTAAATGTTCTAGTCGAGTATTAATATGCAAGGGCAATATTAATACATAAAGACTAGCATGTAGGTCAATTGATGACTTGATCTCACAAGTCATGGATATATGATATCAAGTTGACACATGGGTATATATTGGAGAATATATAATCGAATCGACCCGCCATGAGAAAGTTTCATGGATCGTTATATGAGTGTCATAAACTTTCTCATGTGACTATTGGTATGAATAGTCCTCGGACACAAGTCACTACTGCTTCCCTACATAAGGAGTTATGTACTTTGGTATCACAAACGTCACCCGTAGTAAGGTGGACCATAAAGGCGATTACTGGGTATGTAACAAATTATGCGGAGGGATGTGAGTGATGTAGATGGGATCTATCCCTTCCATATGACGGGAGTGATATCGGTGGGCCCCTTGATTGAGTAGAACTCCTAAAACGCATGGCCATGCTCGAATGAGTCAATATGAGATATTGAGCTCATTTGTTTGAGTTAGTTTACTCAGGGATCAAGAAACACATAGATTGATCGAGGATGACACGGTCTCTGCCTCATTGATCAAGCTGATATCAAGGATAGAAGGACACGGTCATATATTATAGTAGTCACAGAATGGTTAGTCGGATCTTGACTTATCTCGTAACTTGGGTAGCAATGATGTATTGCTAGATGCCGCTCATTGCTTGTGTATCTAAAAGAGTTTAGGTCCACTGCCAACGTTATGAGAGCCTATAGGGTCACACACAAAGAGCATGATAATTAGAGGAATTAGAGTATTCTAGTTTGACTAGAATAATATGGGAATAAGCTTAAGTACAAAATGGTTTTTGGACTTTAAGCTTAATGAGAATTTTAGCTAATTGATTTAATGAGATTAATTCAATATGTTACCTTATTGATTTAATAAGATTAATTCAATATGATAACATAAGCTTAATTGAATTAATAAGATTAATTCAATATGATAACATAAGCTTAATTGAATTAATAAGATTAATTCAACATGCATGAATGCCACATAAGAATGCCACATAAGCATGCCACATAAGCATGCCACCTAAGCATCCACCTAAGCTAGTTAAGGTGGAAGGAAACAAAATGGTTTTGTCTCCTTAAGTGGCCGGCCAAACAAGGAAGCCAAATCCTTTTTAAGTGTGTCTCAATGCAATGGATTACATTGAATGTGAAGGAGGTGGAAGGGTTTTTCCAACCCTATAAAAGGCTCCATGGAGTGGCCGGCCATAGTGAGTTTTTGGGTGTTGTGGTTGTGAGAGAGCTTGGTGGAAGCTTTAGTTGTGTGGGTTTGTGAGTGTAGGCTAGCAAGAAGAGGAGTCTTCTTCTTCCTTTCTCCTTTTCCCTCTCTTCCTCTCCTTTAGGGACTTCTCTAGCAAGAAGTAAAGGAGAGCTCTTCTAGTTTTCCTTTTGTGAGACAAGAGCGTGCTCGTGTGGATACGTATAGAGGCACGGACACTTGAACGTGCTAAAGATCC
The DNA here is from genome assembly GCA_025175895.1 of Wurfbainia villosa. Taxonomy (NCBI): domain Eukaryota; kingdom Viridiplantae; phylum Streptophyta; class Magnoliopsida; order Zingiberales; family Zingiberaceae; genus Wurfbainia; species Wurfbainia villosa. The sequence continues at coordinate 74,390,678 of CM045994.1, read as the reverse complement.
AACAAACCGAAAGGAAAAGCGGGATTAGCAAGGGCACGCAACAAAGGTAATCCTCTCCTATAAGATAGGTTTGGTTTAGAGAAATTTATTTTATACGAGTTTGCTTTCGCATGGATCACTTGGAAGGGATCCTATTTTCCGTTGCGCATATGCCATTTGGCATACGAGATTTCCCTACAGTTCCTATCCTTTTTCCTATACCTTTGGTGGTGCCCAACCTATTCCTCTTTTCCCTTTGTTTTCCTCTTGGCCGGCGGCACTAGGAGCTAGGGTTTGTCCCTAGTTCGGTTGCTTGGTTGTTTCCATTATGTTCTCTCTATTCTTGGGGCCGGCGGCATCAATCTTTTGTGGATTGGTGGTTGGCTCAAGCAAGAAGGGAAAGAGAGTTCTTCATTCTTTGGATTGAAGAAGATCTAAGAAGCTTCAACTTGTGGAGGATCTTCGCCCACACGAAGTCTACAAGGAGGTTAGGACATACGATAGAAGATCAAGAGGTATAAAAGTTTTATAACTTTTATTTATGATCTTTGCATGTTTCTATTCTTAATTGATATGCTAGCTTAAGTTCTTTAGGTTAGTATATGTTGATTATACTAGTTTGCATTTGCATGTATTTGTATAATCATGGACCCCGAATAAGAAACACAAAAACCGACGATCCGTCCGTCGTCTCTTCCGCGGCTAACCGACTAGAAGAGTTGTGTTGCTTGAACAACTAGTTTGTTCAAGCGATCACTCGAGTCGTTAGCACGACGACGAATTGGTTGTGCTTAGGAAACTCATCCCATCCGGATTAGTTTTCATTAGTAAAAATTTTAATCCGGGGACATGGGAGCCTATGAGCATTCCGAGAAATAGCACGGTTGCCAACAACAATTGGTATCAGAGCTTCTGGGCAATACCAACACCATGTACGAGCCAACCGGAGATCCGAGCCGAGAATAAAACCTATTTTATTTTACATCCATCGATCCTATACTCCACGAGGGAGTGTACATGAAATCTAGATCGAAAGTAAAATAAAATAAAGAGTGGCGAAACAATGTCGTATTTAATTACAAAAATTAAATACTAATCTAGCCTCGTCAACCCCGAGGATTCAAATAATACACATACAATCACACACAAACAACCACATACACACATATAGCCATAATAGTCGGATCTTATGCCTGCAACCAAAAAGTTAGCCTATGCACATCCTACTATTATCCGGCATACTCAATATATGATATGTGCATGAAAGTAACCGAATGCAAAACACACAAAACCGGAAACCGTGGCTCTGATACCAATTGTTGGTAATGTGCTAGTCCTCGGAGGCTCATCGGCTCCCATGTCCCCGGATTAAAATTTTCACTAATGAAAAACTAATCCGGATGGGATGAGTTTCCTAAGCACAACCAATTTGTCATCGTGCCAACGACTCGAGCGATTGCTTGAACAAACTAGTTGTTCAAGCAACCAAACTCTTCTAGTCGATTAGCCGCGGAAGAGACGACGGACGGATCGCCGGTTTTTGTGTTTCTTATTCGGGGTCCATGATTATACAAATACATACAAATGTAAACTAGTATAATCAACATATACTAACATAAAGAACATAAGCTAGCATATCAAATAAGAACATGCAAAGAACAATAATAAAAGTTGTGAAACTTTTATACCTCTTGATCTTCTATCGTATGTCCTAACCTCCTTGTAGACTTCGTGTGGGCGAAGATCCTCCACAAGTTGAAGCTTACTAGATCTTTTTCAATCCAAAGAAAGAAGAACTCTCTTTCCCTTCTTGCTTGAGCCAACCACCAATCCACAAAAGGATTGATGCCGCCGGCCCCAAGAATAGAGAGAACATAATGGAAACAACCAAGGAACCGAACTAGGGACAAACCCTTGCTCCTAATGCCGCCGGCCAAGATGGAGTGAAGAGGAGAAAGGGAATATGTTGGGCGCCGGCCACGGTGGAGGGAATAGAGGAAGGAGCCGGCCACAACCTAGGAAGAGGAATAGCTCCTCTCCTATAGTTACCGCCCACCTTCCTTGCATACCCTAGCCGCCCAACCATAGGAGCCAAACCCTAATTAGGGTTTCCTCCTTAGGTCTTCTAGCCGCCCAACCAAGGTGGAAGGAGGAGATCTAAACCGGCCACCTTTCCTAGGAAGAAGAAGAACTCTTCCAAAAGATGCCGCCTACCCTTCTTCCAAACCTTGGCCGCCCAACCCAAAAGGAGCCAAACCCTAATTAGGGTTTCCTCCTTAGGGTTTCTTGCCGCCCAAGCCATCCAACTCCATCAACTATGCGCCAGCCATGGAAGAGGGGATAGAAGAATAGAATGTGGACCAACCAAGGTAGAAGGGTAGAAGGAAGGGACCGGCCATGCCTTAGGAAGAAGAAGAAACTCTTCTTCCACTTGTTGCCGCCCCATGCCTTTCTCCCAAACCCTAGCCGCCCAAAAGATTCTAAACCAACTAGGGTTCCTAGCCTCCAAAAGAAGCAAACCCTAATCCCCTAAACCATCCATTATCAATCACCCTTGCCTCCCACCTTAAGCCTATATATATATATAGAGTTAGGTTTCGGCCTTGGTTTAATCTCCACCGTCGGTTCTAGGGTTTTAATCCCAACCGTCGGATCTAGAGATTTAATCTCAACCATCGGTTCTAGGGTTTTAATCCTAACAATCGGATCTAGAGATTTAATCCCAACCGTCGGATCTAGAGATTTAATCTCCACCGTCGGTTCTAGGGATTTAATCCCAACCGTTGGATCTAGAGATTTATTTTCCATCATTTGATCTAGACTTTATGAGGTTTATATTAGGCTACGATAGGGACCATGAGGAGGAGTTGGGTCTTGGCCACCCGATGGATCGGAACCACACAAACTTGATCCATCAATGATGTTCCATTCCACTAGAGGATCATCATCGAACTACCTCACCAACCCCCATAAATTAATATGGGCTCCATATATTATTTGTACATCCATCTCCCCGTGTTTAAGATATCGAATGTCCGTCAATTAATTGATTTACTGACCATCAATTAATTAACATCTAACTCCTCGAGTAGTACCACTCAACCTTATCATCATGTTGACTAAGTCAACCTGCAGGGTTTACATGATGAACCTTATGAGCTCCTCAAGGGGACATCATCAACCTAATACATAGGACACGGATTCCTCCTATAATCAATGGCACGCCATGTAAATAATATCATTTCCCAACTTACCGGGCATATTGATTTAATCCATAGAAATCTCACCCTCTGGTAAATCAAAGAAATAAATACTAAATACTTGTGCCCATTATTATATCGAGATTAAGAGCATGTACAACATAATATCCGAGGTCCGATTCAATTATGTAGTCAGCAACAAATTAAATCACCTCTATATCGGTCCTGCTCAATACACCTAAGTGTACTAGTGTAACTCTATGTTCAAGATAAAACAATACCAAGCTACACTACAACCATGCCAATGGTTTGTCCAAAACCATCTTGGTTGTGAGCCTCTACTTATACTCTACAAGGGATTGATAACATGATCTTCTGTGCCACACCCAAGCACCATGTTATCTACAATGTAAAGTATTAGACAATTTTGCATAATCATAAAAATATGCAAATAATGATCATGTGATTCTTATTTCAAAATAAAGATGTTCATACAAAAGAGCTAGGCTTTCAGTATACATCCCAACAATTAGTACAAATGTGAGAAGCACATCCGGTTTCAAATACCCATGATGAAGAAATAGATAGATTGACTTCTGTAACATATATACCTGAAGTAGAAGTCTCACTTCTCTTCTTTTTAAGATCTTCCAGGTATCCTTTGTAGTTCCGCTTCCAGTGACCGGTTTGACCGCAGTGGTAGCATTCACCTTCCTTGGCAACCCCTCCTTTAGGTTTCAGTGCCTTGCCTTTGCCCTTGGCTTGAGACTTTCCCTTACTTATAGGCTTGCCCTTGCCTTTTTACTTCTGCACCATCAAAATAGAGTCGGGCTTTGCCTTCTTAAGGTTGAGCTCAGTAGTTCTCCACATGCTAAGCATCTCAGGCAATGACTTATCAATTTCATTCATGTTGTAATTCTTGACAAATTGATTGTAACTTTTTGGCAAGGATTGCAAGATCAAGTCAATGGCCAATTCTTGGCCAAGTGGGAATCAAAACCTCTGTAGTTTTTCTATGTACCCAATCATCTTGAGTACATATGGACCTACGGGAGTCCCATCTTGCATCTTGCACTAAAACAGTGCCTTAGAGATCTCGTATCTCTCGTGCCTTGCTTGTCCTTGATACAATTGACGAAGATGTTCAACCATATCAAAAGCATTCATCGACTCATGTTGCTTCTGAAGCTCAGAGTACATGGTTGTGAGCATGAGACATGACACATCTAATGCATCATCTTGATGCTTCTTGTAAGCATCTCAGTCAGCTCGTGAGGCAATGACAGGAGGTGCTTTCGGAATGGGATGCTCCAGGACGTACAGTTTTCTTTCTTGTTTGAGAACAATTCTCAGATTCCTGTACTAGTCCAGGAAATTAGCTCCATTGAACTTGTCCTTCTCAAGGACAGAACGCAGGGAGAGAGTGTTCGTGTTTGACGACATGACAATCTACAACATAAATAATGCAGAAAGTAAATATCATATTCCATTTATCATTTAATTAGGCCTTTAATTAAATGATACTCCCACTGAATTATAGGACTTTTGTAGAATCGAGTCGTGGATGTGGTCAAACCACGCTACTAGATTCATACAAACTAACTATAATTCTCGCGGGACAAGATACACATCATACTACGCCTTGAGTTAGCTTTGGCTAAATCGCCCAAGACTTAGTATGATTGGTAGGTAACAAATTACCAATTACATCTCTATGCAACTCTTGTTTATAGGATCAAGATCCACATTTACAAAAGAACTTGAGTTAGCTTTGGCTAAATCACCCAATATTTAGTGTAAATGTGATCTTATCCTATCTTTCCAACCATTGGAATATGCCTATAGTTTTACCCAATCCAATTGAGTTAACTAGTTTCACTCAATCTAATTGAGCTTATTCTCACCCATGCTTTGATAGGCGGGAGCAAGATTGTCCCTCCGCACCCTACCAAGATAATATGCGTTGCTCTGCTTTGGTAGATTCAACAACAACAAATGATCAAGGTAGTGATGGGTATCAAAACTTGGTAGGCATTTCGAGTTGACTTGATTAAGATCTAATCTAATCGTGAATGTGTATCATATACGCATTAAGGCATTAATTACCTTATACTAGCATGCATCACATACATACAAGCAAAAACAAATAAGGCATTAATTACCCTATACTAGCATGCATCACATATATACAAGCAAAAACAAATATATATATATACTAATTAATTAATTTGTGATGAGATCATGGCCCTACTACGATCTTCTCAAGCCAATGAGAAGATCGGATGGTCAACCTAGGGTTAGCGGCTTCTCCAAGCACCTCCTTTAACCGCCATGTGTCGTTGGTACCCTCCTCGTAACTCCGTCTACAAGTGGACCTTCCACCGCTTCATTTTGTACATTACAAACCTGAAAATCGAGTTACATTCGAGTCTAAAATCTATTTACAATAGGAATATAATAAGAGAGACACGACGCACAGGTCGCATATCATATACAACATGCACAACTCAAAAAATGGCGCGCAAGTCGTATTATGAATTACAACATAATTTTATCCAATCACATTAGGGTTTTTGGGCCATGACCATCACAATATCATACATAATTCTAAATTATGTATTTTACATAAATTTCTATAAATTTACTATTTTTTTCAATTTTATGAGTCACATCTCCGCAACGGTCTCGCTAAGCGATTTTCGGGCGTGATCGCGGGACAATGCCCCTTGCGGGGTTAGGGGAAGTGCCTCTTCTCACAAAATGAATCTCGCGAGTGTCCCATCTTGATCTTACAGTGCCTTAAGTCGCTATCCCAAAAGACTAAAGCGAGGCTTTGCCGTTTAGGAAAGTTTTTCTCGGTGGTTGAAGCCTACAAGTGTCCAAACACTTGTTGCTTCGACTCTATGAGAAAAATACTCACAAAAATCTATAAAATTAGGAAAATTATAGAAACTTACAGATCTGTAATTTTTTGTATCTACTACAAAAATTACAAAACAAATATGTACATGCTTCGCACATGGTTCTGATATCACTGTTAGACTCTCCCAGCCGTAAAAACAACTTTTTGCGTTGTGAAAACCTCGGAAGTCGCCCATGGATCCATGCAAAGATAAATAAAATAAAATCTTGTACATGTTTAGAAACACTAGATCTACTTTAGATCTACATGGAAGTGTGTTACCCTTGTAGCGACGCCCTTCGCTTATCCCGCTCGTCCAAATGGTTGTCGGATCTCGTAGAGTGTCAAGTGTATACTCCTCTACACATATCCACACGGACAAAAGGTGGAGAAGACCACTTAGAGTGTGCTAGCTCCCTTGGAGGTCATGACAATGGAGGATGAGGGAGAGAGAAAGAGAGGAGAGGAGGAAGAAGATGAAATCAATTCACCACCAACTCATTCATCCCTTGGGCGCCTACATTAAGGAGGGATAAATACCTCCATGTAATACCAAGAGCCATGGCTCTTGGTCTTCCCCATTAGGTGGAACACCATGATATGTCCATGATGATGTGGAACATCATCATTGGCCGGCCCCTATGCCAAGTCACCATGAAGTGGCATTTGGCCAAGTCAAACGTGACCCTTCATCTTCCCTCTCAAGTCAAGTCAAACTTGACCTCTTATCTCCCATGGTTGATCAAATCCAACCTTTGATTCAAGTCAATTTAATTTAATGAATCTCTATTCATTAGTTTAAATTAACTTAATGAATCAGATCTAAATTAGACTCATTCAACACTTGAATCAAATTAAGTCCAACTCAATTAGTCTAATTTGGATTTCTCTTAATCCAATTTGGTTCATCACATGAACCTAATCCTCTTGGTCCATCATATGAACCTAATCCCCATCTAATTGCCCTGTGTGTGTGACCCTATAGGTTCTTGTAACGTTGGCAATGCTCCTAAACTAATTTAGAAACATAAGCAATGAGCAGTATCTAGCAACACATCATTGCTACCCAAGTTACAAGAATGTTGAGATCCAACATCACCATTGTGACTACTAATTGTGGCTCTCACAATATGCGACAATGTCCCTCTATCTTTGACATCTAGATTGTTCAATTGAGGCATAGACCATGTCATCCTCTGTACAATCTATATCTTGAACTCCAAGTAGACTCACTCTAATCAAATGAGCTTAATATTTCATATTGACTCATTTGGGCATGACCATGCACTTAGTGGTCTCACTCTATCAAGAATCATGATATCACTCCCGTCATATAGGAGGAATAGATCTCATCTACATCATTCACATCCCTCTGCATAATTTGTTACATATCCAGTAATCGCTTTTATAGTCCACCCATTTACGGGTGACGTTTGACGAAGCCAAAGTATGCAACTCCTTATGTAGGGAACCATAGTGACTTCATGTCCAAGGACTAATAGTCATACTAATAGTCACATGAGAAAGTATATGACACTCATATAATGATCCATGATACTTTCTCATGGTAGGTCATTCAATATACATTCTCCAATGCATACCCATGTATCAACTTGATATCTCATATCCATGACTTGTGAGATCAAGTCATCGAGTTGACCTACATGCTAATCTCTTCGCATTAACATTGTCCCTAAATATTAATACTTGACTAGGAATGATTAAGAGTAGTATTCTCTATATCATCTCATTATCGATTCTACTAATCGATTGATATAGATAAAAACCTTCTACTCAAGGACGCTATTATACTTAGTTATTTGGCACCAATACAAGTAAGTATAATAACCATAAAGAAATACCTTTATAAATATATATAGGAATATGATACAACAAGTCCATATAACAATCATCACATGATCGGCTCTAGGGCTTTCACTAATATGTAATTATTGAAAGTATCCCTTGTCAATGAATTAATGAGATTGGACATCATTAGTTCTGTGGGACTAGTACAAATTATGCTCCTTGGTTTGTCCAAGCATTTGATAATCACTGAATGAAAATATAGGGATGTTGAGAGTGAACATGTGGATGCTAGATAAGGGTAACTAGTTAATTGGAGTGACCTGTTGTGAAATTTCATATGGTTTTATATGTTGATAAAGTTTCATTATAGCTCGAGCGCAAGCTTCCTTAGACTTTGAGGTATTTAAGTCATCTTGGTCATGGAGACTTATATGTTGGAAATTTGACGCCGCTAGAGGGGGGGGGGTGAATAGCGTTGAATTCGTACGTAGATGGAATTCATTCGCGATTGTCTCTACAAAACTCGTTATGCGCAGCGGAATAGAAATAATAAAAGCAATAACGAAAAGATACAATCACGAACACAAGGATATAACGTGGTTCGGAATCGCATGGTTCCTACTCCACGGATCGGGCTCAAACGAGCCCTAGTGATGCCAATCACACACTACTAAGCAATAACTCCTTCTCGACAACAAGTCGGAGTTGGAGAAACCTCGTACAATGGATTACAACAAGTAATACACAAAAATACAAGAAAAATACAAGGAAATGTAAAGAACACTTTACAAACTAGGGTTTTGAGCGCTTGCTTGTTGGTTGCTTGGATGAGCTTGAAGAACCCTGAAATGCACCTGCAAATCGCCTCACCAAAGCTCCCAAAAATCTGATCCTTGAGCCTTCCACGAACAGTTGCTTTTATCCTCCATCGGGCTGGATTTCCACCTAGCGATGCGATCGCCATAAGTCCCGATCATTGCCGCCAAGACTGTAGCTGTGAGACAACGGCTCAATCCACGTTGGACAAGTTCCAACAGGACTCTGGCGCGATCGCTTACATTGCGCCGATCGGCTAACGCCCGTAGTCGATCGACGGCGGCTACGGCGCCTGCGCTCGACATCGTAATCGGCAGTCGATCGGTCGACCCGGCGCGATCGCCAGATCGGCCCCGATCGCCCATCGAGCGGCCGAAGATGAGGTTTTAACCCAAGTATGGTGCCCCATACTTGCTAGACCACCCTTAGCCTAGACCTAAGCCTTCTAGCCACCTCCATCACCTCACGCCTCTCGGATCCCTCAAGTCATCCATGACTTGTTCATCCATCGCGCTAGCCTCCGTGTGCTTTCCTCGGCTATGTCATGCTAACGGTGTCTACACCGCCAAGGCACATTGGACTTACGCCGCCAAGACTCCGCTTGGACTTTACGCTGCCAATATCAATCCCCTTGGACTTCCCAAATGCCAAGACTCAAGCTTGGACTTTCCCTTGCCAACCCACGTTGGACTTTCCATGCCAAGACCCATGCTTGGACTTTCCATTTGCCAAGACCCATGCTTGGACTTCTCATTTGCCAAGACCCATGCTTGGACTTCTCATGCCAAGTACTCAAGACTTGGACTTTCCCAAAAGCCAAGTACCCATGACTTGGACTTTCCATGCGCCAAGTGTCCCACTTGGACTTTTCATGCCAAGTACCCATGACTTGGACTTTACCAAATGCCAAGTGTCCCACTTGGACTTTCCATGCCAAGTACCCATGACTTGGACTTTACTTTGCCAAGACCCATGCTTGGACTTTCCCATAATCACATGGTCAACCCCAGTCAACCATCAAGGTCTTCCTCGAGTCAAACTCGAGTCCGGTCAAATATGACCCGGGTCGATTGCTCCAACAATCACCCCAACATATTAACCGACATTAATGTCAAACATCAATGCCAGACCACTTTGTCAAATCCCTTTGTCAAACATCAAAACATCACTCGAGTCAAACTTGAGTCTGGTCAATCGTGACCTGGGCCGATTGCACCAACATTATATGTTGACTTCTTCGCAGCCATCTATTGGGATCGATTTGACATGCTAGGGGAGGGGTGGATAACGTCCCTTGGATTTCGTTCGGTGTTCGTCTACAAAACTTGTTATATGCAATGGAAATAATAAAGAATAAACTAAAAACAAAGAGAAACACTCACGATACAAGATTTAACATGGTTTGAAGATAAATCTTCTACTCCACGACGATCCTTAAGGTGGATCACTCCTCTTCCAAGCTTCCACTAGCTTCCTCCTTTAAGTCAGCACCAAGGTGGAGTAAACCTCTTTACAACCTGAGCTTTACAACAAAATACAACAAGTATACAATGTAATAAGAAAAATATAAATAAAGAAAATTTTACACAACAAAACTTTGCTTGAGTGCTCTTTGGTTGCTTTGAAAGGCTTTTGAAGACTTGAAATGCAGTAGCAATTCCTCTCCAAAAGCTCCCAATAATAGCTGCCGAATTCTTCTATCTTGAGCTCCATTTAAAGCTTGTTGTTGGATGATTTAGTGCCTGGCAATCGACTGCCAAAAGACCCTAGTCGACTGCTTGCCTATTTGTTGTCTCACAATGGACTAATCTACGTAGGCTTTCACCCAAGGGAGCAATCGACTGCCCTTACCAGCAGTCGACTGTCAAGCCAGAGTCGACTAACCAATTGACTACCATATATTCTGTGCCTTGGTCACTTAATTCCAGTCGACTGCTAGTGGATAGTTGACTGCTAAACTCTAGCAATCGACTGCTAGAGCCACATATAGCAGTCGAGCTTTAGTCGACTATCCACTAGTCGACTGGGTCATAACCCTAGTCGACTGCTACAAGTCAACTGAGCTCCCGAGTGTTGAACACTCGGCCAATTGATTGGTAAACCTCAAAAGTGATGTTTAACCCAAGGATGATCCTCTCATACTTGATCGACCACCCTTAGCCTAGACTTAAGCCTTCTAGCCACCTCCATCCGCCTAACGCCCTCAGGGTCCATCCAAGTCCTCTACAACTCCTTCACTCTTCGAGTTAACCTTCAGGTGCTTCCATCAACTATGTCATGCTAATCGGGTTTCCTTTGCTAAGGTTCACTTGAACATAAGCTGCTAAAACTACATACTTGGACTTTATACTGCCAAAACCTCACCCTTGGACTTCCTTGCCAAGAATCCATACTTGGACTTTCACCACTAAGACCACACACTTAGACTTACATGACCAAGACTACACCCTTGGACTTTCTATTATCCAAACTTGGACTTTCACCGCCAAGACTACACACTTGAACTTATGTGGCCAAGACTATACCCTTGGACTTTCTATTTTCCAAGTATCAAAACATGGACTTCTCCATTACCAAGAATCTAATCTTGGACTTTCCATTGCCAAGTATCCATACTTGAACTTTCTCTCGAGTCTCACTCGAGCTTGGTCAACCATGATCTAAGGCCGATTGCTCCAATAATCTCCCCCATATGACCTTGGATATCCCAATCATCCACTAATCATATGGTCAATATATGGTCAAACCATATTGATAAACACATTGACAATACCATTGTCAAACATCAAAATCCTACTCAAGTCCCACTCGAGTCCAGTCAATCATGACCTGGGTCGATTGCACCAACAATCTCCTCCTTTTTTATGTTTGACAATATGTTTAAGTTAGGTTGTCCCATAAACCGAATTTAACTCTTCTTATGCCAAAGCATAATGAAGGTTTACCTAACTTAAACCCTCAATTCTCCCTCTTTGGCATACATCAAAAATCCTACTAAGGTTCTCAATGTCTCATCTCCCAATGAAATCCTACATTCTCCCCCTTGGTCAACAATGTCGAGGATTCGGTGGCCGCTAGAGAGGGGGTGAATAGCTCGTTTCGATGCGTCGATGGATTACGATCGTGATTGCATCTATAAGTCGTGTTAGTGCGCAGCGGAAATAGAAATAATAAAAAAAATGCAACAGAAATACAATCACGCAAACACAATGATATAACATGGTACGGAACCAAACGGTTCCTACTCCACGGATCGAGATCAATGAGCTCTAGAGATGTGACCACACACCACTAATCAAGAATAACTCCTTCTCGGAACAATCCAAAGGTGGAGAAACCTCGTACAATGTATACAATAGTAATACAATAAAAATACAAGCAAATACAATGGAATGCAAGTAAAGAAAACTTTACAAAGAGCTTTGGATTGCTTAATCTTTGATTGCCTTGGACTAGCCTTGAAGACCCTGATTTGCAACAACAAATCGCTCCAATTCACCCAAGAAAATTGCTGCCAAAAATCCTCTTCCGAGTTGCTTTTATAACCTGCAATCGGGTTGGATTTTCGCCTATCAGTCGACTGATCGAGACCATCAGTCGATTAATGACACTATTGCTGTGAGACAACAGTGTAATCCACGCTGGAAAAAAAAAACCAATGGATAGGACATTAGTCGACTGATCATGTCCATCAGTCAACTGATCGAGCCTTCACTCGACTGCTAACCCCAGCAGTCAAGACTGACTCCATTCTCGCGTCGAATATCGAGAATCACCGATCGATCACATGATCAATCGGTCTGCGATCGGCCCGATCACCTCTATCGATCACTTTGCTGCGCTAGGGCACTTCTCGATCAAATCCTAGTTGACTCACACCAGTCGACTAACCCATGGTCCCAGTCGACTAATACACCTCAAACATGATATTTTACCCCAAGTATGGTTCCCCCATACTTGTTAGACCACCCTTAGCCTAGACCTAAGCCTTCTAGCCACCTACGTCAGCCTCACGCCTATCGAATTCCTCCAAGTCATCCATGACTTGTTCATCCATACGCTAGCCTTCAGGTGCTTCCATCGGCTATGTCATGCTAAGTTGATTTATACCGCCAAGGCACATTGGACTTACACTGCCAAGACTCTGCTTGGACTTTACGTCGCCAACCATTAGACTTATGCTGCCAAGACTTCACCCTTGGACTTTACGCCGCTAATATCAAACCCCTTGGACTTCTCAAATGTCAAGTACTCACGACTTGGACTTTCACCGCCAAGACTACACCCTTGGACTTTACTTTCCAACCCATGTTGGACTTTCCATGCCAAGACCCATGCTTAGACTTTTCCTTGCCAAGACCCATGCTTGGACTTTACATGCCAAGTACTCAAGACTTGGACTTTTCCTTGACATGGTCAACTCCAGTCAACCATCAAAATCCCCCTCAAGTCAAACTCGAGTCCAGTCAATCATGACCCGGGTCGATTGCACTAACAATCTCCCCAAAATATTATCAGACATCAATGTCAAACCTTCATGTCAAACATCAAAACATCGCTCGAGTCAAACTCGAGTCCGGTCAATCGTGACTTGGGCCGATTGCACCAACAATCTCCCCCTTTTTGATGTTTGACAAAAACACATACCTTTGAATTAGAACACTAACTCAAATCTTCTTACTAATTATCCCAAATTGGTAATCCCATAAATTCTCCCAAACATTCTCCCCCTTTTTGACTAACATCAAAAAGGTTTTCTCCAAGGAGGTCAATGTCTCATGTCTCAATGAGATCTTATAATCTCCCCCTTGGTCCAAAAATACCTAGGATGCCTACAATCTTCCTGGTGATAAGTACCATATCATTCAAGAGAGGCAATCCTACAAACTCTCCCAATTTTCATATGGATACCTCTCCCTAAAGGCTTGCTCCCCCTTGACCATTGCACCAACAATGTCCTTGGGAAGTCCCTAAGCCAATAGGAACTCTAAACCATCAAAAATAAGATTCAAAGTTCAACATAGAACTTTCCCATCCTTAAATTTGATACATCACCCTAACAACTCTCCTAATCCATATCCAATGGATTTTCACCTTTTATAATGCTTCCCAAAGCATATCCTAGGATTAGGAGTGGTTAGGGAACTTTACCGTAGTTGAAAACGGGCTAAACAATCTTGTTTTTCCCGAAATCAGCTTGACAGTCGACTGCCGTGCCCATCAGTCGACTGCCACCAAGGGAAGTCGACTGATAACTAAAATTTAAGAATTTCAGTTATCAGAAATGAAATTTGGAAATTCATAAATAATTATACGTAATTTGAAAAATCATGAAATTTCACACGCATAATACTTATGACCAATATAATGGGTGAAAAATGTTAGAAAAATATTTTACCCATAAAATATTGAAATTGATACAAAGTTCAAAAGTGAAGAAAAACTTCAATGTTTTAGCTCACTTTGTATCAACTTCATCAATGGTGATTGCTATCAAAAGATAGACTTCACCAAGGTTTTCTAAAATGATTTTAAAATGTTTTTATAAACCTATATTGGATCATATTCCTTGGGCTCAATGTACATGACTTGTACACTAGCTTTTCCAATGATCCACAATTAAGATAAGATGAGTTTTAGTTCATCTAGATGCAAAAGCTATGCACCTTGAACTTAACTCATATCCTAGCATCTCACATGTATCTAGGGTGTATCAATACACATACATGTCAATGTGATGTGAGATGTGGGTTTTATTTTCTTAATCTAAGGCCTCATGCATTTTCTAAGGCAACACTACTTGATTCCCTTATAAATGAGACTTCAAGTCATGCCATTGTCCTTAACTCAATTTTTATTAATGCATGAATGATTATGACATTAATGATGATATAAATAAATACATGCTCATTCATAATCATGATGTCATGGCATAAGATGGAATCTAAAAACACATGTCATTAAACCTTAATCCTAACATGATCATGACATATTAAATGATTAAAAATAAACATGATGTCATGACATGTTATATGGCAAGCATGGCAAGCAAGGCATGCCAAATAAAAGGTATAGGTATAATAATACCTAAATTTTAGCATTAATTACCATTTGTTTTTATTAATCTCATTTTGTCATATTGCTACTAATCTCCCAAGTGTGTCAAAAACCCAAAATGACACACTAAGACCTCTAAACCTAAATTGTGTCAATTTGATTGATTTTTCATAATTCCAAAAATATATTGGCACATCCTAAAATCTTTTAGGATATAAAAATCAACCCTATTTCCAAGGTATCCATAACCTTGAAAATGACCTAAAGTATCAACTTTGCTATGGTTGGGTTAGCTACCCTTCTAATCAAGTTTGACACACCTAAACCCATCTAGCGTGAATCAATCACACTTTTAGGAACCCAAAACCTATTTTAGCTCCTAGGGTTTACTAGGTATTCCTTAGGGATGACCTCCCTAGATACCTTCCTAATGACCCTTCTAGGCTTATTAGCCTTGGTCATTTGGGTCTTGCCATAGTTAATTCTAGGGGTGACTCCCCTTGTAACCTTCTTAGTGGCTTCCCTAGGTTTCCTTGAAACCCTAGCCACTAGGCACATACCTTGGTCAACTCTAGGAATGACTTCCCTATTGACCTTGGTCTTCCTAGACCTAGTTTGTGTTCCATAATCAAATGGAAAACTATGATAAGTCATCTTAGACTTAGGTTTGTGACCCAAACCTTTCTTGCCCTTGGTTAACTCTTGTCTTCTATGCCCTAGGTTTTGACTTTGACTTCTAGACCCTAGAGTTTGATCATTTGACCTTTGCATTTGATTTGTTATTTTTGCAAGGGTCTTTTCAAGTTTCTCAAGTCTTGATCTCAAGGCTTGATTTTCCTTTTCTAATTGCCCAATTTTTGAATCTTGATTTAATCTTTGGGCATTGTTCTTTCTAGGCATATGCCTACCCATCTTAGGGTTAATGGATAAATGATTTTCTATTTTCCTAATGCTTTCCTTAGGAAGAGTTTTTCTAGAGACATTAGTCCCAAATTTCTCCTTATTTGAAAAATTAACACTCTTAGCACCTAGACAAAAATATTTATTGTTTCTAGCATGCTTTTCATTTACAATAGCAAGATTGTTAAAATTATTCCTAGCATGCTTTTTGACATTTAAATTAGAACTAGAAGGTGCATTAAAATATACCTTAGGGTTAGCCTTAGCTCCCCCTACATGTGATGCTCCTTCTTGGGTCTTTTTCTTCCCCTTTTGACATTGACTCCGGTAATGTCCCTTTTGATGGCATTTGAAGCACACCACGTGCTCCTTGCTCTTCTTGGTGGGGACCCTGGCTTCATTTGACTTCTCTTGACTTTTAGGCATCGGTGGAGTCTTCTTTACTCTTTTTGGACACTTGCTTTTATAGTGCCCATTTTCTCTACACTCAAAACTTATTATATGCATTTTATTATTAACACATATATTTGAGTTACCTAGGTCCGTGGTGGAAGCCTCTTGAGCTTGTTCATCTTCTCGATCGGAGGTTGATAGTTCCTCTTGAGGTTGCTCCGGTGTAGATGCTCTAATCTCCTCCCCCTCAATTCTAGAGGTGGAGGCTTCTCCTACTTCTTCTTCTTCTTCCACCGATCCCGATCCGGATGTTGATTCTCCATCAACTTCCGAATCATCACTTTCTTGCGATGAGAATGATGTGCTCTCTTCTTCGGTCTCCTCCTCCAACTGAGCCAATGAGCACTCTTGTTCTTTGGGCTCCTCATGGAATCTTGCCAACTTGCTCCATAGATCCTTGGCATCCATGTAATCTCCTAGCCTAGACAAAACATCATTAGGTATCAAATCTTCTAAAAGTTTTGTTACCTTAACTTTGGTCTTTAACTTAAGACGTTGCTCTTGGGTCCACTTCTTCAACTTCAAGACCTCTCCCTTCTTGTTCCTAGGTGGTTCAAAACCTTCCATGACGATGAACCAATCTTCTATGTCCATCATCAAGAATGTCTCTATTCTAGCCCTCCACGCAAGAAAATCTTCTTGATCGTAAGGTGGTGGTGTGTTGATGTCCCATCCTAGCTTTTCTTGAAAATCCATCTTCTTTCCCTCTAGCGGTTTTGCTCCCGGGTGTTAATCCGTAGAAGAGCTCCAGGCTCTGATACCAATTGTTGAGGATTTGGTGGCCGCTAGAGGGGGTGAATAGCTCGTTTCGATGCGTCGATGGATTACGATCGTGATTACATCTACAAGTCGTGTTAGTGCATAGCGGAAATAGAAATAATAAAACAAATGCAACACAAATACACTCACCCAAACACAATGATATAACGCGGTTCGGAACCGAATAGTTCCTACTTCACGGATCGAGCTCAATGAGCTCTAGCGATGCGACCACACACCACTAATCAAGAATAACTCCTTCTCGAAACAATCCGGAGATGGAGAAACCTCGTACAATGTATACAACAGTAATACAATAAAAATACAAGCAAATACAATAGAATACAAGTAAAGAAAACTTTACAAAGAGCTTTGGATTGCTTGATCTTTGATTGCCCTGGACTAGCCTTGAAGACCCTGATTTGCAACAGCAAATCGCTCCAATTCACCCAAGAAAATCACTGCCAAAAACCCTCTTCCGAGCTACTTTTATAACCTACAATCGGACTGGATTTTTGCCTATCAGTCGACTGATCGGGACCACTATTGCTGTGAGACAACAGTGCAATCCACGCTGGAAAAAATCCAATGGATAGGACATCAGTCGACTGATCATGTCCATCAGTGGACTGATCGAGCCTTCACTCATCGCTAACCCCGCGATCGAGTCGACTCTATTGTGCTCGAAATCGAGCATCGATCGGTGATCACATGATCGATCGATCGGGTCCAAAGAAGACTGATCACCTCTATCAGTTGACTGCTAGGGCACTTCTCACAGTCAAACCCTAGTTGACTCACACCAGTCGACTGACCCATGATCCCAGTCGACTGATACACCTCAAACATGAGGTTTTATCCCAAGTATGGTTCCCTCATACTTACTAGACCACCCTTAGCCTAGACCTAAGCCTTCTAGCCATCTCCGTCAGCCTCACGACTATCGGATCCCTCCAAGTCATCCATGACTTGTTCATCCATACGCTAGCCTTCAGGTGCTTCCATCGCCTATGTCATGCTAAGTTGATCTATACTGGCAAGGCACATTGGACTTATACTGCCAAGACTCCGCTTGGACTTTACGCTGCCAACCATTGGACTTATGCTACCAAGACCTCACCCTTGGACTTTACGCCACCAATATCAAACTCCTTGGACTTCTCAAATGTCAAGTACTCATGACTTGGACTTTCACTGCCAAGACTACATCCTTGGACTTATGTGGCCAAGACTACACCCTTGGACTTTACTTGCCAACCCATGTTGGACTTTCCATGCCAAGACCCATGCTTGGACTTTTCCTTGCCAAGACTCATGCTTGGACTTTACATGCCAAGTACTCAAGACTTGGACTTTTCCTTGACATGGTCAACTCCAGTCAACCATCAAAATCCCCCTCGAGTCAAAATCGAGTCCGATCAATCATGACCTGGGTCGATTGCACCAACAATCTTCTCAAAACATTATCATACATCAATGTCAAACCTTCATGTCAAACATCAAAACATCGCTAGAGTCAAACTCGAGTCCAGTCAATCGTGACCTTGGTCGATTGCACCAACAAACAATCATCATAAACCCCTTCATTCTCTCTAGTGATACATCCCTTATCACTAAATGAAAACAATTCTCACTTCTCCCCCTTTGGTCAAAAATGCACCCATCATCCCTTGATCAATAAACTCCCCCTAAAGACTTATTCCCCCTTGACCATTCCACCAACAATGTCCTTAAAGAGTTCCTAAGCCTATAGGAAATTTAAACAATCAAAAATAAGGGTAAAAGTTCAAACTCGAACTTTAACCTCCCTTAAAATTCGATACTCCATCTTAAATAACTCTCCTAATCATTTTCAATGATTATTTCACCCTTCTAATGCTTTCTAAAGCATATCCTAGGGTTAGGAGACATTAGGGTCTCTAGGGGTGCTGATAACTAGACAAACAAGTATTGTTCAGTCAATATTAGACACGACAGTCGACTAAATTCAGATACCAGTTGATTGCTCTATGAGGTAGTCGACTGATTTCTACAGATTGCAGAAATCAGGTTTCAGATATGAAATTTAGAAACACATAAGTAATTATACACTTTTTGAAAAATCTTTAAATTACTTACATATAATACTCATGTAAAATACAATGGGTGAAAAATAATTTTATATAAAAATACCCATTATTTTAAGATATTAATACAAAGTTCAAAAGTATTGAAAACTTTCAATGTTTTGCCTAACTTTGTGTCAATATGATCAATGGTGATTGCTATCAAAAGATAGACTTCACTAAGTTTTCTAAAATTATTTTCAAAACTTATATTGAATCATGGTCTATGGGCTTAATGCACATGACTTGTGCATTAACTTTCCTCATGATTCATCATTATCATTCAATGAGTTCTAAGTTCATTTTGATGTACCATTTAAGTACCTTGAATTTAACTCATTATCCTAACATCTCACATGTGTCTAGGGTGTATCAATAAATACAAGTCATCCTTATAGTTCTTGTGAGATGTGAGTTTTGTTCTTCCTTGGTTCATGCATTATACCTAGGCATTCCAATTTGATTCCTTTATCTAGGACTTCAAATCATGCCACTTGTCCTTAAATTCAATGAAATTAACATAAATGCGTGAAAATGATTATGGCATAAATGATTACATAAATTAAGCATATTTGTCAATGATGCATGATTTCATAGCATGATATAATTAAACTAAGCATTATCATGACATTTAAAAATAATAATATGAGCATGATGTCATGACATGACATATGGCAAGCAAAGTATGATAATTTTATAATATCAAGGTATAGAAATACCTAAGTTTTAAACCTAATTGTCATTTTACAGTATTATACCCACTTTGCCTTGATGCCTATTTTCCCTCAAGTATGCCAAAAATCTAAAATGACACACTATGACCTTCTAATCTATTTGTGCAAATTATGATCAACTTTTCAACTTCATTATTTTTATTGGAACATCCTAAAATCTTTTAGGATACATTCCTTATCTCATTTTTAAGGTATCACATTACCTTGAAAATGCCCTAAAGTGTAAACTCCATCATGTTTAGGTTAACTACCCATCCATTTGAAGTTGACACACCCTAACCCATCTAGCATGAGGGAATCACGCTCCTAGGAACCCAAAACCTATTTGAGCTCCTTGGGTTCACAAGGTACTCACTAGGGATGACTTCCCTAAATACCTTCCTAATGACCCTTCTAGTCTTGGAAGCCTTGATCATTGTGGTATTTTCATGGTTAATCCTAGGGATAACTTCCTTTGTCACCTTGTTAGTGGATTTTCTAGATTTCTTGGAAACCTTAGCCACTAGACACTTACCATGGCAACCCTAGGGATGACTTCCCTTGTGACCTTGGTATTCCTAGACCTAGGATTTGTTCCACAGTTAAATAGAACATTGTGGTAGGTTGACTTGACTTCTTTGGACTTAGGCTTGTAACCCAAACCTTTCTTGCCCTTATAAAGTTCTTTCCTCATAACTCCTAAATTTTGGCCACTAGATCCATTAAGCATCTTTTTCATTCTTATAAGGGTCTTTTCCATTTTCTCAAGCTTTGACCTCAAAGCTTGATTTTCAATTTCTAATTTTCCAATCTTTGATTGTCCATTATTTCTTTGGACATTTTCCTTTTTTCCTAGGCATTTGTCTAGTTTTTTTGATATTATTTCTTAGATTCTTGTTATCCTTAGGTGAGGTAGTCCTAGAGTTAATGGTTCTAGATTTGTCCTTAGATTTAAATTCATAGGATTTCACCCCTAAGCAAAAATACTTATTTCTAGCATGCTTTTAATCATGAACAATTGCAAGTGCATTAAAATCATTCCTAGCATGCTTTTTTATCTTTAAATAAAGTAAAAACATTATTAAAATATACCTTAGGGTTTGCCTTAGCTCCCCCTACATATGAAGCTCCTCCTTTATCCTTCTTAGTGTGACTCCCCCTTGGACATTGACTCCTATAATGACCCCTTTGTTGGCATTTGAAGCATATTATATGCTCCTTGCTCTTGAAAATTGGGGCTTCGGCTTCCTTGGTCTTCTCCTTCGCCTTTGGTCCCGGTGGAGCCTTCTTGACTCTTTTTAGGCACTTACTTTTGTAGTGCCCTTGTTCCTTACACTCAAAGTAAGTTATATGATTTTTATTTTTAGAAATTGCATTTGAGTTACCTAGAGGAGAGTCTTGAATTGGTTCTTCAATTTGTCCGGAGGTTGAAGGTTCCTCCTCTTTCTCCAGAATTGGAGACCTATGCTCCCCCTCAATCCTAGAGGTAGAAACTTCCTCCACTTCTTCTACTTCGGATGTTGAGCATCTCTCAACGTCTTATTCTTCATGAGCTTGAGAGGATGAGCATTCCTTGGACTCCTCCTTATCTTCTTGGGTCGGTGAGGACTTTTCACGAAGCTTTGCTAGCTTACTCCATAAATCCTTTGCGTCCTCAAATTTTCCTATCTTACTTAACAAGTCATTAAGAATTACATTAACTAGAGTTTTCGTTACCCTTTCATTTATCTCGAAGGCTTGACATTGCTCCTCGATTCATCTCTTCCTCTTGAGGAATCCTCCCTTTGGACCCCTTGGAGGTTCAAACCCATCCACCAAGATGAACCAATTTTCGATGTTCATCATAAGGAAATTCTCTATTCTTGCCTTCCATTGGTCGAAGCACCCAAATCCGTAGACTTCGTAAGGAATGAGAGTGTTGATGTCATGACCTAGTCCATCACTTGGCTCTATCCTTCTACTCCTCTAGTTCCTTTACTCTCGCCAGCGGTTAGTCCTTGAAGAGCGGCCTCGCTATACCACTTGTAGATCTTTCGAGCGAGCCCGGGTTTGATACCAATTGTTGGGACCGATTTGATGCGCTAGAGGGGGGGGTGAATAGCGTCACTTTGATTTCATTCATGTTCATCTACAAAACTTTTTATGCGTAGCAGAAATAATAAAGCATAAACTAAAAACAAAAAAAAACACTCACGACACAAGATTTAACATGTTTCAGAGATAAAGCTCCTACTCCACGACGATCTTTAAGGTGGATCACTCCTCTTCCAAGCTTCCACTATCTTCCTCCTTTAGGTAAGCACCAAGGTGGAGTAAACCTCTTTACAACCTGAGCTTTACAACAAAATACAATAAGTATACAATGTAATAAGAAAAATACAAGTAAAGAAAACTTTACACAGCAAAACTTTGCTTGAGCGCACTTTGGTTGCTTTGAAAGGCTTTTGAAGACCGGAATGCAGCAGCAATTCTTCTCCAAAAGCTCCTAATAATAGTCGTCGAAATCCTTCATCTTGAGCTCCATTTAAAGCATGTTGGCTGATTTCGCACCTAGCAGTGATTGCCAAAAGACCTCAATAGATTGCTCACCTATCCATTGTCTCACAACAGACTAATCCACATAGGCTTTCACCCAACAGATACCCTAGCAGTCGACTGCCCTTACCAACAGTCGATTGCCAATCCAATAGTCAATCGACTAGTCGATTACCATACATTTTGTGCCCTGACCACTTAATTTCAATCGACTGCTCAACTCTAGCAGTCACTGCGAGTGGCCAGTCGACTGGTAAACCATAACAATCGACTTCCAGAGTCATAGATAACAGTCGAGCTTCAGTCAACTACCTACTAGTCGACTAGGTCATAATCCCAGTCGACTACTATGAGTCAACTGAGCTTCTAAGTGCTGAACACTCAGCCAGTCGACTGGCCAATACCACCAGTCGATTGGTAAACCTCAAAAGTGAGGTTTAACCCAAGTATGATCTCCTCATACTTGATCGATCACTCTTAGCCTAGACCTAAGCCTTCTAGCCACCTTTATCAGCCTCATGTCCACAAGGTCCATCTGAGTCCTCCATGACTCCTTCACCCTTCGCGTTAGCCTTTAGGTTCTTCCATCAGCTATGTTATGCTAACTAGGTCTCCTTTGCCAAGGTTCATTTGGATTCATACTGACAAGACTACATGCTTAGACTTTATATTGCTAAAATCTCACCCTTGGACTTCATTGCCAAGTATCCATACTTGGACTTTCACCGCTAAGACTATACACCTAGACTTACATGGCTAATTCTACACCCTTGGACTTTCCATTTACCAAGTGTCCAAACTTGGACTTTCACTGCTAAGACTACACACTTGGCTTATGTGGCCAAGACTACACCCTTGGACCTTTTATTTTCCAAGTATCCAAACTTGAACTTTCACCTCCAAGACTACACACTTGGACTTACGTGACCAAGACTACACCCTTGGACTTTCCATTTTCCAAGTATCCAAACTTGGACTTCTCAATTGCCAAGAATCCAATCTTGGACCTTCCATTGCCAAGTATCCATACTTGGACTTTCCCTCGAGTTTGGTCAACCATGACCTGAGATCAATTGCTCCAACAATCTCCTCATCACAATCTCCC
Organism: Wurfbainia villosa; assembly: GCA_025175895.1. Lineage (NCBI taxonomy): Eukaryota > Viridiplantae > Streptophyta > Magnoliopsida > Zingiberales > Zingiberaceae > Wurfbainia > Wurfbainia villosa. The sequence continues at coordinate 74,367,345 of CM045994.1, read as the reverse complement.
CCATATAACCTTCGATATCCCAATAATCTTCTAGTCATATAGTCAACATATGTTCAATCTATATTGATAAACACATTGTCAATCCCATTTTCAAACATCAAAACCCTACTCAAGTCCCACTCGAGTCCGGTCAATTGTGACCTGGGCTGATTGCACCAACACCGTCTCAATAGGAGGTGTCACTCTGGGTTGATTGGGTATAAGTTAAAGTGATCGAAGATGTTTGAAAAGCCAATAGAAAATTCACCACTCCTATAAAAGAGATGTAAACCCAAGCCCTCTTGTCAGGATTGTTACTCAAAAATCTTTAGCCAAGTAGGCATGTCAAGAAAATAGTCTTCTTGGACACATGTATGGAGTAACTTAAATCTACAGGACAAGAAAACTAACTTGGACTAAGTGTGACATAGTCAACCTAGTGGGGATGAGCACTATAGACCATATCTTGAACTAAGTGGGTCTAGGAAAAGTGAAAGGAACAAAGACACAAATAACTATAGCTGCTAAAGGATTCAAAATTCTTCTTAAGTTAATGATGACTTTCTGATCAATTGGGGTCATGATGCAGTGCTATGTGTCACTCATGATCTATTCATAACTACTGATTAATTATGAATGACCAATATAGCCGGGAACCTATTGGGTCACATGAATAATGATGTCTCAAGATATGTAAAACAAGTTAGAGAATATGATTCTCACCGAGAAGAGGATATCTGGTTGAACCAAACTCAAAGGGGTACTAAAAGGAAGTGAAAGAGGTGAACACGGGTGTGCCAAGGCTTGGCATGGTCATGTGATTCCTTGCCAAGAAAGCGAACAGAGGCCTTATGAAGGCATGGGTGAGTTTTGGTCATGTTGGACATGTCTAGAATGAAACACGACCCCACCATGTTGAAACACACTGACGTGCCAAAAATGGCACAGGTGTGTACATCACATGGGCATATTTCCGGCCGTGTTTGACACATCCAAAGTGAAACACAGTCTCACCATGTTATGACACATGGTCGTATCTGAGAGGCACGACCTTGGTGTGTGTTAGGGACATGTTCGTGTGATGGCTATATGAATTCTGGATGAACACGACATGCCCGTGTTTCATAGTGACACCTCATATTCTCCATTTTGTCAAGTCTTTTCACAACTCTATAAATAGAGCTCTTGATGAAACTCTATTAAGAACTTTTCCATGAGTTTTACCTGGGGTTTTTGTGTTGTCTTTCCTCCTCTCATTCTCTTCTCCTCCAAGTTTCAGCTAGCGACGAGCGGAGAGGAAGGCTTGTGGCCTTTGGAAGGTTGTCTCGTGAAGATCCGGTGCGGATACTGATAGAGGTAAGGATAGTCAGTCTTGCTCATGGTTTCTACAGATCTATGAAAGATCAAGAAGGTATGATTCCTTTTTTTCTAACCCTATTTACTTTTATATAGTGATCTATGGTCGAGAACATGAGAGTCTGGTAAGAGATCTACAGAAAGACACAAAATTTTAGTTTTTTTGCTCTGCGTGCGTCTCATAGGATCTCACCTCATGGTATCGAGCTCTGTCAGACAGAGCTTAAAGTGGCCATGAGGTTCCAGTAAGTGGTATCAGAGCCACGCTTGTTCTATTAACATAGATCGTTAGATTAGGGTTGGATAACATGTATATTGTGAATATGCATGTGTTAACCTAGTTGTATAGATATTGCAATATATGATATTCATGTTTATACATGCATCTAGGTTTATGGTTATAAAATTCATGTATAATTAGTTTTGTATAAGATACATATGATTGTACATGTAGAATAACTATAGGTTTTGCATAGTGAAAGATGAGACGCAAATAAAAGGAAATCCCTTATTGCAAAATATTAGAGCTAATACCTTCCATTAATATGGTATGAACTGAAGTTCCATATCATGTTTGGGTTGTTGGACTCTCTCCAAGTTTGGTATGACATTGAATATGTTCAAACCATAGAGAGTTGAAATTCCATTTAAATGGTAATAACCAGAGTTCAAGTTTTGAGTTTGGATTGTTGGACTCAAAGCGCGCGCTCTCTCTCAATGCTCTCAAGTGCACGGATGTCGTCAAGTAATAAATAGATTATCGATCCCATAGAGACTGAGATTCGAATACCATTTGTCTAGTGGATGTTTGTTGTTTGGAATTAGATTCTAAGGTTGTGGTGGTGAGGTTGACGGGGATCCTAACTCTAGTACGGTGTCACACGGAGGAAGGGAAGGTTGGTTTGGGTATCTAAAAAGGGATTCTAGGACTTCGGTTTCACTTGTGCATCGCGGAACATACTATCAATTAAATGCTGTCTAGATCTCTAATCATAATCTTGTGGAAGGGACATTATACACTTTCCCGATGAGATCTCGCGTCTATCGGGAACTACCTGCTTCTAACAAGCGAACCTTTCGGATCATCAGAGCTCAGGGGGTTGATACCATTGGGAGCCCCCTGTCACTAAGGCCCCTCAACCCTTCTAGAGTTAATTTCTCCTACTATGGCCGCCCTATATTGTTAAGATAGGATAGATGGTATGAGGATGCCAAATCAATCCCTATGAAGAGTCAAAACGTATCCCATTTCCTACTCCATCATATCCTTCTATCTATGGTTATCAGAGAGAGGACAACCACTAGGTTCCTCCTTAGTTCTCCTAGATCCTTGATACAAGGGTTGTCACCCCTTCTATCGGCTATGCACAATAGACAAAAAATCAAAACACAATCGTGATCAATCCAAGCAACACAAACTATGAATATAAATTCAAAGATGAAACATATATTCAACTAGCATGTTCTATGCATACAAGCTACTCTCTAATCTTAGAATCAGAGTATCTACTCCATAAACGAAAGAGAAGAAACACAAGGCATGATTGAATTCATCATTACAATGCAGAAGATCTATAGAAAATAAATTATAGTGCTCTTTGGTTCTTCTCTCCGGCGTTGGAGCACAAAATTTGGTCCTCGAGCCGCTTCCTTTTTCTTCGTTGCAAGTTTCTGGTGCTTTTTAGGGCACCGGTGTGTCATCGAGCCTCTCCCCTGGGGGTTTAGGCATTGCCTTCCTTATATAGACTTGAGGCCAGCGCCGCCCGAATCCATGAAAAAACCCTAGTTGCATCGAAAAATGCCAACCCACATGGCCGTGTGGATCCACACGTCCAGGCCGTGTGTGGCGTTGGGTTGGTGGGGCATGGCCGTGTGATTTCACACGGCCGGGCCATGCCTCCCTTCATTCCGCTTGTCGAATGCCTTTCTTTTGCTCAAAAAGTGTGTCGTTTATCCAGTAAAATGTTGCCTTGCACACAAAAGCACAAAGAGAAGATCTCTGAACTAGAAAATAGGAAATGCATGCAAAACAAAGTACGATGTGCATGAAACAAGTATAAAATGTAGCGAGATGTGAGCGAAAACTACTCCTAAAACCCTATATGTTTTGCTCACATCTGACTCCCTCCAAGCCTTGCTTGAAAATTGAATATGTTCAGACCATTTAAAGTAGATCTCATGATTAATGGGTCGGCTCTAACTTGAAGCATTTATTTGTTGGACTCTCTCCAAGGTCAATATGGATAGTGGTGCAATTAGGTGATATGCATTGGATGTGTATATGTTAATGAGTTAACAACCTAATGTATTATACAAAGATTCAATTAGTTGATAGCATAATGTCATAGTTATATATATGATATATAATTGGTATTGTTGATACCTACCATTAGAAGTAAGATTGGCTTGTTGGACTCTCTCCTATGTTAATCTTAGCTATAATGGATATCAATCCACTAGGAGAAAACTACCATATCTTGAATTCAAAGTGAGGGCTCTTGAATTTGATAAAATAGTGGGAGTTTCTTTTGTTAATGTAAAATTATTTGCATTGCAAATAAATTTATCTCTCTAATACACTTTAATGTATGATGAAGTAATGACTAGAGTGAAGACTTCAGGTGGATTAACTGAAGCATTTCCAATAAAGATAGGGTTACATCAAGGATCAACTTTAAGTCCTTATCTTTTACACTAATCATGGACAAACTCACTAGACACATTCAAGACACAATAGCGTAGTGCATGTTGTTTACAAATGATATTATTTTGGTAGATGAGACACGTGAAGGAGTAAATGCTAAACTAGAATCTTGGTGAGAAATACTAGAAGTGAAAGGTTTTAGGCTTAGTAGAGTAAAGATAGAATATATAAAATTTAAGTTTAGCAATATTAGACGTAATGAGACAAGTGTTAAGATAGGAGATGACGAGTTGTCTGGAACTGAGAGCTTTAAATATTTAGGATCATTTTTGCAAGATGATGGAGGGATTGAGAGAGATGTCTTACATAGAATACAAGCAGGATGGTTGAAATGGAGGAAAGCATCAAGTGTTTTATGTGATCATAAAGTGCCTCTAAAACTTAAAGGGAAGTTCTATAAAACAACGATTAGACCTGCTATGTTATATGTTGGATCAAGAAATGCTAGAGAGGGGTGAATAGCATTCGGAAATCTTTTCGTTTTGTCGTTTAAAATCAAAGTATGCAGCGGAAAACTCAAATACAAAATAATAAAGACAACTTTATTTTTACTTGGTTCACAACCAAACGGTTGCTAGCCCAAGGCCCCGTGATCCTCGATCGCTTCCGATGGGCAATCCACTAAAAGGTCTCTTCCTCGTTGGAGGTATGAGACAACGATTACACAAGAGATGTAGAGGAAGAGGCAACAAACCTACCTCTCCTCTTAGCAACAATAAGTACAAAAGAAAGAGTAACTTAACAATAGTACTGACTTAAGGAAATGGAGTTGCACATGTGGTCGACGTTACACGACGTAGCATTGTCGAAGAGCACTTGGATTGTCGGAGCACTTTGGGAGCCTTTCTAGATGATTGAAAGAGGTGAATTGCTCCTCCTTTTATAGACATTTGAACCCTATATGTTGGATCAATTAGAGCGCTAGAGGGGGGGGGGGTGAATAGAGCACAACAAAATTTGTTCGTTCGATAAATAATGCGAATGAGAGTAAATGCAGCGGAAAGGAAAAAGTACTCGTTTGTTTTTACTTGGCTCACAGCCTTCGACTGCTAGTCTAAGGCCCTGACGGTCCTAGACCATGTACAGAAGGTAAAACACTAAAAACACTCCTCCTCGTTAGAGGTAGGAGTAAGCAAATACAATCGATGAAAAAGCTCAAGGTAGAAGGACACTCCCCCTCTCCTTGTTATGATTAAAACACGATAAATAATGATTTATAGAAGATAATAAAAGAGAAAACCAACGACTGAATAAAGTAAGAAATTAGGCACTTGTCGTCGGAGATGTGGTAGCACTTCGTCGTCGTAAGGTCATCGTAGAAGAGTATCATAGTGGAGGCTTTTTGGAGAGCTTTTGATGATGGAAATAGGGTGGAGAACCCCTACTTTTATAGCCTTGGAAACTCTAGACATTCACATCTTCAACCAATGAGAGCAAGCCTCCTATCCCTTCAAAAATGGAGATAAGCTTTGACTCTCCTCGAAGCTGATCCTTGACCAACAATCAACTGCTACCCTTACCAGTCGACTAATACAAGCCCTCAGTCAACTGATGGCAGGTTTTTCAGTTGCAACGAAGAGTTAGCTCTAAAAAAAAGTTAATACAAGCAAATTAAATGTTCATATACCATCCGGTCTCGACTTAGACCTTCCATGGGAGGTCTTGGTCGGATCGTCGCCTAAGAACGTCCCCGTACACAGGACACGACCTTCCTTGCGCTCACTTACACGAGCTTACCTCAACATTTACCTTGTAGCTTCTGCTTCCGGTCTTCCACCTGATTCCTTCGGCTCCCTCCGATGTCATCCCGGTGTCGCTGACCTTCAACTCTAGCTTTAGCACTTTTCTGCACACTTGATTTAGCTCGTGAGATAACAAAATGAGCTTAACTTTGTATCATTTGCTATAATCAAAACACAGGTTCGACTTAGGTGCCTACTGCACCAACAATCTCCCCCTTTTTGATCTATGGCAAACCCATACAAAGTTAAGGAAATAATATGCATGAAGAATTAAAAGTTAAGTAGGAGTAATAGAGACTTTCTTTCAAGTACTCCCCCTTGAGGAAACCTCCCCCTTGACTGAGGGTGAGTCTTGAAAAGAAGGTCTTAATCCTCCCCCTTGATGTTTTCTATTTAGGAAGTAATTAACAATTACTTATGGTTGGCCTTAGTATTAACAAATAAGTTTAAGTTAAGAAGATTTCTTAACTTGGCCTTTCTCTCCCTTTCTCAACTAACATTACGTTTGGCCATAAGAATATAGAATTATGTTACTAAGTTAAGTTATCAGCAAAAAATGATCCCTTAACTTTGACCTTTTCTCCCCCTTTTGCCATAAATCAGAAACAGTCGATTTTGAAAAATATAAGTATTAAGTTTAAGTTCCAAGTCCAAGCATGTGTTGGTGCAATCGGCCCAGGTCACGATTGACCAGGACTCGAGTTTGACTCGAGTGATGTTTTGATGTTCGACAAAAATATATGACAATTGTCATGGGAAAGTCCAAGTCTTGTGTACTTGGCATGGAAAGTCCAAGTGGGACACTTGGCATTTGGCAAAGTCCAAGCATGGGTCTTGGCAAGGTAAAGTCCAAGCATGGTCTTGGCATGGAAAGTCCAACATGGGTTGGCAAGGAAAAGTCCAAGCATGGGTCTTGGCATGGAAAGTCCAACATGGGTTTGCAAGGGAAAGTCCAAGCTTGTGTCTTGGCATTTGAGAAGTCCAAGGGTTTGATATTGGCTGCGTAAAGTCCAAGCGGAAGTCTTGGCAGCATAAGTCCAATGGTTGGCGGCGTAAAGTCCAAGCGGAGTCTTGGCGGCGTAAGTCCAATGTGCCTTGGCGGTGTAGACACCGTTAGCATGACATAGCCGAGGGAAGCACCTAGAGGCTAGCGCGATGGATGAACAAGTCATGGATGACTTGGAGGGATCCGAGAGGCGTGAGGCTGATGGAGGTGGCTAGAAGGCTTAGGTCTAGGCTAAGGGTGGTCTAGCAAGTATGGGGGCACCATACTTGGGTTAAAACCTCATTTTTGAGCAAATGGCCGCGATTCGGAGGTCGACTGGCGGATTTCAAGGGTCGCAGCGATCGACTCAATCAATGTCGGCTGCGATCCAATGTCGACCCGATCGCGCTCTGTAGTCGGCCCAGCGCTAGTAGTCGATCGCTAATGTTAGCCAATGTTGGCGATCGGCGCCAAGAGATCCGTTGGAGTTTTTCCAGCGTGGATCGAGCCGTTGTCTCACGACAACAGTGACATCAGTCGACTGGTGACTTATGGCAGTCGACTGATGGGCGGAAATCCAGGTCGCGCGCAAGGATAAAAGGAGCTCGACGGGAGGGTTTTTGGCATCTGTTCTTAAGCGATTTCTTGGACGTTTTTGAGGCGATTTGCTGCTGCAAATCAGGGTCTTCAACCACGGTTCAAGCGATCAACAAGCAAGTAATCCAAAGGCATTTGTAAAGTTGTTTTCTTTACTAGTTTTGCATTGTATTATTGTATTTTCTTGTATTCCTTTTGTTTATTATTGTAAACGTTTGTACGAGGTTTCTCCGCCTCCGACTTGTTGTCGAGAAGGAGTTTATTGATTAGCGATTGCATTGGCGTCGCTAGAGCTCGTTAGAGCTCGATCCTTGGAGTAGGAACCGTGTGGTTCCGAACCATGTTAAATCTTCGTGTTATTGTGTTTGTGATTGTGTTTCGTTATTGTTATTATATATATTCCGCTGTGTTAACGAAACTTGTAGACACGAACACGCGAACGTTTTTCATCTATGAAAGAGTAAACACTATTAACTCCCCCTCTAGCGGCGTCAAATTTCCAACAATTGGTATCAGAGCCCGGGCTCTTCTACGGACTAACCACCGGGAGCTAAGACAAAGAGGCTAGAGGGTGAAGATGGAAGAACCATTGGGATGGGACATCAACACCCCAATTCCCTATTCTTTCTATGGACGAGAAGGTTTCAATTCTTGGAATGCGAGAATTGAAGATTTTTTGATGATGAGAGACCTTGAGGAGTGGTCCGCGTTGATGGAAGGATTTGAATATCCTAAGGGACCAAAGGGAGGGTTTCTCAAGAAGAAGAAGCGGAGTGAAGAGTAACTCTAACAATTTGATAAAAATAAGAAGGTAATCAAATTCATTTTTGATTTAATTCCTAATGACCTTTTGTGTAGTCTAGGTGACTATGTGGATGCCAAGGAGCTATGGAGCGATTTGGCCGAGCTCCATGAAAACCCTCAACTGGTCCAAGAAGAAGAAGAAGATGTAGAATGCTCATCGGTTCAATCGGAAGAGGCCGAAGAAGCAAGCTCCTCCTCACAAGCAAGTGAGGATTCGGAAGTTGAAGAAGAGTCAACATCCGGGTCAAGAGGAGAGTGTGAAGAATTGGAGGTTGAGAGGCCATCAATCTCCAAGGAGGAGGTAGAAGTGGAAGAAACATCCACCTCAAGGATTGAGGGGGAGGAGAGAACTTCCACACCGGAGTCGGAACAAATTCAAGAAGAAGTCTCAACCTCCGGGAGGAATGAAGAATCCACTCCAATCACCACATCCACCATAGGTAACTCAAACATATCAATTTGTAATAAAAATCATATCATATGTTTTGAGTGTAGAGAAGCCGAGCACTACAAGAGCAAGTGCCCAAAGAAGATCAGAAAAGCTCCTCCGACACCAAAACCTCAAGAAAGATCAAAAGATGCCGGTGCCACCACTAGAAGAAGCAAAGAGCACGTCATTTGCTTCAAGTGTCAACAACCGGGGCACTTTAGGAATTCATGCCCTAGGGGGAGCAAGAAAGTCAAAGAGGGAGCTATACATGTAGGGGGAGTCTCCAAGGCAAACCCTAAGGTATATTTCAATAATGCACCTTCTAGATTTAATAGTCAAAGGCATGCTAGGAATTTTAATTCCCTTGCAATTCATAAAGAGCATGCTAGAAGTAAGGAATTTTGCTTAGGTGCTAAAAATGTTTACCTTAGGAGTAAGGGGAAATTTGGGACTAATGTCCCTAAAAATATTTTACCTAAGGAATCAATTAGGAAAATAGGAGAACATCTAGATCTAAATCCTAAATGGACTAGGCATATGCCTAGAAAGTCTCATGCCCATGGTTTAAATCAAAATTCTAAAATTGGGCAATTAGAATTAGAGAATCAAGTCTTGAGGTCAAGGCTTGAAAAACTTGAGAAGACCCTTAAAATTATACAAAATCAATTTAAAGGGTCAAATGATCAAAAGTCTAGGTCCAAATCTCAAAGTCAACACTTAGGACCTAAGAGTCAAAAGTCAACCAAGGGCAAGCAAGGTTTTGGTCACAAACCTAAGCCTAAGGTGGCTTATCATAGTGTTCCATTTGATTATGGAACACAAACTAGGTCTAGGAAGACCATGGTCAATAGAGAAGTCATCCCTAAGGTTGACCAAAGGTTGTGCCTAGTGGCTAGGGATTCTAGGAAACCTAGGGTGGCCACTAAGAAGGTTGCAAGGGGATTTACCCCTAGAGTCAACCTAGGTAAGACCCAAATGACCAAGGCTAACAAGCCTAGGAGGGTCATTAGGAAGGTATCTAGGGAGGTTATCCCTAAGGAATACCTAATTAACCCTAGGAGCTCAAATCAGTTTTGGGTTCCTAAGAGCGTGATTGATTCACGCTAGATGGAGTTAGGGTGTGCCAACCTTGATTGGATGGGTAGTTAACTCAACCATGATAAATGTGGCATTTTAGGTCATTTTCAAGGTTATGGTTATCTTGGGAATGTGGTTTGATTTGAATCCTAAAGGTTTTTAGGATGTGCCAATATTAATTAAGAAGTTTGATAATTTGATCAAATTGGCACAATTTAGTTATAGAGGTTTTAATGTGTCAATTTGGGTTTTTGGCACATTTGGGAAAATTTAGATTAATATGGCAAAATAAACCTAATTATATCAAATGACAATTAATATTAAAATTTAGGTATTACTATACCTATATATTTTATATGCCATGCTTTGTTTGCCATATAACATGCCATAACATCATGTTTATTTTAATCATTTTATATGTCATGTTCATGTTTAGAATTAATGTTACAAATGTCATCTGTTTTTAGATTTCATCTGATGCCATGACATCATGATTATGAGCATATGCTTATTTATATCATCATTAATGCCATAATCATTCATGCATTTAAGAAAATTTCGATTGAAATTGATTTAAGGACTATGGCATGACTTGGAGTCCCATTCATAAGGGAATCAAGTAGGGTTGCCTTAGAAGATGCATGAAACCCTAGTTTAAATGAACCAAAACCCACATCTCACATCCAATTGACATGTATGTGTATTTATACACCCTAGATACATGTGAGATGCTAGGATATGAGTTAAGTTCAAGGTGCATAGTTTTTGCATCTAGATGAACTAAAACTCATCTAATTTCAAAAGTGGATCATTGGGAGAGCATGTGTACAAGTCATGTACATAGAGCCCAAGGAATATGATCCAAAATAAGGTTTTGAAAACATTTTAAAATTATTTTGAAAAACTTTGGTGAAGTCTATCTTTTGATAGCAATCACCATTGATAGAGTTGATACAAAATAGGGCCAAAACATTAAAAATTTCAATGGTTTTGAGTTTTGTATCAAACTCACTATTTTATGGGTAAAATAATTTTCAAATATTTTTCACCCATTGTATTGACTATAAGTAATATACGTATCAAATTTTATGATTTTTCAAATTACGTAGAATTACTTATGCTTTTCAAAATCTCGATTCTGATAGCTGAAATTTGGAAATTTCAGCTATCAGTCGACTGCCTTTGGTGGCAGTCGATTGATTACTGTCAGGAGTCGACTGCCAGGTCTGATTTCGGGAAAACAAGGTTGTTTATCCCGTGTTCAACCATTGTAAAGGTCCCTAATCTCTCCTAACCCTAGGATATGCTTTGGGAAGCATTATAAAGGGTGAAAATTCATTGGATATGCATTAGGAGATGTGTTAGGTCAAAGTATCAAATTTAGGGTGAGTGAAAGTTCTATGTTGAACTTAGAACCTTAATTTTGATGGTTTAGAGTTCCTATTGGCTTAGGGGCTTCCCAAGGACATTGTTGGTGCAATGGTCAAGGGGGAGCAAGCCTTTAGGGGGAGTTATCCATCTTGGGATGATGGATATGTTTTTCTCCTTGAAGAGGAGAAGTTATTGGGAGAGTATCATCAATTGGGAAAAATTGATGGGTTTTTGATACCCAATTTGGAAATTAGGAGAGAGAGTATAGGATTGCCTCTCTTGAGTGATATGTGACTTATCACTAGGAAGATGGTAGGCATCCTAGGTATTTTTGGGTCAAGGGGGAGATTGTAAGATCTCATTGGGACATGAGACATTGACCTCCTTGGAGAGAAGACCTTTTTGATGTATGTCAAAAAGGGGGAGAAGATTAAATTACCAATTTGGAAAATTGGTAAGGGGTTTAAGTTAGTGTTCTAACTCAATGATTTGTTTGGTTTTTGTCAAACATCAAAAAGGGGGAGATTGTTGGTGCAATCGACCCAGGTCACGATTGACCAGGACTCGAGTTTGACTCGAGTGATGTTTTGATGTTCGACAAAAATATATGATAATTGTCATGGGAAAGTCCAAGTCTTGTGTACTTGGCATGGAAAGTCCAAGTGGGACACTTGGCATTTGGCAAAGTCCAAGCATGGGTCTTGGCAAGGTAAAGTCCAAGCATGGTCTTGGCATGGAAAGTCCAACATGGGTTGGCAAGGAAAAGTCCAAGAATGTGTCTTGGCATGGAAAGTCCAACATGGGTTGGCAAGGGAAAGTCCAAGCTTGTGTCTTGGCATTTGAGAAGTCCAAGGGTTTGATATTGGCTGCGTAAAGTCCAAGCGGGAGTCTTGGCAGCATAAGTCCAATGGTTGGCAGCGTAAAGTCCAAGCGGAGTCTTGGCGGCGTAAGTCCAATGTGCCTTGGCGGTGTAGACACCGTTAGCATGACATAGCCGAGGGAAGCACCTGGAGGCTAGCGCGATGGATGAACAAGTCATGGATGACTTGGAGGGATCCGAGAGGCGTGAGGCTGATGGAGGTGGCTAGAAGGCTTAGGTCTAGGCTAAGGGTGGTCTAGCAAGTATGGGGGCACTATACTTAGGTTAAAACCTCATTTTTGAGGTTGGCAGTCGACTGGCATTATGGCCGGTTCGACTGTCGTGAGTCGACTTGAGTTCGACTGCCAGTTTAGAGCCGAAATGCCCGCAATGATCGCTTCATCGAGCAATGACCGGGTGTTGACGGCAATGACCGCTAAGGGTCGAGTCGATCGCACCCAATGTCGAGCATGTAACGCCCATAGCCAATCGGGTAGTCGATTACGGCCGTTGTCTCACGACAATAGTGGCATCAGTCGACTGGTGACTTATGGCAGTCGACTAATGGGCGAAAATCCAGGTCGCCCGCAAGGATAAAAGGAGCTCGACGGGAGAGTTTTTGGCATCAATTCTTAAGCGATTTCTTGGACATTTTTGAGGCGATTTGCTGCTACAAATCAGAGTCTTCAACCACGGTTCAAGCGATCAACAAGCAAGTAATCCAAAGGCATTTGTAAAGTTGTTTTCTTTACTAGTTTTGCATTGTATTATTGTATTTGCTTGTATTCCTTTTGTTTATTGTTGTAAACATTTATACGAGGTTTCTCCGCCTCCGACTTGTTGTCGAGAAGGAGTTTATTGATTAGTGATTGCATTGGCATCGCTAGAGCTCGATCCATGGAGTAGGAACCGTGTGGTTTCGAACCATGTTAAATCTTCGTGTTATTGTGTTTGTGATTGTGTTTCGTTATTGTTATTATATATATTCCGCTGTGCTAACAAAACTTGTAGACACGAACACGCGAACGTTTTCCATCTATGCAAGAGTAAACGCTATTAACCCCTCCTCTAGTGGCGTCAAATTTCCAACAGCATGTTCCATATTAATTTGAAAATAATATACTAAAAATAAGCTCATCTATTTAAATGTTCAACTCTTATTTGACTTGATTGATATGAAAGATCATCAAGTCCTGGTCAGAGTCGGTTAATATATATGATTATACTCTATGGTTCATGGTGATGCACTAGCTCTACATCTGGAACCAGGAGTAAGGTCCTAACATCTCACGCCCATCTACGTGCCTAAGTACACAAACACATTAGGCCTATGTGTTGTGAGATGTATTGGCTCCATAAATCTATAGGTGCATGATATCTAGGGTAAGCCCTAAGCTAGTTCCATTAACATGAAAAGAGAAGTAAATACTAGAGTATATAAAAAGAATGTAAGTCCTACTCTATTATGCACATGCCTAATTTTCGTCTTAGTAGACTAAATTCGACTTTGGGTAGTGGCTTGGTAAAAAGATTGGCTAGGTTTGACTTGGATTCTACATATTCGAGTTTGATGGTTCCGTTAGCTACATGTTCTCGAATAAAGTGGCATTTAACTTCTATATGTTTGGTCCTAGAATGACAAATAGGATTTTTGGTTAAGTTGATGGAGCTAATATTATCTATGTGAGTTTTAATATTGTTGAAGTTTAAGTTAAAGTCATGGAGAGTGTGCTTCATCCAAAGAAGCTGGGCCACACACTCACCCATCATGACGTATTCGACTTCGGTGGTAGATAAGGCAATACAGTGTTGCTCCTACTGCACCAACTCACTAGACTCGAACCGAGAAGTTGACAACAACCACTCGTGCTCTTTCTATCGAGTTTACTACCGGCATAGTCCGAATCAGAATAGCCAATTAGTTTAAACTCGGTAGATCTAGGGTACCAAATACCTACGCTTAGCGTGTCCTTTAAATACCTAAGGATACGTGTTGGTGCAGTAGGCACCTAAGTCAAACTTAAGTTTTGATTATAGAAAACGATACAAAGTTAAGCTCATGTCGTTATCTCACGAGCTGAATCGAGTGTGCAGAAGATTGCTAAAGCTGGAGCTGAAGGCTAGCGACACCCGGAGGAAGCCGCGGTGGTCGGGTGACACTCGAGTGACTTCGGAGAGAGCCGAAGGAATCGAGTGGAAGGCCGGAAGCAAAAGAAACACGTAAGTATCGAGGTAAGCTCGTGTGTGCGAGCATAAGTGAGGTCGTATCCTCGTTACGGGGATGATCTTAAGCGTAGATCTGACCAAAGACATCCTATAGATGGTCTAGGTTGAGATCGGACGGTCGACGCCCGTCGAAATTATGTTTTTGTTAAGTTAACTTTGACTTGCAGCAAGCATCAATCGACTGCCAGCTTGGAGGACTCGACTGTCGTCAATCACGATCACGGAGGTCGGATTGATCGATCTTGCCATCGGTCGATCGATGATGGCCATCGGTCGATCGCCGGAGGTCGCGACTCGATCGATCTGCCATCACGATCGATGATGGCCATCAGTCGACTGATGGTCAATGATCAGCTTCGAGGAGTCAAGGCTTATCACCCAATTTCAAGGAGATTGGTGTTCAATTGTGATTGGCTAGGGTTCCTCTCGAAAAGGGGCTCAAAGGCTATAAAAGGAGGGCCAAACCTAGGGTTTCATCATCAATTCTAAGCTTCCAAAAGCCTCCGCAAAGCTACAACTTCTCCGACAATGAAGTGCTTCTTCTCCGACGTCTAGGTTTATTTGTTTTCATTTTATTACGTCGGTTAGAGTTTTATTTCAGTTTAGTACTTTCATTTTCGGAGCTTTTATCGTAACGAGGAGAGGAGGAGTGTCCCTCTACCTCAAGCTTTGTGCTTTACTTGTATCGATTAAACTCCTACCTCTAACGGGGAGGAGTTCTTTAGTGTTTTTGCCCTCCGTACGTGGTCGAGGACCGCTAGGGCCTTGGAGTAGTAGCCGAAGGCTACGAACCAAGTAAAACTCCTTTGTCTCTTTTTACTTTACATTTACATTTCCGCTGCAATTAATTATCTACTCGGTTTTTTATACGAACTCGAAAAAAAAGTTTTATCGCTATTCACCCCCCCTCTAGCGATTCGCTTCGATCCAACAATTGGTATCAGAGCCGGGGGTGCTAAGATTTGGTGAAACCACCAATCTAGCATTTTCACAGATTTTTTTTTCTTTTTTTCTGTTTATTTCGAATTTAATTTGTTCGCTTAGTTTTTCTACCGCACTACTAATCCAAGACGCGAGTATTGGTACTTTCTTGTGTGTTTTTGTCATTGCTAGTTTTTTGTCTACTTGTTTCTTTTGTTCTAATGGCCCATCTCGAGGGTTTTAGCACCATCCGACTTCCGTTTTACAACAGAGATGACTTCTATTATTGGAAGGGTCGGATGAAATGCTTTCTCAAAACCCAAATCGAGATGTGGATCATAATCAAAACGAGTTTCACACTTCCGACTAATGAAGTGGGTGACTCCTTGGATTATGATCAATGGACCATTGCGACAAAATGACAAGTCGAAGCCGATGCCAAGGCAACACAAATCCTCCAATGCGGCTTGTCTAAGGAGGAGTTAAATCGCGTCGGCCCCTTCATCAGCGCAAAGGACCTTTGGACAAAGCTAGTGGAGTTACACGAAGGGACCGATGAAGCCAAGGTATGTAAGCGTGATCTTCTATTCAATAAACTATATAACCAAAAAATACGGGAACACGAGTCTGCGATGCAACTTCACGCCCGAGTCCAGGACATCATCAACAATCTACACGTAATCGGGCAAAAGGTCGAAAACCGCGATCTTATAAGGTATGTCCTAAACTCCTTTCCAAGGACTACCTTGTGGGTATCCATGGTCGATGCCTACAAGGTCTCCAAGGATCTTTCTAAACTTAGATTAGATGAACTTTTTTCTGATTTTGAACTTCATGAGCAGTCTAATTCGGAACCCGAGAAAGGTATAACATTATTTGCAGGTTCAAAGAAGAAAACCGCTAGCAAGCCACCTCCGAAGGAAAAAGAGGATGAGTCCGATTCGGAGGTCGACTCGGAAATGGAGGCCGAACTAGTCAACCTAGTTCGGAGGATAGTCAAGGGCCGAAAATGAGACGTCACTCAACCCAACGAAGGTAAGCCTAAAAGTTCAAACATAAGATGTTATGAATGCAACAGGTTTGGACACATTAAGTCCGAATGCCCAAAACTCAAGAGCAAGACACCAAAATACAAAAAGGAACTTAACGCTACTTGGGAAGAAGCTTCCGAGGAAGAAGATAATGATCGAGTTCTCATGGCTAAATCGGTGGAATCGGAGACGGAGTCGGAACCGAAACTTGAATCGGAAACCAAAGACGAGTCGGACTGCGAAGCACTATTCAAGACGAGCCACGGATATGCATCCGGTTCAAAAGATACACTCAAGGTAAGTCAGTCTCTTATTACTACACTTTATAGTGCAATTAAGTTTTTAAATAGAAAGTTAGCTAAGTCCGAGTACAAGGTCGAGACCCTGGTTGAGGAAGTTAAACTCCTCAAACATGAGGTCTCCCTAACCTCTTCGACTAGTCGAGTTCAAGAGAAGGACTCAACTCGGGTTGAAAAACTCAAAGTTGAAAACTCACTCTTGAAGAGTCAAGTTGAAGATCTTAGGAATACGTTGGAAAGGTTTACTTTGGGATCCAAAGGACTTGACCTCCTACTTGGATCGCAAAGGGACGTGTACAACAAGGTCGGGCTAGGGTTTAGCTCAAACACGACCAATAAGTCGTATATGTCAATCGTAAGTAGACATAAAAAACGTGTCCAAGCATGGGTCCCTAAGACCACCTTGATTTCAAACTTAGGATCAAACCAGTACTGGGTTCCCAAGGACCAAATCCACTATGTGGAGAGACCGAATCGACTCAACGGTCCAGGGGGAGCTAGTACGAAATTTGTTTGTGTTTTAACTTAGAAATTGCATGCTTAGGTTTTTATTTTTCTTTTTAGAATAGTTAGATAGGACTATAACTCGTCAATACTTGATAACATAGTACCAGGACGCGACGAGATGATAGTACGCTAGGAAAGCGGAGTCTTGTGTATTCGGGCTAGATAAGGCGTATCTAGTTCGGTGCACTTGACCGAGCGGAACTAGCTGAAGCTACCTCGCTGTATCCTAGACTAGTTAGACCAGGAAGTGGTCTTAGGTGAGTCAAGTCTCTATTTTCTTGAAAATGGCTTTGTCTAAGGAAGTGGTCGTTGTTCCGATCAAAGAAGACCTCTGTGCCTCGCCACGACCTGGAAGCCATGATCTTGAAAAGGTGACTTGATGAACCTAAGGTCAAATACGAATCTAACGCAAGGTTGACAAGTGTTTAAGTCATTAAATTTAATTCAACTAAAATTGGAAGTCATCTCACAAGAACATATAGGATTAACATGTTTGATCATGTAGACATGGGTGAGATGATTTAGGTTAATAATTTTTCAACCAATTTTTAATAAATCCAATATCCGATCCAACTACCTTGCGTGTAGGATCAATGGATGTTGGACAGTGGTTGCTCCTGACACATGACCGGGGATCAACTCAAGTTTTCGAAGCTTCGATTCAAACGACAAGGATCGGTAGCCTTCGAAAATAACGGCAAGCTCAAAATCATCGGATCAGGTGATATTGAGCTTAACTCAAATTTTGTCATTCAAAACGTTTTATTAGTAGAAAATTTTCAATATAATCTTCTCAGTGTAAGCCAATTGTGTGATAATAACTATAAGGTCATCTTTCTAGAAAATGAATGCGTAATTAATACAAATGAAACCTCTAAAATAATTCTTAAAGGGACTAGGAATAACAACATTTACACTATCAACTTAACTAACTCCTCAACTAAGTGTCTTATGACACGGCAAGAGGAATCATGGTTGTGGCACCGACGACTCGGTCACTCACACCCAAGACTCATCCACAAGATGAGTCAGAGTGACTTAGTCAGAGGTCTGCCTAACCTCAATAACTTGGATAATAAAATATGTAATGCTTGTCAACAAGGTAAACAATCTAGGACACAACATCAACTAACTAATCAAGAACAAACAAAAAGTGTGCTTGAGCTCGTACACATGGATCTATTTGATTCACACGGAACTAAGTCACTTAATGGAAGTAAATTCTGTTTAGTCATTATTGATGACTACTCTAGATTTACTTGGGTTATGTTCATCAAACACAAAAGTGATACCCTAGATCAATTAATCAACCTATTTAAGTTAATAGAAAATCAACAAAACATTAAAATCAAAAGACTTAGGACTGATCATGGTGGTGAATTCTGTAACCTAAATGGATACTACCATGAGTTCTCTTGCCCTAGAACTCCACAACAAAATGGCCTAGTAGAACACAAAAATAGAACCCTACAAGAAGCCGCTAGGACAATGCTTAATGAGTATAATCTACCCGATAGGTTTTGGGCGGAAGCCGTGAGTACGACATGCTATGTCCAAAATAGGATCCTTATGGTAAAAAGGCACCTTAAGACCTCATACAAGATTTATCACGATAAAATACCTAACATCAAGTACTTTAGGGTATTTGGGTGTAAGGTACATATCCTAAATACTAAAGATTACCTAGGGAAATTTACATCCAAAACCACGACCGGAATCTTTCTAGGATACTCGACTACAAGTAGAGCTTATAGAGTATATAACCATGACACCCTTAGAGTCGAGGAAACTATCAATGTAGTATTCGATGAAGGACACGAACCTACAAAACCCCCGGCAACCCCAATTAGCGAGCCGATTCATACTAGACCTAACTCTGATCCGGAGATCAGGTCTAGTGTTAATCCGAACCTAAGTCAACCAAGTCACTCTATTGATCAAGTGATAGATGACTCCAACCAAACTAGAACTCAAACAAGCCATCCTATGGATCAAGTTGCAGACTCAAACCCAAATCCAACTAGGACTCAAACGAATCATCCTATCGACCAAGTGATAGGTGATCCAAGTCTAGGAGTTTAAACTAGAGCCTCATACAGAAACCTTAGTCAAATATCTTTGATTTCTAAAATTGAACCCAAAACTATTGACCAAGCTCTTCTTGATCCCGATTGGATTATTGCAATGCAAGAAGAGTTGGCTCAATTCACTAGGAACGAAGTATGGGAATTAGTACCACCACCTAAAGATAAAACAATCATTGGAACAAGGTGGGTGTTTAGAAATAAAATTGATGATAAAGGTGAAGTAGTTAGAAATAAAGCTAAACTAGTTGCTAAAGGGTTTAGTCAAGTCGAAGGTTTAGATTACGACGAGACCTATGTCCCAGTAGCTAGATTAGAGTCCATTCGAATGCTATTAGCATATGCAGCACATCGAGGATTTAAGTTGTTTCAAATGGATGTGAAATCTACGTTCTTAAATGGATACATTAAAGAAGAAGTTTATGTTAGTCAACCCCCCGATTTCGAAAGTTTAGACAAACCCGACCATGTCTTTAGGTTAAAGAAAGCTCTCTATGGACTTAAACAAGATCCTCGAGCTTGGTACGAGAGACTTTCGATTTATCTTAAGTCCAAAGATTTTAACCAAGGTGTAGTTGACCCAACCCTTTTCGTAAAAACCTTAGGTAAAGACATATTCATAGCCCAAATCTACGTAGATGATATTATTTTCGGAACCACCAACTCAATCCTACTAAATGAGTTTATTTCACTTATGGAAAGCGAATTTGAAATGAATTTAGTAGGCGAATTAAGTTTCTTCTTAGGATTACAAATTAAACAAACTAAAGATGGAATATACCTACATCAATGCAAATATACTAGGGAATTAATTAAACGCTTTGGAATGCAAGACGCTAAAATTATTAATACCCAATGGCAACAAATGTTAATATAGAAGAAGATATAATCGGAAACCAAATTGATTTAAAATACTATAGGAGCGTAATAGGGAGTCTCCTTTACTTAACTGCAAGCCGACCTGATATCTTATTTGCAGTAAGTATGTGCGTCAGGTTTCAAACCTGTGCCAAGGAGTCTCACCTAACTCTAGTCAAGCGCATCCTTAGATATCTAAAGGGTACACTTAATGTCGGTATTTGGTATCCTAGATCTACCGAGTTCAAACTAACCGGCTACTCCGATTCGGACTATGCCAGTAGTAAGCTCAATAGAAAGAGTACGAGTGGTTGTTGTCAATTTCTCGGCTCAAGTCTAGTGAGTTGGTGCAGTAGGAAGCAACACTGTATTGCCTTATCTACCACTGAAGCCGAATACATCGCGATGGGTGAGTGTGTCACTCAGCTTATTTGGATGAAGCACACTCTCCGCGACTTTAAGTTAGACTTTATGAACACAAAACTCCACGTAGATAACATTAGTTCAATTAACCTTACTAAAAATACTATATGTCACTCTAGGACCAAACATATAGAGGTTAAACACCATTTCATTCGAGAACATGTGGCCAACGGAGCCATACAACTCGAATACGTCGAATCGAAGTCTAACTTAGCAGACCTATTTACTAAACCCCTACCCGAAGCCGAATTTAGTCTATTAAGATGAAAATTGGGCATGTGCATAGTAGAATAGGAACTTGCAAATTATATTTTCTTACTACTATTTCTTAATTTTCATTTTTATGGAACTAGCATAGGACATACTTTAGATATCATGCACCTATAGATTTAAGGAGCCAATACATCTCACAACACATAGGACTAATGTGTTTGTGTACTTAGCCACGTAGATGGGCGTGAGATATTAGGACCTTACTCCTGGTTCCAGATGTAGAGCTAGTGCATCGCCATGAACCACGGAGTATAATCATACATACTAACTGACTCTGATCAGGACTGGTTGATCTTTTATATCAATCAAGCCAAATATGAGTCGAACATTTTATAGATGAACTTATTTTCAGTATATTATTTTCAAAATTATGTGAAACATGCTTGGACTTTAAATTTAACACTTATTTTTGTTTTCCACACACACACTCACTCTTTTCGATATATGGCAAAAGGGGGAGAAAAGGTCAAAGTTAAAAAGTTAAGAAAAGGCCAAAGTTAAAAAGTTAAGGGGTCAAAATTTTTTTTTGATAACTTAACTCTTACTTTATATTTAAACCAAAAGTTATTACTTATTTGTGCCATCAACGTTTTACTTATTTATGCCGTCAACGCTTTACTTAAACATTATGCCCTTAATGTTTTACTTAAGGGGGAGTAAGGGCCAAGTTAAGAAGAACTCTTAACTTAAACATTTTATTAAGGCCAACTTTAAGTAATGTTAATTACTTAAAGCAACCCTCAAAGGGGAGGATTAAGGTCTTTCTTCAAGACTCACCCTCGGTCAAGGGGGAGGTTTCCTCAAGGGGGAATACTTAAAGAAAATCCTTACTACTCCAACTTAATCTTTTGTTTGTTTCTAATGCACATTATTCTTCATGCTTGCTATTTACTTAACTTTGTATGTGGGTTTTCCATAAATCAAAAAGGGGGAGATTGTTGGTGCAGTAGACACCTAAGTCGAACCTGAGTTTTGATTATAGCAAACGATACAAAGTTAAGCTCATGTCGTTATCTCACGAGCTGAATCGAGTGTGCAGAAGATTGCTAAAGCTGGAGCTGAAGGCTAGCGACACCCGGAGGAAGCCGCGGTGGTCGGGCGACACTCGAGTGACTTCGGAGGGAGCCGAAGGAATCGAGTGGAAGGCCGGAAGCAAAAGCAACATATAAGTATCGAGGTAAGCTCATGTGTTCGAGCGTAAGTGAGGTCGTATCCTCGTTACGGGGATGATCTTAAGCGTAGATCCGACCAAAGACATCCTATAGATGGTCTAGGTCGAGATCGGACGGTCGACGACCGTCGAAATTATGTTTTTGTTAAGCTAACTTTGACTTGCAACAAGCATCACGATCGCCCTTGGAGGACTCGATCGTCGCCAATCACCGATCACGGAGGTCAACATTCGATCGATCGCCATCACGATCGATGATGGTCATCAGTCGACTGATGGTCAATGATCAGCTTCGAGGAGTCAAGGCTTATCACCCCATTTCAAGGAGATTGGTGCTCAATTGTGATTGGCTAGGGTTCCTCTCGAAAAGGGGCTCAAAGGCTATAAAAGGAGGGCCAAACCTAGGGTTTCATCATCAATTCTAAGCTTCCAAAAGCCTTCGCAAAGCTACAACTTCTCCGACAACGAAGTGCTTCTTCTCCGACGTCTAGGTTTATTTGTTTTCATTTTATTACATCGGTTAGAGTTTTATTTCAGTTTAGTACTTTCATTTTCGGAGCTTTTATCGTAACGAGGAGAGGGGGAGTGTCCCTCTACCTCAAGCTTTGTGCTTTACTTGTATCGATTAAACTCCTACCTCTAACGGGGAGGAGTTCTTTAGTGTTTTTGTCCTCCGTACGTGGTCGAGGACCGCTAGGGCCTTGGAGTAGTAGCCGAAGGCTACGAACCAAGTAAAACTCCTTTGTCTCTTTTTACTTTACATTTACATTTCCCCTGCAATTAATTATCTACTCGGTTTTTGATACGAACTCAAAAAAAAGTTTTATCGCTATTCACCCCCCTCTAGCGATACGCTTCGATCCAACAATACGCTTAACTAATGTTAGGTGAGACTCCTTAGCACAGGTTTGGAATCTTGCGCACATACTTACTGCGAATAATATGTCGGGTCGACTCGCAGTTAAGTATAGAAGACTCTCTATCGCACTCCTATAGTATTTTAGGTCGATGGGCTTTCCTTCTAAGTCCTCTCCTATATTGACAGTAGTTGCCATGGGTGTATTGACGGTTTTAGCATCTTGCATTCCAAAATGTCTAATTAGTTCCCTAGTATATTTTTGTCGATGTAAATATATTCCATCCTTAGTTTGTTTAATTTGTAATCCTAGAAAGAAACTCAATTCACCTACTAAATTCATTTCAAATTCACTTTCCATAAGTGAAATGAATTCGTTTAGTATGATCGAATTGGTTGCTCCGAAAATGATATCGTCTACGTAGATTTGGGCTATAAAGATTTCCTTACCTACGATTTTTATGAAGAGAGTCGGATCAACTAGGCCTTGGTTAAACCCTTTTGACTTAAGATAAATTGAAAGCCTCTCATACCAAGCTCCAGGAGTTTGTTTGAGTCCATAAAAATCTTTCTTTAGTTTAAGGACATGGTCAAATTTATCTAGGCTTTCGAATCCTGGGGGTTGGCTAACGTACACCTCTTCTTTAATAAGTCCATTTAAAAATGCTGACTTGACATCCATTTGAAATAACTTAAATCCTCGATGTGCAGCGTATGCTAACAACATTCGGATGGATTTTAGTCTAGCTACGGGGGCATAGGTTTCATCGTAATCTAATCCTTCGACTTGACTAAAACCCTTGGCGACTAACCTTGCTTTATTTCTAACTACTTCACCTTTGTCATAAAGTTTGTTTCGAAAGACCCACCTTGTTCCAATAACTGATTTATCTCTAGGTGGTGGTACTAATTCCCAAACCTCATTTCTAGTGAATTGAGCTAGCTCTTCCTGCATTGCAATAATCTAATCAGGATCAAGAAGAGCTTGTTCAATGGTTTTGGGTTCGATTTTCGAAATCAAGGAGATTTGACTAAGGTTTTTATAAGATGATCTAGTTCGAACCCCTAAGCTAGGATCACCTATCACTTGATCGATAGGATGATTTGTTTGAATCCTAATTTGACTTGGGTTAGGGTCACCTATCACTTGGTCGATTGGATGACTCATTGGACTTGGCTTAGGATTAATACTAGACTCGATCTCGGGGTCGGAGTTGAGTCTGGTATGAGTCGGTTCGCTTGTTGGTGTTGCAATGGGTTTTGTAGATTCGTGTCCTTTATCGAACACTACATTAATAGTCTCTTCAACTCTAAGGGTGTCATGGTTGTATACCCTATAGGCTCTACTTGTAGTCGAGTATCCTAAGAAGATTCCGGTAGAGGTTTTGGAGGTGAACTTTCCTAGGTAATCCTTAGTGTTCAGGATATGTACCTTACATCTAAATACCCTAAAGTACTTGATGTTAGGTACTTTGTCGTGATAGATTTCGTATGAGGTCTTAAGGTACCTCTTTACCAAAAGGATCCTATTTTGGACATAACAAGACGTACTAATGGCTTCTGGCCAAAACCTATCAGGTAGGTTATACTCGTTTAGCATTGTCCTAGTGGCTTCTTGTAGGGTTCTATTTTTACGTTCGACTAGACCATTTTGTTCTAGGGTTCTATGACATGAGAATTCATGGTGATATCCGTTTAGGTTACAGAAATCTGTAAACCTGTGATTTTTGAATTCACCACTATGATCGCTCCTAAGTCTTTTAATTTTAAGGTTCTTTTGATTTTCAATTAGTTTAAACAAGTTGATGAGTTGATCTAGGGTATCACTTTTATGTTTGATGAGCCTAACCCAGGTAAACCTAGAATAGTTGTCAATTATGACTAAGCAGAATTGACTACCATTAAGTGACTTAGCTCCATGTGAATCAAATAGATCCATATGTAGGAGCTCAAAAACACTTTTGATTCGTTCTTAATTAGTTAGTTGATGTTGTGTCCTAGATTGTTTACCTTGTTGACAAGCATTACAAATTTTATTGTCTAAGTTGTTAAGGTAGGGCAAACCTTTGACTAAGCTACTCTGATTCATCTTGTGGACGAGTCTTGAGTGCAAGTGACCGAGTCGTCGGTGCCACAACCAAGATTCCTCTTGCTGTGCCATAAGACACTTGGTTGAGGAGTTAGGTAGATTAATAGTATAGGTGTTGTTATTCCTAGTTCCTTTAAGGATTGTTTTAGAGGTTTCATTTGTTTTAATTACACATTCATTTTCTAGAAATATGACCTTATAGTTATTATTGTAGGAGATCGTTGGAACACTAGAGGGGGGGTGAATAGCGTCGTGCTATGCGTCGATGGAATACGTTCGCGTTCGTCTCTACAAAACTTGTTATGCGCAGCGGAATAATGATAGTAATAACGAAAAACAAGACAAACACACAAACACAATTGTTTAACGTGGTTTAGAACCTCAAGGTTCCTACTCCACGGTTAAGCTCAACGAGCTCTAGTGATGCACACGTAACCACTAATCAATAACTCCTTCTCGACACAAGTCGGAGGCGGAAAAACCCCTTACAATAGTTTACAACAATAAACTAAATACAACAAGCAAATACAATATAAAATATAACAAAAGATGCTAAGAAAACTTTACACAAAGATCTTTTGAATGCTTGCTTGCTAGGTTGATCGAGTAGCACTTGGAGACCCTGAATTGCAGCAGTAACTCGCCCCAAATCGCCTCAAAGAACCATTGCTTTTTCCTCCTTCACGAGCTCCATTTAAAGCTTCAAACCTGTCTGAAAACGCCGATCACCGATCGGCTCGGACAATCACCGATCGATGCCACGACAATGGCTAAATCCATGCTGGAAAGATCCAACAGATCCATCATCAGTCGACTGATTATGACCATCAGTCGACTGATCAAGCCATCACTCGACTGTTGACCGCAGTGGTCGAGTGAGACTCCATTCTGTGCTCCAAAACCCGAGCACCAATCGACTAATCACAAGATCGGGCCGATCGCTACCAATCGACCGACTACCCACCTCTGACCGATCACAGCTGGGCCACAAATAAACCCTAGTTGACTCACTCCAGTCGACTGCCACATGACACCAGTCGACTGGAACACCTCAAACATGAGGTTTTAGCCCAAATATGGTTCCCCCATACTTGCTAGACCACCCTTAGCCTAGACCTAAGCCTTCTAGCCATCTCCATCAGCCTTACGCCTCTCGGATCCCTCCAAGTCATCCATGACTTGTTCATCCATTGCGCTAGCCTTCAGATGCTTCCATCGGCTATGTCATGCTAACGGTGTCTACACCGCCAAGGCACATTGGACTTACGCCGCCAAGACTCCGCTTCGACTTTACGCCACCAATATCAAACCCCTTGGACTTCTCAAATGCCAAGACTCAAGCTTGGACTTTCCCTTGCCAACCCTATGTTGGATTTTCCATGCCAAGACCCATGCTTGGACTTTTCCTTGCCAAGACCCATGCTTGGACTTTACATGCCAAGTACTCAAGACTTGGACTTTCCATGACATGGTCAACTCCAGTCAACCATTAAAGTCTCCCTCGAGTCAAACTCGAGTCCGGTTAAACATAACCCAGGTTGATTGTATAAACAATCTCCCTAAAACATCAACAGACATTAATGTTAAACATCAATGTCAACTCACTTTGTCAAACATCAAAACATCACTCGAGTCAAAATCGAGTCCGATCAATCGTGACCCTGAGCCGATTGCACCAATAATCTCCCCCTTTTTGATGTTTGACAAAAACATATACCTTTAAGTTAGAACACTAACTCAAATTCCTTTACCAATTATCCCAAATTGGTAAGTTCACATTCTCCCCCTTTTTGACATGTATCAAAAAGGTTTACTCTCCAAGGAGGTCAATGTCTCATATCCAATGAGATCTTACAATCTCTCCCTTGGTCCAAAGATACCTAGGATGCCTACCATCTTCCTAGTGATAAGTCCCATATCACTCAAGAGAGTTAATCCTATGCACTCTCCCAATTTCCAAATTGGGTATCTCAAATTCCATTTTCCCTCTCATGAGGAAAAATACCATCTATCATCCCATGATGGATACCTCCCCCTAAAGCTTGCTCCCCCTTGACCATTGCACCAACAATGTTTTTGGGAAGTCCCTAAGCCAATAGAAACTCTAAACCATCAAAAATAAGGTTCAAAGTTCAAACATGAACTTTCCTATACCTTAAATTTGATACATTATCCTAACACCTCTCCTAATCCATATCCAATGGATTTTCACCCTTAATAATACTTCCCAAAGCATATCCTAGGGTTAAGAGTGGTTAGGGACCTTAACCGTAGCTGAACACGGGCTAAACATACCTTATTTTCCCAAAATCAGCATTGACAGTCGACTCTCTCAGCTACCAGTCGACTCCCACCATCATCAGTCGACTACCACCCAGGGCAGTCGACTGATAACTTAAATATCAGAATTTCAGTTATCAGAAAATGATTTTTAGAAAATCATAAGTAATTCTACGTATATCGAAAAATCATGAAAATTCAAACGTATATTACTTATAGTCAATACAATGGGTGAAAAATGATAGAAAAATATTTTACCCATAAAATATCGAAATTGATACAAAATCCAAAAGTGAATAAAAATTTCAAAGTTTTAGCTCACTTTGTATCAATCTCATCAATGGTGATTGCTATCAAAAGATAGACTTCACAAAGGTTTTTCAAAAAGATTTTAAAATGTTTTCAAAACCCTATTTTGGATCATATTCCTTGGGCTCAATGTATATGACTTGTACACAAGCTTTCCCAATGATCCACCAATGAAATTAGATGAGTTTTAGTTCATCTAGATGCAAAAACTATGCACCTTGAACTTAACTCATATCCTAACATCTCACATGTATCTAGGGTGTATAAATATACATACATGTCAATGTAATGTGAGATGTGGATTTTGTTCTCCCTAATTTAGGGTTTCATGCATTTTTCTAAGGCAACTCTACTTGATTCCCTTATAAATGGGACTCCAAGTCATGCCATTGTCCTTAAAACAATTTTAATCAAATTAAATGCATGAAATGATCATGGCATAATGATAGCAAAATAAAGCACGACCAATGATCATGATGTCATGACATATGATTAAATCTAAAAATACATGACATTAAACCTAACCCTAAAAGCATGATCATGATCATGACATATAAATGATAAAGATTAAACATGATGTCATTGTTGGGTTTTTCCGAGCCGCAAAAACCGCTTTTTGCGTTGCGGAAACCTCGGAAGCCCCGGCCACGGATCCGTGCGAAGATGTATTAAAACTAAAACATGTATGTGCTTATATAAAAACCCTAGATCTACCTTAGATCTATATGATAAGGACGTTAAGAGTGTTACCCTCGATGCGACACCCTTCGCAAATCCCGCTCGTCCAAATGGCTTGCCGAAACTCAAGAGTGTCAAGTGTACACTCCTCTATTGGTATCCACACGGACAAATGGTGAAGAAACACAACCTAGAGTGTGCTAGCACTCATGGAAATTTCATCCAAGAAGGATTGGAAGAGCAAGAGAGGAAGAACCAAGGAAGAAGATGAAGTTACACAACTTAACTTCACACTTTCATAACCCACTATAAGGGGGTTACATGAATGCATGTAACTCCAAGAACCAATGGCTCTTGGTCTCCCTCATGAGGTGGCACCACATGATAAGTCAATGATGATGTGGAGCATCATTATTGGTCGGCCATGCCAAGTCATCATCATGACATGGCATTTGGTCAAGTCAAACTTGACCTTTCATCTTCCCTCTCAAGTCAAGTCAAACTTGACCTCTTATCTCCCATGGTCAATCAAATCCAACCACTTGATTCAAGTCAATTTGATTTAATGAATCTCTATTCATTAATTTAAATTGAATAAATGAATCAAATCTAAATTAGACTCATTCAACACATGAATAAACTTGAGTCTAACTCAATTAGTTTAATTTGGATTACTCTTAATCAAATTTGGTTCATCCCATGAACCTAATCTTCATGGTTCATCATATGAACCTAATCTCCATCTAATTGCCCTTTGTGTGTGACCCTATAGGTTCTTGTAACGTTGGCAATGTCCCTAAACCGATTTAGGAATATAAGCAATGAGCGGTATCTAGCAACACATCATTGATACCCAAGTTACAAGAATGTTGAGCTCCAACATCACCTTTGTGACTACTAATTGTGACTCTCACAATATGTGACAATGTCCCTCTATCCTTGACATCTAGATTGACCAATCGAGGCATAGACCATGTCATCCTTGGTACAATCTATATCTTGAACTCCAAGTAGACTCACTCTAATCAAATGTGCTCAATATCTCATATTGACTCATTTGGGCATAGCCATGCACTTCGTGGTCTCACTCTATCAAGAATAACAATGTCATTCCCGTCATATAAGAGGGATAGATCCCATCTACATCACTCACATCCCTCCGCATAATTTGTTACATACCCAGTAATCGCCTTAATAGTCCACCCATTTATGGGTGACGTTTGACGAAGCCAAAGTATGCAACTCCTTATGTAGGGAACCATGGTGACTTCAGGTCTAAGGACTAATAGTCATACTAATAGCCACATGAGAAAGTATATGACACTCATATAACGATCCATGATACTTTCTCATGGCGGGTCATTCAATATATATTCTCCAATGCATACCCATGTGTCAACTTGATATCTCATATCCATGACTTGTGAGATCAAGTCATCGTGTTGACCTACATGCTTGTCTCTACGCATTAATATTGTCCCTGAATGTCAATACTCTACTAGGAATGATTAAGAGTAGTGTTCTCTATATCATCTCATTATCGATTCAACCAATCGATTGATATAGATAAGAACCTACTACTCAAAAACATTATTATAATTAGGTATTTGACACCAATACAAGTAAATATAATAATCATGCCTTTATAAATAGGAATATGATACAATAATGTCCATACAACAATCATTACATGATTGACTCTAGGGCTTTCACTAACAATCTCCCACTAGCACTAGTGTCAATCACCGTAGTATCTAATACCCAATGACCTAGTGTGACCATCATGTTTTTTCTGTGTCAAAGCCTTGGTCAAGGGATCTGCGATGTTAGCCTCTGTGGGTACTCACAGCACCACCATTCAAACAAAACACGAACCTTGACTGCGATCTATAATCATCCTGGTTAGTTTGGAAGCTGGCATCGCTGTAACCCTTTACAGCTAGCTCCTCATCGCCTCCAAATATCAAGAAATATTCTTTAGTCCTTCTTAAGTACTTAAGAATATTCTTGACTACTATCCAGTGACGCTCACCTGGATCTGACTGGTATATACTCATCATGCTCAAAGCATACGAGACATCAGGACGAGTACACAGCATGGCGTACATGATAGATCCTATAGCAGATGCGTAAGGGATCTTATCCATGTGGTCTCTCTCCTCTCTAGAAGAGGGACTTTGAGTCTTCGAAAGACTCACACCATGTGACATCGGTAGAAGTCTCTTCTTGGAATTTTGCATGACAAACCGTAGTAATACCGTGTCAATGTATGTACTCTAACTTAGGCCAAGCAATCTCTTAGATCTATCTCTATAGATCTTGATGCCTAGAATACAGGCTGCTTCACCTAAGTCCTTCATTGAGAAGCACATCCCCAGCCAAGTCTTCACAGACTGTAGTGAAGGGATGTCATTCCCAATGAGTAGTATGTCATCCACATACAATACAAGGAAGACAACTGTGTTCCCATTAACTCTCTTGTAGACACAGAGTTCATCTTCATTCTTGATGAAACCAAACTGTTTGATCGCATCATCGAATCGAAGATTCTAGCTCCGAGAGGCTTGCTTTAGCCCATAAATGGACCTTTGCAGCTTGCATACTTTCCCAGTATGCTGTGGATCTTCAAAACCCTCAGGTTGTGTCATGTACACATCCTCGAGTAAGTTTCCATTTAGAAACACAGTTTTGACATCCATCTGCCAGATCTCATAATCGTGGTATGCTGCAATAGCAAGCAAGATCCGAATGGACTTAAACATCGCCAGTGGAGAAAAGGTTTCATCATAGCAATACCATGAATTTTCTTGAAACCTTTAGCCACCAATCGGCCCATATAGGTATGTGTAAGTCCATCCATGTCAGTCTTTCTCTTAAAGACCCACTTACACCCAATGGGTTTGACCCCTTCAAGTGGATCAACCAAAGTCCATACTTGGTTGGTGTATATGGATTCCATCTTGGATCTTATGGCCTCTAGCCATTTCTCAGAATCTGGGCTCATCACAGCTTCCTTATAGGAGGTAGGCTCATTCTCAATGAGCATTACGTCATCATGGTCAGACAAGAGAAATGAGTATCTCTCAGGCTGACGACGTACCCTATCAGATCTGCGAAGAGGTAGGTCTACCTGAATAGGTGGTTGTTCCACAACTCCTTGTGCAACAACCTCATCACCCACAACACTTTGTGGTTCTTGTTCAACCTCCATCAAGGCCTCAGTGCTATAGTCCTTATCTTGAATTTCTTCAAGAGCGAACGTACTCCCACTAGTTTTCCTAGAAACAAAATCCCTTTCTAGAAAAACCCCAGTCTTTGCCACAAACACTTTGTGCTGACTGGGAATGTAGAAGTAATATCCCTTTGTATCCTTGGGATATCCAACAAAATAACATCTATCGGATTTGGGTCCCAGTTTGTCTGAGACTTGACGTCGAACGTAAGCCTCACAACCCCAAATCCTCATGAAAGGCATCTTGGGATTTCTCCCTGTCCATATCATATATGGTGTCTTTATGACAGCCTTGGATGGTACACGGTTAAGGGTAAAAGCTGTTGTGTCTAGAGCATATCCCTAAAAGGATATAGGAAGATCTGTGTGACTCATCATAGATCGTACCATATCTAATGTTAGGATCTTTGTAATGGCTAGAGGGGGGGTGATTAGCCTTTCTTCGTTTCTACAAAATATGTTAGCGGAAGCAATACAAATAAAAATGTAAATAAGAATACGAAACAAGAAAACAATGATAGCACCCGATGTATGTGGTTCGGAGATGACGCTCCTACTCCACGGTAATCCGTAAGGTAGATTAGCCCTAGTCAATCTTCACTAAAACCTCCTTTGGATGAACCAAGGTGGAGAAACCTTGTCTTACAATGCACTCCTCTTCTTTACAATGATGTAAGATTAAGATTAGAGAAGAGGAGGTTTAGAAACATAAAAACACTTGGAGAAGACTTGGTGAGCACAAGGGTGTAGCTAGGAATAAGAGCACTAACTATACCAAGCTCCACAAGGTCCCTTCTTATAAAAGAAGGGTGTTCTAACGACTTCTAACAAAGCCGATCCGTGGGGATTCGCAGCCGCCATTTCCAACGGGAGGCCTATCGGTCGATCGATCTCCATCACCGTGATGGAGTGATCGATCAGTGATCGGCGGCAATGAGTGAGACTACATTTTGTGGCGAATATTTCCTTGATCAGTTGACTGCTACCTTTGGCAGTCGACTGATCGCAACATCAGTCGACTGCCATGACCAAGGAAGTCGACTAATAGTTAGGGTTTGACCCTGACTCAGTCGAACGCCTGACCAGTCGACTGATACATCATATCAGTCGACTGATACTCATCAAGTATGAATATTTCATGCTTGATTTTACCCCCTAGACCTAGACTTGACCTTCTAACTCTTCCTTCACCTACCGCGCTTCAAGAGTTTCGTTCGGCCTCGTCATGTCTTGGGTTGCCAAATGCTTGGACTTTACGCCGCCAAGACTACAAGCTTGGACTTATGCTGCCAAGACTTTACTTTGGACTTCCTTTGCCAAGGTTCACTTGGACTTTATGCTGCCAAGACTATAAGCTTGGTCTTACGCTGCCAAGTCCATCCCTTGGACTTCCCTTTGCCAAGGTTCATTTGGACTTTACGCTGCCAAGACTACAAGCTTGGTCTTACGCTGCCAAATCCATCCCTTGGACTTCCCTTGCCAAGATCATACCTAGACTTTTCTTTTACTAAGTCTTCATACTTGGATTTCCCTGTCACTCAAACATATTCATAATTAGATCACAAAGCATTGCCTAACTTAGATGATTATCCAAACATCAAAACATATAAATGCTTTGGGCATTGTTGCACCAACAATCTCCCCTTTTTTGATGTTTGGCAATCATATAAGTTAGGTCTTTTCAATATGCACATAATATGAATTCTAACTTAACCATTCCTTCTCCCCCTTTGATATACATCGAAAAGAGAAAAATTCATAGATTTCTTGAAAGAATTAAGGTTGTTGTATCTTGGACTGAGGTATAAGACTGAAATTAAGCTCCCCCTTAATCCAAGAGATGCTATGTGATGTGTGACGAACATTTGAAGCAAATCATGACAAAAGTTTGAAGGTTAAGTCCTAACTTTGCACCAACAATGTAAGTTTGGGGACGAAAAGATATACATTATGAAAACTCCCCCTAGAACATTGCATGAAACAGTTACACAAGTGTTAATATACCCAATATTATCATGCTAGAGTGTTAGGGTATCAAGGATACACTAAATATCACAAAATGAAGCTATTTGTCGGAAGATTATGTATCGATCTGACTGGTTTCAACGACTGATAAACTTCGAATCAATTTCAAATTTTCATTAAATTCATAAATGCATTAGAAATTCCAAAAATCTCAAAAAATCATGAAATTTTGCGTACACATTTCTGAAATCATACTTTATCAAGGAAAAATAGTTTGAAAAATAATTGTTTTCCAGATTTCGAGATTGATACAAACTTGGAAACTAACAAAAGTTCTAATGTTTTTACAAACTTCGTATCTCTTTTGTCTTCCACTTGAAAACTGTTTTTCAAAATATGATGAACATAGTTTAAAATATATATGATTTAGAATTTCCAACCATATTCTTAGAGCTATGTATTCATTACTTGAATACAAGCCTTCCCAATGATTGGTCCATGAGGTATTCATGTCTCTAGGTGTGTCATTGACTCATAGTAATGCATCATTACAAGCATGATGAGCCAAGTACACCTTCCCTATCATCTCACATGTTCCTAAGTGTCTCAATACAAAAATCAAGGTTTCTTAAGACTTTTTGTGAGATGCATCAAGGTATAAAGCTAACATATGAATATGGGATCATACAAACCTAGAATTTTACTCTACAAAACACATACCAAGCTCTCTCCTTAAAGATGAAAATTCGGTTTCGGGAAGATCTTTGGTGAAGATATCGGTAAGGTTGGACTTAGATTCTACATAATTAAGTTCAATGTCCCCTCTTGCCACATGATCTCTTATGAAGTGATGTTTCACTTCAATGTGCTTGGTCCTAGAGTGATGTACCGGATTTTTGATCAAGTTGATGGTACTCACATTGTCACAATAAACTTTAATGTTAGAGTAGTGTAGCTCATAGTCCTCAAGAGTATGTCTCATCCAAAGTAATTGAGCTACACAACTACCCATAGCCACATATTCGGCTTCGGTGGTTGATAAAGCAACACAATGTTGCTTCCTACTACTCCAACTAACTAGGGAGGACCCAAGAAATTGGCATCCACCACTAGTACTCTTCCTATCCAATTTGCAACCGGCATAATCAGAATCGGTATAGCCAAGCAACTCAAAAGACCTAGTCCTAGGATACCAAAGTCCTACATTTAGGGTGCCTTTAACATATCTTAAAATTCTCTTAACGGCTATTAAGTGTGATTCTTTGGCACAAGATTGATATCTTGCACACATACCTACCGCAAATAAGATATCGGGTCTACTAGCGGTTAGGTATAGTAAGCTACCAATCATACTCCTATAAAGTTTAAGATCAATTGATTTACCATCATGATCACTATCTATTCTAGTGCTAGTGGCCATAGGAGTGGTTACAATTTTGGCATTTTCCAAACCAAATTTCTTGATCATTTCATTTGCATATTTGGTTTGATAAATATGAATCCCTTCATTGGTTTGCTTGACTTGTAACCCTAGGAAAAAGTTCATCTCTCCAACTAAAATCATTTAAAATTCATTCTCCATGTTTTTTATAAAGTCTTGAAGAAGATCATCATTTGTTGACCCAAAAATAATGTCATCAACATATACTTGGGCTATGAAGATATCCTTTAATGTTGACTATATGAACAAGGTTTGATCTACTTGGCCTCTTCTAAAATCCTTAGAGATTAAGAAGGATGACAATCTTTCATACCATGCCCGGGGAGCTTGTTTTAACCCATATAACGCTTTCCTAAGCTTATATACGTGGTTTGGATAATCTAAGTTTTCAAACCCGGGTGGTTGTTCTACATATACTTCTTCCTTAATATAACCATTTAGGAATGCCGATTTAACATCCATTTGATAAAGTTTAAATCCCATATAGGAAGCATATCCTAAAAGAATTCTAATAGACTCTAGTGATATCCTAGCAACCGGGGCATAAGTCTCATCATAGTCAAGCCCCTCAACTTGATTGAATCCCCTAGCAACCAACCTAGCCTTATTTCTAGTGATATTTCCTTGGTCATCTAGCTTTTTCCTAAAGACCCATCTTGTAGTAATTATGGTGCTATCATTTGGTCTAGGTTCTAACTCCCATACTTGACTCCTCTCAAATTGAGCCAATTCATCTTGCATTGTCAAAATCCAATCCGGATCATGTAATGCATCATTGATCGATTTTGTCTCAATTTGTGAAATAAGAGCTACTTGACTAGTAGGAGCTCTATGAAATGACCTAGTTCTTACTCCTTGAGATAGATCTCCTACTACTTGGTCAAGTGGATGATCTTGATGAATTCTTAGGGTTCTGGAAGGGGTTTCAAATTGATCATTGTTATCTTCTACCCTTCTTTCATCATCGGAATCTCCTCTTCCTCCCCCTTGATCATTACCCCTTATGGTCAAATTTTGAAGTTTTTGGGTAATGTCTTGATTATTGTCATTAATATCCTTATCAATGGAGGACTTTCTAGGGTAGGTACTAGTGGTTTCATCAAATTGAACATTAGAAGACTCCTCAATCCCTTGAGTTCTCTTATTGTAGACTCTATATCCTCTACTCGTAGATGAGTATCCAACTAGGATCCCCTCATCCGCTTTGGATTCAAATTTTCCTAAGTTATCTTTGGTGTTTAAAATATAAACCTTACATCCAAAGACTTTGAAATAATGAATTGTGGGGATAGTCCCATTCCATAATTCAAATGGTGTCTTTTCTAAAAACCTATGAATTTGAACCCTATTTTGGATATAGCAAGCTGTATTAACCGCTTCCGCCCACAAGTAGCTAGGTAGAGAATATGCATTAAGCATAGTCCTAGCCGCCTCTTGTAGGGCACGATTTCTCCTTTCCATCACCCCATTTTGTTGGGGTGTTCTAAGACAAGAGAACTCATGCTTGTACCCTTGCTCTAAACAAAATTGTGAAAATTTAGAATTCTCAAATTCACCACCATGATCACTACGGATCCGGTTGATTTTGAGACTCTTATCATTTTCAACTCTTTTACTAAATCCTATGAGTATTTTTAAGGTATCATCCTTATGTTTCATAAAATAAACCCAAGTATACCTAGAAAAATCATCTACTATGACTAAACAATATTTGTTACCATTTAAAGAAGGAGTACTATGGCAATCAAATAAGTCAAGATGCAATAATTCTAACGGTAAAGAGGTATTAGTTAAGGTTTTACCTTTGTGTGATGCCTTTGTTTGTTTTCCTTCTTGGCATGCATCACACATTTTGTTCTTGACATACTTGATCTTTGGTAGCCCTTTGACCAACTCCAACTTGGCTACCTTGGCTATGTTTTTCATGTTGATGTGCCCCAATCTCCTATGCCATAGCCAACTTTCTTCTTCTTTTGCAACAAGACACTTAGTAGAAATGTTAGAAGCATATGAAAGATCGACATAATAAATATTTGATTTCCTATATCCAACTAACATACAATCATTTAATTCCTTGTGTCTAATCATGCATTTTGAGGATTC
Source organism: Wurfbainia villosa (assembly GCA_025175895.1). Lineage (NCBI taxonomy): Eukaryota > Viridiplantae > Streptophyta > Magnoliopsida > Zingiberales > Zingiberaceae > Wurfbainia > Wurfbainia villosa. Next base: position 74,330,695 of record CM045994.1, on the reverse strand, counting down.
AAAAGAAACATGGTAGCTTGCATCACAGAGTTGACTAACACTTAATAAAATTAAATTTCATATTTTCAACTAGTAAAACTTTGTGAATGACAATTTTGGGGGATACCTCAATTGTACCTCTACCTAGTATCTTGAGTTTTCCACTATTTCCAAAAGACATCGCTCCCTTCTTCACATACTTAATTGTGGAGAACTTGCTCACATCTCCGGTCATGTGTGTTGAGCAACCTCTATCCACAATCCACATACCTTGTTCTCCTACCTAAATCACATGAAAAACACAATCTTTTGGTACCCAAACATTTGGACCGGTAACATTAAGTAAGAACTTCTTAGGTACCCATGCTTTCTTAACCTTACCCTTAATGGTTGCTTTTCTATTAATCAATGAGATATAAGCAACTTCTTTTTCTTTTGACTTATATCCTAAACCGGCCTTGTTGTAAATGGCTCTTTGTCGGCTAAGGATCATGTCAAGATATTTTGAGCCATTTGTAAATTTTTCTAAGCATGCCTTTAATTCACTAACCTCATCCTTATCAGTTGCGTATTGCTACCGCCCGTTTTACACTCATCGCTTCATCATTTCGCCGTAACGCCGATTCATCACTGAAGAAGAATCTTCTTGGCTTGATGTGCGGAATCATCTTCTAATGCCATAAGGTGCCACATGGCGTAATGTAGATAACATTCAACACTTGGTGTGTCCCATGTGGTTTGAGCCATCATGGCCTCCTTCTTCTTCTTCTCCTTCTTCTCCTTCTTTTTCTTTTCTTTTTCTTCCTTCTTTTTTAGCTCCAGGCAATTCGGCTTTATGTGCCCCTTCTTATTGCAAGCATGGCAAATCACATTATTATTAAAATTTGAATTACCACTAATTTTACCTCTTGAAGAATGGGACCCCTTCCTTGCTTCTCTATTCTTGAACTCCTTTGATTTTCTATAGAGTTTCTTGACAAAGTTGGTCATCTCGCTAGATGAGTCTCCATCACTACTTGAGCCATGCTCCGATTCGGATGATGATGACACTTCTTTCCTTTCTTTCTTCTTCTTTTCCTTCTTTTCAACAAATAGAACTAAACCCTTTTCCTTAGAGGACATGTTAGTTTGCTCATGCAATTCAAACTCACAAAATAATTCATCAATTTTAATTTGAGAAAGATCCCTAGTTACTTTAATAGCATCAACTATAGAAGTCCATAGAGAATTTCTAGCAAATGCTTGAAGTATGTACCTTACCAAATCCCGGTTGTCAACTCGCTCACCTACGATGTGGAGTCCATTCACAATCTCCTTGAACCTTCCATGCATTTGGCTTACGGTTTCATGCATCTTCATTTAGAAGGCTTGAAGTTGTCCAATTAGAAAGTCCTTCTTGGCCCTCTTTGACTCCTTGGATCCTTCATTTAGCTCAATGAGCTGTTCCCATAACTCCTTGGCGGATTCGAAAGGCCCCACCTTGTTGAGTTGCTCCATTGTAATGCCGCATTGGATAGTGAGTACCGCCTTTGCATTTGATTCAAACCTCCTATTCATTTCTCTTGTCCAATCCTTGCTTGGAATAGGATTTCCATGTTCATCCACCGGTTCCTCAAAGCCATCTACAATGCTATGCCAAATTTCAATATTACTCATTAGATAATACTTCATCCTACCTTTCAAATATGAAAAGTGACTCCCATCGAAGAGCGGTGGCTTGGCGGTGCTATATCCCTCTTGAAGAGCCATTGATGCCTTGGTTGATGGTGAAATCTTGCAAGCTATTCGGGCTCTGATACCACTTGTTAGGATCTTTGTAATGGCTAGAGGGGGGGTGATTAGCCTTTCTTCGTTTCTACAAAATATGTTAGCGGAAGCAATACAAATACAAATGTAAATAAGAATACGAAACAAGAAAACAATGCTAACACCCGATGTACGTGGTTCGGAGATGACACTCCTACTCTACGGTAATCCGTAAGGTGGATTAGCCCTAACCAATCTTCACTAAAACCTCCTTTGGATGAACCAAGGTGGAGAAACCTTGTATTACAATGCACTCCTCTTCTTTACAATGATGTAAGATTAAGATTAGAGAAGAGGAGGTTTAGAAACATAAAAACACTTGGAGAAGACTTGGTGAGCACAAGGGTGTAGCTAGGAATAAGAACACCAACTATACCAAGCTCCCCAAGGTCCCTTCTTATAGAAGAAGGGTTGTTTTTCCCATTGGGCTTTGATCAGTCGACTGATGATCACCATCAGTCGACTGCCGTCGAAGCTAATGACTTCTGACAAAGTCGATCCGTGGGGATTCGTAGCTGCCATTTCCAACGGGAGGCCTATCAGTCGACTGATCCCTCCATCAGTCGACTGATGGAGTGATCAGTCGAGTGATCAAAGCGTGATGAGTAAGAGCATTCTGCGGCGATTTTCCTTGATCGATCATTGCTTGCCTTTGGCGATCAATCGATCGCAACATCAGTCGACTACCATGACCAAGGAAGTCGACTAATAGTCAGGGTTTTACCCTTACTCAGTCGAACGCCTGACCAGTCGACTGATACATCATATCAGTCGACTGATACTCATCATGTATGAATATTTCATACTTGATTTTACCTCCTAGACCTAGACTTGACCTTCTAACTCTTCCTTTAGCCTTGCGCCTGCCTTCAAGAGTTTCCTTCGGCCTCGTCATATCTTGGGTTGCCAAATGCTTGGACTTTACACCACCAAGACTACAAGCTTGGACTTATGCTGCCAAGACTTTACTTTGGACTTCCTTTGCCAAGGTTCACTTGGACTTTACGCTGCCAAGACTATAAGCTTGGTCTTACGCTGCCAAGGTTCATTTGGACTTTACGCTGCCAAGACTACAAGCTTGGTCTTACGCTGCCAAATCCATCCCTTGGACTTCCCTTGCCAAGATCATATATACCTGGACTTTTCTTTTACCAAGTCTTCATACTTGGATTTCCCTGTCACTCAAACATATTCATAATTAGATCACAAAGCATTGCCTAACTTAGATGATTATCCAAACATCAAAACATATAAATGCTTGGGGCATTGTTGCACCAACATCTAATAGGGTATGATTCCTCCTTTCGGATACACCATTCCACTGTGGTGTTCCAGGAGGAGTGAGTTGGGATAGAATCCCACACTTAGCTAGATAGTCACAAAACTCATGGCTAAGGTATTCACCACCTCGATCTGATCGAAGTATCTTAATACTCTTGCCAAGCTGGTTTTGTACTTCATTCTTGAATTCTTTGAACTTTTCAAAGGATTCTGATTTATGTGTCATAAGATACACATAACCATATCTACTAAAGCCATCAGTAAATGTAATGAAGTACCTGTAACCACTTCTAGCAGCAACATTGAAAGGACCACATACATCACTATGTATAAGTCCTAACAAATCTGTTGCTCTTTCGCTGTGTCCACTAAAGGGAGTCTTGGTCATCTTGCCTAAAAGGCAAGACTCGCATGTCTCATATGATTCAAAATTAAATGAGTCTAGCAGCCCATCCTTATGGAGTTGAGATAAGTGACTCTCATTTATGTGACCTAAGCGACAATGCCAGAGATAGGTTTGGTTCAACTCATTTGACTTGAACCTTTTGGCACTTATGTTATAGATAGGGCTCTCTAAGTCTAGAAAGTAGAGTCCGTTCATTAGAGGTGCACTACAATAGAACATATCATTTAAATAAACTGAACAACATTTGTTCTTTATTATAAATGTAAATCCTTTCTTGTCCAAACAAGAAACCGAAATTATATTCTTAGTCAAAGCAGGCACATAACAACATTCATCTAATTCTAGTACAAGCCCAGAGGGCAGAGATAGATCATAAGTTCTTACAGCAACAACAACAACCCTTGCTCCATTGCCTACTCGTAGGTCCACCTCGCCCTTTGTCAATGCCCTGCTATTTCTCAGCGCCTGCATATTGGTACAAATGTGAGATGCACATCTGGTATCTAATACCCATGATGAAGAAATAGATAGATTGACTTCTATAACATTTATACCTGAAGTAGAAGTCTCACTTCTCTTCTTCTTAAGATCTTCCAGGTATGCCTTGCAATTACGCTTCCAGTGTCCAGCTTCCTTGTAGTGGAAGCAAGCCCCTTCCTTGGCCACCCATCCTTTGGGTTTCAATTCCTTGCCTTTGCCCTTGGCTTGGGACTTTCCCTTACCTTTAGGCTTTCCCTTTCCTTTCTTCTTTTGCACCATCAAAATGGTGTCAGATTTTTCCTTCTTAAGGTTGAGCTCAGCAGTTCTCAACATGCTGAGTATCTCAGGCAGTGACTTATCAATTTCATTCATATTGTAATTCATGACAAATTGATTGTAGCTTTGCGACAAAGACTGCAAGATCATGTCTGTGGTCAGCTCTTGGCCAAGGGGGAATCCCAATCTCTGTAGGTTTTCTACGTACCCAATCATCTTGAGTACATATGGACCTACGGGAGTCCCATCTTGCATTTTGGAACCAAACAATGCCTTAGAGACTTCATATCTCTCGTGCCTTGCTTGTCCTTGATATAGTTGACGAAGATGTCCAACCATATCATAAGAATTCATGAACTCGTGTTGCTTCTGAAGCTCAGAGTTCATGGTCACGAGCATTAGACATGACACATCTAATGCATCATCTTGATGCTTCTTGTAAGCATCTTTGTCAGCTCGCGAGGCAGTGGCAGAAGGTGCCTCCGGAATGGGTTGCTCCAGGACGTACAATTTCCTTTCTTGGGTGAGAACAATTCTCAGGTTCCTGTACTAGTCCAGAAAATTTGCTCCATTGAGCTTGTCCTTCTCAAGGAAAGAACGCAGAGAGAGAGTGTTCGTGTTTGTCGACATAGTAATCTACAACATACAATGCAGAGAATTAATATCATATTCCTTTTATCATTTAATTAGGCCTTTAATCAAATGATGCTTTCACTGAATTATAAGAATTTTGTAGAATCGAGTTATGGATGTGGTCAAACCACATTACTAGATTCATACAAACTAGCTATAATTCCTGCGGGACAAGATCCATATCATACTAAGCCTTGAGTTAGCTTTGGCTAAATCGCCCAAGACTTAGTATGATCGGTGGGTAACATATTACCGATTACATCTCTATGCAACTCTTGTTTATAGGATCAAGACCCACATTTACAAAAGACCTTGAGTTAGCTTTGGCTAAATCGCCCAAGATTTAGTGTAAATGCGATCTTATCCTATCTTTCCAACGGTTGAAATATGCTTATAGTTCTACTCGATCCAATTGAGTTAACTAGTTTTACTCAATCTAATTGAGCTTACTCTAACCCAAGCCGTGATAGACGGGACCAAGATTGTCCCTCCGCACCCTACCAAGATAATATGCGTTGCTCTGCTTTGGCAGATTCAACAACTACAAATGATCAAGGTAGTGATGGGTATCAAGGACTTGGTAGGCATTTACGAGTTGATTCGATTAAGATCTAATCTAATCGTAATGTGTATCATATACGCATTGAGGCCTTTATTATCCTACACTAGCATGCATCACATACATACAAGCATTATTCTAGCATGCATCATATACATACAAGAAAAATATCCTAGCATGCATCATATATATACAAGCATTATTCTACTAGCATGCATCACATACATACAAGCAAAATAATATATATATATATATATATATATATATATATATATATATATATATATATATATATACATATATATATATATATATATATATATATATATATATATATATATATATATATATATATATATATATAAATATATATATATATATATATATATATATATATATATATATATATATATATATATATATATATCAACATATATATATATATATATATAATTAACTGTGATGTGGTCATGGCCCTACTACGATTTTCTCAAGCCAATGAGAAGATCGGACGGTCAACCTAGGGCTAGTGACTTCTCCAAGCGCTTCCTTTGACCGCCATGTGTCGTCGGCACCCTTCTCATAACTTCGTCTACAAGTGGACTTTCCACCGCTCCATTTTGTACATTACAAATATGAAACTCGAGTTACATTCAAGTTTAAAAATATTTACAATTAGAATTTCAAAAGAAGAGGCACAACGCGCAGGTCGCATACACTATACAATACGCACAACCATAAAAATGGCACGCAGGCCGTATTATGAATTACAACACATCATCATCCAATCATATTGGGGTTCTTGGGCCATGACAATCACAGAATTATACATAATTTTAAATTATGTATTTTTACAGAAAATTTATATAATTTTTCCTATTTTTTTTTCAATTTTATGAGTCACCTCTCCGTAATGGTCCCGCTAAGCGGTTTCCAGGCGCGATCGCGGGATAAGGCCCCTTTCAGGGATAGGGGCAGCGCTCCTACTCACAAAATAAACTTTGCGAGTGTCCCTACTACGATCTTATAGTGACTTAAGTCGCTGTCCCAAAAACCTAAAGTGAGAACTCGCAGTTTCGGAGAGTTTTTCTCGATGGTTGAAGCCTACAAGTGTCCCAACACTCGTTGTCTCTACTCTTCGAGAAAAATACCCAAAAATTTGATAAAAATAGGAAATTTATAGAAACTTAAAATTATGTAATTTTTATATCTAATACAAAAACTACAAATATGAAACACATACATGCTTCGCACGTGACTATGATACCACTGTTGGGTTTTTCCGAGCAGCAAAAACTGCTTTTTGCATTGCGGAAACCTCGGAAGCCCCGGCCATGGATCCGTGCGAAGATGTATTAAAACTAAAACATGTATGTGCTTATATAAAAACCCTAGATCTACCTTAGATCTATATGATAAGGACGTTGAGAGTGTTACCCTCGATGCGACGCCCTTCGCAAATCCTGCTCATCCAAAAGGCTTGCTGGAACTCAAGAGTGTTAAGTGTACACTCCTCTATTGGTATCCACACGGACAAATGGTAGAGAAAAACAACCTAGAGTGTGCTAGCACTCATGGAAATTTCGTCCAAGAAGGATTGGGAGAGCAAGAGAGGAAGAACCTGTAACGCCCGCCCTTTTCCAGACCCTGAATGTCCGGAGGGGCGGCGCGTGACGCGACCGTATATACTTACATTACATACAGCGGAAGACTTTATGCATACTTCTTAATTCTTACAGCGGAAGACTTTAGACATTTTTTTTTCTTTTTTTTTTTTAAAACATAAACATGCATTGACATATATATATATATATATATATATATATATATATATATATATATATATACTTCTTCTTCTTCACATAGAGCATGCATCATAGCATATATAGATACTTCTTCTTACTTCTTCTTTACTTCTTCTTATTAGCATAGAACATGCATCATAACATAGATAGGTACTTAGTGCTTAGTTCAAGTTCTTAAACGACACCATCATAAGCAGGCATAATAAGGACATCCATAGACATCATCATCATAGGTAAACACATATATATGTAGACCTAACGGATCTTCTCCACCATGCCACTACCACACACATTTGGCCCCTCCTGCTGCTCCCATTAGTTTATCCATCCCTTACCCTTATCTGCAGTACGAGGGAAAGATAAACTATAAGCACATAGGCTTAGTAAGATCCTGTCCTACTCACAAAAACCATACATCGACATTAATCATGGCATGTAGCACTCATAACATATAAGCGATATAATGTGTAACATACATGGCATCATCAACTTAACATGTAGCATAAGTAATATAAGTAAATATAACATGTATCATCCATAACTTAGCGGCATAACATGAATATATGCTTAACCAACATAACATGCATCGTATGTAACTTAGTAACGTAAACATCATAGCATATCCTCAAACATAATAGGTAACGTATATAACATAAGCATGTAAACATTCCTAACATATCATCAAACATAACATGTAAACATATATAACATAAGCATGTAAACATTCCTAACATATCATCAAACATAACATGTAAACATAGCATCATATCATATCATCAAACATAACATGTAACGTATCTAACATAAGCATGTAGACATTCCTAACATATCATCAAACATAACATGTAAACATAGCATCATATCATATCATCAAACATAACATGTAACGTATCTAACATAAGCATGTAGACATTCCTAACATATCATCAAACATAACATGTAAACATAGCATCATATCATATCATAAAACATAACATGTAACGTATCTAACATAAGCATGTAGACATTCCTAACATATCATCAAACATAACATGTAAACATAGCATCATATCATATCATAAAACATAACATGTAACGTATCTAACATAAGCATGTAGACATAACAATCAGCAGGTAAACATATGCAGGATGTTTTGAAAACATATATTTTAGGTACGTAAATATAAATCTCAACATATTTGGGCCCGACATTGTACCACTTCTTCATTATCATAGCGTGCATCCCTAAATAGGCCCGAGGTAGCAAGTCTCGAACCTAATAGGTTTCTAGGCCCGAGTCTTATTCCATCGACCTAGGGGCAATCGTCATAGCGTAGAAGCCCATCCTAGGCCCGAGTCTTACTCCATCGACCTAAGGCATCTTGGAGCCCATCCCGTACTAGGCCCGAATCTTATTCCATCGACCTAGGGGCAATCATACATAGAAGCCCTTCCTAGGCCCGAGTCTTATTCCATCGACCTAGGGCATCTTAGGAGCCCATCCCTTCTTGGACCTTGTTAAGGTCTTGGTACAAGTCATGCAGAAGGTAAAATACTTATATGCTTATTTGTACAACATAGCTTATTTCATTAACATAGCATGGCATACTTCATTTCATAACACATCATGCTTCATTGCATTAACATAGCATAGCATACTTCATTTCATAACACATCATGCTTCATTTCATTAACATAGCATAGCATACTTCATTTCATAACACATCATGCTTCATTGCATTTAACATAGCATAGCATACTTCATTTCATAACACATCATGCTTCATTTCATTAACATAGCATAGCATACTTCATTTCATAACACATCATGCTTCATTTCATTAACATAGCATAGCATACTTCATTTCATAACACATCATGCTTCATTGCATTTAACATAGCATAGCATACTTCATTTCATAACACATCATGCTTGATTTCATTAACATAGCATAGCATACTTCATTTCATAACATATTTCAAAAATCGCATACACATAGACATGGCATAAGGCATGGCATCAAAGTAAGTAAACACTAACCTAAGGCATGTTATCTTCATCTAGCATTATTTAATATCACAAGTGAGCATGAATTCACCCAACTTAAAACACATGTTAACCTATTCATTTAACTTAACCACAACTTCATTTTCATAAGGAACATGTATTAAAACTTCATTTAGTCACCCAAAAGCATAGGTTGGCCGAATGGTCCATAGGGTTTTCTAGGGTTATCTTTTAACCTAATTCATTTCAACTCCTAACATCATCATATAGTTACCAAAACATAGCATGAAACTTCATTGAAACCCTAAAAGCATGGCTTGGCCGAATGGGTCTTGGTGGCCATTAGGGTTAGCTTTTGTCCTAATTCATTTTAACTCCTAACATCATCATATAGTTACCAAAGCATAGCATGAAACTTCATTGAAACCCTAAAAGCATGGCTTGGCCGAATGGGTCTTGGTGGCCATTAGGGTTAGATTTTGTCCTAATTCATTTTAACTCCTAACATCATCATATAGTTACCAAAGCATAGCATGAAACTTCATTGAAACCCTAAAAGCATGGCTTGGCAGAATGGGTCTTGGTGGCCATTAGGGTTAGATTTTGTCCTAATTCATTTTAACTCCTAACATCATCATATAGTTACCAAAGCATAGCATGAAACTTCATTGAAACCCTAAAAGCATGGCTTGGCCGAATGGGTCTTGGTGGCCATTAGGGTTAGATTTTGACCTAAACCCTTTTTCCATCCTACATCATCATCTAGTTACTAAAACATAGCATATAACTTCATGGAAACCTAAAATCATAGCTTGAATATAACATTTAGATTTCTTTTATAAAACATCAAACGAAGCTACTCGTATGCGGAGTGAGGGATACTTACATCCTTCGCGCTTTGGGTGGGGAAGATGACCTAAGGAAGATCAAAACCTAGCCTTCTCTTGCTTGGATAGGGTTCGGCCAAAGGTGGAGAGGGAGCTAGAATTTCGGTGAGAAGAAGAAGAAGAAGAGAGGAAGTGGCAAATTAGAACCTTCCCTCTTCTTTATAAAGGGAGGAAGAGAAGTTTCTCTTCTCTTCTTCCATGCCTCTTCATTTACCTTTATCTCACTTATCTATAATCCCCCCCCTTCATCTAATGATGTAGTCCTATTGGGCTTCTGGTTAGTGGGTGCATCTATAGGGTTTGGCTATCTCTAGAGGTTTGGGGTTCAATTCCTAGGCCTTGCACCCCTTTTTGGCTTATTTCTTTTATTTTTGGAAAAAGGCCCACCCAAGGCCCATGATCATCAAGCCAAAAATTCCTGTAAAATTGCTAGGAATTTTACGGGCGTTACAATCCTTCATACCTTTAAAAAGTTTCGTCCTCGAAACTTAGAACAATTGTGGGTACTTCTGCTTCATGTCCTCCTCGCGTTCCCAGGTAGCTTCCTCGTACCGTTGATTCTGCCACAGGACCTTTACTAAGGGCACCTCTTTGTTCCTTAGCCTCTTGATTTCTCGGTCTAGTATTTGGATAGGCCGACTTTCAATACTCAGGTCCTCTTGAACTTGTACTGTTTGTGGCTCGATCACTTGGTCCGTACTGGAAATGCATTTCTTGAGCACAGAGACATAGAACACGTTGTGAATAGCCGACATCTCTTGAGGCAGCTCTAGCTTGTAAGCTACCTTGCCAATCCTCTGCAACATCGGATACGGTCCCATGTAGCGTGGACTCAGTTTACCCTTCCTTCCGAATCTCATCACTCCTTTCATAGGAGCCACTTTGAGGAATACTAGGTCCCCAACTTCGAATTCTAACGGTCTACGCCGCATATCCGCATAGCTCTTTTGTCGGCTCTGAGCAGTTTCAATTCTCTGGCGGATGTTACGTATAGCTCGGGTGGTGTTGTCGATGAAGTCCGTCTGGAGTCCCATCCTCTTCTTTTCACCACCCTCGTACCAGCATATGGGAGATCTACATTTCCTCCCGTATAGAGCCTCGTAGGGTGCCATCCCAATAGTAGCTTGATAGCTATTGTTGTAGGCGAATTCTGCCAGACATATGTATCGGCACCAGCTACCTTTGAAATCCAGGCGCAGGCTCGTAACATATCCTCCAGTACTTGATTCACCCTTTCGGTCTGTCCGTCCGTCTGGGGATGGAAGGCAGTACTGAACAATAGCTTCGTGCCTAGGGCTTTCTGAACACATTCCCAGAAATGGGAAATAAAGCGACCATCTCTGTCAGAAATGATGGTCTTAGGAATTCCATGTAGTCTAATAATTTCCTTAGCATATAACTGAGCCAATTGCTCCGTCGAATAGGTCATCTTGATTGCTAAGAAATGGGCGGACTTCGTCAATCTGTCCACAATTACCCATATAGCATCATAACCGTTTGTCGTCTTGGGCAATCCTGAGATGAAATCCATAGAAATGTCCTCCCATTTCCATTCTGGAATCTGGATCGGCTGCAGTGTTCCTCCAGGTCTCTGGTGTTCTGCCTTAACCCTCTGGCAGGTCAGGCAAGTACTGACATACTGAGCCACATCTCTTTTCATTCCGAACCACCAGAACTTTCGTTTTAGGTCTTGGTACATCTTGGTGGTTCTAGTTACTCACGGCTTCAATCTTTATTGGGTCTACCATCACTCCGTGCTTGGATATCACGTGACCCAAAAATGATACTTGTTCAAGCCAGAACTCGCATTTGGAGAACTTTGCGAATAGCTGTTTTTCCCGAAGAATCTGCAATACCACATTCAAGTGTTCTGCGTGCTCTTCGGGGGTTCTCGAATATATTAGTATGTCGTCGATGAAGATGATCACAAACTTGTCGAGGAATGCCGAGAATACCCGATTCATCAAATCCATGAACAGGGCGGGTGCATTCGTCACTCCGAAGGGCATAACTACGAACTCGTAATGTCCATACCTTGTACGGAAGGCCGTCTTTGGGATATCATCTAGTTTTACTTTTACTTGATGATAGTCGGACCTCAGGTCAATCTTAGAGAAGACGGCGGCACCTTTTAGTTGGTCGAACAGGTCATCAATCCGCGGTAAAGGGTACCGATTCTTGATCGTCACATTGTTCAGCGCTCGGTAGTCTATGCACATTCGCATAGACCCATCTTTCTTCTTCACCAACAGCACTGGAGCTCCCCATGGAGAGCGACTTGGGCGAATAAGTCCCTTGTCGAGTAACTCCTGTAGTTGTCCCTGAAGTTCCTTTAATTCAGCCGGCGCCATATGGTAAGGTGCTTTAGAGATCGGTTTAGTACCAGGAATCAACTCGATCTCAAATTCAACTTCTCTATCTGGGGCTAACCCTGGTAGTTCATCTGGGAATACCTCTGGGTAGTTGCATACAACTCTGACATTCTCTAGCTTCTGATCCTCATCTTGACTTGTATCAACTACGTGTGCCAGAAACCCAGTGCACCCACTGTCTAACATCTTACGTGCCTGTAGGGCTGATAAAATCTTATTGACTCTTCTCCTTGGTTCTCCAATAAATTCGAACCTAGGCTCCGCCTCCGGCTGGAATACCACTTTCCTTTTTCGGCACTCGATCGAAGCACCATACTTGCTTAAGAAATCCATGCCCAATATAATGTCATAATCCTGCATGTCGAGCACTATCAGATCGCAGTAGAGTTCTCTGTCTGCAATTCTGATGGGTGCGGCTCGCAGCATATGAGTGGAGGGCATTACTTCTCCCGAGGGCAGAGTTGTTAAGAACTTGTGGTCTAGAGCTTGTGGTGGTATGTCTATCTTTCCAGTGAAGTGTGTAGAAACAAACGAATGTGTTGCCCCAGTATCAAATAATGCAGTAGCATGCTGATAGAAAATAAATATCTAACCTGTGACAACTGTAGAGGCATTTGCCACATCTTCTTGGGTGAGAGAGAATACCCTAGCATCTGTCATAGTTGGCGGGGCTTCTAGTCTCCCTTGGTGGATTGGGGTTCCTTCGATTGCGGCCCGTGATCCGATGTAATCGTGGAGGAGCACTCTGGCCGGGGCATACTGGTGAGAGGTGCGAACTGATAGGACAGTCCTTGATTCTATGCCTTGTCCGTCCACAGTTGTAACATCGATTTGTGCCTTGGTAGCATACTCCAGGGTGTATCTTCCCGCAGGTAGCACACAGAGGATCCCGCTGTCAGGACCTCCTCTAGGATTCTCCCATTGTCTTCTCTTGCCAGTGGGGTTCCCTTTCCAAGCACCCTGGTTCCTCTGACCTCCTGACTGGGCCTGACCCCTGCCTTCGCTCAGTGCTTTCTTTTGCTGATTAATGTTGTTCAAGTAATGCTCGGTAATTAAGGCACTACTGAACAGCTCCTCTGTGGTCTGCGGTCTATGAACTCCGCCGGCCACATTCAGAGCTATTTCTGGTCGGAGCATCTTCAGCATGAGTCTGACCCTTTCTCTTTCCGTGCCGACCAACTCTGGGCACAGGCGTGCGAGTCAGTTGAATCTCTTCACTACCCGGGCCGATAGGTCACCTTGTCGGAACCCAGTGAACTCGTCATAATGCTTGTTGGTCACCCTCATGTGGAAGAATTCTTCGAAGAACTCGTACTCGAAATCTGTCCATCTCATCTGATTTACTTGTCTCTTTGCTTTAACCCATTCCCACCACATTCGAGCATCTCCCGAAAGGCAGAATGATGCACACTTAATCTTCTCGCATTCGGGCGATCCAAGAGGCTCCACGATGCTTTCCACCGTCTTGAACCAGGCCTGGGCATCCCATGGCTCACCAGTACCAGAGAAATTTTCCGGCTTTAGTCTCTGCCACTGGATCAGGTAAGCTTCCTGTCGAACCATCGGGCCGGGGCCCGTTGGTGGGGCAGTAGGGTTTCCTCGCTGATTCGTTAGGGTAGTTATTACTTGTTGTTGTTCTGTAACTTGCCGTTGGAGTTCTGTGACTATGTGTGTAAGGTCATGCGGGGGTGCTAGCTCATCAGCTCTACTACTGCGTCTTCCAGACATGTTTATCTTCATATATTAAGGTAAAACTAGTATAAGTTTTCGTTCGTTGTCCTACGCATACTTAGACTAAAGCTAACATAAAGTCATTTTAAGCTTAAGGCATCATTCATGTTCTCATGCATAGTTTAAGCTTAAGGTATTTCATATCGTACAAGAACAAGCATAAGGGTATCATACCTATTTTCATGCATATTTAAGCTAGAAGCATTTCCTATCATACATGGAAAACAAATTCACAAATTAAAATTAGAAGACATAGAATTCTTACTTGAGCGGCGGATTTGGAGCTTGATGTGTGTGTAGTGGTAAAGGCGATCCGCTCTGATACCACCTTAACGCCACCCTTTTCGGACCACTGAATGTCGGAGGGGCGTAGCGTGTGTGACCGTACATACTTACATTACATACAGCGGAAGACTTTATGCATACTTCTTAATTCTTACAGCGGAAGACTTTAGACATTTTTTTTTTTTTTTTTAAAACATAAACATGCATTGACATATATATATATATATATATATATATATATATATATATATATATATACTTCTTCTTCTTCACATAGAGCATGCATCATAGCATATATAGATACTTCTTCTTACTTCTTCTTTACTTCTTCTTATTAGCATAGAACATGCATCATAACATAGATAGGTACTTAGTGCTTAGTTCAAGTTCTTAAACGACACCATCATAAGCAGGCATAATAAGGACATCCATAGACATCATCATCATAGGTAAACACATATATATGTAGACCTAACGGATCTTCTCCACCATGCCACTACCACACACATTTAGCCCCTCCTGCTGCTCCCATTAGTTTATCCATCCCTTACCCTTATCTGCAGTACGAGGGAAAGATAAACTATAAGCACATAGGCTTAGTAAGATCCTGTCCTACTCACAAAAACCATACATCGACATTAATCATGGCATGTAGCATTCATAACATATAAGCGATATAATGTGTAACATACATGGCATCATCAACTTAACATGTAGCATAAGTAACATAAGTAAATATAACATGTATCATCCATAGCGGCATAACATGAATATATGCTTAACCAACATAACATGCATCGTATGTAACTTAGTAACGTAAACATCATAGCATATCCTCAAACATAACAGGTAACGTATATAACATAAGCATGTAAACATTCCTAACATATCATCAAACATAACATGTAAACATATATAACATAAGCATGTAAACATTCCTAACATATCATCAAACATAACATGTAAACATAGCATCATATCATATCATCAAACATAACATGTAACGTATCTAACATAAGCATGTAGACATTCCTAACATATCATCAAACATAACATGTAAACATAGCATCATATCATATCATCAAACATAACATGTAACGTATCTAACATAAGCATGTAGACATTCCTAACATATCATCAAACATAACATGTAAACATAGCATCATATCATATCATAAAACATAACATGTAACGTATCTAACATAAGCATGTAGACATTCCTAACATATCATCAAACATAACATGTAAACATAGCATCATATCATATCATAAAACATAACATGTAACGTATCTAACATAAGCATGTAGACATAACAATCAGCAGGTAAACATATGCAGGATGTTTTGAAAACATATATTTTAGGTACGTAAATATAAATCTCAACATATTTGGGCCCGGCATTGTACCACTTCTTCATTATCATAGCGTGCATCCCTAAATAGGCCCGAGGTAGCAAGTCTCGAACCTAATAGGTTTCTAGGCCCGAGTCTTATTCTATCGACCTAGAGGCAATCGTCATAGCGTAGAAGCCCATCCTAGGCCCGAGTCTTACTCCATCGACCTAAGGCATCTTGGAGCCCATCCCGTACTAGGCCCGAATCTTATTCCATCGACCTAGGGGCAATCATACATAGAAGCCCTTCCTAGGCCCGAGTCTTATTCCATCGACCTAGGGCATCTTAGGAGCCCATCCCTTCTTGGACCTTGTTAAGGTCTTGGTACAAGCCATGTAGAAGGTAAAATACTTATATGCTTATTTGTACAACATAGCTTATTTCATTAACATAGCATGACATACTTCATTTCATAACACATCATGCTTCATTGCATTAACATAGCATAGCATACTTCATTTCATAACACATCATGCTTCATTTCATTAACATAGCATAGCATACTTCATTTCATAACACATCATGCTTCATTGCATTTAACATAGCATAGCATACTTCATTTCATAACACATCATGCTTCATTTCATTAACATAGCATAGCATACTTCATTTCATAACACATCATGCTTCATTTCATTAACATAGCATAGCATACTTCATTTCATAACACATCATGCTTCATTGCATTTAACATAGCATAGCATACTTCATTTCATAACACATCATGCTTCATTTCATTAACATAGCATAGCATACTTCATTTCATAACATATTTCAAATATCGCATACACATAGACATGGCATAAGGCATGGCATCAAAGTAAGTAAACACTAACCTAAGGCATGTTATCTTCATCTAGCATTATTTAATATCACAAGTGAGCATGAATTCACCCAACTTAAAACACATGTTAACCTATTCATTTAACTTAACCACAACTTCATTTTCATAAGGAACATGTATTAAAACTTCATTTAGTCACCCAAAAGCATAGGTTGGCCGAATGGTCCATAGGGTTTTCTAGGGTTATCTTTTAACCTAATTCATTTCAACTCCTAACATCATCATATAGTTACCAAAACATAGCATGAAACTTCATTGAAACCCTAAAAGCATGGCTTGGCCGAATGGGTCTTGGTGGCCATTAGGGTTAGCTTTTGTCCTAATTCATTTTAACTCCTAACATCATCATATGGTTACCAAAGCATAGCATGAAACTTCATTGAAACCCTAAAAGCATGGCTTGGCCGAATGGGTCTTGGTGGCCATTAGGGTTAGATTTTGTCCTAATTCATTTTAACTCCTAACATCATCATATAGTTACCAAAGCATAGCATGAAACTTCATTGAAACCCTAAAAGCATGGCTTGGCCGAATGGGTCTTGGTGGCCATTAGGGTTAGATTTTGTCCTAATTCATTTTAACTCCTAACATCATCATATAGTTACCAAAGCATAGCATGAAACTTCATTGAAACCCTAAAAGTATGGCTTGGCCGAATGGGTCTTGGTGGCCATTAGGGTTAGATTTTGACCTAAACCCTTTTTCCATCCTACATCATCATCTAGTTACTAAAACATAGCATATAACTTCATGGAAACCTAAAATCATAGCTTGGCCGAATATAACATTTAGATTTCTTTTATAAAACATCAAACGAAGCTACTCGTATGCAGGTGAGGGATACTTACATCCTTCGCTTTGCTTTGGGTGGGGAAGATGACCTAAGGAAGATCAAAACCTAGCCTTCTCTTGCTTGGATAGGGTTCGACCAAAGGTGGAGAGGGAGCTAGAATTTCGGTGAGAAGAAGAAGAAGAAGAGAGGAAGTGGCAAATTAGAACCTTCCCTCTTCTTTATAAAGGGAGGAAGAGAAGTTTCTCTTCTCTTCTTCCATGCCTCTTCATTTACCTTTATCTCACTTATCTATAATCCCCCCCTTCATCTAATGATGTAGTCCTATTGGGCTTCTGGTTAGTGGGTGCATCTATAGGGTTTGGCTATCTCTAGAGGTTTGGGGTTCAATTCCTAGGCCTTGCACCCCTTTTTGGCTTATTTCTTTTATTTTTGGAAAAAGGCCCACCCAAGGCCCATGATCATCAAGCCAAAAATTCCTGTAAAATTGCTAGGAATTTTACGGGCGTTATAGAACCAAGGAAGAAGATGAAGTTACACAACTTAACTTCACACTTTCATAACCCACTATAAGGGGGTTACATGCATGCATGTAACTCCAAGAACCAATGGCTCTTGGTCTCCCTCATGAGGTGGCACCACATGATAAGTCAATGATGATGTAGAGCATCATTATTGGTCGACCATGCCAAGTCATCATCATGACATGACATTTGGTCAAGTCAAACTTGACCTTTCATCTTCCCTCTCAAGTCAAGTCAAACTTGACCTCTTATCTCCCATGGTCGATCAAATCCAACCACTTGATTCAAGTCAATTTGATTTAATGAATCTCTATTCATTAATTTAAATTGAATAAATGAATCAAATCTAAATTAGACTCATTCAACACATGAATCAACTTGAGTCTAACTCAATTAGTCTAATTTGGATTACTCTTAATCAAATTTGGTTCATCCCATGAACCTAATCCTCATGGTTCATCATATGAACCTAATATCCATCTAATTTCCCTTTGTGTGTGACCCTATAGGTTCTTGTAACGTTGGCAATGTCCCTAAACCGATTTAGGAACATAAGCAATGAGCGATATCTAGCAACACATCATTGCTACCCAAGTTACAAGAATGTTGAGCTCCAACATCACCTTTGTGACTCTCACAATATGTGACAATGTCCCTCTATCCTTGACATCTAGATTGACCAATCGAGGCATAGACCGTGTCATCCTCGGTACAATCTATATCTTGAACTCTAAGTAGACTCACTCTAATCAAATGAGCTCAATATACCATATTGACTCATTTGGGCATGACCATGCACTTCGTGGTCTCACTCTATCAAGAATAACGATGTCACTCCCGTCATATAAGAGGGATAGATCCCATCTACATCACTCACATCCCTCCGCATAATTTGTTACATACTCAGTAATCGCCTTAATAGTCCACCCATTTACGGGTGACGTTTGACGAAGCCAAAGTATGCAACTCCTTATGTAGGGAACCATGGTGACTTCAGGTCTAAGGACTAATAGTCATACTAATAGCCACATGAGAAAGTATATGATACTCATATAATGATCCATGATACTTTCTCATGGCGGGTCATTCAGTATACATTCTCCAATGCATACCCATGTGTCAACTTGATATCTCATATCCATGACTTGTGAGATCAAGTCATCGTGTTGACCTACATGCTAGTCTCTACGCATTAACATTGTCCCTGAATGTCAATACTCGACTAGAAATGATTTAGAGTAGTGTTCTCTATATCATCTCATTATCGATTCAACCAATCGATTGATATAGATAAGAACCTACTACTCAAGGACATTATTATATTTAGTTATTTGACACCAATACAAGTAAATATAATAACCATGCCTTTATAAATAGGAATATGATACAATAAAGTTCATACAATAATCATCACATGATTAGCTCTAGGGCTTTCACTAATAGTCATGACATGTTATATGACAAACAAAGCATGACATATAAAAAGTATAGGTATAATAATACCTAAATTTTAATATTAGTTGTCATTTGTTATAATTAGATTTATTTTTCTATATTATTACTTTTCTCCCTAGTGTGCCAAAAACCCAAAATGACACACTAACCTCTAAACCTAAATTGTACCAATTTAATTTATTTTTCATAATTCCAAAAATATATTGGCACATCCTAAAATCTTTTAGAATCATAATATCAACCTTATTTCCAAGGTACCCATAACCTTGAAAATTACCTAAAGTGCCACCTTTACCATGGTTGAGTTAACTACCCATCCAATCAAGGTTGGCACACCCTAAACCCATCTAGCATGAATCAATCATGCTCTTAGGAACCTAAAACCTATTTGAGCTCCTAGGGTAAATTAGATATTCCTTAGGGATAACCTCCCTAGATACCTTCCTAATGACCCTTCTAAGCTTGTTAGCCTTGGTCATTTTGGTCTTACCTAGGTTGACTCTAGGGGTAACTCCCCTTGCAACATTCTTAGTGGCCACCCTAGGTTTCCTTGAAACCCTAGCCACTAGGCACATACCTTGGTCAACTCTAGGGATGACTTCCCTATTGACCTTGGTCTTCCTAGACCTAGTTTGTGTTCCATAATCAAATGGAACACTATGATAAGCCACCTTAGGCTTAGGTTTGTCACCCAAACCCTTCTTGCCCTAGGTTGACTTTTCTCTCTTTGGCCCTTGATGTTGACTCTTGGTCCTAGACTCTTGACTTTGACTATCTGACCCTTTTAGTTGATTTTGCATAATCTTGAGGGTCTTCTCAAGTTTTTCAAGCCTTGACCTCAAGGCTTGATTTTCAATCTCTAATTGCCCAATTTTAGAATTTTGATTAAGTTTTTGGGCATTACCATTTCCTCTAGGCATATGCCTAGTCTATTTAGGATTAAAACCTAGGTGCTCTTGCACCTTTCTAATTGTCTCCCTAGGTAAAATTAGTCTTGAGTTATTTGACCCAGGTTTGTCCTTATATGAATTATTTTTAGGGACATTAGTCCCAAATTTCTCGTTATTTTCAAAATGAAAATTCTTAGCTCCTAAACAAAAGTACTTGTTCATATTAGCATGCTTTTCATAAATTGCAAGAGAATTAAAATTCCTAGCATGCTTTTATCTATTAACTAAAGAAGGGAGCATTACAATATACCTTAGGGTTTGCCTTAGAGGCTCCCCCTACTTGTGAAGCTCCCCTTTGAGTCTTCTTCTCCCCCTTTGGGCATTGATTCCTATAGTACCCCTTTTGATGGCACTTGAAACATACTACAAGCTCCTTACCCTTCCTAATTGAGGCACCGACATCCTTTGAATTTGTGTTGACTTTTGGTGCCGGAGGAGTCTTCTTGACTTTCTTTGGGCACTTATTCTTGTAATGCCCACTTTACCTACACTCAAAGCAAATTATATGATTTTTATTTAAACCTAAATTGCTTGAGTTACCTAGGGTATTTGTAGTGGTGATCGGAGTGGGTTCTTCTTCCCTCCCAGAGGTTGAGGCTTCTTCTTTATTTTGTTCCGGCTCCGGTGTGGATGGTCTCTCCTCTCCCTCAATCCTTGAAGCGGAGGCTTCTTCCACTTCTTCCACCGATCCGGAAATTGATTCCCTATCAACTTCCAAATCCTCAAGCTCTTTAGATAAAGATGTACTTGTTTGAGCTTGAGAGGGTGAGCACTCTTCTTCTTCTTCTTCTTCTTCTTCTTGGATTGATGATGAATTTTCATGAAGCTTGGCCAAATCGCTCCATAGCTCCTTGGCATCCATGCACTCACCTAGGCTACACAAGAAGTCATTAGGAATTAAATCAAAAATGAAATTGATTACCTTCTTGATTTTTTCAAATCTTTGGAGTTGATCTTCACTCCATTTCTTCTTCTTGAGGAAGCCACCCTTTGGTCCTTTTGGATATTTGAATCCTTCTATCAAAATGGGCCACTCCTCAAGGTATTTCATCATCAAAAAGTTTTCAATTCTCACCTTCCAAGAATTGAAGCCTTCTCGTCCATAGAAGGCATAGGGAATTGGGGTGTTGATATCCCATCCCAATTGTTCTTCAAACTCCATCTTCACCCTCTAGCGTTCTCCCTTTGTTGTTATACTTGAAGAGCGGCCTCGCTCTGATACCACTTGTAGGAGATCGTTGGAATGCTAGAGGGGGGTGAATAGCGTCGTGCTATGCGTTGATGGAATACGTTCGCGTTCGTCTCTACAAAACTCGTTATGTGCAGCAGAATAATGATAGTAATAACGAAAAACAAGACAAACATGCAAACACAATTGTTTAATGTGGTTTGGAACCTCAAGGTTCCTACTCCACGATTGAGCTCAATGAGCTCTAGTGATGGACATGCAACCACTAATCAATAACTCCTTCTCGACACAAGTCAGAGGCAGAGAAACCCCTTACAATAGTTTACAACAATAAACTAAATACAACAAGCAAATTCAATATGAAATACAATAAGAGATGCAAAGAAAACTTTACACAAAGCTCTTTTGAATGCTTGCTTGCTAGGTTGATCGAGTAGAACTTGGAGACCCTGAATTGCAGCAGCAACTCGCCCCAAATTGCCTAAAAGAACCATTGCTTTTTCCTCCTTCATGAGCTCCATTTAAAGCTTTAACCTGTGCTGGAAAATGCCGATCAGTCGACTGCTCGGGACCATCAGTCGACTGATGCCACTGTTTTTGTGAGACAACAACTAGATCCATGCTGGAAAGATCCAACAGATCCATCATCAGTCGATTGATTATGACTATCAGTCGACTAATCAAGCCATCACTCGACTGCTGACCGCAGTGGTCGAGTGAGACTCCATTTTGTGCTCCAAAACTTGAGCACCAGTCGACTGCTCAACCAATTAGTCGACTGCCCATCTTTGTCAATCGACTACTAGGCTAATTCCCGTAGTCAAAACCTAGTTGACTCACTCCAGTCGACTGCCACATGACACTAATCGACTGGCACACCTCAAACATGAGGTTTTAGCCCAAATATGGTTCCCCCATACTTGCTAGACCACCCTTAGCCTAGACCTAAGCCTTCTAGCCATCTCCATCAGCCTCACGCCTCTCGGATCCCTCCAAGTCATCCATGACTTGTTCATCCAATACGCTAGCCTTCAGATGCTTCCATCAGCTATGTCATGCTAACGGTGTCTACACCGCCAAGGCACATTGGACTTACGCCGCCAAGACTCCGCTTCGACTTTACACCGCCAACCATTGGACTTATGCTGCTAAGACTCCCTCTTGGACTTTACGCCGCCAATATCAACCCCCTTGGACTTCTCAAATGCCAAGACTCAAGCTTGGACTTTCCCTTGCCAACCCTATGTTGGACTTTCCATGCCATGACCCATGCTTGGATTTTTCCTTGCCAAGACCCATGCTTGGACTTTACATGCCAAGTACTCAAGACTTGGACTTTCCATGACATGGTCAACTCCTATCAACCATCAAAGTCTCCCTCGAGTCAAACTCGAGTCCGGTTAAACCTAACCCGGGTTGATTGTATAAACAATCTCCCCAAAACATCAACAGACATTAATGTGAAACATCAATATCAACTCACTTTGTCAAACATCAAAACATCACTCAAGTCAAACTCGAGTCCAGTCAATCGTGACCTGGGCCGATTGCACCAACAATTATCACACAATTGACTTACACTAAGTAAATTATATTTGAAATTTTCAACTAGCAAAAAATTTTGAATGATAAAGTTTGAGTTGAGCTCAATATCACCTGATCCGATGATTTTAAGCTTGTCGTTGTTTCCAAAGGCTACCGTTCTTA
The DNA here is from genome assembly GCA_025175895.1 of Wurfbainia villosa. NCBI lineage: Eukaryota > Viridiplantae > Streptophyta > Magnoliopsida > Zingiberales > Zingiberaceae > Wurfbainia > Wurfbainia villosa. The sequence goes on along the minus strand of CM045994.1, from coordinate 74,307,354 downwards.
TCGTTTGAATCTAAGCTTTGAAAACTTGAGTTGATCACCGGTCATGTGTCGGGAGCAACCACTATCCAACATCCATTGATCCTACATGCAAGGTATTTTGATCGAATATTGGAATTTTTAAAATTTGGTTATAAGTTATTAGACCTAGATCATCTCACCCATTTCTACATGATCAAACATGTTATCCTTATGTGTTCTTGTGAGATGACTTCAATTTTACTTGATTAATTTAGAATAATCAAAACTAGTCAACCTTGCGTTAGATTCAGATTTGACCCTAAGCTCATCAAGTCATCTTTTCAAGATCTTGGCTTCCAAGTTGTGGCGAGGCATAGGGGCCTTCTTTGATCGGAAAAATGACCACTTCCTTATACAAAACCAATTTCGAGAAAATAGTAACTTGACTTACTTAAGACCACTTCCTGTTCTAACTAGTTTTGGATACGACGAGATAGCTTCAGCTAGTTCCACTCGATCAAGTGAACCGAACTAGATACGCCTTATCTAACTCGAGTACCCAAGACTCTGCTTTCCTAGCATACTATCATCTTGCCGCATCTTGGTACTATGTTATCAAGTATTGACGAGTTATAGTCCCTATCTAACCATTCTAAAAAGAAGAGGAAAAAAACTAAGCATGCAATTTCTAAGTAATAGCACGAATAAGTTTTGTACTAGCTCCCCCTGGACCATTGAATCAGTTCGGTCTTTCCACATAGTGGATTTGGTCTTTGGGAACCCAGTACTGGTTAGATCCTAATTGAGAAATCAAAGTGGTCTTAGGGACCCATGCTTGGACATGTATTCTATTTTGACTTACGATTGACATATACGACTTGTTAGTCATATTTGAGCTAAACCCAAACCCAGCCTTGTTGTACACGACCCTTTGCGATCCAAGTAAGAGGTCAAGTCCCTTGGATCCCAAAGTGAACCTTTCCAACATGTTCCTAAGATCTTCGACTTGACTTTTCAATAGTGAGTTCTCAACTTCGAGCTTTTCAACTTGAGTTGGTTCCTCCTCTTGAACATGATTGGTTGAAGAGGTTAGGGAGACCTCGTGTTTAAGCAGTTTAACCTCCTCGAACAAGGTCTCGACCTTGGACTCGGACTTAGCCAACTTCCTAGTTAGAAACTTAATTGCATTGTATAAAGTACTTATGAGGAACCGACTTACCTTGAGAGTATCTCTTGAACTCGATGCGTATCCGTGGCTTTTCTTGAATAGAGATTCGTAGTCCGACTCATCCTTGGGTTCAGATTCGGATTTCGACTCCGATTCGGTTGGTTTAGCCATGAAGACGAGGTCATCGTCTTCTTCCTCCGATGCCTCTTCCCACGTAGCATTGAGCGCCTTTTTGAACTTTGGTGCTTTATTTTTGAGCTTCAGACATTCCGACTTGACATGTCTGAACCTGTTGCATTCATATCACCTAACGTTAGAACTAGTTTTAGATTTACCTTTGTTGGGTTGAGTGACGGGTCGTCTTCGGCTCTTGATCATCCTCCGAACTAGGTTGACTAGTTCGGTCTCCATCTCTGGATCGACCTCCAACTCGTACTCGTCTTCTTCTTCCTTCGGGGGTGGCTTACTTGCGGGCTTCTTCTTTTGACCTGCAATAAGAGCTATACCTTTCTCGGGTACCGAATTAGACTATTTGTGAAGTTCAAATTCTGAAAATAATTCATCTAACCTAATTTTTGATAAATCCTTAGAAACCTTGTAGGCATCGACCATGGATGCCCACAAGGTAGTCCTAGGAAATGAATTCAAGACATAACTTATTAGTTCATGATTTTTGACCTTTTGTCCGATGTTGTGCAAGTTGTTGACGATGTCTTGTACCCGGGCATGTAGTTGAGTCGCGGTCTCATGTTCCTGCATTTTTAAATTATATAATTTATTAAAAAGAATGTCCCGTTTGCATACCTTTGCTTCGTTGGTTCCTTCGTGCAATTCCACTAATTTGGTCCACAAGTCCTTTGCACTGATGAAGGGGCCGATGCGATTAAGCTCCTCCTTGGACAAGCCGCATTGGAGGATTTGAGTCGCCTTGGCGTCGGCTTAAACTTGTCTTTTTGTAGCATTGGTCCATTGGTCATAATCTAAAGATTCACCCACTTCGTTAGTCGGAAGTGTGAATCCCATTTGGATTATGATCCACATCTCGATTTGGGTCATTGATACAAAAAGAGCAAGAAAAACGAAGAAGAAACCTATTAATGACAAAAACAAGCAGAATGTACCAAGACTCACGTCTTGGATTAGTAGTGCGGGAGAGAATCCTAAACGAACAAAAGAGCTTGAAAAAAAATCGAAATAAACAGAAATAAAATGAAAATAAATCTGTAAAAAAACAACTAGATTGGTGGTTTCACCAAATCTTAGCACCCCCGGCTTTGATACCAATTGTTGGATCGATTAGAGCGCTAGAGGGAGGGTGAATAGTGCAAGACAAAATTCGTTCGTTCGATAAATAATGCGAATGAGAGTAAATACAGCGGAAAGGAAAAAGTACTCGTTTGTTTTTACTTGGTTTACAGCCTTCGGCTGCTAGTCCAAGGCCCTAACAGTCCTAGATCACGTACGGAGGGCAAAGCACTAGAAACACTCCTCCTTGTTAGAGGTAGGAGTAAGCGAATACAATCGATGAAAAAGCTCAAGGTAGAGGGACACTCCCCCTCTCCTTGTTACTATTAAAACATGATAAATAAAGATTTATAGATGACAATAAAAGAGAAAACGAACGACTAAATAAAGTAAGAAAATTAGGCACTTGTCGTCGGAGATGCGGTAGCACTTCATCGTTGTAAGGTCGTCGTAGAAGAGTATCGTAGCGGAGGCCTTTTGGAGAGCTTTTGATGATGGAAATTGGGTGGAGAACCCCTACTTTTATAGCCCTGGAAACCCTAGACGTTCACATCTTCAACCAATGAGAGCAAGCCTCCTATCCCTTCAAAAATGGAGATAAGCTTTGACTCTCCTCGAAGCTGATCCTTGACCAACAGTCGACTGCTGATGGATCAGTCGATTGATACAAGCCATCAGTCGACTGATGGCAAGTTTTTCAGCTAGAAAGAAAGTTAGCTCGAAAAAACAGTTAATACAAGCAAAATAAATGGTCATATACCATCCGATCTCGACTTAGACCTTCCATGGGAGGTCTTGGTCGGATCGTCGCCTAAGAACGTCCCCGTACAGAGGACACGACCTTCCTTGCGCTCACTCACATGAGCTTACCTCAATATTTACCTTGTAGCTTCTGCTTCCGGTCTTCCACCTGATTCCTTTGGCTCCCTCCGAAGTCATCCTGGTGTCGCCCGACCACCACTGTGTAGGGGATCGATCGGCCGGCTAGAGGGGGGTGAATAGCCCTCTTTCGTTGGATGGTGGAATTTGCTCGTCTACAAAGATTATTAGCGCAAGCGGAATATGCAAATACAAATAGACAAAGCAAAAGATAAACAAACAATGCTAACACAAGGTCGTAAGGTGGTTCACGGCTACGCCGCTAATCCACGATCCCCGATCCCCGATTCATCCTCGGTGAATCACTCTGCCAAAACCAATCTACTATTGGTCTCTCCTTTGCATCAAGCTAGGTGGAGGTAACCTTTACAAATCAAGATCACTCTTCTTACAATAGAAATGAAGTAAAAGCAAGTAAGAAGAGTTTAAAGCTTGTGGGGCACTTGGATGATCACTTAAATCATAAGCATTAGCCTCTCAAAGCCCCACACCCTCTCTTTTTATAGAGAGGAAGCTTTTCTTCCCGTTGGCTGCCACCAGTCGACTGCCGCCACTCCAACGGCCTCCGAACACGTTGGATCCCAACCGTTGTAGTCCAATGGAACACTTGGCAGTCGACTGATGGACCTCATCAATCGACTGCTGCCTCTGCAATCGACTGCCCAGTTGGCTATGAACGGTTTTGTGCCCGCGACATCCTCTAGCAGTCGACAGTCATTCCATGGTAGTCGACTGCTGGGCATAAAACCATCAGTCGGATACTAGTCGAACCCATTCGACTCAGAGCAGTCGACTGTCATTCCATGGCAGTCGACTGATGTCGGAAAAACTCATCTGACACTTAGCCATTCGGCCAAGTTCACCTAATGAGCTACTTACAATTCACTCATTCTCTCATCTCACTCGAAGTCCCTCGCCGAAGCTCTCTTCGTTCGCAGCCACGTCCCTCGGCAGCATCAGGCGCACGACTATGCAATGCTCCTTCGTGTCTCTTGCTTCCGAAGTTTGCTTTCTTGGCTTCGCTTCAAGTCATCTCGTCCGACGGTCCCTCGGCAGCATCAAGCGCACGACTCTGCAATGCTCCTTCTCCGACTTAAGCACGAGGTAGTGAGTGGTGAACCCGCCAAGACTCCATGTGCAAATTACTAAGTCCTGCAAGACTTTAACACACATATCAAATCATAATAACATTCTAACTTAAACCCTTTACCACACACATCAAAACCTTATCATGGCAAGAGAATGCCCTAACAATCTCCCCCTTTTTGATGTGTGACAATTCGTTTAAGTTAGGTAAAAATATTTGATAAAACATTAACAAAGGAAAGCATGTAAATAATCATGATTAGTAACTCTCCCCCTTAATACATGAAACTCCCCCTAAATATGTTCCCCGTTACTTAAACATATAGTTTTCTCCCCCTTTGACACCATCAAAAAGATTAAAAACAAGTTTATATATCATGGCATCAAGTCTAGAGAGAAACATAACCAAAAGCATGCCTTAAAACCGTGTATCAGAAATTGTTGGGCTATTTTTCAGGTGAGCAATGATCGCTATCAAGATATGGCAATGATCGGCACAATGAATCGATTTTCTGGATGAATTTCAGAAATGCATTATAAATTCCAAAAAATTCTAAAAATAGTGAAATTTGGGGAACACATTTATTTTAAGTATATTTATTAATGAAAAATAGTTTTCCATGAAAAATCATTATATTTTCTGAGATTTGCTAAAAATCCAAAAGCTTTAATAACCACTAGTTTTTGAGCATGTTAGTATCCATTTTAACACCTAGTCTTGCTTTGGATTGTTTCAAAACATGAATACATGGATTTTAAAGTAAGAAATTGTTTTGAAAACATATGAAATATCCAACCATGATCTTTGGGCAATATGTCTATGAATTAAACATAAGCCTTCCCCATGATTGGTCTATTATTGCTATTTTGATACTTTATATGACCATCTAAATGCCATAGACATTAGTGGACATTTGTATCATCCTAACATCTCACTCATGCTAAGTTTTCAATCAAAGTAGCCTATAGTGAGTGTGAGATGTATCCTAAAGGTATTTGTATCTACTTAACCATTATTTTCATGCAATTCTATCAAGGTTAAGTATCATCCTATCAATCCTCATGATCATAAAGACATATATGAACTAATTTCACATTATGATCATGAAACAAATGTATTCATCAAATAATAATCATGCATTAAGTATTAAATATGATAATAAGTCAAGTATCACCTAAAGCATTATTTAAACCCTATTTCTCATGTTTATGTACCAAATATCAAAATCATAAATCATGATTTCAAACATACATAGCAATTTCATTAACTATCATGATTTAAGCATTATTATCTATTTATAGGCACATTATCATCACCTAACACTATTTTAAAAATATTGTCCCGCCATCCTAAGTCAACCAAAAATATGATATAGGTGAATTCCATATGGTTGACTATCCTAGGGTTTTCCTAACCCTTAAGGATGAATTTTGGAACCCAAAATAAGTTCTTGCCTCTGGGGTTCACTAGAAATTCCTTAGGAATCCATTTTCTAGCTATTACCTTCTTCTTATCTTGTACCCTAGCAATTAGGCATTTATAGGCCTTTTCATTTTTCTTTTCCTTATATCCTAGGCCTTTTTTGTTAAAACTTGCTCTTTGGCTCCCTATGATCATGTTGAAAGTGTTTGAGCCAATAGTGAATTTTTCTAGGGCTTTTGTCAAATAGTCTACCTTTTCCCTTAAAGCCCTATTTTCTTCTATGCATGCATCATTAACATCTAATGGCACATAAAGATCATGTGAGCATGCATCATCATTATTATCATTAAAACATGCTTTTTCTAATTTTTCTTCTAATTCCTTAATTTGATCAAGCATGCTTTTATTCTTTTTCTTTGCTCTAAATAGGTCCTTAGTGAGGCTAGAAATCATAGAAACTATTTTACTAGGTGAAAGGTTAGTTACCATAGTTTCCATGTCCTCTTCTTCGAATGAGGAGGTAGAGGAGGCTCCCCCTTCACTTGAACTTGATCCTTCATTTTCGGAGGAGGAGCAATCCAAGTCGTCAAATGCCATCAATGCTAAGTTGGTGAAAAATGCATTTTCTTCCTCGGATGATGATGATGAGGAGGAGGAAGGGTCATCCCAAGTCCTTGCTTTTAATGCTTTGGCCTTCCCCTTTTTCTTTGCCTTCTTCTCTTCTTCTTTCTTCTTGCTTCCTTTTTTTTTCTTCTTTTCTTCCTTCTTTCTCTTCTCTTCCTTGCTCTTGTTTAGGAGGGGACAATTATCCCTTATATGTCCCTCCCCTTGGCAATTGTAACAAATAATTTTCCCCCTTGGTCTTCTACTCCTATCATTAGATTTATTAAATTGAAAACTTTTTAAAGCACACCTTACCCTCCTTACCATATAGGCTTCTTCCGTGCTATCCATGGAGGAGGATGAGGATGCTTCATCGGAGGAGGAGGGGATCTCTATCTTCTTCTTCCCCTTGTGTGCCATCAAGGCTACTCCTCTTGAAGGTTGAAACTTTGGCTCTTCTTGTATTCCTTCAAGCCTCGTTTCGTGGAGCTCCATTGTTGAGAAGAACTCCTCCAATGTGCTCACTTCTAAATTCTTGGACATATAGAAGGAGTCCACCATTGAACTCCATTTCGATGACCGGGGAAAAGCGTCGATTGCTTTCATAAGCATATTCCAGTTCGAAAGTTTTTCTCCTACACATGTTAGTCCAATCAAAATTTCTTTAAACCTAGAATGCAATGAGGTTACCTTTTCTCCCTTTTCTAATTTTATGTTGGATAGTTGGGAGCGGAGGAGGTCTCTTCTTGCAAGCTTGTCCTCCGAGGTACCTTCATGAAGCTCTACTAGCTTCTCCCACATCTCCTTGGCACTAGAGCATTTCCCAATCCGGTTAACTTCTTGTTGGGGGAGTACATTGTAGAGGTGGTACTTGGCTTTTGAATTTGCCAAATATTCTTCTCTTTGCCTCTTGCTCCACCTTGCTTTCTCCAATGGCTCCCCATCTTCATTTCTAGGCAACTCGAAACCGTTTTCCATAATTAATAAAATTTCAAAGTCGGTTTCAAAGAATACCTCTATTCTCTTTTTCCACCAAGAGAATTCGCCTTCGAATTTTGGTGGGTGAATGTTTGAGTCGGCCATCCTTGAATGTGCTTGTTGTGGCGGTTAGTCCTCGACAAACTTTCCTTCGCTCTGATACCACTTGTAGGGGATCAATCGGCCGGCTAGAGGGGGGTGAATAGCGCTCTTTCGTTGGATGGTGGAATTTGCTCGTCTACAAAGATTATTAGCGCAAGTGGAATATGCAAATACAAATAGACAAAGCAAAAGATAAACAAACAATGCTAACACAAGGTCGTAACGTGGTTCACGGCTACGCCGCTAATCCACGATCTCCGATTCGTCCTCGGTGAATCACTCCGCCAAAACCAATCCACTATTGGTCTCTCCTTTGCATCAAGCTAGGTGGAGGTAACCTTTACAAATCAAGATCACTCTTCTTACAATAGAAATGAAGTAAAAGCAAGTAAGAAGAGTTTAAAGCTTGTGGGGCACTTGAATGATCACTTAAAGCATAAGCATTAGCCTCTCAAAGCCCCACACCCTCTCTTTTTATAGAGAGGAAGCTTTTCTTCCCGTTGGCCGCCACCAGTCAACTGCTGCCATTGGCAGTCGATTGCCGCCACTCCAACGGCCTCTGAACAAGTCGGATCTCGACCATTGTAGTTCAATGGAACACTTGGCAGTCGACTGATGGACCTCATCAGTCGACTGCTGCCTCCGTAGTCAATGCCCGATCGGCTCGGCGGTTTTAATGCCGCGACATCCTCTGGCGATCATTGCCATTCCATAGCGATCATTGCTGGGCATAAACCCATCAGTCGGATACCAGTCGAACCCATTCGACTCAGAGCAGTCGACTGTCATTCCATGGCAGTCGACTGATGTCGGGAAAACTAATCCGACACTTAGCCATTCGGCCAAGTTCACCTAATGAGCTACTTACAATTCACTCATTCTCTCATCTCACTCGAAGTCCCACGCCGAAGGTCTCTTCGTTCGTGGCCACGTCCCTCGACAGCATCAGGCGCACGACTCTGCAATGCTCCTTCGCGTCTCTTGCCTCCGAAGTCTGCTTCCTTGGCTTCTCTTTGAGTCATCTCGTCCGGCGGTCCCTCGGCAGCATCATGCTTCTTCTCCGACTCAAGCACGAGGTAGTGAGTGGTGAACCCGCCAAGACTCCATGTGAGAATTACTAAGTCCTGCAAGACTCCAATGCACATATCAAATCATAATAACATTCTAACTTAAACCCTTTGTCACACACATCAAAACCTTATCATGGCAAGAGATTGCCCTAACACACGGCTCCCTCCGAGTGTTGCTGACCTTCATCTCTTGCTTTAGCACTTTTCTACACACTTGATTTAGCTCGTGAGATAACAAAATGAGCTTAACTTTGTATCGTTTGCTATAATGAAAACTCAGGTTTGACTTAGGTGCCTACTACACCAACACTATCTCGTTGAGATCCAGATCTGGGTCAAACCTCCACATCACCCCTTCTTTGGTGGATATTATCTTGACTCTCCTCAAAGTGATCTGCTTGACTAGTAGTCGACTGATGCTATACAACAGTTGACTAATGGTAGGTTCAGTCGACTGCCAACTTAATCACTCATCTGCAATATAAGGTTAGCACAAAAGTTGTTCATTAATGGTAAATCCGACGGTCCCTTACCGTCCGACCTTGACCTAGACCTTTCTTCGGATGTCCTAGTTGGATCGCCGCCTATGGTTGTCCCCGTACGGAGGACACGTCCTTACCATCACTCCATACCCGGAGCTTACCTTTGGTCCTTATGATTTGTTGCTTATCTTCTGGTCACCACCGAGATTCCTCGACTCCCCGAGGTTCTCCTGGTGTCGCCCGACCACCGAGGTTTCTCGTCCTAAGATTCTCCTGGTGTTGTTGAACTTAGCACAATTTAACACATTTCCTGCACACTTAACATGACATGTGAGATAACATGAATGACTTTAACTTTGAACCTTTGCCATTATCAAAACCTAGGTTTCAATTAATGTTGGGCTACGACTCGAGCACATGAGCAAAAGATGAGAGTTGTAGAGATGAGGATGTTAAGGTGAATGTGCGGACATATGAGGATGGATAGAATAAGAAATGAGAGTATTAGAGAAAAAGTCAGTGTTGCATCTATTGAAGGAAAGCTCGAGAGACATGTTTAAGGTGGTAGGGACATGTATTTAGACGACCAATAAATGATCCAGTTAGGCGATGTGAAATAATGAAAAATATACACATTAAATGAGGAAGAGGAAGACCAAAAAAGACTTGGTTAGCAATAATAAAACAAGATAAAATTTATTTAAATATAGATGATGATATAGTAGGGGATAGAGTCTAATGACATAGAAGGATCCATATAGCCGACCCCACCTAGTTGGATAAGGCTTTGTTGTTGTTGTTGTAATACACTTTATTTGTATGTCTAGGTTATCTAGTTAGAATAACATGACTACCTCCCGTTAACTAAGGTCAATTTTAGAAGCCAATAAGCTGACTGGCCCAAACTTCTTAGACTGACTTCGCAACTTGAGAATTGATCTCAAGGCTCAAAAGCTATCTTATGTCCTTGAAGATAGTCTTCCCCAAACTCCTGCAGACAATGCTTTTAGTGACCAAAATTTGGCCTACCATAAATATGTTGCTGACTCTGACATAGTGAGTTACATTATGCTAGTTGTGATGTCTTTGTTGGTGCAATCAACCTAGGTCATGATTGACCAGACTCGAGTGAGACTTAAGTAGTGTTTTGATATTTGATAATATGCTTGAGTGGGACTCGAGTTGGAGATGAGCGTGAAGTCAAGGAGGTTAAGGTTGACCAGATACTTGACGAGGGAGAAATCCATGTCGATCAAGGGTGACCAGACACTTGGTGTTGGAAAGTCCAACTAGGAGTTGGCAAGGGAAATCTAAGTCGATCAAGGAAGACTAGACACTTGGTGAAGGGAAGTCTTGACAAGTCATAGGGAGACCGTGCTTGGCAAGTAAAGTTCCGACTAATCAGGGAGATTGAGCTTGGAAACTAAAGTCCAACTGTTAGTTGGTAAGGGAAGTCCTAACAGGTCATGATTGACTAGATGTTAGGCAAGTAAGAAAAGTCCAAGTATGGATACTTGAGCCTTGACAGTTGAGAAGTCCCAGAGGGCGACCTCTTGGCAATGGAAGTCCCAGAGGCGTGACCTCTTAACAAAGGTAGACCTAAGAGCATGACAAAAACGATGGAAGCACTTGAAGGCTAGTGAAAGGGTGAATGAGTCATGGAGGATTCGGATGGATCATAGAGGCATGAGGCTGATTGAAGTGTCTTGAAGGCTTAGGTCTAGGCTAAGGGTACTCAGTAGCATGACTAAGTCGATGGAAGCATGATGCACACGAGCATGACCTCAAATCTCCGACGAGGATTGCCTAGGACTCGAAGCGCGTGCTCGTGCTCAACGCCCGCTAGTGCACGGTTGTCGTCAAGTAATAATTTATATATCGATCCCACAGAGACTAAGATTCGAACACCATTTGTCCAGTGGATGTCGTTGTTCGGAGTAAATCTCTTGAGAGTCATGTGTGTGATCAGTCCTGGCTTAGTTACGGTGTCACTTGGAGAAAGCGAAGGTGGTCTCAAAGTTTCTTAAAGGATTCTAGGATTTCGATTTCACTTGTGCATTGTTGAATATGCTATAAATCTAATGCTCCTAGGATCTCCAGTTATAATCTTACGGGAGGATCATCGTATGTTATCTCGATGAACTTTTGCTTCTACCGAAAACTACCTATTCCTAACAAAGTTTCCCTTTCAAATCATCAAAGCTCACGGGGTTGGTATCTTTGGGAGCCCCCTGTCACTGGGGTCCCTCAACCCTTCTAGAGTTGATGTCTCCTACTTTGGGCCTTCTGCTAGAATAGGTTCTTGGGGTACGAGGATGTCCTAGTAATCCCTATGAAGAGATGGATCATATTTCATATCCTCCTTTATTATATTTTACCTTTTACAGTTATGGGAGGGAGGATGACCGCGAGGTTCCTCCTTTGTTCCCCTAGATTTTTGATACAAAGGCTTTCCGCCCTTGTATCGACTATGTGCAGTAGAAGTAGAATCAAAACTCAACTTTCATGAATCTCAACAGACAAAATTGCAAATATATATTCAATAGCAGAGAATAAACATTTAAACTAGCATATCCAACATACACAAGCTACTCTTTAATCCTGGAATCCAAGTATCTACTCCATTAATGAAAGAGAATAAACACAAGACATCTTAATGTAAATCATTACAATGCAAATAGAGTTTAGAATGATGGCAGTACTCTTTGTTCAATTTGTTGTTGTGTCTTGGTTGTACTCCTAGGTGTTGGAGAGTAGATTTCAGTCTTTGAGTCACTTCCTCCCTCCTCATTGTGAGCTTCCGATGCTTCTTAAGGCACCTTCTTGCCATCCCAGCCATCCTCTCCCCGCCCCCCCCCCCCCTTAGGGTTTGGGTGTGTCTTTCCTTCTATAGGAGTGAAGTCACCTTTTCTTAATTACTCACGAAACCCTAATTTGCGTTAAGTTAGGCTGACGCCACACGGTCGGTCGACCATGTGGCACACTGAAAATTGTGCTCCAATTATGGCATCGGGGTTGGGCACGACCATGTGAGATCCACATGACCGGTCGTGTCTTCCTCTAGAGCTCCATGCAATCATCATCTTTTGGTCCAAAGCGTACCCATGTCTTTAGGAACACGGTCAGAGCACGCTTGCCTTCCTTAAGCTCTAATTATGTGCCAATTTACCTCCAAAATGCCGTCCTACACACGAAAATAGAAAAAGTAAATCTTCGAACTAGGAAGTAGTAAATGAATGCAAAACAAGGAAGAATATGCATAAAACAAGTATAAAATGCCACGAGATGTGTGCTAAAACTACTCCTAAAAATATATATGATTTGCACACATCAAAGCACTTGAAGACTAGTGCGAAGGGTGAAGGAGTCATGGAGGACTCGGATGGACCCTAAGGGCATGAGGCTAATGAATGTGGCTTAAAGACTTAGGTCTAGACTAAGGGTAAGTGCCAAGTATGAAGGAATTATACTTGATTTGTTAAACCTCAATTTTGAGGTTTAATAGTCGACTGGTCCAATGTGGTTGACTCCTACTGTGGAGCTCGATTTTTAGACTAGGTGCTCGGCATTGTGCGGCTCGAGAAACAACCATGGTGCTCGACAGTCAACTGTTGTGGAGAAGTAGTCAACTGACCACTATGATCTCGGGAAACTGAAGGGTGCTCGACACTTAGGCAGGTACTCTGCAGTTAACTACTATTGGAGAGCAATTGACTGGCCGCTGGTGCTAGGAAGCCTGAAGGGCGGTCAAGCAATTGAGAAACAGTAGCTCTGATAAGTAGTCGACTGTTGTGGTAGAGCAGTCAACTAGACTCTTGACATTGGTAGGTCAGAAGCAAGGTGCACTCAACTATTGTTATGTTTGAGAGATGTCCTAAGGCAATCACCTTATGACTATTAATTTGATAAATAAAGATTCATTATTTGAGTTCACATCTCATATGTGTTTGATTGGATCTTAAACTCATTTACTAAATGTCCGCAATACGATTCATAGCATGAGAAAATTTGTGATTGGATCACAACTAGTGAGTATCTATACATGTGTAATTATAAAGTATTGAAATATTCCCTAGTCGATGAATTGATGAGTTCGGACATCATCGATTCTATGAGACTAGCACAGGTTATACTCCTTGGTTTATCCAAGCAGCTGCTTCTCACTGGCTGGAGACATTATGATGTTGAGAGTTAAATGTGAATGCTGGTTATGGGTAACTAGTTCATTAGAGTGACCTGCTGTAAGACTTCAAATGGTTATCTGCATATAAGATATGTCAGTGAAGTTATTACTGCAACTCGAGTGCGAGTTTTCTTCGACTTGAGGTATTCAAGTCATCTTGGTCATGGAGACTTATACTTTGACATCTTAGTCGATACATCTCTACGGAGGTGTGGGTAAGGGATGATTGAGTATAAGTTGAAGTGCCCGAAGGTGATTGAATAACCAACAAAGGATTCATCGCTTCTTGCGAGGAGATGTATACCCTATGGCCACTCGTCGGATTGTTACTCAAAGTCTTTGGCCAAAGCATTGCATGTGAAGAGTATGATACTCTTGGATACATGTCGAAGTAATTAGAATCCACTGGATGAGGAAGTATTACTTGGGCTAGGTGTGACGTAGTCAGCCTAGTGGGGACTGACACAATAGATCATATCCTGAATCAAGTGGGTATAAGACGAGTGAAAAGTACGAGACATGATTCATTGTAGCTGCTGAAGGGTTCGGAAATGATTCTGAGATCAACCGTTGATTTTTTGATTAATTGGGGCTCATGATGTACTACTAGTTGCCACTCATGATCATTTCATAATTAATGGTTAATTATGGACAACCAACATAAACCGAGAACCTATAACGTCACGCGCATAACGAATCCTTCGAAGAGACTTAAAGATGAGTTTGAGAATTAGATTCTCAAGATCGAGAGAGATTGAGTTTGGTTGGACCAAATACTTGATAAATATGGAAATATTTATCAAGTTGGAAATGTGAAAGGAGCACGTCTTATGAAGACGGGTTGGGCATTAAGAGGTTTAATTATAAACCAAACCCGTTTGGTTTTAATTAAATGAGTCTTCTTTTGGTTAAGGGCCCAATTAGTGTTTAATGGATGAGATTAAGCCTTAATGGTTATGGACTTATGGATTTGATCTACTAACCCATAACCCATTAGGTTTAGAGTCTATATAAAGAGTTATAAAGGCTAAAACCTAACTTGTCGCCTACCCCTTCTCCTTCCTCTTCTTGCCGCCAACAAGAGTTATTGGGGTTCTCTTTGCCGCTGGCCCTAGCAAGTCCATCTCTTGCTTTAGGTACGGCCAACTCCACCCCAAGGGAGTGAGGAACTTCGACTAAGACTTGGAACAAAGGTTTCTTCCTTTGTGCCCTTGGCCGAACCATGGAGAGTTGGGTTTTGGAGCTTGCCATCGGCCACCAAGGAAACAAGAGTGGTTTCCTATTTTTGTTGGGTTGGCTTTCTTGCTTTCCGATCACCCGACCTTCTTGCTTCGTCTAATAGTGAAGAGAAGGTCAAACTCGTGATTTAGAGAAGTCGTCCTTCCGAAGATTTGGCATGGATAGGAGTAGAGATGAAGCTCCGTGAGCGTCGTATGGTTGATGCCCTTTCGGCTCAACATCATCCGAAAGGTATACCTAATATAAAATTGGTTTTATTCTTAATTTAATGTAAAATTTTATTTGGCGGATATGCCTGCACGTGTTGTAATCTTGCATGCGTGGATGTGTGTGTTGTAATAATTTAAGAAATTATTATATTTTATTCCACTGCGTTCGTTTATGAAACGACAAAAGCACATCTACAGATTGGCTGCAACACAACAGTGGTATCAAAGCCAGACTATGCTTCGACATATTCGTAAAATAGATTTTACGAAGTCATAGTTGGTTGTAGAATTATTTTGGAAACTTTCCTAGTTTCCTAATTTGTTAGGAAAATTCCAAATATGGAATTGTCATAATTTAGAAAATTATATTTTTGGAAATATTTAATCAAGAGAGATTAATTTGGAAATTGTTTCCTAATTAATTGGATTTTCTTGATAGGTATTTGTTTCCTTAAATAAAGTATGTGACTAAATTGAAAATTATTTCCTAATTTAATTTTGGAATTTTGATTTATGGAAATCAATATTCTATAACATATTTTATTTCTGAAAATATTTACCAAATAAAATAAGAAATTAAATTCGAAATTAATTCCTTATTTAATTAGAGGATAATGATTTATGGAAATCAAGATTCTAAATCATATTTTATTTCTAATATATTTCCTAGATAAAATATAATATTAAATTCAGATTTAAATCCTTATTTAATTAAAGAATCATGATTTATGAAATCTAGATTTTAAAATATATTTTATCTTTAATATTTTTCCCTAGACAAAAATATGATATTAAATTTGGAAATTATTTCTTAATTTAATCGAGGAATGTTGATTTATGGAAGCTAAATTCCTAATCGTATTTTTATTCCAAAATAATATAATGACAACTATGGCATAATCATGTCATATCACAAGCCATGTCATATGCCATGATTAGATGCATTTTGTCATGTGTGTGTTGTGACATGTCATCATATACGTCATGCATGCGATGTCATATATGTAGAACATATGCATGAGGATGAGACCTAAAACCCTTATACAAATTTTAAAGCTTACACCTACTGTTAATATGGTAAGAACCAGAGTCTAATTTCTTATTTGAGTTGTTGGCCCACGTCAAGCTCAACCTGAACTTAGATATGTTCGAATCATAGAGATACGATCTCATGATTAACGGGTTGACTTTAACATGAAGCATTGGCTTGTTGATCTCACGCCAAGGTCAATGTGGATAGAGGTGAAGTCGGATGATATACATTTGATGTATACTTGTTAATGTGTTAACAACCCGATGTTTATACGAACATTCAAATAGTTGATAGCATAACGTGATAGTTACATATACGTGATATGTAATCAGTATACTTGATACCTACCACTATAGCTAAGAATAGCTTGTTGGCCTAACGTTAAGGTTGTTCTTATCTATAATGGATATCAACCCACTCGGAGAAAACCTACGATCTCTCGAATTTAAAGTAAAGGCTCTTGAATTCAAAAAGTGAGTGGGAGCCTAATATGTAAATTGTTTACATATCAAATCATCTCTCTTACATTCTTGATTTTGTATTTCTAGGTTAATCATTTGATAATGCCGTCTGTTAATCTACGTTTGATTTTGGAATCGAACAAACTGACTGGGCCTAACTTCTTGGACTGGTTTCGAAACTTGAGAATTGTTCTCAAGGTTGAGAAGCTTGCTTATGTCATTGAAGAGCCTCTTCCCACCAGTCTTGAACATGATGCAACTCTGGACAAAATGTCGGCCCATCAGAAGCATACAACTGATTCTGAGCTTGCCAGTTGCATCATGCTAGAAACGATGACTCCTGACCTACAAAAGCAGCACCAACATATGGATGCTTACACGATGATTAACCATCTTCGTGAACTCTTCGATGAGCAGTTGAGATCCGAAAGGTTCGAGGTCTCGAAGCTTATCTTTACCTCGAAGATGTCGGAGGGTTCATCTGTAGTGTAGTTTGTACTAAAGATGAATGGGCACATCGAGTGGCTAGGATCACTAGGGTTTACGATGGATCATGAATTAAGTATTGACTTAATTCTGCATAGTTTGCCCAAGAGTTACTCACAGTTTATGATGAACTATCGGATGAACAATCTTGAATCCACCATTCCCGAGCTGATCAATATGCTCAAGACTGTAGAACCTTATGTGACTAAAGAATAGAAGACAGTGATGTTGGTTGACTCCTCGAAGAAAGGTTCTAAGAGGAAGTCAAAGCAACAACCCAACGGGAAGAAGAAGAAGGCCAAGACTGGAGAGTCAGCTCCAAAGGGCACATGACATCACTGTGGCAAGATGGGCCATTGGCGAAGTAACTGCAAGATCTATCTTGAGTCTTTGAAGAAGAAGCCAACATCTGATGCCCCATCCCATTCTATTTCCTTTGACGCTTTGATATTGGATACCGGGTGTGGCTCACATATATGTAATGACATACAGGGGCTAAGGAATAGCAGAAGACTTGTCAAGGGAGAAGCGAATCTGCGAGTTGGCAATTGAGCAAAGGTTGCAGCAATCGCCATCAGAACATATTTGTTGAAGCTTCCTAGTGGACTTGTCTTAGAACTGGACAATTGTTATTTTGTTCCTGCATTAATAAAGAATATTATTTCTATTTCTTGTTTAAATAGAAAGGGTTACCATTTGACGTTTAGTAACAATTGTTGTTATATAACCTTGAATGATGTTCTTTATGACACTAGAACTTTATACAATGATATCTACATGTTAGATACATCCAGTGACGTATTCAATATCGAAGCGAGCAACAAGCGTGCTCGAAAGGATGATCAGTTAACCTCCTACACGTGGCATTGTCGCCTTGGCCATATAAGCAAGAAGCGCATGTCAGAGTTACACAAGGGTGGAATTCTAGAATCTTTTGAATTGGATTCATTTGATACATGTGAATCATGCTTACAAGGCAAGATGACAAAGTTGTCCATTTCTGGAAAGGGTAAGCCAGTGGAAGAGTTACTTGGTCTCATACATACTGATGCATGTGGACCAATGTCAATTCATGCTCAAGGAGGTTACAACTACTTAATTACCTTTATCGATGATCACTCATAATTTGGGTATGTATATCTTATGAGATATAAATCTGAAGCCTTTGAAAAGTTCAAAGAATTCAGAAATGAAGTAGGGAAACAACTTGGTAAAAGTATTGAGATACTTCGATCCGATCGAGGTGGCAAGTACTTAAGCCAAGAGTTTCAAGATTATGGTATATTGTCTCAATGGACTCCGCCTTATACCCCATAACATAATGGTGTATCAGAAAGGCAAAATCGAACCTTGTTGGACATGGTGAGATCGATGATGAATCATGCAAGCCTTACTAAATCCTTTTGGGGTTACACACTTGAGACAGCTATTCACTTGTTGAATAGAGTCCCGACTAAGGCAGTCTCTGCTACTCCATATTAGATATGGACTGGTAAGAAACCTCAGTTGTCTTATTTGAAGACATGGGGATGTCCTGCTTACGTGAAGAGGACTACATCAGACAAGCTGGATGCTAAGTCTGATAAGTGTCTATTTATTGGATACCTCAAGGAAACGAGGGGTTACCAATTCTATCATCCCTTGGAAAAAAAAAGTGTTTGTTTCAAGGAATGCTGTATTTCTATAGAAAAAGTTTCTCTTACAAGAAAACAGTGGGAGTCAGCTTGAACTTGAGGAAGTTCAAGAAACTCCAATAGACACTAAAGAGACGCCTATACTGGAACCACAGTCGATTATTCATGATGATGAGACAATGACTGAACCTATCATTACACTAGCTCTTCGCAGATCTGGCAGGTCATGTAGGATCAAAATAATCCGAGAGAGGGGGGTGAATCTCGGAGGTTACAATTTACTTTTAAATTTTAAAGCTTATTTTTATATTTAGAAACGTTAAAGATTTTATAGAAGAAATAAAATGAAATAGAGACAAGTTTCTTTTACTTGGTTAACAACCCTAACCGTGTTGCTACTCCAAGGCCCATAGCTCTTCCGAGAGCTACCTCGATGGACAATCACTATATACCCTTCGATTCGAGAACTCTCGACTTCGAAGGGGTTCCCTTTTTACAAAAATGTGAGATGGGTAACACTCTACCCTCTCTTTGAAGTTAAGTACATACAAGCAAAAATGAGTACAAAAGAAAATTAAGAGCTAATTTATATCGACACTAATGGAAGTTTTGAAGTAGGCACAGAGTGTTGGAAATGTGTCTTTGTGAGGAACCGAAGCTCTTGTGGACGAGTATGAATAGAGGCAACACTTCGACGTCGTAGCAGTATTCTCCTCGGAGCTGGTCGAACATTTATTTTATAAACCTTTTCCAGTTGACTGGAATGCCTTCCAGTTGACTCCATATTAGCCTGTCGATATGGAACTTCTGGTCTTCCAGTCAACTCCAGGTCACTCGACTCCATATCGGGAAGTTTGTCTCTTCAGTTGACTGAAACTCCCCAGTTGACTAAAACTCTTTCCATCTGCGCCGCTAGATCTTCAATCGATCACCAGCTAATCCTGCCAACTGGGTATCCAGTCGACTGACTCATACCCATTCGATTGGACTTCAATCGACTACAATCCATTCAGTCGACTGAAATCCATTCAGTCGACTGATCCTTGTAAAATAAGATTAGCACGAATAGATAACATCAAATATGATGGTAGTAGTAATACTGCTCGATCTCGACTTCTAAGTCCCACACGGACTCTCCGTCAGATTGACGCCTAGCTTTGTCCCCCTACAGAGGACTCTACTCACCTCTCCACTCGAGGCTTACCTGCCGGCTACCTGCCAAACTTACTATTCTTGACATCCGATCTAACCCACTAGGGCTTCTACTAGCTGTCTGGTCTACCTGACCCAGCTGGACTTTTTGTCGATTGTCCGATCTCCTGACCCAACCGGTCTTCATGCCAAATGTCCGATCCACTCGACCCATCTGGACTTCATGCCTGGTGTCCAATCCTCTTGATCTTCAAGACATTTGCCTAGTGTCCGATCAACACGACCTACTAGGACTTCCTGTTAAGCTTGCATACTTAACATTGATATTAGAACACAAGTAACTCCTAACTTTAACTATGGTTCATACATCAAAACCAAGGAGTGATGCTCTCTGCATCAATAATCTCTCCATTTTTGATATATAACAACACATCAGTTAAAGTTAGAAGAATCAAACTACAAATATTCAATTATAGCATATATCATAAATGCATTGGGTTAAAAATGTATATGCATGAAATGCTCATATGCATAAAAAACTTAAAATTTTTAAATCTCCCTCTCTTCAAGTCTCTTCTCTCTAACTTTAAATCTCCTCTCTCCCCTTTGGCATACATCAAAATCAAAATTAAGTTCAAAATGCCACAACTTTAAAGCTGAGAATTAAAGTTTTAAACAATTTTTTTTATAAAAAATGCTTAGGTTTATCAATACTCCCCCAAATAATATTTTCTTTTAAAGATGGGATCTCCCCTTTTATCTTTCGGTTTCAAAATTTTCAAAAGATTAATTTTCAAAACTCAATTATCAAAATTTATCAATGCTCCTTCTAAAATGTTTTTGAAATTCTCAAACTACCTTAATTTTCAAAATCTTTGAAACTCCCCCTTAATAAAAATTCTTTTTAAATTTTCAACTTTCAAAATTTCTCAAAATTTTCTAACTTCCTCTTAAAAACATTTTTCGAATTTTTTTAATTTTCAAAATTCTAACTCCCCCGTAATAAAAATATTTTTCAAAATTTTAGTTTTCAAAATTCTAACTCCCCCTTAATAATAGCTAAAAATTTAAATGAACCTTAAAATTTTCAAAATTTTCAAGATGATGAAAATGTGATAGAAAATATGTCCAAGCATGAAATCAAAACTATTATTTTTATACTTAAAAATACACATCTAAAAATTATCCTTAAAGCAAATGCCCAACTCTTTACTAGCTCAAGTGATATAGAATTATCATCAAACTTTGAATTAGAGTTAGTCACCGATGTGATTGATTTGCTCTTGTAAACCCCGTGTTGGTTCATGTCGATGCACTGAATCTACATTTGGAACTAGGGGTGCAGTCCTAACATCTCACGCCCATCTTCGTGGTTCAATACACAAACATGTGATCCTAGGTGTTTGTGAGATGAGAAGGCTTACCTTGGTCTATAGGATCATGAAATCTAAATTGACCTAGTCTAGATTGTTTTTTAAATTTCCTTTAAAAACAATACAATATAATATTACTTTTCAAAATAAATTTTGAGTAATGAAAGCATCCTAGTCTACCAAGCATAATCCTAGTTGTTTTCTGAGCATACTAAATTCAACTTCGAGAAGTGGTTTAGTGAAGATATCAGCAAGGTTAGATTTGGACTCAATATAGTTGAGTTCAATACTACCCTTTGCCACATGATCTCTTACAAAATGATGTTTAACATCAATGTGTTTAGTACGTGAGTGATGTATTGGATTTTTAGTTAAATTTATTGAACTTATGTTATCAACTAATATTTTGACCTTTTTGTAATCTAATTCAAAATCTTTAAGTGTGTGCATCATCCATAATAATTGTGTCACACATTCACCTAATGCTATGTATTCTGCTTCAGTTGTGGAAAGAGCGACACAATGTTGCTTCCTACTGATCCAGCTTACAAAGCATGATCCTAAGAGTTGACATCCTCCACTAGTACTTTTTCTATCTAGTTTGCACCCTGCATAGTTTGAGTCAGAGTATCCTACTAACTCAAAGTTATTAGATCTTGGGTACCACATACCTACATTAATTGTTCCTTTAACGTTTCTTAGGATTCTTTTGACATGTGTTAAATGTGATTCCTCAGCACAAGTTTGATATCTAGCACACATACTTACTGTAAATAGTATGTCGGGTCTACATGCAGATAAGTATAGTAAACTACCTATGGCACTCCTACAGTACTTTAGATCGACAGATTTTCCTTCTTTGTCTTCATTTAATATAACATTTATTGCCATTGGTGTTTTAATGTCTTTTGCATTTTCCTTGCAAAATTTTTTAATTAATTCTTTTGCATACTTGTTTTGGTATATATAGTTACCGTCTCTTGTTTGTTTTATTTGTAAACCTAAGAAGAAGTTTAACTCACCTACTAAACTCATTTTGAATTCTTGTTCCATTAGGTTTATAAATTCTTTTAAGAAGTTTGAATTTGTTGATCCAAAGGCTATATCATCTACGTAAATTTGAGCAATAAAAATGTCTTGGTTCAAGATTTTTTTTGAAAAGAGTTGAGTCAATTTGACCTTGTCTGAAGCCTTTTGAGATTAGGTATGAAGATAGTCTCTCATACTAGGCTCTAGGAGCTTGTTTTAATCCATATAAGGCCTCTTTTAATTTATATACATGATTAGGGTATTCTAAGCTCTCAAAACTTGGGGGTTGACTTACGTATACATCTTGTTTTATTACTCCATTTAAAAAGGTGGATTTAATATCTATTTGGTATATCTTGAATCCTTTATGTGCCGCATAAGCTAGCAACATCCTAATTGACTCAAGCCTAGCTATTGGGGCATAAGTTTCATCATAGTCTAACCCTTCCACTTGACTAAACCCCTTAGCTACTAATCGAGCTTTATTCCTTATGATTTCTCCTTGATCATTTAATTTATTTATAAATACCCATTCAGTGTCTATTATTGATTTATTTGATGGTGGAGGTACTAAGTCCCACACTTCATTTCTATTGAATTGCACTAGTTCTTCTTGCATGACTATTATCCAATCAGTGTCCGGTAAAGCCTCATCTATTGATTTTGGTTCTATTTTTGATATTAATGTGATTTGAATCAAGTTTCTTAAGGTTGATCTAGTTTGAACTCGTAGAGTTGGATTTCCTAATACTTGTTCAAGTGGATGGTTAGGATTAATTCTAGATGTCTTTAAGTTTTCTTCACATTGGGTTTGTTCTTCTTCATCATGTGTAATTTCATTTAGCTCATTTTGATTATTTTTTAATGTGTTTATTTGATTATTGGTAATTTCTTCTTCATCAAACTTTACATTAGTTGTTTCTTCAATTTTTAGAGTTTTCTTATTATAAATCCTATAGGCCCGACTAGTGGTCGAATATCCAAGAAATATCCCTTCATCAGTTTTTGAAGAGAATATTCTAAGATGGTCTTTCATATTTAAAATAAATACTTTGCATACAAATACTTTTAGATATGTTATTGAAGGTATTTTATTATTAAAAATTTCATAAGATATTTTATTATGTAATTTATTAATTATTACTCTATTTTGCACATAACATGCAGTGTATTAGTGTCAGCCCTTAGTGTCAATCATGAGATGATTGATTAGGGATCATGTGTATCATATTTCATTAATAAAAGGCAAAGATTGTTTATTATATTTACTTTATGCATGTGCTAGCTAAAATAAATATAATAATGCCCTTGAATAGTAGGTTCTAATCTACAGTATATCAATTGGTAGAATTGATTATGAGAAGCTGTAGAGAATACAATTCTTAAAATTCTTAGTCAAGTATTAATAGACAAGGGCAATATTAATACATTGAGACTAGCATGTAGGTCAATGAATGACTTGATCTCACAAGTCATGGATATGTTATATCACATTGACACATGGGTATATTGGAGAATATATTTACTGAATTGACCTGCCAAGAGAAAGTGTCATGGATCGTTATATGAGTGTCATATACTTTCTCATGTGACTATTGGTATGAATAGTCGACCTGAAGTCACTACGGTTCTCTACATAAGGAGTTATGTACTTTGGTATCATCTAACATCACCCGTAACAGGGTGCACTATCACGGTGATTACTGGGTATGTAATGAATTATGTGGAGGGATGTGAGTGATGTATATGGGATCTATCCATCCCATATGACGGGAGTGATATCTTTGGCCTCTTGATTGAGTAGGACCACGAAATGAATGATCATGCTCAAATGAGTCAATATGAGATATTGAGCTCATTTGTTTGAGTGAGTCTACTTGGGAATCAAGAAACATAAAGATCGATAAGGGGATGACACAGTCTATGCCTCATTGATCGATCTAAGATATCAGAGATAGAAGGACACTGTTATACATAATAATAGTCACGGAAAGGTTGTCGGATCTCGACGATCTTGTAACTTGGGTAGCAATGATGTATTGCTAGATGCCACTCATTGCTTATGTATTTAAAATGGTTTTAGATACATTGCCAACGTTACAAGAGCCTATCTGTTTTGGAGATGGTTTCTTTTAGTTGGACTAAAAGAACAATTGAGCATGTGGCCAAGACTTGAGTTAGACTCAAACTGGTTAAACTTGAGTTAGACTCAAGTTGAACCATGGAAGATGATTCATCATCATGCATGATTAATGTGATTAATCATGCATGGGAATACCAAGGGCCTTGGTATTCATGATGAAGAGGAATACCATGAAGAGGAATGCCAAGGGTCATGGTATTCAATAGGAGATAAGGGCATTGATGGCAAGGGTTGCTAATGGCTTGGTGATTAATGCTTTGAACGTGAAAAGCTAAAAGGGAGGAAACCAATTGGAATTGGTGAGAGGTGTTCCAACGTGCAAGCCAAAAAGACAAGAGAAGTGTTCTCTCATCCCTCTTCTTCCTCTCCTTCTTCTTCCAAAGGGTTCTTGGCGTTTTGCTAGGGGTTGCTAGAACAACGTGACTCTAAAATGGGTGGGTGTCAGTGTGGATACCTTAGAGATACAGTTATCCTTACCATATTGAGATCCGACAGTATTTAGAAAAGAAGGATTGCGAAGGGCACACACCGAAAGTATACTTCTCATTCTAGATAAGATCTAGAAAAGTAGGGTACGAAACGACTTATATAGTTTTGCATGGATCTCTGGTGGAGATGTTTTATTATTTAAAAAGATTTCATTAAGATATTTTATTACTCTATTTTCATTAACATGCGGTGTTATAAGCATTTTGCACCCATAATGTGTCATATTTATAGCTCATCGTAGCTAGGTAAGTTATATTCATTTAACATTTACCTAACAGCTTCTTGTAGAGTTCTATTTTTTCTTTCTACTATTCCATTTTGTTAGGGTGTTCTAGGGCATGAATATTCATGATGATATCCATATTCTAGACACATTGTTGTAAATTTTTCATTTTTAAATTCTCCTCCATTATCACTTCGTATTCTTTTTATCTTAAGGTCTTTTTCATTTTCTATTAGTTTACTAAAGTTTTTAAATACTTCAAATGTTTCATCCTTTTGTTTTAGAAATTTTACCCATGTAAACTGAGAGTAATCATCTATTATCACTAAAAAATATAAATTTCCACTTAATGATTTTACCCCATGTGAATCGAACAAGTCTAAGTGAATTAACTCAAGTATTGAACTTGTTCGACCTTGATTAGTTAATTTATGTTAGGACTTAGTTTGTTTTCCTTGTTGGAAAGCATTACAAACTTTGTTTTCAATATTTTTAAGTTTGGGCAAACCTCTAAGTTAGTTTCACTTAACTTCGTTATATTCCTAAAGTTGATGTGAGCAAGTCGTCTATGCCACAACTAACTTTCCTCTTGTTGTGTCATATGACATTTAATTTAGGATCTTTCTAAATTTATTGAATATATATTTTTATTCCTAACTCCTTTAAGTAATATTTTTGGGTTTTCAATATTGTTAATCAAGCATTCATTGGATAAAAATTTCACTTCATAACCAGCATCACATAACTGACTTATACTAAACAAGTTAAATTTGAAATTCTCTACAAGAAAAACTTCTTGCATAGTTAAATTTGACTCTAATTCAATGTTACCTGATCCAATTACCTTAAATTTTCCATTGTTTCCAAAGGCGACTGAACCTAGATTCTTGTAGCTTAATTTTGAGAACTTTTGACTATCTCCAGTCATATGTCTGGAGCAGCGACTATTCAGAATCCATTGGTCCATTCTGGAGTCCTACATGAATTAAAACTTTTTAAGAAAATTCACACCTTGAATAAGATGAATCATCTTGAATTGATTTGTGTTGTAAATTTATTAAGTTAAGTTTAGTTTAAGTAAGTTTGTTTATTTTAACTTGAGTTTAGTTTAAGTAAATTTGTTAAGTTACGTAAATTGTATTAAGCTAATTAAGCTTGATTAAATTCTAAATCATCTCACCCAAACTAGGTTTTCAATACACGTTACTCCTATGGGTTTTGTGAGATGAGGATTTCTTTTTATCTTAACTAAATATAATGATTAATTTCAAAGTTTTTAAACTTGTGTTAGATTTAAGCTTAGCTTGAGCTAGTCAAGTAGGCTTTTCCAACATTGACTTCCAGGTCGTGGCGAGGCACATGACCTTCTTGGATATTGGAACAACGACCACTTCCTAGATAAAGTCAATGAAGGAATTAAGTACTTGATTCACTTTGGACTAAGCCTTGGTCTAACTAGTCAAAGAATTAGTGAGTTAGCTTCAATCGGTTCCACTCGACTTAGTGCACCAGGTCGTGGCGAGGCAGATGGCCTTCTTGGATATCAGAACAATGACCACTTCCTAGACATGCACTTCGAAGAGCTTCCCTAACTTACTATCAGTTCACTTCATCTTAGTACTAGGTTGTTCAAGTTTAAACTACTTTGTTTCCTATCTAGTCCATTCTAAATTAAGCAAGTAAAGTAAACTAAAGCATGCAAGAGTTTAACTAAACAAGGAAACAAGCAAAGTATTAGCTCCCCCTAAGTGATAGCTAGGTTGAGTTTTGTTCACTAAGTGAACTTGACTCTTGAGAACCCAAAATTGATTTGGTATAACTTGGTTGACTAAGCTAGATTTAGGAACCCATGCTTGGACTTGATTCTTAGCATTTCGGCTAAGTAATGACATGTATGATTTATAGGAGGATTTAGCTATGTGTTCGATGTTGGTGCAATCGGCCCAGGTCACGATTGACCAGGACTCGAGCTTAGCTCAAGAGATGTTTTGATGTTCGACAAAAACATATGACAATGTAATTGTCATGGGAAAGTCCAAGTCTTAGGTACTTGGAATGGAAAGTCCAAGTGGGACACTTGGCATTTGGGAAAGTCCAAGCATGGGTCTTGGCAATGTAAAGTCCAAGCATGGGTCTTGGCAAAGTAAAGTCCAAGCATGGGTCTTGGCATGGAAAGTCCAACATGGGTTGGCAAGGGAAAGTCCAAGCTTGAGTCTTGGCATTTGAGAAGTCCAAGGGGTTTGATATTGGCAGCGTAAAGTCCAAGCGGAGTCTTGGCAGCATAAGTCCAATATACCTTGGCGGTGTAGACACCATTAGCATGACATAGACGATGGAAGCACCTGAAGGCTAGCGCGATGGATGAACAAGTCATGGATGACTTGGAGGGATCTGAGAGGCGTGAGACTGATGGAGGTGGCTAGAAGGCTTAGGTCTAGGCTAAAGGTGATCTAGCAAGTATGGGAGAACCATACTTGGGTTAAAACCTCATGTTTGAGGTGTGCCAGTCGACTGGTGTCATGTGACAGTCGACTGGCCTGAGTCAACTAGGGTTTGACTGCGGGATTTGGCCTAGCAGTCGACTGCTAGAGGAGGGCAGTCGACTGATTGGTCGAGCAGTCGACTGATCTTGTGATCAGTTGACTAGTGCTCGAGAAATCGAGCACAAAATGGAGTCTCACTCGACCGCTGTGGTCAACAGTCAAGTGATGGCTTGATCAGTCGGCTGACGGTCATAATCAGTCGACTGATGATGGATCCGTTGGACTTTTCCAGCGTGGATCTAGTCGTTGTCTCACGACAACAATGGCATCAATCGATTGATATTCCTGAGCAGTCGACTAATTGACTTTTTCCAACACAGGTTGAAGCTATAAAAGGAGCTCGTGATGGAGGAAAAAGAAAGGGTTTCTTGAGGGCATTTGAGGCAATTTGCTACTGCAAATCAGGGTCTCCAAGTTGATATCAAGCAACCAAGTGATCAAGCATCCAAAGAACAATTGTAAAGTAGTTTTCTTTACTTGTATTGTATTTCATTATTGTAATTGCTTGTATCCATTTAGATTATTGTTGTAATCTATTGTACGAGGTTTCTCCACCTCCAACTTGTGTCGAGAAGGAGTTATTTGTGATTAATGAGTGTGTGTGCATCACTAGAGCTCTTTAGAGCTCGATCCGTGAAGTAGGAACCATTCGGTTCTGAACCACATTATATCCTTGCGTTTGTGTGTTTTCGTTATTGCTTTATTATCTTTGTTTCCGCTGCGCTAACGAAAATTGTAGACAAGCACGTGAACGATTTTCATCGACGTATAGCACGACGCTATTCACCCCCCCCCTATAGCTTCCAATTGATCCCCTACAAGTGGTATTAGAGCGAGGCCGCTCTTCAAGGTTTAACAACTAAGGGAGCACGCTAGAGGGTGAAGATGGAAGTTCAAGAACAATTAGGATGGGACATCAACACACCGGTGCCCTACACCCTATACGGACGAGAAGGCTTCAATTCTTGGAAGAGAAGAATTGAAGATTTTTTGATGATGAGAGACCTTGAGGAATGATCCTTATTAATGGAAGGATTTGAGTATCCAAGAGGACCAAAAGGTGGTTTTCTCAAGAAGAAGAAATGGAGTGAAGATCAACTCCAAAGATTTGAGAAAAACAAGAAGGTAATCAAATTCATTTTTGATTTAATTCCTAATGACTTCTTGTGTAGCCTAGGCGAGTGCATGGATGTCAAAGAGCTTTGGAGCGATTTGGCCAAGCTTCATGAGAATCCATCATCGGTCCAAGAAGAAGGGACCAAAGAGGCGAGCACATCATCCTCACAAGGAAGTGAGGACTTGGAGGTTGAGAGATCATCAACATCCAAGGAAGAAGAGGAAGTAGAATTGGAGGATACCTCCACCTCTAGGATTGAGGGGGAGGAAGTTAGACAACCTTCCAAGTCGGAGCAAGAGGAACAACCTTCAACATCCGATCAAGATGAAGAAGCTCAAAATCCGGCCACCACCACTCTAGGTAACTCAAGCAACTTAGATTTAAATAAAAATCATATAATATGCTTTGAGTGTAGGGAATCCGGATACTACAAGAGTAAATGTCCGAAAAGGGTAAAGAAAGCTCCTCCGGCACCAAAAGTCAAGGATGTCAGTTCCCCAACCATCAAAAGCAAGGAGCACATTATTTGCTTCAAATGTCGACTACCGGGACACTACCAGAGTCAATGCTCTATGGGGAAGA
The DNA here is from genome assembly GCA_025175895.1 of Wurfbainia villosa. Lineage (NCBI taxonomy): Eukaryota > Viridiplantae > Streptophyta > Magnoliopsida > Zingiberales > Zingiberaceae > Wurfbainia > Wurfbainia villosa. Next base: position 74,278,464 of record CM045994.1, on the reverse strand, counting down.
AGAAGGGGAAAGAAGGAGCTACACAAGTAGGGGGAGCTTCCAAAGCTAACCCTAAGGTATTTTTAAATAAAGCTCCTTATTCAAATAATGTCAAAACGCATGCTAGGAATTTTAATTCTCTTGCAATTTATGAAAAGCATGCTAATAGGAACAAGTACTTTTGTTTAGGAGCTAAGAATGTCAACCTTAGAAATAAGGGGAAATTTGGGACTAATGTCCCTAAAAAATATTATCTAAGGAAAAAACCTAAGTCAAAAAATTCTAGACAAATTCTACCTAGGGAGACCATTAAAAAGGTACAAGAGCATTTAGGTCTTAATCCCAAATGGACTAGGCATATGCCTAGAAAGGACAATGCCCAAAGATTAAATCAAAATTTCAAAATTGGGCAATTAGGGATTGAAAACCAAGCCTTGAGGTCAAGGCTTGAAAAACTTGTGAAGACCCTTAGGAATATACAAAATCAATTTAAAGGGTCTAATGGTCAAAGTCAAGGGTCCAAATCTCAAAGTCAACACTTAGGACCTAAAAGACAAAAGTCAACCAAGGGCAAGAAAGGTTTGGGTCACAAACCTAAGCCTAAGGTGGTTTATCACATAGTGTTCCATTCGATTATGGAACACAAACTAGGTCTAGGAAGACCAAGGTCAATAGGGAAGTCATCCCTAAGGTTGACCAAGGCTTGTGCCTAGTGGCTAGGGTTTCTAAGAAACCTAGGGTGACCACTAAGAAGGTTACAAGGGGAGTTACCCCTATAGTCAACCTAGGTAAGACCCAAATAACCAAGGCTAACAAGCCTAGGAGGGTCATTAGGAGGGTATCTAGGGAAGTCATCCCTAAGAAATACCTAATTAACCCTAGGAGCTCAAATAGGTTTTGGGTTCCTAAGAGCGTGATTGATTCACGCTAGATGGGTTTAGGGTGTGCCAAACTTGATTGGATGGATAGTTAACTCAACCATGATAAAGGTGGCACTTTAGGCAATTTTCAAGGTTATGGGTACCTTGAAAATAGATTTGATATTATAATCCTAAAAGATTTTAGGATGTGCAAATATATTTTTGGGATTATGAAAAATCAATTGAATTGGCACAATTTAGGATTAGAGGTTATAGTGTGTCATTTTGGATTTTTGGCACACTAGGGAGAAAAGTTATAATATGGAAAAATAAACTTAATTATATCAAATGGCAACTAATATTAAAATTTAGGTATTATTATACCTATACTTTTTATTTGCCATGCCTTAATTGTCATATGACATGCCATGACATCATATCTATTTTTAAATTATTTAATATGTCATAATCATGTTTAGGATTAAGGATTAATGTCATGTGTTTTTAGATTATATCATATGCCATGGCATCATGATCATTGCCATGTTTAATTATTGCTATTATTATGCCATGATCATTTTATGCATTTAAATTGACTAAAATTGATTTAAGGATAATGACATGACTTGGAGTCCTATTTATAAGGGAATCAAGTAGGGTTGCCTTAGAAAAATGCATGAAACCCTAGATTAAATGAACCAAAACCTATATCTTACATTAAATTGACATGTATGTGTATGTTATACACCCTAGATACATGTGAGATGCTAGGATATGAGTTAAGTTCAAGGTGCATAGTTCTTACATCTAGATGAACTAAAACTCATCTAAAATCATTGATGGATCATTGGGAAAGCTTGTGTACAAGTCATGTACATTGAGCCCAAGGAATATGATCCAAAATAAGGTTTTGAAAACATTTTAAAATCATTTTTGAAAAACCTTGGTGAAGTCTATCTTTTGATAGCAATCACCATTGATGAGATTGATACAAAGTGAGCCAAAACTTAGAAGTTTTCTTAACTTTTGAATTTTGTATCAATTTCAGTATTTTATGGGTAAAATAATTTTCAAATATTTTTCACCCATTGTATTGATTATAAGTAATATACGTATAAATTTTCATGATTTTTCGATATACGTAGAATTACTTATGATTTTCTGAAATTCGACTCTGATAATTGAAATTCGGAAATTTATCACGATCGCCTCGGGTGGCGCTGATCGATGTGAGTGTCGAGATCGTAATCGACGGAGTTGACTACCAATGCTGATTTCGGGAAAACAAGGTATGTTTAGCCCATGTTCAGCTACGGTTAAGGTTCCTAACCACTTCTAACCCTAAAATATACTTTGAGAAGCATTATAAAGGGTGAAAATCCATTGGATATTGATTAGGAGAGGTGTTAGGGTAATGTATCAAATTTAAGGTGCCGAGCGTTCATGTTTGAACTTTTAACCTTATTTTTGATGATTTAGAGTTCCTATTGGTTTAGGGACTTCCCAAGGACATTGTTGGTGCAATGGTCAAGGGGGAGCAAGCCTTTAGGGGGAGGTATCCATCTTGGGATGATGGATGTACATTGCAACTTCTGAAGTAGCAAATGAGGCAGTTTGGATCAAGAAGTTCATCTTCGAACTTGGGGTGGTTCGGTCCATTATTGAAACATTACCAGTTTACTGCGATAACACTGGAGCAATCACACAGGAAAAAGAACCTACGTCTCACCAACGATTCAAACACGTTCTTCGGCGATATCATCAGATTAGAGAAATCATCAGCAGGAAAGAAATACAAATCGAAAAGATTCCCACAGAAAGGAGCCTAGCAGATACTTTGACAAATGCTCTATCACAAAGTAAGTTTGAGAGTCACATCACGGACTATGGGATTGGATACCATGGTGATTGGATTTAGGCCAAGTAGGAGTCTGTTATGTTTGAGAGGTGTCCTATGGCAATCACCTTATGGCTATTTATTTGATAAATAAAGATTCACTATTAGATTGCACATCTCATATATGTTTGATTGGATCTTAAACTCATTTACTGAATGTCCGCAATATGATTCATAGCATGAGAAAATTTATGATTGGATCACAACTAGTGAGTATTTCTACATGTGTAATTATGAAGTATTGAAATATTCCCTCGTCGATGAATTGATGAGTTTGGACATCATTGATTCTGTGAGACTAGCATGGGTTATACTCCTTGGTTTATCCAAGTAGCTACTTCTCACTAATTAGAGACATTGTGATGTCGAGAGTTAAACGTGGATGTTGGTTATGAGTAACTAGTTTGTTAGAGTGACCTACTGTAAGACTTCACATGGTTCTCTACATATAAAATATGTCAGTGAAGTTATTACTGCAGCTCGAGTGCAAGTTTCCTTCGACTTGAGGTATTCAAGTTATCTTGGTCATGGAGACTTATACTTTGACATCTTAGTCGATACATCTCTACGGAGGTGTGGGTAAGGGATGATTGGGTATAAGTTGAAGTGCCCGAAGGTGATTGAATAACCAACAAAGGATTCACCGCTCCTTGCAAGGAGATGTATACCCTATGGTCACTCATCGGATTGTTACTCAAAGTCTTTGGCCAAAGCATTGCATGTGAAGAGTATGGTACTCTTGGATACATGTCAAAGTAATTAGAATCCACTGGATGAGGAAGTATTACTTGGGTTAGGTGTGACGTAGTCAGCCTAGTGGGGACTGACACAATAGACCATGTCCTGAACCAAGTGGGTATAAGATGAGTGAAAGGAACGAGGTACGATTCATTGTAGCTACTGAAGGGTTCGGAAATGGTTCCGAGATCAACCGTTGATTTTTCAATTAATTGGGGATCATGATGTACTACTAGGTGTCACTCATGACCGTTCCATAATTAATGGTTAATTATGGATGGCCAACATAAACCGAGAACCTATAATGTCACGTGCATAACGAATCCTTCGAAGAGACTTAAAGACGAGTTTGAGAATTGGATTCTCAAGATCGAGAGAGATCGAGTTTGGTTGGACCAAACACATGATAAATATGGAAATATTTATCAAGTCATAAATGCAAAAGGATCACGTCTTATGAAGACGGGTTGGGTATTAAGAGATTTAATTATAAACCAAACCCGTTTGGTTTTAATTAAATGAGCCTTCTTTTGATTAAGGGACCAATTAGGGTTTAATGGATGAGATTAAGCCTTAATGGTTTTGGACTTATCGATTTGATCCACTAACCCATAACCCATTAGGTTTAGAGCCTATATAAAGATTTATAAAGGCTAAAACCTAATTAATCATCATGCTTAATCCCCTTCTCTTCCTCCTTGCCGCCAACAAGAGTTGTTGGGGTTCTCTTTGCCGCCGATCCTAGCAAGTCTATCTCTTGCTTTAGGTCCGACCAACTCCTCCCCAAGGGAGTGGGGAACTTCGGCTTAGGCTTGGAACAAAGGTTTCTTCCTTTGTGCCTTTGGCTGAACCAAAGAGAGTTGGGTTTTGAAGCTTACCGTCGACCACCAAGGAAATAAGAGTTGTTTCCGATTTTTGTTGGGCCGACTTTCTTGTTCTCCGATAACCCGACCTTCTTGCTTCATCTAGTAGTGGACATAATGTCAAACTCGTGGTTTAGAGAAGTCATCCCTTCGAAGATTAGGCGTGGACATGAGTAGAGACAAAGTTCCGCGAGCGTCGTACGGTTGATGCCCTTCTGGCTCAATATCATCCGAAAGTTATACCTAGGATAAAATTTATTTATTCTTAATTTAATATAAAATTTTATTTGGTGGATATGTCTGCATGTGTTGTAATCTTGCATGCGTGGATGTGTGAGTTGTAATAATTTAGGAAATTATTATATTTTATTCTGCAGCGTTCATTTATGAAACGACAAAAGCACATCTACACGTTGGCTGCAACCCAACAACTGTGGCTTAGTCGAGGCGGCACCTCTACTGGCGAAGTGACCATTGCACTGTAATGGTCGGAAATCATCCCGATGCAAAGCTTTAAGAGGAGGACTTTGTCAACAATTTGAAGAGTTGATTCTTGGTGACTTTGAAGGGGCATTGCTATTGTATTCCAGACCTTCCAAAGTCATCCAAAGCAATCAAGCATTCCTTTGTAAAGTTTTCTTTACTTGTATTTGTTCTTCATTGTATACTTGTATTTTTCTTGTTGTTTCTTATACGCTTTATCTTGTAAGAGGTTACTCTTGCCGAAAAGGAGAAGGCATAGTGAGGATAGATCACTAGCTCGCCTGTGGAGTAGGAACTTTATTTACGAACCACATAAAAACGTGTGTTGTGTGTGTGTTGTTGTGTAGTTTTGTTTTCGTTTATATTTGTTGTATTCTGCTGTTAACATGATTTGTAGACAAAAACATGACATGAACACAATCGAAAGAATCTCTATTTACACCCCCTCCCCCTAGCGTAACAATTGGTCCCAACAGTCTCCTAAGTTGCAAAAGCAACATGAGCATATGAATGCTTATATAATTGTCTATCATCTTTGTGAGCTTTTTGATGAGCAAGCCAGATTTAAAAGGTTCGAGATCACTAGGCTTCTCTTTCACTCAAAGATGCAGGAGGATTCATTTGTGGTGCAGTATGCAATAAAAGATGAATAACTATATTGAGCGGATAACATCATTAGAGTTTATAATTGATCATGAATTAAGTATCGACTTAATTCTGCATAGTTTGACTGATAGTTATTCCCGATTTATGATGAACTATCAGATGAACAAAATTGAGTCCACTAAACCTGAACTGATCAACATGCTCAAAATAGTAGAACCATCTGTTAAGAAGGAACAGAAGGCTATGATGCTAGTTAACTCGAAGAAAGGTTCTAAGAAGATCAAATTCTGGAGTACGGGGAAGAAAAAGGGTAAGAAGGAAGAACCAACTTCGAAGGATACTTACCATCATTGTGGCAAGGAGGGACATTGGAAGAGGAACTATAAGCATTATCTGAAGTCCCTGAAGAAGACAAAGGCATCTGATGTCAAACCTACTTCAGGTATTTTTGTAATTGAATATCATACTATATCTTCTAACACTTGAGTATTGGATACCGGGTGTGTCTTGTTGGTGCAGGGGCATTAGATAATCGAACCTAAGTTTTAATAATGGTAAAGATTCAAAGTTAAGTTATTTTGTTATCTCATATGTCATGTTCAGTGTGTAGGTAATGTATTAAACTTTGCTAAGGTCGAAGATGGTAGGAGAATCTCGGGACGAGAAACCTTGGTGGTCAGGTGACGCCAGGAGAATCACGGGAAGGAGAAACCTCAGTGGTTGAGTGACCGAAAGCTAAGCGACAGGTTAGAAGGACCAAAGGTAAGCAAGGTAAGAACCTTGTGAGGAGAGGATAGATCGCGCCTTTAATACAGGGACAATCATAGGTGACAATCCGACTAAGGCTTCTGAAGGAAGGCTGAAGTCGAGATCGGACGGTCAAAGGACTGTCACACAACACGTCATTATGAATTTCTTGTGCTAACCTTGTGTCATAGGTGTCAAGTTGGAACCTATTCATCAATCATAAAGCTTCCAAAGTGCTCCATCAATCCAAAGCTCTCGTCTCTATGCAACAATGTCATAATGCCGATAAAGCTCTCATCGTTCACTTCTTAAGTCAGTATTTCTATTTCATTACTTATTACTTGCTAAGAGTAGAGGTTGGATTGTTACCTCTTCATCTACCTCATTTGTATTGCTTCGTATCTCTTACCTCCAACGAGGAAGAGAGTTTTAGTGAATTGTCCTTCGAAGGCGATCAAGGATCGTAGGACCTTGGACTAGCAGCCTTTTGACTATGAACCAAGTAAAAACAAAGTGTGTTTTTGTTTGTGTTTTTTAATTGTGTTTTCCGCTCCGTTTAACTCATTTTCAAAAGAAAGAAAAAGTTTTTAAATACACTATTCACCCCCCCCCCCTTCTAGCATCTTTCTCGATCCTACATTTGGTATTAGAGTGGGGGCGCTCAAAATTGGTGCAACCACCTTTTTGAGCAATTTTACTTTCTTTCTTTTGTGTGTTTTTAGTATAATTTAGTTTTTGCTCTCTTCTCTAGAACTACTATTGGATCGAAAGCACGCTAGAGGGGGGGTGAATAGCGAGCGTAAAACTTTCTTTTCATTTCGTTAAAACTCGAGTGACACAGCAGAAAAAGTAAATGACACAATTTATTTTACTTGGTTCACAACTTACTGGTTGCTACTCCAAGGCCTTGCGATCCTGAACCGAGTACGAAGTGTAATTCACTATAGGTCACCTACTCATTGGAGGTAGGAGACAATGAGTACAACAAAATAAAAAGCTTGAGGTGGAGGCAACAAACTTACCTCACCTCATAATGATAAAAGCACGAATACAATAAAATGACTACAAAATAAAAACAAACTTGCTGCTTGCCAACGAAGAGGATGTGAGATCTTGGTGTTACGTCGGCATTATGGCGACGTAGTCTTTTGGTGTTGTGGGAGCACTTTGAGAGCAATTGAGATGACCTAAAGGGGTGAAACTCTCCTTCTTTTATAGCCCTCCAAGCCCCTGAACGTTGAGATCCAGATCTGATCCAAATGGACACCTCACCCCCAAGATAAGGGGATCTTGTTTGACCTTCATCGAAGTGGACAGTTTGAATAGCAGTCGACTACCAATAACCAATAGTTGACTGCCAACTTGGTTATTCAACTATAACAAAGAGTTAGCACAAACACAAGAGTAAAGATAAATTTGATGGACACTTTGTAGGGAAAAATCTAGATCGTGACATTCACAATATCGCGGGCGAATACTTCGCACAACCGTAGCGAAAACTAAATATAAACCGGATCCCTCCAGAGATCCATGCAAAACATATAAATCATTTCGACTAACCTACTTTGTCTAGATCTTATCTAGAAGGAGAAGTATACCTTCGATGTGAGCCCTTCGCAATCCCACAAATCCAAGCCTACCGGATCTCAATACGGTAAGGATAACCGTATCTCCATGGTATCCACACTGACACTCAGTAGTTTTGGAGTCATGCTGTGCTAGCAACCCTAGCAAACGCCAAGAGCACTTGGAAGAAAAGGATGGAGGAGAAGGAGAAGAACTCTTGGCTTGCCTCTTGTGTTGCACGCCCAAGCACCAATGCCTCCAAAGCTTTCACGTTGAAAGCATTTCAATAGCCACCAAGCCATCAACTCCCATTACTCCTAATCAATACCATGACCCTTGGTATTCCATTTCATCAATGCCTTAAACCTCTCATCTCATCATCATGAATACCAAGACCCTTGGTATTCCCATGCATGATTAATCTCATTAATCACGTATGATGATAGATGACCCTTGAATTTTCCACATGATGATCATCTTCCATGGTTTAACTTGAGTCTAACTCAAGTTCAACCAGCTTGAGTCTAACTCAAGTCTAGGCCATATGCTCAATTGTTCTTTTAGCCAAACTAAAAGAAACCATCTCCAAAATAGAATGTCATTTGTGTGTGACCCAATAGGCTCTTGTAACGTTGGTAATGTGTCTAAAACCTCTTTTTAGACACATAAGCAATGAGACGCATCTAGCAATACATCATTGCTACCCAAGTTACAAGAAAGTCGAGATTTGACAACCTTTCCATGACTATTATCATGTATGATGGTGTCCTTCTATCTTTGATATCTTAGATCGATCAATGAGGCATAAATCGTTTCATCCCCTTATTGGTCTTTATGTTTCTTGATCCCCAAGTAGACTCACTCAAACAAATGAGGTCAATATCTCATATTGACTCATTTGAGCATGGTCATGCATTCTGTGGTCATACTCTATCAAGAGGCAAAAGATATCACTCTCATCATATGGGAGGGATAGATCTCATCTACATCACTCATATTATTTCGCATAATTCATTACATACCCAGTAATTGCCATTATAGTGCACCCTGTTACGGGTGATGTTAGACGATACCAAAGTACATAACTCCTTATGTAGGGAACCGTAGTGACTTTAGGTCTAAGAACTATTCATACCAATAGTCACATGAGAAAGTATATGACATTCATATAACGATCCATGACACTTTCTTATGGCGGATCAATTCAGTAAATATATTTTTTAATATATATACCCATGTGTCAATGTGATATCACATATCCATGACTTGTGAGATCAAGTTATCAATTGACCTACATGCTAGTCTCGATGTATCAATATATCCCTTTGTCTATTAATACAATACTTGACTAGGAATGTTTAAGTATAGTGTTCTCTACAACTTCTTATAATCAATTCTACCAATTGATATACTGTAGATTAGAACCTACTATTCAAGGGCATTATTATATTTATTTACTAGCACACACATAAAGTAAATATAATAATCAATCTTTGCCTATTATTAATGAAATATGATACATATGATCCCTAATCAATCATCTCATGATTGGCACTAAAGGATGATACTAACACACTTATCATCCAATCTCGACCTAGACCTTCCACTGGAAGTCTTAGTCGGACCGTTGCCTAAAGTCATCCCCGTACAGAGGACCCGACTTCACCTTTACTCCACACTCGTGCTTACCTCCGGTCCTGTAGGGATGTATACTGAAAAGTCTATCTTTTGTATGAACATCTTTATTTTGAAATAAGAATCACATGATCATTATTTGCATATTATTATGGTTATGCATATTGTCTAATACTTTACATTGTAGATAACATGGTGTGTGGTGTCACACGGGAGATCATGTTATCGGCTCCTTAAAAAGTATAAGTAAAGGCTCACAACCGAGATGGATTTGGACAAACCATCGGAATGGTTGTAGTGTGATTTGGTATTGGTTTTTCTTGACCATAGAATCACACTAGTGTACTTTGTGTGTATTGAAAAGGACCGACTTAGAGGTGATTCAATTTATTGCTGACTACATAATCGAATCGGACCTCAGATATTATATTGTACATACTCTTAATCCCGATATAATAACGGGCACATATACTTAGTGCTCATCTCTTTGATTTACCAATGGGCGAGATTTATAGATTAAATCGATAGGCTCAATAAGTTGGGAGATGATATTATTTATATGGTGTGTCGTTGATTATAGGAGGAAATCGTGTCCTATATATTAGGATCATGATGTCCCCTTGAGGAGCTCATAAGGTTCATCATGTAAACCCTGCAGGTGGACTTGGTTCGGCATGATGAAAAGGTTGAGTGATACTACTCATGGAGTTAGATGTGGATTAATTAATGGTCAGTAAATTAATTAATCGACGGACATTCGAGATCTTAAACACGGGGAGAAAATGTACAAATAATATATGGATCCCATATTATCATATGGGGGTTGGTGAGGTAGATCGATGATGATCCTTTAGTGGATTGGATTATCATTAGTGGATCGTGTTGGAGATTTGACGGCGCTAGAGGGGGGGTGAATAGCGTGTAACCGTACGTAGATGGAATTCTTTCGTGTTTGATCGTCTACAATCTTGTTAGCACAGCGGAATAGTAATAACAAATAAATATAACAAGACACACAATCGCAACACGATCATATAACGTGGTTCGGAACCACACGGTTCCTACTCCACGGATTGAGCTCTAACGAGCTCTAGCGATGCCAATGCAATCACTAATCAATAAACTCCTTCTCGACAACAAGTCGGAGGTGGAGAAACCTCGTACACAAGATTACAACAATAATCTAAAGAAATACAAGCAAATACAAAGGAAATGTAAAGAACACTTTACAAAACTAGGGTTTGAGCGCTTTGCTTGTTGGTTGCTTGGATGAGGTTGAAGGGCCCTGAAATGCACCTGCAAATCGCCTTCAAATTGCCTCAAGAAAGCTCCCCAAGAACTGATACCACAATCTCCACGAACAGCTTCCTTTTATCTCGCGTCGTGGATTTACGCTGGCGATCGGCGCCATAAATCACCCGGTCATTGCCAACCGTAGATGTGAGACACCGGCTCAATCCACATTGGAAAAATTCCACCGGGACTCTCACCGATCGGCCAACATTGGCGGATCGGCTAACGCCGTAGTCGGCCTAGTCGGCTCACGGGCGTTCAATGCTCAACTCGGCCGTGATCGCATTGCCATCCCTTAGCGGTCATTGCCGATCGACTACCGATCGGCTGCTCCCATGAGCGATCAGCAGCTCTATAAAGCTCTCAACCGGCAGTCGAACTCAAGTCGACTCACGGCAGTCGAACCGGCCAGAATGCCAGTCGACTGCCAACCTCCAGAAGGAGGTTTTAACCCAAGTATGGTGCCCCCATACTTGCTAGACCACCCTTAGCCTAGACCTAAGCCTTCTAGCCACCTCCATCAGCCTCACGCCTCTCGGATCCCTCCAAGTCATCCATCAGTTGCGTATTGCTTATAAAGATCAATGATGGAACATCCCCTTGAGGAGCTCAGTAATGTGTGGATTAGATAAACCACTAACAGGTGGCAGACCCAACTCGCTTGGACTTTCTGTAGAATATCAATCCCCTTGGACTTCCCAAATGCAAGACTCAAGCTTGGACTTTCCCTTGCCAATCCATGTTGGACTTTCCATGCCAAGACCCATGCTTGGACTTTCCATTTGCCAAGACCCATGCTTGGACTTCTCATTTGCCAAGACCCATGCTTGGACTTCTCATGCCAAGTGCTCAAGACTTGGACTTTCCCAATTGCCAAGTGTCCCACTTGGACTTTCCATGCCAAGTACCCATGACTTGGACTTTACCTTGCCAAGACCCATGCTTGGACTTTCCCATAATCACATGGTCAACCCTGGTCAACCATCAAGTCAATTATAACCTGGGTCGATTGTATAAACAATCTCCCCAACATATTAACGACATCAATGTCAACATCAATGTCAATCCTATGTCAAACATATTTTGTCAAACATATTTTGTCAAACATCAAAACATCACTCGAGTCCTGGTCAATCGTGACCTGGGCCGATTGCACCAACAATCTCCCCCTTTTTGATGTTTGACAAAAAACCAAACAAATCATGAGTTAGAGCACTAACTCAAATCCCTTACCAATTATCCCAAATTGGTAAACACTCACCAAATGTTCTCCCCCAAACATTTAAGTGAAAATGTAAATCAAATGTTCTCCCCCAAACATTCTCCCCCTTTTTGACTAACATCAAAAAGGTTTTCTCTCCAAGGAGGTAAATGTCTCATGTCCCAATGAGATCTTACAATCTCTCCCTTGATCAAAAATACCTAGGATGCCTACCATCTTCCTAGTGATAAGTCCCATATCACTCAAGAGAGGTACTCCTATCTCACTCTCCCAATTTCCAAATTGGGTATCAAACACCCATCAATTTTCAATTGATAACATTCTCCCCATAAAAAAAAACATCCATCATCCCAAGATGGATACCTCCCCCTAAAGGCTTGCTCCCCCTTGACCATTGCACCAACAATGTCCTTGGAAAGCCCCTAAGCCAATAGGAACTCTAAACCATCAAAATTAATGTTCTAAGTTCAACATAAAACTTTTACTCACCCTAAATTTGATACTTTGACCTAACACAACTCCTAATCCATATCCAATGGATTTTCACCCTTCATAATGCTTCCCAAAGCATATCCTAGGGTTAGGAGTGGTTAGGAACCTTTACCATAGCTGAACACGGGCTAAACAAACCTTGTTAACCCGAAATCAGACCTGGCAGTCGACTTACGGCGATAATCAATCGATTGCCACTCTCATCGATTTTGCCACCAAGTGGCGATCGGTGATCAGAATAAATTCAATTTTATCGAACGAAATTCAAAAATTCATAAATAATTATACGTACATCGAAAAATCACGAAATTTGATACGTATAATACTTATGACCAAAACAATGGGTGAAAAATGTTTTAAAAATATTTTACCCATAAAATAGCGAAATTAATACAAAATCCAAAAGTGACTAAAAACTTTAAAGTTTAAGCTTACTTTGTATCAATCTCATCAATGGTGATTGCTATCAAAAGATAGACTTCACCAAGGTTTTTCAAAATGATTTTAAACCGTTTTCAAAACCTTATTTTGGATCATATTCCTTGGCCTCTATGTACATGACTTGTACACAAGCTTTCCCAATGATCCACGCTGGAAAATTAGATGAGTTTTAGTTCATCTAGATGCAAAAACTATGCACCTTGAACTCAACTCATATCCTAGCATCTCACATGTATCCAGGGTGTAGAAATACACATTCATGTCAATTGGATGTGAGATGTGGGTTTTGTTCTCTTAACCTAGGGTTTCATGCATTTTTCTAAGGCAACTCTACTTGATTCCCTTATAAATGGGACTCCAAGTCATGCCATAGTCCTTAAATCAATTTTAATCAATTTAGATGCATGAAAATGATCATGGCATAATAATAGAAAAATAAATCATGGCCACTGATCATGATGTCATGGCATATGATGAAATCTAAAAACACATGACATTTAATACCTTAATCCTAAGCATGATCATGACATTTAGATGATAAAAGTAAACATGATGTCATGTCATGGCATATGACAAACAAATCATGGCATATAAAATATATAGGTATAATAACACCTAAATTTTAATATTAATTGCCATTTGTTGGGATTAAGCATATTTTGCCATATTAACCTAATCTCCTTAGTGTGCCAAAACCCAAAATGGCACACCAACCTCTAAACCTAAATTGTGCCAAAATGATCATTTTATCAAACTTCATAATTAATATTGGCATATCCTAAAATCTTTTAGGATTAAAAACTCAAATGTATTTTCAAGGTGACCATAACCTTGAAAATAACCTAAAGTGTCACCTTTGTTATGGTTGAGTTACCTACCCATCCAATCATGGTTGACACACCCTAAACCCATCTTAGCATGAATCAATCACGCTCTTAGGAACCCAAAAACGATTTGAACTCCTAGGGTTACTTAGATATTCCTCAGGGATAACTTCCCTAGATACCTTCCTAATGACCTTCCTAGGCTTATTAGCCTTGGTCATTTGGGTCTTGCCTAGGTTAACCTTAGGGATTGCCTCCCTAACAACCTTCTTAGTGGCCACCTTAGGTTTCCTAGAAACCCTAGCCACTAGGCATATCCTTTGGTCAACTCTAGGGATGACTTCCCTATTGACCTTGGTCTTCCTAGACCTAGTTTGTGTTCCATAGTCAAATGGAACACAATGATAAGCCACCTTAGGCTTAGGTTTGTGACCCAAACCATTCTTGCCTTTGGTTGACTTTTGCTTCTTGGGTCCTAAGTGTTGACTTTGAGATTTTGACCCGGAAGTTTGACTAATTGACCCTTGCATTTGATTTTGCATAACTTTAAGGGTCTTTTCAAATTTTTCAAGCCTTGACCTCAAGGCTTGATTTTCCTTTTCTAGTTGCCTAATTTTAGAATTTTGATTTAAGTCTTGGGCATTGGATTTTCTAGGCATATGCCTAGTCCACTTAGGATTGAAACCTAGGTGCTCTTGCACCTTTCTAATGGTCTCCCTAGGTAAAATTGGTCTAGTGTTATTTGACCTAGGTTTATCCTTAGATGAATTATTTTTAGGGACATTAGTCCCAAATTTCTTCCTATTATTAAGATGGACACTTTTAGCTCCTAAGCAAAAATATTTATTCCTATTAGCATGCTTTTCATAAATTGCAAGAGAATTAAAATTATTTCTAGCATGCTTTTGCCTATTAAATCTAGAAGGTGCATTATTGAAATATACCTTAGGGTTTGCCTTGGAGGCTCCCCCTACATGTGATGCTCCATTTTGCCCATTCTTCTTCCCTCTTGGGCATTGACTCATTAATGTCGGTGGCGGCATTTGAAGCAAATCACTTGCTCCTTGCTCTTTTGCATTGAGGCACCGGTCTCCTTGACTTTTGGCACGGGTGGAGTCTTCTTAACCCGTTTAGGACACTTACTCTTGTAGTGTCCATGCTCCCTACACTCAAAGCATATAATATGAATTTTATTATTAATTGACATGCTTGAGTTACCTAGGGTGGTGGAGACCGGAATTGGACTTTGGGCTTCTTCATCTTGACCGGATGTCGAAGCTTCTTCTTGATGTTCCGGTATGGAGGTTTTTTCCTCCCCCTCAATCTTTGAGGTGGATGCTTCTTCCACCTCTACCTCCTCGGAGATTGATGGCCTCTCAACCTCCAATTCTTCACACTCTCCTCTTGACCCGGATGTTGACTCTTCTTCAACTTCCGAATCCTCACTTGCTTGTGAGGAGAGGCTTGCTTCTTCGGCCTCTTCCGATTGGACCGATGAGCATTCTACATCTTCTTCTTCTTCTTGGACCGATGATGAATTTTCATGGAGCTTTGCCACTTGGCTCCATAACTCTTTAGCATCTACATAATTACCTAACATACACAAGATATTGTTAGGTATTAAATCAATTAAAAATTTTATCACCTTATCATTTTTCTCGGATGCTTGAATTTGCTCTTCGGTCCACCTCTTCTTTTTGAGGAATCCACCTCTTGGTCCTCTTGGATATTCAAATCCATCCATCAAAATGGACCATTCCTCAAAATCTCTCATCATAATAAAATCCTCAATTCTTCCCTTCCAAGGATTGAATCCTTCTAAATCATGTATAGGGTGTAGGGCACGGTGTGTTGATGTCCCAACCTAATTGATCTTGGACTTCCATCTTTTACCCTCTAGCGTCTTGCTCCGGTTGTTAATCCGTTGAAGAGCCACGCTCTGATACCACTTGTTGGAGATTTGGCCCGGCGCTAGAGTGAATAGCGTGTAATCGTAGATGGAATTCTTCGCGTTTGATCGTCTCTACAATCTTGTTAGCACAGGGAATAGTAATAACAAATAAATATAACAAGACACACAATCACAACACGATCATATAACGTGGTTCGGAACCACACGGTTCCTACTCCACGGATTGAGCTCTAACGAGCTCTAGCGATGCCAATGCAATCACTAATCAATAAACTCCTTCTCGACAACAAGTCGGAGGTGGAGAAACCTCGTACACAAGATTACAACAATAATCTAAAGAAATACAAGCAAATACAAAGGAAATGTAAAGAACACTTTACAAAACTAGGGTTTGAGCGCTTTGCTTGTTGGTTGCTTGGATGAGGTTGAAGGGCCCTGAAATGCACCTGCAAATCGCCTCAAGAAAGCTCCCAAGAACGATATCGCAATCTCCACGAGCGACTTCCTTTTATCTCGCGTCGGTCCGATTTCCGCTTTGGCGATCGGCCGCCATAAATCACCCCGATCGCTAACACTGTAGATGTGAGACAACGGCTCAATCCACGTTGGACAAGTTCCAACGAGACTCTCACCCGATCGCTAACATTGGCGGGGCCGATCGCTAACGCCTGTAGTCGATCGCCTAGTCGGCGCACGCGAGCGCTCGCGTCGCAACTCGACCGGCATGATCACATCTTCGGCAATGATCGAATGAGGTTTTAACCCAAGTATGGTGCCCCCATACTTGCTAGACCACCCTTAGCCTAGACCTAAGCCTTCTAGCCACCTCCATCAGCTTCACGCCTCTCGGATCCCTCCAAGTCATCCATGACTTGTTCATCCATTGCACTAGCTTCCCGGTGCTTCCATCGGCTATGTCATGCTAACGGTGTCTACACCGCCAAGGCACATTGGACTTACACTGCCAAGACTCCGCTTGGACTTTACGCCGCCAATATCAATCCCCTTGGACTTCCCAAATGCCAAGACTCAAGCTTGGACTTTCCCTTGCCAACCCATGTTGGACTTTCCATGCCAAGACCCATGCTTGGACTTTCCATTTGCCAAGACCCATGCTTGGACTTCTCATTTGCCAAGACCCATGCTTGGACTTCTCATGCCAAGTGCTCAAGACTTGGACTTTCCCAATTGCCAAGTGTCCCACTTGGACTTTCCATGCCAAGTACCCATGACTTGGACTTTACCTTGCCAAGACCCATGCTTGGACTTTCCCATAATCACATGGTCAACCCTGGTCAACCATCAAGTCAATTATAACCTGGATCGATTGTATAAACAATCTCCCCAACATATTAACCGACATCAATGTCCAACATCAATGTCAATCCTATGTCAAACATACTTTGTCAAACATATTTTGTCAAACATATTTTGTCAAACATCAAAACATCACTCGAGTCAAACTCGAGTCCTGGTCAATCGTGACCTGGGCCGATTGCACCAACAGATCGGACTTTATGTGGGTTTGATCCATGGGTGGCCAAGATCCAACTCCTCCTCATGGTTCCTAATGTAGCCTATTAACACCTCATGAAGCTTAGATCAAATGGATAGAAACAAAACTCTAGATCCATAGGTAGAGATTAAATCTCTAAGACCTGATGGTTGAGATTAAATCTCTAGATCCGACGGTTGAGATTAAATCCCTAGAACTAATGGAAGATATTAAAAAGAGGCTTATCCCTAACTCTATAAAAGGAGCTTGAGGGGTTGGCATGGAGAGATGATCAAGAGATGCTAAGGTTTTGGAGTTGGCAGCAAAGCTAGGGTTAGGGTTTTGGAGGGTGGTGACACCAAATAAGGAAGGTAATTCCTTTCTTCTTCTTCCTTCAAGGTGGCCGACATCTAGCTTTTTTTCCATGTTAGAATGTATACTGAAAGCCTAGCTCTTTTCTGTATGAACATTTTATTTTGAAATAAGAATCACATGATCATTGTTTGCATTTTATATATTCATTATATATGTGTGCATATTGTCTGATATTCTACATTGTAGATAACATGGTGCTTGGTGTGGCATAGAAGATCATGTTATCAGTCCCTTGTAAAATATAAGTAGAGGCTCACAACCAAGATGGTTTTGGACAAACCATTGGCATGGTTGTAGTGTAGCTTGGTATTGTTTTATCTTGAACATATAGTTACACTAGTACACTTAGGTGTATTGAGTAGGACCGACATAGAGGTGATTCAATTTAGTACTGACTACATAATTGAATCGGACCTCGGATATTATGTTGTACATGCTCTTAATCCCGATATAATAACGGGCACATGTACTTAGTATTTATTTCTTTAATTTACCAGTGGGTGAGATTTAGATGGATTAAATCAATATGCCCGGTAAGTTGGGAAATAATATTATTTACATGGTGTGTCGTTGATTATAGGAGGAAACCGTGTCCTATATATTAGGTTGATGATGTCCCCTTGAGGAGCTCATAAGGTTCATCATGTAAACCCAGCTGGTTGACTTAGTCAACATGATGATAAGGTTGAGTGGTACTAGTCGAGGAATTAGATGTTAATTAATTGATGGTCAGTAAATCAATTAATTAACGGACATTCAATATCTTAAACATGGGGAGATAAATGTACAAATAATATATGGAGCCCATATTAATTTATGGGGGTTGGTGAGGTAGTTCAATGATGATCCTCTAGTGGAATGGAACATCATTGATGGATCAAGTTTGTGTGGTTCCGATCCATCGGGTGGCCAAGATCCAACTCCTCCTTATGGTCCCTATCGTAGCCTATTATAATCCTTTTGAAGTCTAGATCCAAGAATGTAAAACAAAACCTAGAACCAACGGTTGGGATTAAATCCCTAGATCCGATGGTTAGGATGAAATCCTAGAATTGACGGTTGGGATTAAATCCCTAGATCCGACGGTTGGGATAAAACCCTAGATCCGACGGTTGGGATGAAACCTTAGATCCGAAGGTTGGGATGAAATCCTAGATCCGATGGTTGGGATTAAACCCTAGATCCGACGGTTGGGATAAAACCCTAGATCCGACGGTGGAGATTAAATCCCTAGATCCGACGGTGGAGATTAAAGGAGGTTTAGGCCCTACTCTATATATAGATGGCTTAGGGTTGGGCGGCAACAAGGGGATTGGAATTGGAGTTAGGGTTTGGAGATTAGTGGGCAGCTAGGGTTTTGGAGAAAAGGCTTGGGCGGCAACTTCCTTTCTTCTAGTTGTTGCCGGCGCCCATATTCCTCCATCCACACTTGGCCGGCGCCCATCTTCTAAGCCATTCTCTTCTTCCTCCTCCCTTATTCCTTGGTGGCCGACGGCTCTCCAAGACTTGGTGGCCGGCACTTCTCCTTTCTCCATAGATGGCCGGCGGTTCCCTTTGAATTGGTGGCCGGCGCTTCATCCTTTTGTTCCTTGGCCGACGGTTGCATCAAACTCTCTAGCTTGGTGGCCGGTTCTAGATAGGAAAGGTATTGTTGGTTTTTCTCTTTGTTCGCAGCGGACAAGGTAGAGGAGAACTCGATCTAGAAGGCTTCTACTCATGGAGGAACTTCGTCCACACGTCGTCCACGAGAAGGATAGGACATACGGTAGAAGATCGTAAGGTATAAAGTTGTTTTTAACTTTATTTACAGATCTGAATATGTTCTTTAATATTTTGATTATGCATGTGTATGAATGGATATATATTGTATAATCATGGACCCCGAAGACAAACACAAAAACCGGCGATCCATCCGTCGTCTTTTCCGCGGCTAACCAACTAGAAGAGTTGTGTTGCTTGAACAACTAGTTTGTTCAAGCGACCACTCAAGTTGTTAGACGGCATAATAGGTTGTGCCAAGGAAGCTCATCCCATCCGGATTAAGTCTTTCATTAGTGAAAATTTTAATCCGGGGACATGGGAGCCAATGAGCCTCCGAAGCATACATCCCAACAATTGGTATCAGAGCCATGGTTTCCGGTTTTGTTTGTTTTGGATTCGGTTAATTTTTTATGCATTTTTCATATATTATATGTGTCGGATAATAGTAGGATATGCGTAGTTTAACTCTTTGGTTGCAGGCATAAGATCCGACTATTATGGCCATGTGTGTGTATGTGAATGGATGTGTGTAAAAATTTATTATTTGAATCCTCGGGGTTGACGAGGCTAGATTAGTATTTAATTTTTGTAATTAAATATGGCATTGTTTAGCCGATCATTTTAGTTTACTTTCGATCTAGATTATTTGTACACTCCTTCGTGGAGTATAGGATCGATGGATGTAATTAAAATGATTTATCTCGGCTCGGATCTCTTTGGTGACTTGCGCACGGGAAAAGATGGAGTGGACGAGGTGGCGACACGACGGGATGCATATTGGAGGACAATGCCATAATAGTTGGAAAAATTCTGTT
This sequence comes from Wurfbainia villosa, assembly GCA_025175895.1. Classification (NCBI taxonomy): domain Eukaryota; kingdom Viridiplantae; phylum Streptophyta; class Magnoliopsida; order Zingiberales; family Zingiberaceae; genus Wurfbainia; species Wurfbainia villosa. The sequence continues at coordinate 74,258,460 of CM045994.1, read as the reverse complement.
TTTTCCATATTTATTGCTTATTTGTTTTATATGCATGTTGTGTTGGTTTTAAAATTCCTCATTTGCAATTTACTAAGTGGGAGAGGGACATTTTAAATAATTCCCGCGGCCTCCATTACAATTTGACATGTGATGCAACAAACTTGCGCGTTGGCTCTGAGTGCCTTCCTCCCCATCGGATGGGTTTGTTTGCGGATCACTAGGTCAAATAATGGTTATAGGAAATTATTTAGGAGCGTGTGTACTTCCCCATCGGTAAGGCACATAATCCGAAATAATTCCCTTGGTATCGTGTAATGGTGCACACTTAGATACAAATAAAGGTATCCTCCCCATCGAAGTCACTGCTTTTATTTGTAGGGCGAAAGAGGAACCAACTATTAATTTTATTTGTCAAAAAGTAAGGTTGACGAGATAATAAAATTAATGGGTAAAACCTCCTCTTACAAATGTAGAATTCGTATACGTCCACACTATCGTGGCATGCGATATTCTCGGTGTTTTGAGGTGTTGGTTGATTTCTGAATTTTATTGTTTTGAGGAATCAATAATTTTTTGAAATCTAATACTTTTGATCATTGTGATTTTTAGGATTTTCAAATGTCTTTCAACCCACTTGCTGTGATTTTAAAAGAAAATAAACTTACTGGTCCAAACTACATTGATTGGAAAAGAAACCTAGATATTGTCTTAACTGCGGAAGAGTACAAATTTGTACTCTTCGAGGTCTGTCCTCCTAAGCCCTCCGATGACTCTGATGAAAAGGAGATAGAATGTTATAAGAAATGGGTTAAGGCAGATGAGATGGCGCGGTGTTACATTTTGGCATCTATGTCAAATGTGCTACAACATCAGCATCAGGCCATAGCCACAGCTTATGACATGATGTTCAATCTCAAGGAACTTTTCGGACATCAGAGTAGGGCGGCTAGGCAGGAGGCAATGAGAAACTTGATGACGACCACCATGGTCGAGGGAACACCCGTTAGGGATCATGTTCTCAAGATAATGGCTCATCTTAATGAGATGGAAGTCCTCGGAGCTGAGATCGATGGGGAAACCTAGGTCGATATCATTCTCCAGTCTTTGCCTAGGAGTTTTGAGCAGTTCCGCCTCAACTACAACATGAACAAGAGGTTGTATTCGTTGGCGGAGCTTCTGACAGAACTCCAGGCAGTAGAGGGGCTTTTTCGTCAGAGTTCTCAAGCCATGGTCGCTCAGAAGGTTTCTTCTTCTAAACCGAAAGGTAAGAAGAAGAAGAAGCAAGGTGGAGCGAAGAAGGTGGCAGCAGGACCTCAGGCAGGAGTGAAGAAGCCGAAAGGCAAGTGCTTCACTTGCAAGCAGACTGGACATTGGAAGGCGGTGTCCTCGCCAGAAAGAACAAAGGTATATCTTCTTGTTTAGTTGTTGAAACATGTTTAGCGGTGTTATCTACGATTGCACGGTGTGTAGATCACAGAGCCAGATCATGTCTGCAATTCCTTGCAGGGGTTCCAGGAAACCCGACGACTAGCTGAGGGAGAGATTACCGTCTTCATGGGCAATTCTTCAAAGGTGACGGCTATTGCAGTGGGAGAGATTTATTTATCTTTTGATAGGAATAAATTTTTGGTTTTAAGAAATTGTCTTTATGTACCTACTTTTAGAAAGAATTTAATTTCAGTTTCTAAATTGTTTATGGATGGATATTCTGTTTCTTTTAATGACAAGGTGGTTATAAAAAGGAATAGGGAGATTATCTGTTCTGGTACATTGGTTGGCAATTTATATACTCTTGAACCAAAAACTCCCACGATGCAAATAGAAGTAAATAGCTCATCTTCTAAATCTAATAAGAGAAAAGAACCTTCGCAAATGAACCAAACATATCTTTGGCATCTAAGGCTTGGTCATATTAACCTAAGTAGAATTCAAAGGTTGATAGCTGATGGACCTTTGGGTTCATTAGTGGTGGAGGATCTCCCAACCTGCGAATCTTGCTTGGAAGGTAAAATGACCAAGAGGCCTTTCAAGGCCAAGGGGTATTGGGCCAAAGATGTGTTAGAATTGGTTCATTCTGATTTGTGCGGTCCTATGTCTATCCAGGCAAGAAGTGGCTTTGAATACTTCGTCTCTTTTATAGACGATTATTCAAGGTATGGATACATTTACTTGATGCGCCGCAAGTCTGAATGCTTTGACAAGTTCAAAGAATTTAAGGCTGATGTGGAGAACCGTCAAGGTAAAAGTATCAAGACATTACGATCTGATCGTGGTGGCGAGTACCTCTTGGGAGAGTTTAGGAGTTACTTATCAGAGGCTGGGATTCAATCCCAATTGTCACTTTGGCACACCCAGTGAGAATGGTGTGGCGGAGGCGAAGGAATAGGACTCTTATGGAGATGGTCGGATCGATGATGAGTTATTACGAGTTACCCGATTCGCTTACGGGGTTTGCTCTGAACAGATGTACACATTCGAACTTGGTTCCATCTAAGTCACTTCTACTTCCTACAGAGTTGTGGATCAAGTAAAGCCTAGTCTAAGACATATTCGGATTTGGGGTAGTCCAAGACATACGTGGCCAAGGGAGATGCCGTAAGTTGGAATCTCGCATGTGGCGCTTTGTTTGTTGGCTACCCTAAGGGAACGAAGGGTGGTTTATTCTATAGTCCTAGAGATCGAAGGTGATCGTGAGTACGAATGCCGATTTCTAGAGGGGACTACGTGATTTAACCACAAGCCCACGAGTAGGATTGTTCTCGAGGAGTCGACAGGGAAGTCCCGACTCAGCATCACCGCACAAGAGGAGAGACACCACAAGTCATCGCACCGCTGTCACAGAGCATACACAGGAGGCACCTCGTCAGAGTGGGAGGGTTGTTAGACAACCCGATGATTCATGTTTTTGGGAGAGTCTTCGACTTAGTCCCCTCGTGAACATGAACTGATCCTCGACATATGACGAGGCAATCCAAGATAGAGATGCGATATCTTGGCAAAGAGCGATGAATTGAGATAGAATCTATGGATTCTAATCGTGTCCGAGCTAGTAGACCCACCCGATGGTGTAAAAACCATTGGATGCAAGTGGATCTACAAGAGAAAGAGAGGAGTAGACGGGAAGGTTGAGACCTTCAAAGCTAGGCTTGTTGCGAAAGGGTATACTCAGAAAGAGGGTATCGATTATGAGGAGACCTTTTCGCCGGTAGCTATGCTTAAGTCTATCCGGATTCTCTTATCTATAGCTACTCATATGGATTATGAGATTTGGCAGATAGATGTCAAGACAGCTTTCCTTAACGGAAGTCTTGAGGAGAACATCTACATGCGGCAACCAGAGGGGTTCATTGCTAAAGGCAAAGAGCATCTTGTATGTAAGCTTAATCGGTCCATTTATGGATTGAAGCAAGCTTCTAGATCTTGGAACATCCGCTTTGATGAGGTAATCCAATCATATGGATTTATTCAAAGTCCGGATGAGCCTTGTGTATACAAGAGATGTGACGGAAACGTAGTGGTGTTTCTTGTACTATACGTAGATGACATTTTGTTAGTTGGCAACAATATCAAAGTGTTATCACACGTAAGGGTATGGTTATCCAAACAGTTTGATATGAAGGACTTGGGAGAAGTGGGACACATCCTTGGGATCAAAGTTATAAGGGATCGCAAGAAAAGGATGTTGTGCTTGTCTCAAGCTTCATACATTGACACTATCCTTGCTCGTTTTAGCATGCAAAACTCCAAGAAAGGTTTTCTACCTTTTAGGCATGGAGTTCCTTTATCTAAAGAGATGTGTCCCAAAACATCAAAGGAGATAGAGGACATGAAGGCGGTTCCTTATGCTTCGGCAGTAGGAAGCCTTATGTATGCTATGCTATGTACGAGACCGGATATCCGCTGCTGCAGGGGCATGGTTAGCAGATATCGAGTAATCCCGATGTGACATTGGATCGCTGTAAAGCATATATTGAATTACCGAGAAGGACTAGGATTATATGTCGGTTTAACAGATCAATTAGTCCCTGTGGGTTACACGGATTCAGATTTCCAATCAGATAGGGACAAGAGTAAGTCTACCTCGGGGTTTGTGTTTACTTTTGGAGGTGGAGCCATAGCATGGAGGAGTGTCAAGCAGAAATGCGTGGCGGACTCTACCATGGAAGCTGAGTATGTGGCAGCCTCTGAGGCAGCCAAGGAAGCTGTATGGCTCAGGAACTTCTTGATGGACTTGGATGTGATTCCTGGTTTGCCCAGAACTATCACAATTTATTGTGATAATAGTGGTGCATTTGCAAACTCGAAGGAACCACGAGCCCATAAGGCGAGTAAACACATAGAGCGCAAGTACCACCTCATACGAGAGATCGTAAAGCGAGGAGAAGTTGCTGTCGCCAAGATTGCATCAGAGGATAACCTGGCAGATCCATTCACTAAGGCCCTTCCAGCGAAAGCGTTTGATAGGCATGTGGAGGACATGGGGATCAGATGTATGGCAGAGTGATGACGGCATAGTCTTTTAGTATAAGTGGGAGATTGTTGGAATGTATCAAAAGCCTAGCTCTTTTGTATATGAACATTTTATTTTGAAATAAGAATCACATGATTATTGTTTGCATTTTATATATTCATTATATATGTGTGCATATTGTCTAATATTCTACATTGTAGATAACATGGTGCTTGGTGTGGCACAGAAGATCATGTTATCAGTCCCTTGTAAAATATAAGTAGAGGCTCACAACCAAGATGGTTTTGGACAAACCATTGGCATGGTTGTAGTGTAGCTTGGTATTGCTTTGTCTTGAACATAGAGTTACACTAGTACACTTAGGTGTATTGAGTAGGACCGACATAGAGGTGATTCAATTTAGTACTGACTACATAATTGAATCGGACCTCGGATATTATGTTGTACATGCTCTTAATCCCGATATAATAACGGGCACATGTACTTAGTATTTATTTCTTTAATTTACCAGTGGGTGAGATTTAGATGGATTAAATCAATATGCCCGGTAAGTTGGGAAATAATATTATTTACATGGTGTGTCGTTGATTATAGGAGGAAACCGTGTCCTATATATTAGGTTGATGATGTCCCCTTGAGGAGCTCATAAGGTTCATCATGTAAACCCAGCTGGTTGACTTAGTCAACATGATGATAAGGTTGAGTGGTACTACTCGAGGAATTAGATGTTAATTAATTGATGGTCAGTAAATCAATTAATTAACGGACATTCGATATCTTAAACACGGGGAGATAAATGTACAAATAATATATGGAGCCCATATTAATTTATGGGGGTTGGTGAGGTAGTTCAATGATGATCCTCTAGTGGAATGGAACATCATTGATGGATCAAGTTTGTGTGGTTCCGATCCATCGGGTGGCCAAGATCCAACTCCTCCTTATGGTCCCTATCGTAGCCTATTATAATCCTTGTGAATTCTAGATCCAAGAATGTAAAACAAAACCTAGAAACAACGGTTGGGATTAAATCCCTAGATCCGATGGTTAGGATGAAATCCTAGAATCGACGGTTGGGATTAAATCCCTAGATCCGACGGTTGGGATAAAACCCTTGATCCGACGGTTGGGATGAAACCTTAGATCCGAAGGTTGGGATGAAATCCTAGATCCGATGGTTGGGATTAAACCCTAGATCCGACGGTTGGGATAAAACCCTAGATCCGACGGTGGAGATTAAATCCCTAGATCCGACGGTGGAGATTAAAGGAGGTTTAGGCCCTACTCTATATATAGATGGCTTAGGGTTGGGCGGCAACAAGGGGATTGGAATTGGAGTTAGGGTTTGGAGATTAGTGGGCGGCTAGGGTTTTGGAGAAAAGGCTTGGGCGGCAACTTCCTTTCTTCTAGTTGTTGTCGGCGCCCATATTCCTCCATCCACACTTGGCCGGCGCCCATCTTCTAAGCCATTATCTTCTTCCTCCTCCCTTATTCCTTGGTGGCCGGCGGCTCTCCAAGACTTGGTGGCCAGCACTTCTCCTTTCTCCATAGGTGGCCGGCGGTTCCCATTGAATTGGTGGTCGGCGCTTCATCCTTTTGTTCCTTGGCCGGCGGTTGCATCAAACTCTCTAGCTTGGGGGCCGGTTCTAGATAGGAAAGGTATTGTTGGTTTTTCTCTTTGTTCGCAGCGGACAAAGTAGAGGAGAACTCGATCTAGAAGGCTTCTACTCGTGGAGGAACTTCGTCCACACGTCGTCCACGAGAAGGATAGGACATACGGTAGAAGATCGTAAGGTATAAAGTTGTTTTTAACTTTATTTACAGATCTGAATATGTTCTTTAATATTTTGATTATGCATGTGTATGAATGGATATATATTGTATAATCATGGACCCCGAAGACAAACACAAAAACCGGCGATCCATCCGTCGTCTTTTCCGCGGCTAACCAACTAGAAGAGTTGTGTTTCTTGAACAACTAGTTTGTTCAAGCGACCACTCAAGTTGTTAGCACGACGACGAATAGGTTGTGCCAAGGAAGCTCATCCCATCCGGATTAAGTCTTTCATTAGTGAAAATTTTAATCCGGGGACATGGGAGCCAATGAGCCTCCGAAGCATACATCCCAACATTCCAAGCCTTTTCCAGCCATTGACCGGCATCCAAACCTCTCTTTTCCTTCTCCTTGAGTGGTGGAAACAAGACTTAGGGGTTTCCCTTGGTGTCTTGGTTGCTTTCCATCATCATCTCCTTCTCCTAGTTGGCCGACGGCAAGGATTTTCTTTGTTCCTTGTTGGTTGGCTTTAGGAAGGAGAATAACCTTGTTTCTATTCTTCCTCTTGCTTTGGAAGAGCAAGGAAGGAAGATTTGCAATCTTGGAGCTTCGACTTTTGGTAGATCGTCGCCCACACGAAGTCTGAAAGGAGGAAGGTCATACATTAGAAGATCGAGAGGTATATCTATTCTCTATTCTCTTTTGTTACTTGCTTGTTTTTGATTTTCAACTATGAGCATGATATAAATCTGTATATGGCTAAATAATACTTGGATCCCAAACATAAACACAAAAATCGGCGATCTGGACATCGTCTATTCCGCGGCTACTCATAGAATAGAGGATGGTCACTTGAATAATGAGTTTGTTCAAGTGACCTCTCTAAACGAATAACATGACGATGACTTGGTTGTTTGGGCAATCCCTTTTGTCTAGGATTAAATTTTTTTAATCCGGGGACATCGAGGGGATCGCCATGAACAAACGACCGAGGTGAAGTGGGAGGCAAAGTTTCCCCTCACGGATCAATGAAACCAACCCTTCAATTGGTATCAGAGCTTCCGGGCAAAACCTTCAATTGGTATCAGAGCCAAGGTTTCCGGTTTTGTGTATTTAGGATTCGGTTAATTTTTTTATGCACTTTTCATATATTATATGTGTCGGATAATAGTAGGATATGCATAGTTTAACTCTTTGGTTGCAGGCATAAGATCCGACTATTATGGTCATATGTGTGTATGTGTGTAAATGTTTATTTTGTTGAATCCTCGACGTTGACGAGGCTAGTATTTGATTTTTTGTAAATTAGATACGACATTGTTTAGCCACTTTTTATTTTATTTTACTTTCGATCTAGATTTCATGTACACTCCCTCGTGGAGTATAGGATCGATGGATGTAAATTAAAATAGGTTTTAGTCTCGGCTCGGATCTCTAGATGGCTCGTACATGGCGTAGGAGGAGCGGACGAGATGGCGATGCGACGGGAGACATATTGAAGACAAAAGCCATAATAGTTGGAAAATAATTTATTTTTCATATTTATTGCTTTTTGTTTGATATGCATGTCGTAGGCTAGGAAAATTCCTCAATTTCAAATTACTAAGTGGGAGAGGGATATTTTTTTTTTAAATTTCCACGGCCTCCATTACGATTTGCCAGTGATGCAAACAAACTTGCGCGTCGGCTCTGAGTGCCTTCCTCCATATCAGATGGGTTTGTTTGCGGATCACAAGGTCAAATATGGTTATAGGGAATTATCAAGGAGCGTGTGTACTTCCCCATCGGAAGGCACATAACCCGAGATAATTACCTTGGTACCGAGTAATTGTGAACACTTAGATACAAATATAAGTATCCTCCCCATCGGAGTCACTGCTTTTATTTGTAGGGCCAAAGAGGAACCAACTATTAATTTTACTTGTCAAAAAGTTAGGTTGACAAGATAGTAAAATTAATGGGTAAAACCTCCTCTTACAAATGTAGAATTCGTATACGTCCACACTATCGTGTCATACGATATTCTCGGTGTTTTGAGGTGTTAGTTGATTTTAAAATTTTATTGTTTGAGGAATAAATAATTTTTTGAAATCTAATGTTTTGATTTATGTGATTCTTAGGTTTTCTTTCAAAATGACTTTCAACCCACTTGCTGTGATACTGAAAGAGAACAAACTTACTGGACCCAACTATATTGATTTGAAGAGGAATCTAGACATTGTCTTGACTGCTGAGGAATATAAATATGTACTCCTCAAAGAGTGTCCTCCCAAGCCTGCAGATGATTCTGGGGAAAAGGAGAGAGAGAGCTATATGATGTGGATCAAGGCCGATGAGATGGCACGGTGTTACATTTTGGCATCTATGTCAAATGTACTCCAACATTAGCATCAAGCCATGTCCACTGCTTATGATATGATGCTCAATCTCAAGGAGCTTTTCAGACACCAGAATCGGGCTGCGAGGCAAGAAGCCATGAGAAACTTGATGACGACCACCATGATCGAGGGAACACCCGTGAGGGATCATGTTCTCAAGATGATGGCTCATTTGAATGAGCTGGAGGTTCTTGGAGCTGAGATCGATGGGGAAACCCAAGTCGATATCATACTCCAGTCTCTACCTAGGAGTTTTGAGCAGTTTCGCCTGAACTACAACATGAACAAGAGGTTGTATTTGTTGGCGGAGCTTCTGACAGAACTCCAGGCGGCAGAGGGGCTATTTCGTCAGAGTGCTCAGGCACATGCCATGGTGACCCAAAAGGTTTCTACTTCTAAGCCGAAAGGAAAGAAGAAGAAGAAACAAACTGGGGCGAAGGCGGTGGGAGATACTCAGGGAGGAGTGAAGAAGCCTAAAGGCAAGTGCTTCACTTGTAAGCAGACTGGACACTGGAAGAAGGACTGCCCCAACCGCAAGAACAAAGGTATATCTTTTGGTCTAGTCATTGAAATATGTTTAGCAGTGTTATCTACTGGCACCTGGTGTGTAGATACGGGAGCCACTGATCATGTAAACAATACTTTGCAAGGGTTCTAGGAAACCAGACGACTGACTGAGGGAGAGATTACCATGTACTTGGGTGATGCCACGAAGGTGGCTGTTGTTGCAGTGGGAGACGTTCATTTATCTTTTGAGAAAAATAAACTTTTGGTTCTTAAGAATTTTCTTTATGTACCCTTATTTAGAAAGAATTTAATTTCTATTTTTAAATTTTTTATGGATGGATATTCTATTTCTTTTAATGACAGAGTTGTTATAAGAAGGAATAGGGACATTATCTGTTCGGGTGCATTGATAGGAAATTTGTACACACTTGAACCAAAACCTCCCACGATGCATATTGAAATTAATAACTAATCTTCTAATTCCAATAAGAGAAAAGAACCTTCGAAGATGAACCAAACATATCTTTGGCGTCTTAGGCTTGGTCACATTAACCTAAGCAGAATTCAAAGGTTGATAGCTGATGGACCTTTGGGTTCATTAGTGGTGGAGGATCTCCCAACCTGTGAATCTTGCTTATAGGGTAAGATGACCAAGAGGCCTTTTAAGGCCAAGGGGTATAGAGCCAAAGATGTGTTAGAATTGATTCATTCTGATTTGTGTGGTCGTATGTCTATCTAGGCTAGAGGTGGTTTCGAGTATTTTGTCTCTTTTATAGACGATTACTCGAGATATGGATACATTTACCTGATGCGCCGCAAGTCTGAATGCTTTGACAAGTTTAAAGAATTCAAGGCTGATGTGGAGAAATGTCAAGGTAAAAGTATCAAGACATTACGATCTGATCGTGGTGGTGAGTACCTCTTGGGAGAGTTTAAAAACTACTTATCAGAGGCTATGATTCAATCCCAATTGACTGCACCTGGTACACCCCAGCAGAATGGTGTAGTAGAGAGAAGGAATAGGACTCTTATGGAGATGGTTAGATCGATGATGAGTTATTCTATATTATCAGATTTGTTCTGGGGATATGCTCTAGATACGGCGGTGTACATTCTGAACTTGGTTCCATCTAAATCAGTGCCTTCTACTCCCACAGAGTTGTGGACTGGACGAAAGCCTAGTCTAAGACATATTCGGATATGGGGGAGTCAAGCACATGTGCTGAAGGTAGATGCTGGTAAGTTGGAACCTCGTACAGAAGTACACATGTTCGTTGGCTATCCTAGAGGAACGAAGGGTGGTTTGTTTTATAGTCCTAGAGATCAGAGGGTGATCGTTAGTACGAACGCCAGATTTCTAGAGGAAGACTATGTGATGAGCCACAAGCCCAAGAGTAAAATTGTTCTGGAGGAATTAAAAGGGGAAGTCACTTCTTTAGTACCACCGGTACAAGAGGATATACCACATATCACTGCACCGCGTGTCACAGAGGATACACAGGTGATACCTCGTTGTAGTGGGAGGGTTGTAAGACATCCTGATAGATTCATATTCTTGGGAGAATCTTCTGATTTGGTCCCTGGCGAACATGAATCTGATCCCTGGACATATGACGAGGCAATCCAAGATAAAGATGCAATATCTTGGTAAAGTGCAATGAATGCTGAGATTGAATCTATGGATTCAAATCAGGTATGGGAGCTAGTAGAACCACCCGATGGTGTAAAAACCATTGGATGCAAGTGGATCTACAAGAGAAAGAGAGGAATAGATGGAAAGGTTGAGACCTTCAAAGCGAAGCTTGTTGCGAAGGGGTATACTCAGAAAAGAGGGTATCGATTATGAGGAGACCTTTCCGCCGGTAGCCATGCTTAAGTCTATCCGGATTCTCTTATGCACAGCAGCTCATATGGATTATGAGGTGTGGCAGATGGATGTCAAGACAACTTTCCTTAATGGAAGTCTTGAGGAAAACATTTATATGAAGCAACCAGAGGGATTCATTGCTAAAGGAAAAAAGCATCTTGTGTGTAAGCTTAATCGGTCCATTTATGGATTGAAGCAAGCTTCGAGGTCTTGGAACATCCGCTTTGATGAGGTAATCCAGTCTTATGGATTTATTCAAAGTCCGGATGAGTCTTGTGTATACAAGAGATGTGACGGAAACGTAGTGGTATTTCTTGTACTATACATAGATGACATTTTGTTGATTGGAAACAATATCAAGGTGTTATAGGATGTAAGGGTATGGTTGTCCAAACAGTTTGATATGAAGGACTTGGGAGAAGTGGGACACATCCTTGAGATCAAGGTTATAAGGGATCGCAGGAAAAGGATGTTGTGCTTATCCCAAGATTCATACATAGACACGATTATGGAGTGTTTTAGAATGCATAACTCCAAGAAGGGTTTTCTACCTTTCAGGCATGGAGTTCCTTTATCTAAGGAGATGTGTCCTAGATCATCTGAGGAGATAGAGGAGATGAAGGCGGTTCCTTATGCTTCGGCAGTAGGAAGCCTCATGTATGCGATGCTCTGTACGAGACCAGATATACCGCTGTGGGCATGGTCGTGATATCTCGAGTAATCGGGACGAGGACATTGGGTGTGGTAAAGCATATATTGAAGTACGAGAAGGACTAGGGATTATATCTTTGGTTTAAGGCGGACCAATTACTCCCTATGCTTCCGTTCCAGTTACATGTGCTATCGATAGGGATAACGATAAGTCTACCTCGGGTTTTGTGTTTACTTTGGGAGGTGGAGCCATTGTATGGAGTGTCAGCAATCGTGGACTCCACCATGAGTATGTAGCGACCTGGTGGCCAAAGAAGCTGTGTGGCTCAGGAACTTCCTGATGGACTTGGATGTGATTCCTGGTTTGCCCAGAACTATCACAATTTACTGTGATAATAGTGGTGCAGTTGCAAACTCGAAGGAACCACGAGCCCATAAGGCTAGTAAACACATAGAGCGCAAGTACCACCTGATACGAGAAATCATAAAGAGAGGAGAAGTTGTTGTGGCCAAGAATGCATCGGAGGATAACCTGGTAGATCCTTTCACTAAGGCCCTTCCGGCGAGAGCTTTTGATAGGCATGTGGAGGGAATGGGGATCAGATGTATGGCAGTTTGAGGACAACATAGTCTTTTAGTATAAGTGGGAGATTGTAGGGATGTATACTGAAAAGTCTATCTTTTGTATGAACATCTTTATTTTGAAATAAGAATCACATGATCATTGTTTGCATATTATTATGGTTATGCATATTGTCTAATACTTTACATTGTAGATAACATGGTGTGTGGTGTCACACGGGAGATCATGTTATCGGCTACTTGAAAAGTATAAGTAAAGGCTCACAACCGAGATGGCTTTGGACAAACCATCGGAATGGTTGTAGTGTGATTTGGTATTGGTTTGTCTTGACCATAGAATTACACTAGTGCACTTTGTCTGTATTGAGCAGGACCGACTTAGAGGTGATTCGATTTATTGCTGACTACATAATCGAATCAAACCTCAGATATTATATTGTATATACTCTTAATCCTGATATAATAACGGGCACATATACTTAGTGCTCATCTCTTTGATTTACTAATGGGCGAGATTTATAGATTAAATCGATAGGCTCGGTAAGTTGGGAGATGATATTATTTATATGGTGTGTCGTTGATTATAGTGTTAGTGAAAGTCTTAGAGTCAATCATGTTATGATTGTTGTATGGACTTTATTGTATCATATTCCTATTTATAAAGGCATGGTTATTATATTTACTTGTATTGGTGCCAAATAACTAAATATAATAATGTCCTTGAGTAGTAGGTTCTTATCTATATCAATCGATTGGTTGAATCGATAATGAGATGATATAGAGAACACTACTCTTAATCATTCCTAGTCAAGTATTAACATTCAGGGACAATGTTAATGCGTAGAGACTAGCATGTAGGTCAACATGATGACTTGATCTCATATGTCATAGATATGAGATATCGAGTTGACACATGGGTATACATTAGATAATGTATACTGAATGACCCGCCATGAGAAAGTATCGTGGATCGTTATATGAGTGTCATATACTTTCTCATGTGGCTATTAGTATGACTATAGTATGACTATTAGTCCTTAGACCTGAAGTCACCATGGTTCCCTACATAAGGTGTTGCATACTTTGGCTTCGTCAAACGTCACCCGTAAATGGGTGGACTATAAAGGCGATTACTGGGTATGTAACAAATTATGCGGAGGGATGTGAGTGATGTAGATGAGATCAATCCCTCCTATATGATGGGAGAGACATCGATATTCTTGATAGGGTGAGACCACGAAGTGCATGGCCATGCCCAAATGAATCAATATGAGATATTGAGCTCATTTGATTAGAGTGAGTCTACTTGGAGTTCAAGATTTAGATTGTACCGAGGATGACACGGTGTATGCCTCGATTGGTCAATCTAGATGTCAAGGATAGAGGGATATTGTCACATATTGTGAGAGTCACAATTAGTAGTCACAAAGGTGATGTTGGAGCTCAACATTCTTGTAACTTGGGTAGCAATGATGTGTTGCTAGATACCGCTCATTGCTTATGTTCCTAAATCGGTTTAGGGACATTGCCAACATTACAAGAACCTATAGGGTCACACACATAAGGGAAATTAGATGGAGATTAGGTTCATATGATGAACCATGAGGATTAGGTTCATGGGATGAACCAAATTGGATTAAGAGTAATCCAAATTAGACTAATTGAGTTAGACTCAAGTTGATTCAAGTGTTGAATGAGTCTAATTTAGATTTGATTCATCAAATCAATTTAAATTAATGAATAGAGATTCATTAAATTAAAATTGACTTGAATCAAATGGTTGGATTTGATCAACCATGGGAGATAAGAGGTCAAGTTTGACTTGACTTGAGAGGGAAGATGAAAGGTCAAGTTTGACTTGACCAAATGTCATGTCATGATGATGACTTGGCATGGCCGGCCAATGATGATGCTCCACATCATCATTGACTTTGTCATGTGGTGCCACCTCATGAGGGAGACCAAGGGTCATGGGAGTTACATGCATGCATGTAACCCCCTCTCCATGAAGTGGCCGGCCACTTGATGGTTATTCATGTGGTAATTCATTTTGTGTGGGTTACACAACTTCATCTTCAACCTTGGATCAACTTCCCTCAAGCTCTCTCCCTCTCCCAACCTCCTTGGCCGAACCATCCATAGAGTGCTAGCACACTCAAGGGTGTGTTTTCTCCACCTATTGCTTGTGTGGATACCAATAGAGGGGTGTGCACTTGACACTCTCGAGTTCCGGCGAACCTTTTGGACAAGCGGGATTTGCGAAGCGTGTCGCTACGAGGGTAACATCCTTATCATGTAGATCTAAGGTAGATCTAGGGTTTTATATAAACACATACATGTTTTATTTTTAATACATCTTCGCACGGATCCGTGGCCAGGGCTTCCGAGGTTTCCGCAACACAAAAAGCGGTTTTTGCAGCTCGGAAAAATCCAACAGTGGTATCAGAGCCACGTGCGAAGCATGTATGTGTTTCATTTTTGTAGTTTTTATATTAGATATAAAAATTACAGATTTTTATGTTTCTGTAAATTTCCTAATTTTATAGAGTTTTTGGGTATTTTTCTCGAAGAGTCGAAGCAACGTGTGTTGGGACACTTGTAGGCTTCAACCGTCGAGAAAAACTCTCCGAAACGGCGAGTTCTCGCTTTAGGTTTTTGGGACAGCAACTTAAGTCACTGTAGGATCGTAATAGGGACACTCGCGAAGTTAATTTTGTGAGTATGGGTGCTGCCCCTATCCCCGAAAGGGGCCTTGTCCCGCGATCGCGCCCGGAAACCGCTTAGAGGGACCGTTACGGAGAGATGACTCATAAATTTGAAAAAACAAATTAGGAAAAATTATAGAAATTTTCTGTAAAAATACATAATTTAGAATTATGTATAATTCTGTGATTGTCATGGCCCAATGACCCCAATTTGATTGGAATATGTGTGTTGTAATTTATAATACGGCCTGCGTGCCGTTTTTGTGGTTGTGCATATTGTATAGTGTATGCGACCTGTGCGTCGTACCTCTTCTTTGATATTCTAGTTGTAAATAGTTTTAGACTCGAATGTAACTCGAGTTTCATATTTGTAATGTACAAAATGGAGTGGTGGAAAGTCCACTTGAAGACGAGATTACGAGAAGGGTGACGACGACACATGGCGGTCAAAGGAAGCGCTTGGAGAAGCCGCTAGCCTTAGGTTGACCGTCCGATCTTCTCATTGGCTTGAGAAGATCGTAGTAGGGCCATGACTGCATCACATTTAATTATATATATATATATATATATATATATATATATATATATATATATCTATATATATATATATATATATATATATATATATATATATATATATATTTATTTATTTATTTGATTTTTCTTGTATGTATGTGATGCATGCTAGTAGAATAATGCTTGTATGTATATGATGCATGCTAGGATAATTTTCTTGTATGTATATGATGCATGCTAGAATAATGAATGCATGTATGTGATGCATGCTAATATAGGATAATAAAGGCCTAAATGCGTATAAGATACACATTACGATTAGATTAGATCATAATCGAATCAACTCGAAAATGCCTACTGAGCCTTGATACCCATCACTACCTCGATCATTTGTTATTGTTGAATCTGCCAAAGCAGAGCAACGCATATTATCTTGGTAGGGTGCGGAGGGATAATCTTGGTCCCACCTATCATGCTTGGGTTAGAGTAAGCTCAATTAGATTGAGCAAAACTAGTTAACTCAATTGGATCGAGTAGGACTATAGGCATATTCCAACCATTGGAAAGATAGGGTAAGATCGCATTTACACTAAATCTTTGGCGATTTAGCCAAAGCTAACTCAAGGTATTTTGTAAATGTGGGTCTTGATCCTATAAACAAGAGTTGCATAGAGATGTAATCGGTAATGTGTTACCCACCGATCGTACTAAGTCTTGGGCGATTTAGCCAAAGCTAACTCAAGGCTTAGTATGATGTGGATCTTGTCCCGCAAGAATTATAGCTAGTTTGTATGAATCTAGTAATGTGGTTTGACCACATCCATAACTCGATTCTACAAAATTCCTATAATTCAGTGGGAGCATCATTTGATTAAAGGCCTAATTAAATGATAAAAGGAATATAATATTAATTCTCTGCATTGTATGTTGTAGATAACTATGTCGACAAACACAAACACTCTCTCTCTCTGTGTTCTGTCCTTGAGAAGGACAAGCTCAATGGAGCAAATTTTCTGGACTGGTACAGGAACCTGAGAATTGTTTTCACCCAAGAAAGGAAGTTGTACGTCCTGGAGCAGCCCATTTCGGAGGCACCTCCTACCACTGCCTCGCGAGCTGACAAAGATGCTTACAAGAAACATCAAGATGATGCATTAGATGTGTCATGTCTAATGCTCGTGACCATGAACTCTGAGCTTCAGAAGTAACATGAGTTCATGAATGCTTATGATATGGTTGGACATCTTCGTCAACTATATCAAGGACAAGCAAAGCATGAGAGATATGAAGCCTTTAAGGCATTTTTTGGGTCTAAAATGCAAGAAGGGACTCCCGTAGGTCAATATGTACTCAAGATGATTGGGTACGTAGAAAACCTACAAAGGCTAGGATTCCCACTTGGCCAAGAGCTGGCCACTGACCTGATCTTGCAATCTTTGCCACAAGCCTTCAATAAATTTGTCATGAATTATAACATGAATGAAATTGATAAGTCATTGCCTGAAATGCTCAGCATGTTGAGAACTGTTGAGCTTAACCTTAAGAAAGGAAAATCTGATACCATTTTGATGGTGCAGAAGAAGAAAGGCAAGGGCAAGCCTAAAGGTAAGGGAAAGTCCCAAGCCAAGAGCAAAGGCAAAGAACTTAAACCCAAAGGAGGGGTAGCCAAGGAAGGGGCTTGCTTCCACTGCAAGGAAGCTGGACACTGGAAGCGTAACTGCAAAGCTTACCTGGAAGATCTTAAGAAGAAAAGAAGTGAGACTTCTACTTCAGGTATAAATGTTATAGAAGTCAATCTATCTATTTCTTCATCATGGGTATTAGATACCGGATGTTCATCTCACATTTGTACCAATGTGCAGGCACTGAGAAATATCAGGGCATTGACAAAGGGCGAGGTGGACCTACGAGTAGGCAATGAAGCAAGAGTTGTTGTTGCTGCTATAGGAACTTATAATCTATCTTTGCCCTCTGGGCTTGTACTAGAATTAGATGAATGTTGTTATGTGTCTGCCTTAACTAAGAATATCATTTCAGTTTCTTGTTTGGACAAGAAAGGATTTTCATCTATAATAAAGAACAAATGTTGTTCGGTTTGTTTAAATGATATGTTCTATTGTAGTGCACCTCTAATGAACGGACTCTATTTTCTAGACTTAGAGAGCCCTATCTATAACATAAGTACTAAAAGGTTCAAGTCAAATGAATTGAACCAAACCTATCTCTGGCACTGTCGCTTAGATCACATAAATGAGAGTCGCTTATCTCAGCTCCATAAGGATGGGCTACTAGACTCATTTGATTTTGAATCATATGAGACATGTGAGTCTTGCCTTTTAGGCAAGATGACCAAGACTCCCTTTAGTAGACACAGCGAAAGAGCAACAGATTTGTTAGGACTTATACATAGTGATGTATGTGACCCTTTCAATGTTGCAGCTAGAGGTGGTTACAGGTACTTCATTACATTTACTGATGACTTCAGTAGATATGGTTATGTGTATCTCATGACACATAAATCAGAATTCTTTGAAAAGTTCAAAGAATTCAAGAATGAAGTACAAAACCAGTTTGGCAAGAGTATTAAGATACTTCGATCAGATCGAGATGGAGAATACCTTAGCCATGAGTTTCGTGACTATCTAGCTGAGTGTGAGGATTCTATCCCAACTCACTCCTCCTAGAACACCAGAGTGGAATGGTGTATCCGAAAGGAGGAATCGTACCCTATTGGATATGGTACGATCTATGATGACTCACACAGATCTTCCTATATCCTTTTGGGGGTATGCTCTAGATACAGCAGCCTTTACCCTTAACTGTGTACCATCCAAGGTTGTGATAAAGACACTATATACGATATGGACAGGGAGAAATCCCAAGATATCTTTTATGAGGATTTGGGGTTGTGAGGCTTACATTCGACGTCAAGTCTCAGACAAACTAGGACCCAAATTCGATAGGTGCTATTTTGTCGGATATCCTAAGGATACAAAGGGATACTACTTCTACGTTCTCAGTCAGCACAAAGTGTTTGTGGCAAAGACTGGGGTTTTCTATAAAGGGATTTTGTTTCTAGAAAAACTAGTGGGAGTATCTTCGATCTTGAAGAAATTCAAGATAAGGACCATAGCACTGAGGCCTTGATGGAGGCTGAACAGGAACCACAAAGTGTTGTGGGTGATGAGGTTGTTGCACAAAGAGTTGTGGAACAATCACTTATTTAGGTAGACCTACCTCTTTGCATATCTGATAGGATACGTCGTCAGCCTGAGAGATACTCATTTCTCTTGTCTGACCATGATGACGTTATGCTCATTGAGAATGAGCCTACCTCCTATTAGGAAGCTGTGATGAGCCCAGATTCTGAGAAATGGCTAGAGGCCATGAGATCTGAGATGGAATCCATGTACACCAACCAAGTATGGACTTTGGTTGATCCACCTGAAGGGGTCAAACCCATTGGGTGTAAGTGGGTCTTTAGGAGAAAGACTGACATGGATGGACTTACACATACCTATAAGAGCCGATTGGTAGCTAAAGGTTTCAAGCAGATTCATGGTATTGACTATGACGAAACCTTTTCTCCAGTGGCGATGTTTAAGTCCATTAGGATCTTGCTTGCTATTGCAGCATACCACGATTATGAGATCTGGCAGATGGATTTCAAAACCACGTTTCTGAATGGAAACTTACTCGAGGATGTGTACATGACACAACCTGAGGGTTTTGAAGATCCACAGCATACTGGGAAAGTATGCAAGTTGCAAAGTGTTGGAAATTGCTTCGGAGGCTCATTGGCTCCCATGTCCCCGGATTAAAATTTTCACTAATGAAAACTAATCCAGATGGGATGATTTTCCTAAGCTCAACCAATTCGTCGTCGTGCTAACGACTTGAGCGATCGCTTGAACAAACTAGTTGTTCAAGCAACAACACTCTTCTAGTCGGTTAGCCGCGGAAGAGACGGCAGACGGATCGCCGATTTTTGTGTTTATCTTCGGGGTCAATGATTATACAAATACATACAAATGTAAACTAGTATAATAAACACATACTAAGATAAGGAACATAATAATATGAACATGCAAAGATCAATAATAAAAGTTGTAAAACTTTTATACCTCTCGATCTTCTACCGTATGTCCTAACCTCCTTGTAGACTTCGTGTGGGTGAAGATCCTCCACAAGTTGAAGCCTCCTAGATCACGTTCTTCCCTTCCTTGCTCGCTCCGAACAAAGAGAAGAACCAAACAAAACTCCTTCTCCTATCTAGAACCGGCCACCAAGCCAAGGAGCTTGATATAACCGCCGACCAAGGAGTAGCTTCTTGAGCGCCGACCAACCTTAAAGAAAAGTTGCCGCCGGCCACCAAGGAGAAAAGAAGAGGGCACCGGCCAAGAGCTCCAAGGATAAACCCTAGCCCTTGTTTCCACCGGCCAAGGTGAAGAGGAAGAAGGGAAGAGTGCCGGCCAAGGTTGAAAGGAGGAAGAGGGATAGGCGCCGTCAACACCTTAGGAAGAAGAAGGGATCTCCTCCTCTTGTTGCCGCCTACTCCTAAATCCAAACCCTAGCCGCCCAACCAAAAACTCCCTTAGGGTTTCTTGCCGCCCAAGCTTAGGTAGGCAAAACCCTAATCTCTCAAAAAAACAACCACCCCTTTGCCGCCCACTTAAGTCTCCCTTTTATAGAGTTAGGCTTAAGCCTTGTTTTAATCTCCACCGTTGGTTCTAGGGTTTTAATCTCAACTGTCGGTTCTAGGGATTTAATCTTAATCGTCGGTTCTAGAGATTTAATCTCCACCATCGAATCTAGAGATTTAATCTTAACCGTCGGCTCTAGAGAATTAATCTCCACCGTCAGATCTAGAGATTTAATCTCAACCGTCGGTTCTAGAGTTTTGTTTTACATCCTTGGATCTAGGCTTCAGGAGGATTATATTAGGCTATGATAGGGACCATAAGGAGGAGTTGGGTCTTGGCCACCCGATGGATGGGAACCACACAAACTTGATCCATCAATGATGTTCCATTCCACTAGAGGATCATCATTGAATTACCTCACCAACCCCCATAAATTAATATGGTCTCCTTATATTATTTGTACATCCATCTCCCCGTGTTTAAGATATCGAATGTCCGTCAATTAATTGATTTACTGACCATCAATCAATTAACATCTAACTCCTAGAGTAGTACCACTCAACCTTATCATCATGTTGACTAAGTCAACCTGCAGGGTTTACATGATGAACCTTATGAGCTCCTCAAGGGGACATCATCAACCTAATATATAGGACATGGTTTTCTCCTATAATCAACGACACACCATGTAAATAATATCATTTCCCAACTTACCGGGCTTATTGATTTAATCCATAGAAATCTCACCCTTTGGTAAATCAAAGAAATAAATACTAAGTACATGTGCCCGTTATTATATCGGGATTAAGAGCATGTACAACATAATATCCGAGGTCCAATTCAATTATGTAGTCAGCAATAAATTGAATCACCTCTATGTCGGTCCTGCTCAATACACCTAAGTGTACTAGTGTAACTCTATGGTCAAGACAAACCAATACCAAGCTACACTACAACCATGCCAATGGTTTGTCCAAAACCATCTTGGTTGTGAGCCTCTACTTATATTCTACAAGGGACTAATAACATGATCTTCTGTGCCACACCAAGCACCATGTTATCTACAATGTAAAGTATTAGACAATATCCACACATATAATAAATATAAAGTGCAAACAATGATCATGTGATTCTTATTTCAAAATAAAAATGTTCATACAAAAAGGGCTAGGCTTTCAGTATACATCCCAACACAAAGGTCCATTTATGGGCTAAAGCAAGTCTCTCGGAGCTGGAATCTTCGATTCGATGATGCGATCAAACAGTTTGGTTTCATTAAGAATGAAGATGAACCCTGTGTCTACAAGAGGGTTAATGGGAACACAGTTGTCTTCCTTATATTGTATGTGGATGACATACTACTCATTGGGAATGACATCCCTTCGCTACAGTCTGTGAAGACTTGGCTGGGGACGTGTTTCTCAATGAAAGACTTAGGTGAAGCATCCTGTATTTTAGGCATCAAGATCTATAGAGATAGATATAAGAGATTGCTTG
This sequence comes from Wurfbainia villosa, assembly GCA_025175895.1. Taxonomy (NCBI): domain Eukaryota; kingdom Viridiplantae; phylum Streptophyta; class Magnoliopsida; order Zingiberales; family Zingiberaceae; genus Wurfbainia; species Wurfbainia villosa. The sequence goes on along the minus strand of CM045994.1, from coordinate 74,236,887 downwards.
GCCTAAGTCAGAGTACATACATTGACACGGTATTACTACGGTTTGCCATGCAGAATTCCAAGAAGGGACTTCTGCCAATGTCACATGGTGTGAGTCTTTCGAAAACTCAAAGTCCCTCTTCTAAAGAGGAGAGAGACCGCATGGATAAGATCCCTTACGCATTAGCTATAGGATCTATCATGTATGTCATGTTGTGTACTCGTCCTGATGTCTTGTATGCTTTGAGCATGACGAGTAGGTACCAGTCAGATCCAGGTGAGCGTCATTGGATAGCAGTCAAGAATATTCTTAAGTACTTGAGAAGAACTAAAGAATATTTCTTGATATTTGGAGGTGATGAAGAGCTAGCTATAAAGGGTTACAGCAATCCCAGCTTCCAAACTGACCAGGATAATTATAGATCGCAGTCAGGGTTCGTGTTTTGCTTGAATGGTGGCGCTGTGAGCTGGAAGAGTTCGAAGCAAGACACAATTGCTGATTCTACAACAGAAGCCGAGTATATCGCTGCATCTATGGCAGCAAAGGAGGCAGTTTGGATCCGCAAGTTCATTACTGAGCTTGGGGTGGTTCCTAGCATAGCAGATCCCATAGAGCTCTATTGTGACAACAATGGAGCGATTGCACAGGCTAAGGAACCACGCTCACACCAGCGGACCAAACACATACTACGGCGCTTCCATCTCATTAGAGAGATCATCGATAGAGGAGATGTGAAGATTTGCAGAGTACCCACAGAAGCTAACATCGCAGATCCCTTGACCATGGCTTTGGCACAGAAAAAGCATGATGGTCACACTAGGTCATTAGGTATTAGATACTATGGTGATTGGCACTAGTGCTAGTGGGAGATTGTTAGTGAAAGCCCTAGAGTCAATCATGTGATGATTGTTGTATAGACTTTATTGTATCATATTCCTATTTATAAAGGCATGGTTATTATATTTACTTGTATTGGTGCCAAATAACTAAATATAATAATGTAATTGAGTAGTAGGTTCTTATCTATATCAATCGATTGGTTGAATCGATAATGAGATGATATAGAGAACACTACTCTTAATCATTCCTAGTCAAGTATTAACATTCAGGGACAATGTTAATGCGTAGAGACTAGCATGTAGGTCAACATGATGACTTGATCTCATATGTCATAGATATGAGATATCGAGTTGACACATGGGTATACATTAGATAATGTATACTGAATGACCCGCCATGAGAAAGTATCGTGGATCGTTATATGAGTGTCATATACTTTCTCATGTGGCTATTAGTATGAATATTAGTCCTTAGACCTGAAGTCACCATGGTTCCCTACATAAGGTGTTGCATACTTTGGCTTCGTCAAACGTCACCCGTAAATGGGTGGACTATAAAGGCGATTACTAGGTATGTAACAAATTATGCGGAGGGATGTGAGTGATATAGATGGGATCTATCCCTCCTATATGACGGGAGAGACATCGATATTCTTGATAGAGTGAGACCACGATGTGCATGACCATGCCCAAATGAATCAATATGAGATATTGAGCTCATTTGATTAGAGTGAGTCTACTTGGAGTTCTAGATTTAGATTGTACCGAGGATGACACGGTGTATGTCTCGATTGGTCAATCTAAATGTCAAGGATAGAGGGACATTGTCACATATTGTGAGAGTCACAATTAGTAGTCACAAAGGTGATGTTGGAGCTCAACATTCTTGTAACTTGGGTAGCAATGATGTGTTGCTAGATACTGCTCATTGCTTATGTTCCTAAATCGGTTTAGGGACATTGCTAATGTTATAAGAACCTATAGGGTCACACACATAAGGGCAATTAGATGGAGATTAGGTTCATATGATGAACCATGAGGATTAGGTTCATGGGATGAACCAAATTGGATTAAGAGTAATCCAAATTAGACTAATTGAGTTAGACTCAAGTTGATTCAAGTGTTGAATGAGTCTAATTTAGATTTGATTCATCAAATCAATTTAAATTAATGAATAGAGATTCATTAAATTAAAATTGACTTGAATCAAATGGTTGGATTTGATCAACCATGGGAGATAAGAGGTCAAGTTTGACTTGACTTGAGAGGGAAGCTGAAAGGTCAAGTTTGACTTGACCAAATGCCATGTCATGATGATGACTTGGCATGGCCGGCCAATGATGATGCTCCACATCATCATTGACTTTGTCATGTGGTGCCACCTCATGAGGGAGACCAAGGGTCATGGGAGTTACATGCATGCATGTAACCCCCTCTCCATGAAGTGGCCGACCACTTGATGGTTATTCATGTGGTAATTCATTTTGTGTGGGTTACACAACTTCATCTTCAACCTTGGATCAACTTCCCTCAAGCTCTCTCCCTCTCCCAACCTCCTTGGCCGAACCATCCATAGAGTGCTAGCACACTCAAGGGTGTGTTTTCTCCACCTATTGCTTGTGTGGATACCAATAGAGGGATGTGCACTTGACACTCTCGAGTTCCAGCGAACCTTTTGGACGAGCAGGATTTGCGAAGGGTGTCGCTACGAGGGTAACATCCTTATCATGTAGATCTAAGGTAGATCTAGGGTTTTATATAAACATATACATGTTTTGTTTTTAATACATCTTCGCACGGATCCGTGGCCGGGGCTTCCGAGGTTTCCGCAACGCAAAAAGCGGTTTTTGCGGCTCAGAAAAACCCAACATATTGGAGGAAACTGTGTCCTATATATTAGGATGATGATGTCCCCTTGAGGTGCTCATAAGGTTCATCATGTAAACCCTGCAGGTGGACTTGGTCCGGCATAATGAAAAGGTTGAGTGGTACTACTCATGGAGTTAGATGTTGATTAATTAATGGTCAGTAAATTAATTAATCGACGGATATTCGAGATCTTAAACACGGGGAGAAAATGTACAAATAATATATGGAGCCCATATTATCATAGGGGGGTTGGTGAGGTAGATCGATGATGATCCTTTAGTGGATTGGATTATCATTAGTGGATCAGACTTTATGTGGGCTTGATCCTTGGGTGGCCAAGATCCCACTCCTCCTCATGGTCCCTAATGTAGCCTATTAACACCTCATGAAGCTTAGATCAAATGGATAGAAACAAAACTCTAAATCCATAGGTAGAGATTAAATCTCTAAAATCCGACGGTTGAGATTAAATGTCTAGATCCGACGGTTGAGATTAAATCCCTAAAACCAATGGTAGAAATTAAAAGGAGGCTTATCCCTAACTCTATAAAAGGATCTTGAGGGGTTGGAGTGGAGAGATGATCAAGAGAGGCTAAGGTTTTGGAGTTGGCGGGAAAGCTAGGGTTAGGGTTTTGGAGGGTGGCGGCACCAAATAAGGAAGGTAATTCCTTTCTTCTTCTTCCTTCAAGGTGGTCGGCGTCCAGCTTGTTTTCGTAGCCTTTTCCAGCCATTGTCTGATGTCCAAACCTCTCTTCTCCTTCTCCTTGAGTTGTGGAAACAAGACTTAGGGGTTTCCCTTTGTGTCTTGGTTGGTTTCCATCATCATCTCCTTCTCCTTGTTGGCCGGCAGCAAGGATTTTCTTTGTTCCTTGTTGGTTGGCTTTAGGAAGGAGAAGAACCTTGTTTCTATTGTTCCTCTTGCTTTGGAAGAGCAAGGAAGGAATATTTTCAATCTTGGAGCTTCGACTTTTGGTAGATCGTCGCCCACACGACGTCCGAAAGGAGGAAGGTCATACATTAGATGATCGAGAGGTATATCTATTCTCTATTCTCTTTTGTTACTTGCTTGTTTTTCTTTTTCAACTATGAGCATGATATAAATCTGTATATGGCTAAATAATACTTGGATCCTGAGCATAAACACAAAAACCAGCGATCCGGACATCGTCTATTCCGTGGCTACTCGTAGAATAGAGGATGGTCGCTTGAACAACGAGTTTGTTCAAGTGACCTCTCTAAACGAATAGCACGACGACGACTTGGTTGTTTGGGCAATCCCTTTTGTCTAGGATTAAATTTTTTTTAATCTGGGGACATCGAGGGGATCGCCATGAACAAACGACCGAGGTGAAGTGGGAAGCGAAGTTTTCTCTCACGGATCAATGAAACCAACCCTTCAATTGGTATCAGAGCTTCCGGGCAAAACCTTCAGGTCCTTTGCGACCTGTTGTTTAGCTTCCGGTCTTCACCATAGTTCTTCGACTCCATCCGAAGTTCTCCCTGTGTTGCCCAACCACCACGGTTTCTCAACTCGAGATTCTCCAGGTGTCGCCGACCTTTAGCTCAACTTAAACATTTCTGCACACTCAAGAGTAGCTTATGAGATAAAGATAACACCTTAACTTTGAGCCTTTGCCATAATCAAAACCTAGGTTCGATTATATGGTGCCCTTGCACTAACAATCTCCCCCTTTTTGATCTATGGCAAACCGACACAGAGTTAAGGAGAACATTAAGCTTAAAACAAAGTAAACAATACAATTAAATGCATTTTCAAAATATCCCCCTTAACCCTAGGTGAATTTTGAAAAAGATACTTTAAATTTTAAAAATTTATGTTACTTCCCCTTAACTTTCGCTCTTCTTTCCCTTTTGCTATAAATCAAAAAAGTAAAAGTTGGGGTTGTATATATAAGATAGGGGTTTTAACGAAAACATTATAAGTATAGCATGCATCTAGAATTATTAAAGAACGAAATCAAATATGAGTCCAAGTATGCATCTCTACTTAGTTAGATTAGTTCGAGGTATATCCCTCTGCACCAACAATTGTAAGACTAGTTTTACTAAAATTAGTATTTGAAACATAATTTTTATTTTAAAATACCATAAGTTCATTTTCAAAAAATACTCTAAAATTTTGTAATATAACCCTTAAGGTCAGTTTTCTCTGCCTTTGTCAAATACATAAGGTATAAAAGATTTAGGGGGCGCTAAACTTGGCCTAGAGAGTTATATACTTAGTATTGGCCAAACATAACTATACGTTAAATGCAACAAACAAGAAAATAAGTAGTTTTGAAAGTATTTCGAAGTAGTTATGTTATTCGTATTTCAATTATCCTTAACATCTCACCCATTCTATGTGTCTCAAAACATGTTCATCTTATATGTTTTGTGAGATGATTTTAACTTGATTCAAGATAGTCAACCTTGGGTTAGATTGGGATTTAACCTTTAGATCATTAAGTAGACTTTTCAAGAAAATGACTTCCAGGTCGTGGCGAGGCACGGGGGCTTTCTTTGATCGGAACAATGACCACTTCCTTAGACAAAGCCAAATTCAAGAAAATATTTACTTAAGTCACTTAGGGTTACTTCCTAGTCTAACTAGTTTAGGATACAACAAGGTAGCTTCAGCTAGTTTGACTTAGCCAAGTTCACTAAGCTAGATACGCCTTATCTAGCTCGAATACACAAGACCTCATTTCCCTAATGTATTATCATCTCGCCGCATCCTGATACTATGTAATCAAGGTTGACTAACTATTCATCCTATCTAGCCATTCTAAAAATTAAAACAAAAATTAACTAAGGATGCAAAACTCTTTACTAAGAATGTGGGTATACTATTTTAGTACTAGCTCCCCTTGGACCATTGAACCGATATGGTCTAACCACATAATGGACTTGATCATGGGGAATCCAATATTTATTGGTCCTTATATGTGAATTCAAAAGAATTTTAGGGACCCATGCTTGGACTCTTTGATGACTACGATTTACAATAGACATATAAGATTTGTTCGTAGTCGTTGACCTAAATCCGAGTCCGGCTTTGTTGTACACGGCTCTTTGAGATCCAAGAAGTCGGTTAAGATTCTTGGATCCCAACGTGAACCTTTCCAACCTAGCCTTGAGCTCTTTAACTCATCCTTTCAAGAGATAATTCTCCTCCTCAAGTTTTTCAACTTGAGTTGAGTTTCCCTCTTGAACTCGACTAGTTGAAGAGGTTAGAGTAGCCTCTTGCTTGAGAATTTCAACCTCTTCAAGCAATGACTCAACTCGAGACTCGGACTTAGTTAATTTATTATTTAACAACATATTAGCATGATACAAATTTTCAATAAGTGAACAACTTACCTTAATCTTTTCTTTTGACCTGACCTTGAGTCTTGTCTCGAATTCATCCTCGGAGTCGGAGTCAGGGTTGGATTCGCAGTCGGCTTCGAATCGGACTCGAACTCCGTCGGTTTCGCCATGAAAGCTAAGTCATCGCCTTGCTCTTCTTCTTCCTCCCACATCACTTGAAATGCTTGTTTTTGCTGCTTGTGTTTTGGCTTCATTTTTGGGCAGTCTAATTTGTAATGCCCCTTCTTGTTGCACCCATAGCATGTGTAGGTCTGTGGAGGTTTCTTGTTCTTCAATTGCTCCCTTTTCTTTTTGCTTATTCTCCGAACTTGATTGACTAGTTCGACCTCCATTTCTTCTTCGGATTCCGATTCATATTCGTCTTCAGATTTTAATTCTTCTTCTTCTAGAGGTAGCTTGCTCTTCCCTTTTCTTTTTTATCCTATAAACAACGCTACACCTTTCTTGATCGAGACGGCATCAGTTTGTTCATGTAATTAAAATTTGAAAAAAAGTTCATCTAATTTAATTTTAGATAAATCTCGAGATACCTTGTAGGCATCAACCATAGATGCCCACAAGATGGTCCTAGGAAAAACATTAAGAGCGTACCTTACTATGTCTCGATTGTCTACCTGATGGCGTGTAGGCCATTCAGGATGTCTTGGATCCACGCATGGAGTTGCATAGCGGTCTCGTGATCCTTAATTTATTCAATAGTAAATCTCTTTTGCATAACTTAGCATCGAATGTCCCTTCGTATAGCTCGATTAACTTGTTCCAAAGGTCTTTGGCGCTAATGAATGGTCCAATTCGGTTGAGCTCCTCCTTGGACAATCCACACTACAACATTGGGGTTGCTTTTGCATCGGCTTTGACTTGCCTCTTGGTTGCATTGGTCCACTTGTCGAAGTCCAAAGGCTCCCCTTGATCATTGGTGAGTAGAGCAAAGCTGGTTTGGATTATTATCCAAGTCTCGACTTGTGTTTTCAAGAAACACTTCATCCGACCTTTCCAATAACGGAAATTATCTCCGTTAAAGAACGGAGGTCGGGTGGTGCTATACCTCTCAATGTGGGCCATTAAAAATGAACCTTGCACACAAATAAAAATGACACAGAAAAGGTTTCCAAGACTCTTGTCTTGGATTAGTAGTGTGGGAAGAGAGACATCGAAAACTTAAATTAAAACAAATACGAAAAGAAAACCAAAACATAATGCTAGATTGGTGGTTGCACTAAATCTTAGCGCCCCCACTCTGATACCAATTGTTGGATCGAAAGCACGCTAGAGGGAGGGGGGGGTGAATAGCGAGCATAAAACTTTCTTTTCGTTTCATTAAAACTCGAGTGACATACAGGAAAAAGTAAAGGACACAATTTGTTTTACTTGGTTCATAACCTAACGGTTTCTACTCCAAGGCCCTACGATCCTGGATCACATACGAAGAGAAATTCACTAAGGTCTCCTCCTTGTTGGAGGTAGGAGACAATGATTACAACGAAATAAAAAGCTTAAAGTGGAGGCAACAAACTTACCTCACCTCGTAACAATAAAAGCACGAATACAATAAAATGACTATAAAATAAAAACAAACTTGTTGCATGCCAACGAAGAGGATGTGAGATCTTGGTGTTGAGTCGGCGTTATGACGGCGTTACGACAGCATAGTCTTTCGGCATTGTGGGAGCACTTTGAGAGCAATTGAGATGACCTAATGGGGTGAAACCCCCCTTCTTTTATATCCCTCCAAGCCCCTGAACGTTGAGATCTAGATCTTATCCAAATGGACACCTCACCCTCAAGATAAGGGGATCTTGTTTGACCTTCATCGAAGTGGATAGTTTGAATAGCAGTCGACTGATGGCCTTCATCAGTCGACTGATGCTACCAGCAGTCGACTGTCAACAGTCGACTATCGACTGTCAGCTTGGTTATTCAACTGTAACAAAGAGTTAACACAAACACAAGAGTAAAGATAAATTTGATGACCACTTACCGTCCGATCTCGACCTAGACCTTCCACTGGAAGTCTTAGTCGGACCTCCGCCTAAAGTTTTCCCCGTATAGAGGGCCCGACCTCACCTCTACTCCACACTCGTGCTTACCTCCAGTCCTTTGTGACCTGTTGCTTAGCTTTCGATCTTCACTTGGGTTCTTCGACTCCATCTGAAGTGGATAGTTTGAATAGCTTTCGATCTTCACTTCGGGTGTCATCGACCTTTAGCTCAGCTTAAACATTTTTGCACACTCAAGAGTAGCTTATGAGATAAAGATAACACCTTAACTTTGAGCCTTTGCCATAATCAAAACCTAAGTTCGATTATCTGGTGCTCCTGCACCAACAACTACTAATCCAAGACCAAGTCTTGGAATTTTTCTTATTGTTCGTATTTTTACGTGGTATTTAAATTGCCCACCTTGAGGGGTATAACACCGTCTGACCTCCGTTCTTTAACGAAGATGACTTCCATTATTGGAAGGGTTGGATGGAGTGTTTCTTAAAAACACAAGTCGATATATGGATTGTCATCCAAACCAGCTTTGCTTTACCCTCCAATGACCAAGGAGAACCATTGGACTATGACAAATGGACCAACGCAATGAAGAGGCAAATCGAAGCCAATGCAAAAGCAACCCAAATCTTGCAATGCGACTTATCCAAGGAGGAGCTCAACAAAATTGGTGCATTCATCAGTGCCAAAGATCTATGGAACAAGCTCATCGAACTCCACGAAGGGTCATCCGACACAAAGGTATATAAGAGAGATCTTCTAGTAAAAAAATTATATAATTTGAAAATGTTGGACAATGAGATCATGAGCCAACTCCATACTTGCATTCAAGACATCCTAAATGACCTTCATGCCATCGGACAGAAGGTGGAGGACTGCGACATCATAGGTACGCTCTAAGAGCTTTTCCTATGACCACTTTGTGGGCATCCATGGTTGACGCTTACAAAGTATCTTAAGATCTTTCTAAAATTAGATTAGATGAATTATTTTCTGAATTTGAGCTTCATGAACAGTCTAACTCGGTCCCGGTAGAGAAAGGTATTGCTTTGTTTGCAGGATGAAGAAAGGTGAAAAGCAAGCCTCCTCCCGAAGAAGATGAGTCTGAATCAGAATTAGATGAAGAGATGGAGACCGAACTAGTTAATCTAGTTCGAAAGATGATCAAGCATAGAAGAAAACCAACCAAGCCAACGATGGAGAAGAGACCCAACCCAAGTCAAAACTACAAGTGCTATGAGTTCAATAAGAAGGGACACTTCAAGTCCGAGTGTCCAAAGCTAAAGAACAAGAAATCACAAATCATGAAAGCACTCAACGCAACATGGGAGGAATCGTCAGAGGAAGAAGAAGACCAAGTCAACAACTTGGCTCTCATGGCAAGACTGATCGAGTCTGAGTCCGAAGCCAACAATAAGTCCGAGTTTGATTCCGGATCCGACACCGAGCCCGAGTTCAAGATAAGCCATGGATCCATATCTGGTTCAAAAGAGTCAATCAAGGTGAGTTGGTCTTTAATTTAAACTCTATAAGATGCCATTAAATTTTTGAATAAAAAATTAACTAAATCTGAGTCTAGAGTCGAGGCATTGCTTAAGGAGGTTAAACTTCTCAAGCATAAGGCTACCCTAACCCCTTTAACTAGTCAAGTTCAAGAGGGAAACTCAACTCAAGTTAAAAAAACTTGAGAAAGAGAATTCTCTCTTGAAATGGCAAGTTCAAGAGCTTAGGACATCGTTGGAAAGGTTCACATTGGGATCTAAGGGTCTTGACCTAATCCTTGGATCGCAAAGAGTCGTGTACAACAAGGTCAGACTCGGGTTAGAGCAACAAATAAATCTTTTATGTCACTTGTAAATCATAATAGTAGAAGAATCCAAGCATGGGTCTGTAAGACTAGTCTAACATTGCAACTAGGTTCGACTAAGTATTGGGTTCCCAAAGATCAAATCCACTATGTGGATAGACCATATCAATTCAATAATCTAGGGAAGCCAATACTAAATTTGTGTGCTCAATTACTTGATTAATTTAGTTTCGCATGCCTAGTTAGTTATTACTTACATAATTTAGAATGGTTAGTTAGGACTAAAGATTAATTAATCTTGACAACATAGTATTAGGACACGGTGAGATGATAGTACGTTAGGAAAACAAAGCCACGTGTATCCGGGTTAGATAAGGAGTATCTAGCTTGGTGCACTTGGCTAAGTAGAACTGACTGAAGCAACCTCACCACATCTTAAAATAGTTAGACCAGGATTTAATCCTAAAGTAAATTATGTATAATTTCTTAAATTAACTTTGTCTAAGGAAGTGGTCGTTGTTCCGATCAAAGAAGGCCTCTATGCCTCGCCACGACTGGGAAGCCCTCTTTTGAAATCTTCACTTAACTACTAAAGATTAAATCCGAATCTAACCCAAAGGTTAATTAATTTTCAAATCATTAAAATTAACTAAGTAAAATTGAAAGTCATCTCACAAAACATATAGGGTTAACATGATTGATCATGTAGAAAGGGTGAGATGAATCTTAGGATAAAAAACTTCTAAATCCATTTAAAATTCCAATATATGATCCAACTACTATATATGTAGGATCAATGGATATTGGACAGTAGGTGCTCCAGACATATGACCAGAGACCGACTGAAGTTTACGAAGTTTAGATTCAAAAACCTAGGATCGGTAGCCTTCGAAAACAATGGTAAACTCAAAATCATCAGATCAGGTGATATATATTGAGCTAAACCCAAACTTTATAATACGCAAAGTCTTTTTAGTAGAGAATTTTGAGTTTAATATTTTAAGTGTTAGTCAATTATGTGATACTAGTTATAAAGTTATCTTTTTACCAAATGAATGTCTAATTAAGAATAATGATTGCTCAAAAATTATACTTAGAGGAATTAGGAATAATAATATTTACATAATAAATCTACCCAACTCCTCAACCAAATGTCTAATGACACAGAAAGATGAATCATGGTTGTGGCATAGACGTCTGGGTCACTCCCATCCAAGACTTATACGTAGAATAAGTCATAATGGTCTAGTTAGAGGTCTATCTAAACTAGCTAACTTAGAAAATAAAGTATGTAATGCATGTCAACAAGGAAAAAAAATTAAAACTTCACATAAATTGACTAAACAAGAGAGAACTAAAGATGTGCTTGAGCTCCTACACTTGGACCTTTTTGACTCACATGGAGCCAAGTCACTAAAAGGGAGTTAATATTGTTTAGTAATAGTAGATGACTACTCTAGATTTACTTGGGTAAAATTCTTAAAACATAAAAATGAAACCTTGGATCAATTTACTAATCTATGCAAGCTATTAGAAAATGAAAAGAACTTAAGGATTAAAAGAATTAGAAATGACTATGGTGGAGAATTCGAAATTCATAAGTTTACCGAATTTTGTAATCAAAATGGATACAACCATGAATTCTCTTGCCCTAAGACCCTTCAACAAAATGGGATAGATGAACAAAAAAATAGAACTCTACAATAGGCAGCTAGGACCATGTTGAACGAATACATTTTACCTAATAAGTTTTGGACAGAAGCAATCGATACTGCCTGCTATGTCCAAAATAGTACCTTAATAATTAAACAACACAAGAAAACATCTTATGAAATAGACTATGAAAAAAATACCTAACATTAAGTACTTTAGAGTCTTTGGATATAAAGTACACATACTAAATACAAAAGATTACTTATGAAAATTTACCTCTAAAATAACTACCAACATATTTCTAGGGTACTCAACCACTAGTAGAGCCTATAGGGTATATAATAATGAATCCTTAAGAATTGAAGAAACAGTTAATGTAGTATTTAATGAAGAAAACAATCCTACAAAATCCGAAGTAAACATTGAATTAAACAACAAAAACATAGAAAACGAAGTTAGATTTGAACCTAACCCACAATATGAATCAAGCGTAAATCCTAATCCAAACCAATCTAGAATGTGAATTAATCATCCAATTAACCAAGTAGTAGGTGATTCGAATTTCAATCTCAGGCATCCTATAGAAATGTAAGTCAAATTTCACTCATATCCAGAATCGAACCTAAAATCATAGAACAAGCTCTTCTTGACCCGGATTGGATCATTGTCATGCAAGAAGAATTAGCTCAATTCATTAGGAATCAAGTTTGGGAATTAATACCTACACCTAAAGGCAAAACAATCATTGGAACAAGATGGGTATTCGGAATAAACTTGATGACAAAGGTGAAGTTATAAGGAATAAAGCTAGATTAGTAGCAAAAAGATTTAGTCAAGTAGAAGGGTTGGATTATGGTGAAACCTATGCACATATAGCAAGACTTGAATCAAGTAGAATGTTGCTAGCCTATGCTGCACATAGAGGATTCAAATTATTTCAAATGGATGTCAAGTCAGCATTTTTGAATGGTTTTATCAAATAGGAGGTGTATGTTATCCAACCACCAGGATTTGAAAACTTAGACCAACTTAACCATGTACTTAAACCTAAGAAAACTCTATATGGATTAAAGCAAGCACCTAGGGCTTGGTATGAAAGGCTATATATTTATCTAAAATCTAAAGGATTTAATCAAGGACTAATTGACTCAACATTATTCATAAAAACTATAGGAAATGAAATATTTATAGGCCAAATCTATGTAGAAGATATAATTTTTGGAACAACAAACACAACATTTCTAAATGAATTTATCTCACTGATGGAAAGTGAGTTTGAAATGAGTTTAGTAGGTGAACTCACTTTCTTCTTAGATTTACAAATAAAACAAACAAGAGAAGGAATCTATATGCATCAAAATAAATATGCTAAGGAGTTAATTAGAAAATTTGGCATGCAAAATGCTAAAGAAATTAATATACCTATGGTAACTAATGTAAACATTGGAAAAGATTTAGAAGAAAAAACTATAGATTTAAAATATTATAGGAGTGCAATAGGTAGCCTTCTGTACTTAACTGTAAGCCGACCTGATATACTTTTTGCAGTAAGTATGTGTGCAAGATTTCAATCTTGTGCCAAAGAATCACACCTAACCTTAGTGAAAAGAATCTTTAGATATATAAAAGGAACTCAAAATGTAGGAATATCGTATTCTAGATCAAATGAGTTTGAACTGATTGGCTACTCTGACTCAGATTATGCCAGTAGTAAACTCGATAAGAAAAACACAAGTGGATGCTACCAACTTCTAGGATCAAGTCTAGTTAGTTGGTGTAGTAGAAAAAAATATTGTGTTGCTTTGTCTACTACTGAAGCAGAATACGTAGCCATGGGTGAGCGTGTAGCTCAACTTCTTTGGATGAAGCACACTCTAAATGACTTCCAATTAAACTTTACTAATACTAAAGTCATGATTGATAATATTAGCTCAATTAATCTAACTAAAAATCCTATATGTCATTCTATAACTAAACACATAGAAGTAAAACACCACTTTATAAGAGAACATGTAGCTAATGGAGACGTAAAACTTGAATACGTTGAATCTAAATCGAACCTAGCAGATATTTTTACTAAACCATTACCTGAAGCAGAGTTCAATTCACTTAGATGAAAACTAGGTATGTGCATAGTAGAGTAGGAATTATTTTTACTTACTATTTATGTATCACCTTTGTTGATGCAATTGGCCCAGATTGTAAGGGATCGTTTGAAAGCTAGAGGGGGGGGGGTGAATAGCTCTTTTCGTTTCTACAAAAATAATTAGCGGAAGCAAACACAAGTAATATATGTAAAAACCAAAAACCAATGCTAACAAAGCCTTTACGTGGTTCGGAGATAACGCTCCTACTCCACGGCGATCCTTAAGGTGGATCAACCCAAGCAATTTCACTATGAAGCTTTCTCTTTACAAAGACCTCCTCTTCTTACAAAAGATGACAATGAAGATTTGAGAGGAGAAAGGAGATTAATACACTTAGAAAGCTTGGAAAACTTGTAGGAGCTTAGAAGAAAGATCAGAATATATGCATTAGGCTCTTCTTGCTCCCCTTGGGCTCTTTTTATAGGAAAGAGCCTCTTTTTCCCGTTGGAGGTCTATCGGGTGATGACTTTCATCGGATTCTAACGACCCGACCCGGCCGGTTTGCGGGATTTGCCGTCGTCATCAGCGGAAGACTATCGATCGCCATGATGGCGATTCGGCCGATCTTGTAGCCGGCCAGCGATCGACTCGCCGATATTTTATGGCGATCGATTGCCAATAATGGCGATCATTGCCCGGCTTATAGCTATGTCAGTGAGTCGAGTCGTGTCACGGTCATGGAATAACCCCCAGTCGACTGATAACAGCCTTCCAAACTCTAATGCTATATTTTAAGGGCGATTCGGCCGACACCATGTTCGATCGTGGCACACTTCAAGTATGACTAATTCATACTTGAAAACATAACCTAAGCCTAGACTTAACCTTCTAGCTTCTCCATCAGCCTTGCGCCTCTAGGATTTCTCTGAGTCCACGACTCCATCCATGCGCTTGCCTTCAAAAGCTTCCTTCGGTTTCGTCATGCTTTAGGTTTCTTCTTTGCCAAAGTACGCTTGGACTTTACGCCGCCAAGACTACATGCTTGGACTTATGCCGCCAAGACTTTCCTTTGGTCTTCCTTTTCCAAGGACTGCTTGGACTTTACGCCGCCAAGACTACATGCTTGGACTTATGCTGCCAAGACCTTTCCTTGACTTCTCTTTGCCAAGATCACACTTGGACTTGTCTTTTACCAAGTCTTCATACTTGGATTTTCCTGTCACTTAAACATGTATACAATTAGATCACAAAACATTGCTTAACTTAGATGATTATCCAAACATCAAAATATATATAAATGCTTGGGGCATTGTTGCACCAACAATCTCCCCCTTTTTGATGTTTGGCAATCATTTAAGTTAGATCTTTAACACATAAACATATTTCAATATGAATTCTAACTTCAATGTCCCTTCTCCCCCTTTGACATACAACAAAAAAGGTACCACAAAAAAAAGGGAAGAGGTTATTCAATAAGTGCAGGAAAGAATTATAATTAACACATCTTGAACAAAGGTATAAAATTGATATGAAGCTCCCCCTAAATCCAAGACATGTTTCATGATAAACAAAACATAAGCAATAGGCAAATATGTCCTAGTCTTGCACCAACAATTATATAAATAAGGGATGTAGCTCCCCCTAAACCAGTGCACTAAGAAAATCCGCCTTTCCATACAAGGTATCATATATATACTGTGGAAATTGTATAATGTCCAAAATTGAACCTTTTAACCGATGAAAAACCACTTTCCATTCCAAAGCAAAGGATCAGCCGAAACCATGGCGATCGTGCCAATAACGCAATGATCGGTGATATCAGACAAATCTGAATTTCGAGTTTTTCAGTCAAGGTTTGAAAATGCGTAGAAAATTACGTGGGTGTCCAAAAATCACGAAACTTGGCATACACATTTTATTCGACTAATATAACATATGAAAAATATTAGACGAAGAACATGTTCATCAGATTCATGGATTGATATGATATTTAAAACAACAAAAATTATGACACAAAAAGTGTAATTGTATCGTATCAACATTCATAACTTCGTACTATATGCTCAACTTCTAAACTTGATAAACAACAAATTGTAGGCACTAATAGAAGTGAATAAAAAAAACAATTTCATATCATCAATCAAAAGTCATTACATAAGTAGGAGTTTATGCCGTACATACGGCCAAAAAGAAAATAACAAAGAAAACAAGCGATCTAACGATCGTCGTCCTCAGCATCCATCGGTGCCGATGACGAACCATCGTGAGGTGGGTGTCCAGGTGCAGCAGGGCGGAGAATCGCCAAGATGTCCTGCTGCTGCCGATGCACCTCTCTCACGAGGGAGAGGAGCTCCTGATGCTCTAGGCGCAGCTCCTCAAGACGTGTGTCCACCCGCTCCGCAAAAGCATCGAAGCGGGCACCGAGGGATGTGTCTGGTAGAACAAAGACGCTCGGCAGTCTCCTCAAGAACACTGCAGGCACCACCTCGCCTACTCCTGCAGCACCATCCTCAGCAACACCTTCCGCAGCGGCATCCTCTGGTGCCGGAGCGGCACCTGCTACCCGCCGTGCTGGGTCCCAGAAGACGGATCCTCTGTCGGCCTTCAGGCCCGCCAATGAGAAACTCCGTCGAGTCATCTGATCATATTTCCTATTCATGATTTTAATGACTCCTATATTCACATCAATGCCTACAGAGCTGAGCCATTGAGTGAGGACATTTCCAAATGGTATGTGAATCTTCCCATTGTTTGGTCTTATGAAATGAATGATGCATTGGAAGGTATTGAGACCAATGTTAATGTCTAAGTATTGACGAAAGAAATGCATGAGAAGTAGGTGTGGAGGGCGAACCAAGGCCAAACCACGGGTAACAATGGGAAGAAGACAATGAGCAATGACCTTATAAAGGACATTGTCAGAAGCAGATAGTTCTTGTGATTGAAATAAATTGGTGTTCTAAGGTCGAGGATAGTGATAGAAGGTATCATGAAGGGAATATAAAGAAATCTCCTCAAAGGGAGATGGAAGAGGTTCACTCTAAGATGGATATAGAGTGAAATCACTCTCGGAAGGAAGACATCCGAGAAAATCGGTCCATATCTGGGGACTGAAATCCAGATCGCGCTGAGCAACGCGAGTCCGATATCTCAGCCCATCTCCAACCGGTCGTAGGTTGTTGAAAAATTCAGAGAGGAGGGTGATGTTTACGTGATGTTCACAGAAAACCAACGACTCAAGATTGTAATGTTGGATGATTTGAACAATGTCGAAACAAAAGTCTTTAAGAAACTTGGAATCCATTGACCTAGGTGGAATAAGTTGGAATTTTTTTTTATGAAAAGCACTTTCAAGGGCGGAATTTGGAAATCTAGGATCAACAGAGGGTTGAGGGTTTGACGAGCCCTCATTGGTCGGAGGTGCCCGGGTGCGCTTAGTGGCAACGTGCTTAATTCTAAATGGGCGACAAGACAACAACAAAATGAACAATGTAGGTTGATGATGCATGAACAAGATAAGCATGGGTTAGTGAAATACAATCATAGGAACAAAACAAAACATTGATCATGAAAGAAAATATACCTAGGTGGCATGGTGAACAAGGATCAGTGTCGGACCACGAAACCCTAGCCAAGTGACTGGACCCTAGAGCGCGACCGGAGTGACACGAGAAGCTCCTCGAGTTGGAGAACACTCTAAATGGGATCACGTGTCGATGAAGTCGCCGGAAAACAAAGGAGAACGGCTAAGAGGTGCGGTGGACGGTCGTCGGAAGAGGAAAAGAAGAGAGAAATCGAGAGGTTCTGGCGAGTCAAACCGGTGGAAAGCCCTAAAAACTGCGACATCAATCGAGCCGCAAGGCGATCGCATCGACAGTTACATGCGCGTCGATCGCCACCATAAATGTCGATCGGCCGATGGTTATCGATCAGTGACGATCGATACGAACCATTCTGTATCGTCGATCCGACGCCATAAATGGCGATCGGCCCGATAACGAACCGGGTAAGTTCGGTTCGATGTCGGCGTATCAGTCGAACTGGCGTTAGGTACCAGTCGACTGATATCAGTCTGATAGCCTTTTTGGCCAGATTTTAAAATTCATAATTAATTCAATAAAGATCAAAAAATCACAAAATTTCGTGGGTAATATTGTTAGATCATTTCCTATCAAGGAAAAATTATTTTAAAATTATATTACCTCTAGATTTTGATATTGACACA
The DNA here is from genome assembly GCA_025175895.1 of Wurfbainia villosa. Lineage (NCBI taxonomy): Eukaryota > Viridiplantae > Streptophyta > Magnoliopsida > Zingiberales > Zingiberaceae > Wurfbainia > Wurfbainia villosa. Next base: position 74,219,062 of record CM045994.1, on the reverse strand, counting down.
ATCTTGAGATTTTGCAAAAATTATGATATTTTTGCAAAACTTTGTATCACTTTGGCTTATCAATAGGAAATTGTTTCTCAAGGTTTGATAGACATAGTTTACATTTTATTTTGTTTGACATTTCCAATCATATTCTTGGAGCTATATGCACATTAATTGTAGATAGGCCTTCCCAATGATTGGTCCAATGAAGGATTAATGTTTCTAGATGACACTTTGGTTCATAGTAATGCATCATAACAAGCATGATGAACCAAGTGCATCTCCCTAACATCTCACATGTTGTCTAGGTGGCTCAATACAAAAATCATGGTTTCTTAAGTGTTTTGTGAGATGGTTAAAGGTATAAATCCTAGTATTTCTATAGAATCATGCAAAACTACACTTCTATTCTACAAAGAACATCCCAAGTTCTCTCCTAAGTGATGAAAATTCTAGTTCGGGGAGAGGCTTGGTAAAGATGTCGGCTAGGTTGGACTTAGATTCAATGTAATTAAGCTCAATGTCCCCCTTAGCCACATGGTCTCTAATGAAGTGATGTTTCACTTCAATGTGCTTGGTCCTAGAGTGATGCACCGGATTTTTGGTCAAGTTAATGGTGCTCACATTATCACAAAGTACTTTTATGTTGGAGTAAGTTAGCTCATAATCTTCTAAGGTATGTTTCATCCATAATAGTTGAGCTACACAACCACCCATAGCAACATATTCGGCTTCGGTGGTTGATAAAGCAACACAAAGTTGCTTCCTACTACTCCAACTAACTAGGGAGGACCCAAGAAATTGGCATCCACCACTAGTACTTTTCCTATCCAATTTGCACCCGGCATAATCGGAATCGGTATACCCAAGTAATTCAAATGACCTAGTCCTAGGGTACCATAGACCTACATTTAGTGTGCCCTTGACATATCTTAAAATTCTTTTAACGGCAACTAAATGAGATTCCTTAGCACATGATTGATACCTAGCACACATACCAACCGCAAATAATATGTCGGGTCTACTAGCGGTTAAATACAAGAGGCTACCAATCATGCTCCTATAAAGGGTAAGATCTATTTGTTTTCCTTCACTATCACTATCTATTTTGGCATTGGTTGCCATTGGAGTTGACACTACCTTAGCATTTTCTAAACCAAATTTCTTAATCATTTCCTTAGCATATTTGGTTTGATAAATGTAAATTCCTTCACTAGTTTGTTTAACTTGCAAACCTGGGAAGAAATTTAATTCTCCAACTAGACTAATCTCAAACTCTTTTTCCATATTTTGAATAAAGTCTTCAAGAAGCTCATTATTTGTTGACCCAAAGATAATGTCATCAACATACACTTGGGCTACAAAAATGTCCTTAGATGTTGACTTTATAAAGAGAGTTTGATCTATACTACCCCTTCTGAAATCCTTGGAGATTAGGAAGGTTGACAATCTTTCATACCAAGCCCGGGGAGCTTGTTTCAAACCATATAAGGCTTTCCTAAGTTTGTATACATGGTTTGGGTAGTCCATATTTTCAAACCAGGGAGGTTGTTCTACATACACCTCTTCCTTAATAAACCCATTTAGGAATGCCAATTTGACATCCATTTGATGGAGTTTGAAACCCATATAGGAGGCATATGCTAAAAGTATTCTAATGGACTCTAATCTAGCAACCGGGGCATATGTTTCATCATAATCAAGTCCTTCAACTTGATTAAAACTCCTTGCAACTAATCGTGCTTTATTTCTAGTGATATTCCCTTGGTCATCTAGCTTGTTCCTAAAGACCCATCTTGTAGTAATAATAGTGTTTTCACTTGGTCTAGGAACTAACTCCCACACTTGACTCCTATCAAATTGAGTCAATTCATCTTGCATTGCTAAGATCCAATCCGGATCAAGTAATGCATCTTTAATGTTTTTGGGCTCAATTTGAGAAATTAGAGCTATATGACTAGTGGGGTCCCTATGGAATGACCTAGTCCTAACTCCTTGAGATAATTCACCCACAATTTGATCTAATGGGTGACTTTGATGAACTCTTATGGTTCTAGGAGGTGTATCAAGTTGAGTTTGATCATGATTTACTTCAATTCTATGTTCATTATCGGAATCATCCCTTACTTTCCCTTGATCCAATCCTCCCCCTTGATTATTACCCCCTAGGTTTAAATCTTGAAATTGTTTGGTAATTTCTTGATTTTCATTAATTATGTCATCATTAATAGGGGATTTTCTAGGGTATGTATTTGAAGTTTCATCAAATTGAACATTTGAAGATTCTTCAATCTTTTGAGTCCTTTTATTGTAAACTCTATATCCTACACTAGTGGATGAGTATCCAACTAGGATTCCCTCATCCGCTTTGGACTCAAATTTACTTAGATTATCTTTGGTATTTAAGATATAGACTTTACATCCAAAGACCTTAAAATAATGAATTGTTGGAATTGTACCATTCCACAATTCAAATGGAGTTTTTCCTAAAAACCTATGAATTAATACCCTATTTTGGATATAGCAAGCGGTATTAACCGCTTCCGCCCACAAGTAGCTAGGTAAGGAATATGCATTAAGCATTGTCCTAGCCGCTTCTTGTAGGACACGATTTTTTCTTTCCACAACCCCATTTTGTTGGGGTGTTCTAGGACAAGAAAATTCGTGTTTGTACCCTTGTTCTAAGCAAAAAGTTGAAAAGTTAGAATTCTCAAACTCTCCACCATGATCACTACGGATCCGGTTGATTTTGAGTTTTCTTTCATTTTCTACTCTTTTGCTAAATCCTATGATTATTTCTAAGGTTTCATCCTTATTTTTCAAGAAAAACACCCAAGTAAACCTAGAAAAATCATCTATTATTACCAAGCAATATTTACTACCAATTATAGATGGGGTACTATGGCAATCAAATAAATCCATATGTAGCAATTCTAATGGTAAAGCGGTACTAAGTAAATTTTTACCTTTGTGTGATGTTTTTGATTGTTTCCCTTCTTGACAAGCATCACACATCTTGTCCTTGAGATATTTGACTCTAGGCAATCCTTTGACTAGCTTCAATTTTGCTATTTTGGCTATATTCTTCATGTTTATGTGACCTAGTCTCCTATGCCAAAGCCAACTTTCTTCCTCTTTTGCAATAAGACACTTAGTGGAAGGATTAGTAGCATAAGATAAATCAACATAATATATATTTGATTTTCTAAAGCCTACTAACATGCAATCATTTATAGTTTTGTGTCTTATAAAGCATTTTGAGGAATCAAACTTAACATCAAAATTTGCATCACATAATTGGCTTACACTAAGTATGTTAAATTTCATATTTTTAACTAATAGAACTCTATGAATAGCAAGATTGGGAGATACCTCAATGGTGCCCTTTCCTAAGATTTTAAGTTTGCCGCTATTACCAAAAGACACTTTTCCTTGGCTAGTGTGGTTGATAGTGGAGAATTTTCTCTCATCCCCGGTCGTATGCTTTGAGCACCCACTATCAACTATCCACAAGCTTGGATCTTCTACCTATGTCACATGAAAAACACAATCCTTAGGTACCCAAATCTTAGGGACCACTAGCATCAATTATAAATTTTTAGGTACCCATGCCTTTCTCCCTTGCTTTTAATCATGGATTTTCTACTAACTAGGGATGCAAATGCTACCTCTTTCTCCTTAGGTTTATATCCTAAACCGGCCTTATTGTAAATTGCCCTTTGGTCCTTGATAATCATATCTAGATATTTGGAACCATTAGTGAACTTTTCTAGGCATGTTCTTAATTTACTTATTTCTTTTCTTAACTCATCATTTTCATCCCTAAGAGTACATTCATCATCACTAGATGATTTATCACATGATGCATCTATATTCTTAAATGATTTGATTTCTAATTTTAGATCCTTAATCCTAGTTTTTGATCTATTTAAAGCATTTTGTAAACATGCAATAGTCTTATAAAGTAAATCTACTTTGGGTGAGTCATTTACCTCATCATCATCACTTGATGATGATTCATCACTTGAAGAGGAAGAAGACTCCTCGCTTGAGCTTCCGGTTTCTTCCAATGCCATGAGGGCTAAGTTCCGGGTTGAATGGCAAACTTCTTCACCGTCGGTAGACTCCTCCATACTTAGAGTGTCCCACGTTTGTGCCAACATCGCCTCCTTCTTCTTCTTTTCCTTCTTCTTCTTATCCTTCTCCTCCTTTTTCTTTAGTTCCGGGCAATTGGGCTTTATATGCCCTTTCTTGTTGCAACCAAAACACGTCACGTTAGAAATAGAATTTGAATTGTTAGAAGATTTACCTCTTGAGGATTGAAACATCCTCTTCACATCCTTCTTGGTGAGCCTCCTTGACTTCCCACCAAATTTCTTGACGTAGTGTGCTACCTCACTTGCCGACAACTCATCCTCACTACTTGATGAGTCCTCCTCGGATTCGGATGAGGAAGACACCTCCTTCTTTTCCTTTTTCTTCTTCTCCTTCTTTCCTACAACAAGAGCTATACCCTTCTCTTTGGATGAAGTGTTAGCTTGTTCATGCAATTGAAATTCACAAAATAACTCATCTAATTTAACTAATGAAAGATCCCTAGAGACCTTATAGGCATCTACCATTGAGGCCCATAAGGTGGTCCTAGGGAAGGCTTGTAGTACATACCTCACAAGGTCTCGGTTGTCGACCTTTTCACCTATAACGTGTAGTCCGTTGACTACCTCCTTGAAGCGCCCGTGCATTTGGCTCACCGTTTCATTTGTCTTCATAGTGAAGCTTTGGAGTTGGCCAATCAAAAGATCCCTCTTGGCCCTTCTTGTCTCTTTGGATCCTTCGTTGAGTTCGATGAGCTTCTCCCAAAGCTCTTTGCGGAGTTGAATGGCCCGACCTTAGATAGTTGCTCCTTGGATAGACCACATTGAAGTGTGGTCGTTGCTTTTGCATTCGCTTGTGCTTTCTTGGCCATCTCTCTTGTCCAATCCTTTGTCGGTAGTGGTGCTCCGAATTCGTCGACCGGCTTCTCAAAACCATCTACAATACTAAACCAATTTTCAATATCGTTCATTAAATAATACTCCATCCTACCTTTCCAATATCCAAAATCGTTGCCGTCGAAGAACGGAGGCCTCGCCGTGCTATACCCCTCTTGAAATGCCATCTTTGCTCCGGTTGATTGCTAGATCTTCCGATGCGATCCGGGCTCTGATACCACTTGTAAGGGATCGTTTGAAAGCTAGAGGGGGGGTGAATAGCTCTTTTCGTTTCTACAAAAATAATTAGCGGAAGCAAACACAAGTAATATATGTAAAAACAAAAACCAATGCTAACAAAGCCTTTACGTGGTTCGGAGATAACGCTCCTACTCCACGGCGATCCTTAAGGTGGATCAACCCAAGCAATTTCACTATGAAGCTTTCTCTTTACAAAGACCTCCTCTTCTTACAAAAGATGACAATGAAGATTTGAGAGGAGAAAGGAGATTAATACACTTAGAAAGCTTGGAAAACTTGTAGGAGCTTAGAAGAAAGATCAGAATATATGCATTAGGCTCTTCTTGCTCCCCTTGGGCTCTTTTTATAGGAAAGAGCCTCTTTTTCCCGTTGGAGGTCTATCAGTCGACTGATGACTTTCATCGATCGGCCCGATTCTAACGGCCGACCACCGGATTACTGGATTTGCCATCGTCATCGCTAACGGGAAGACTATCGATCGGCCCGCCTTAGCGATGGCGATTCGGTGATCTTTCGCCGTGGCGATCGGCTACGAGCCATTCTGTTGTGCGATCGATTGCCAATAATGGCGATCATTTGCCGGCTATGAATGCGATCGAGTCGTCATTGTCACCGGTCGAATAACCCCGATCGTGATAACAGCCTTCCAAACTCTAATGCTATATTTTAAGGGCCAGTTCGACCGACACCATGTTCCAGTCGACTGGCACACTTCAAGTATGACTAATTCATACTTGAAAACATAACCTAAGCCTAGACTTAACCTTCTAGCTTCTCCATCAGCCTTGCGCCTCTAGGATTTCTCTGAGTCCACGACTCCATCCATGCGCTTGCCTTCAAAAGCTTCCTTCGGTTTCGTCATGCTTTGGGTTTCTTCTTTGCCAAAGTACGCTTGGACTTATGCCGCCAAGACTTTCCTTTGGTCTTCCTTTTCCAAGGACTACTTGGACTTTACGCCGCCAAGACTACATGCTTGGACTTATGCTGCCAAGACCTTTCCTTGACTTCTCTTTGCCAAGATCACACTTGGACTTGTCTTTTACCAAGTCTTCATACTTGAATTTTCCTGTCACTTAAACATGTATACAATTAGATCACAAAACATTGCCTAACTTAGATGATTATCCAAACATCAAAATATATATAAATGCTTGGGGCATTGTTGCACCAACAATCTCCCCCTTTTTGATGTTTGGCAATCATTTAAGTTAGACCTTCACATAAACATATTTCAATATGAATTCTAATGTCCCTTCTCCCCTTTGACATACAACAAAAAGGTACCACAAAAAAGGGAAGAGGTTATTCAATAAGTGCAGAAAGAATTATAATTAACACATCTTGAACAAAGGTATAAAATTGATATGAAGCTCCCCCTAAATCCAAGACATGTTTCATGATAAACAAAACATAAGCAATAGGCAAATATGTCCTAGTCTTGCACCAACAATTATATAAATAAGGGATGTAGCTCCCCCTAAACCAGTGCACTAAGAAAATCCGCCTTTCCATACAAGGTATCATATATATACTGTGGAAATTGTATAATGTCCAAAATTGAACCTTTTAACCGATGAAAAACCACTTTCCATTCCAAAGCAGTGACACCGGTTCGACTGGAATAGGCAAAGATCAAGCTCTGACCATATGGCGATCGCCATAACGAATGATCGTGATATCGCATAAATCTGAATTTCGAGTTTTTCAGTCAAGGTTTGAAAATGCGTAGAAAATTACGTGGGTGTCCAAAAATCACGAAACTTGGCATACACATTTTATTCGACTAATATAACATATGAAAAATATTAGACGAAGAACATGTTCATCAGATTCATGGATTGATACGATATTTAAAACAACAAAAATTATGACACAAAAAGTGTAATTGTATCGTATCAACATTCATAACTTCGTACTATATGCTCAACTTCTAAACTTGATAAACAACAAATTGTAGGCACTAATAGAAGTGAATAATAAAAAAACAATTTCATATCATCAATCAAAAGTCATTACATAAGTAGGAGTTTATGCCGTAATACTTACTAAAAAGAAAATAAATAAAGAACAAGCGAGCTAACGATCACGCCCTCAAAGATCCATCGGCGACGATTTAACCATCGTGAGGTGGGTGTCCAGTGCAGCAGGCGAGAATCGCCAAGATGTCCCGCCGCCGATGCACCTCTTCACGCAGGGAGAGGAGCTCCGATGCTCTAGGCGCGCACCCTCAAGACGTGCAGGTCCACCCGCCCGCAAAAGCATCGGGCTGCACCGAGGGATGTGTCCGTAGAACAAGAGAGCAGTCCTCGCAGAGCCCTCGAACACCGCAGCTCTCAAGAACACTCGCAGCACTACCCTCGCCTACTCCTCGCAGCACATCCTCAAGAACACCTTCCGCTAGATCCTCCTGTGCCGAGCGCACTCGCTACCCGCCGGCCGGGTCCTGAAGACGGATCCTCCGCCGCCTTCAGTGCCCGCCAATGAGAAACTCCGCCGAGTCATCCGATCATATTTCCTATTCATGATTTTAATGACTTTATATTCACATCAATGCCTACAGAGCTGAGCCATTGAGTGAGGACATTTCCAAATGGTATGTGAATCTTCCCATTGTTTGGTCTTATGAAATGAATGATGCATTGGAAGGTATTGAGACCAATGTTAATGTCTAAGTATTGACGAAAGAAATGCATGAGAAGTAGGTGTGGAGGGCGAACCAAGGCCAAACCACGGGTAACAATGGGAAGAAGACAATGAGCAATGACCTTATAAAGGACATTGTCAGAAGCAGATAGTTCTTGTGATTGAAATAAATTGGTGTTCAAAGGTCGAGGATAGTGATAGAAGGTATCATGAAGGGAATCTAAAGAAATCTCCTCAAAGGGAGATGGAAGAGGTTCACTCTAAGATGGATATAGAGTGAAATCACTCTCGGAAGGAAGACATCCGAGAAAATCGGTCCATATCTGGGGACTGAAATCCAGATCGCGCTGAGCAACGCGAGTCCTTCAGATCTACCATCTCCAACCGGTCGTAGGTTGTTGAAAAATTCAGAGAGGAGGGTGATGTTTACGTGATGTTCACAGAAAACCAACGACTCAAGATTGTAATGTTGGATGATTTGAACAATGTCGAAACAAAAGTCTTTAAGAAACTTGGAATCCAATGACCTAGGTGGAATAAGTTGGAATTTGTTTTTATGAAAAGCACTTTCAAGGGCGGAATTTGGAAATCTAGGATCAACAGAGGGTTGAGGGTTTGACGGGCCCTCATTGGTCGGAGGTGCCGGGGTGCGCTTAGTGGCAACGTACTTAATTCTAAATGGGCGACAAGACAACAACAAAATGCACAATGTAGGTTGATGATGCATGAACAAGATAAGCATGGGTTAGTGAAATACAATCATAGGAACAAAACAAAACATTGATCATGAAAGAAAATATACCTAGGTGGCATGGTGAACAAGGATCAGTGTCGGACCACGAAACCCTAGCCAAGTGACTGGACCCTAGAGCACGACCGAAGTGACACGAGAAGCTCCTCGAGTTGGAGAACACTCTAAATGGGATCACGTGTCGATGAAGTCGCCGGAAAACAAAGGAGAACGGCTAAGAGGTGCGGTGACGCGTAAGAGGAAAAGAAGAGAGAAATCGAGAGGTTCTGGCGAGTCAAACCGGTGGAAAGCCCTAAAAACTGCGACATCAATCGAGGCCGGCGGTTCGAACGGCGTCGATCATTGCCATATAATGTCGATCGGCTGATGGTTATCACCGAACTGACGATGATACGAACCATTCTCACGTATCGTCGATCATGCCTTTAAATGGCGATCGGCGATAGAACCGGTAAGTTCGGTTCGATGTCGGCGACTGAATCAAGGCGTTAGGTACCGATCGTGATATCGATCCGATAGCCTTTTGGCCAGATTTTAAAATTCATAATTAATTCAATAAAGATCAAAAAATCACAAAATTTCGTGGGTAATATTGTTATATCATTTCCTATCAAGGAAAAATTATTTTAAAATTATATTACCTCTAGATTTTGATATTGACACAATCTTGAGATTTTGCAAAAATTATGATATTTTTGCAAAACTTTGTATCACTTTGGCTTATCAATAGGAAATTGTTTCTCAAGGTTTGATAGACATAGTTTACATTTTATTTTGTTTGACATTTCCAATCATATTCTTGGAGCTATATGCACATTAATTGTACATAGGCCTTCCCAATGATTGGTCCAATGAAGGATTAATGTTTCTAGATGACACTTTGGTTCATAGTAATGCATCATAACAAGCATGATGAACCAAGTGCATCTCCCTAACATCTCACATGTTGTCTAGGTGGCTCAATACAAAAATCATGGTTTCTTAAGTGTTTTGTGAGATGGTTAAAGGTATAAATCCTAGTATTTCTATAGAATCATGCAAAACTACACTTCTATTCTACAAAGCACATCCCAAGTTCTCTCCTAAGTGATGAAAATTCTAGTTCGGGGAGAGGCTTGGTAAAGATGTCGGCTAGGTTGGACTTAGATTCAATGTAATTAAGCTCAATGTCCCACTTAGCCACATGGTCTCTAATGAAGTGATGTTTCACTTCAATGTGCTTGGTCCTAGAGTGATGCACGGATTTTTGGTCAAGTTAATGGTGCTCACATTATCACAAAGTACTTTTATGTTGGAGTAAGTTAGCTCATAATCTTCTAAGGTATGTTTCATCCATAATAGTTGAGCTACACAACCACCCATAGCAACATATTCGCTTTGGTTGATAAAGCAACACAAAGTTGCTTCCTACTACTCCAACTAACTAGGGAGGACCCAAGAAATTGGCATCCACCACTAGTACTTTTCCTATCCAATTTGCACCCGGCATAATCGGAATCGATATACCCAAGTAATTCAAATGACCTAGTCCTAGGGTACCATAGACCTACATTTAGTGTGCCCTTGACATATCTTAAAATTCTTTTAACGGCAACTAAATGAGATTCCTTAGCACATGATTGATACCTAGCACACATACCAACCGCAAATAATATGTCGGGTCTACTAGCGGTTAAATACAAGAGGCTACCAATCATGCTCCTATAAAGAGTAAGATCTATTTGTTTTCCTTCACTATCACTATCTATTTTGGCATTGGTTGCCATTGGAGTTGACACTACCTTAGCATTTTCTAAACCAAATTTCTTAATCATTTCCTTAGCATATTTGGTTTGATAAATGTAAATTCCTTCACTAGTTTGTTTAACTTGCAAACCTAGGAAGAAATTTAATTCTCCAACTAGACTCATCTCAAACTCTTTTTCCATATTTTGAATAAAGTCTTCAAGAAGCTCATTATTTGTTGACCCAAAGATAATGTCATCAACATACACTTGGGCTACAAAAATGTCCTTAGATGTTGACTTTATAAAGAGAGTTTGATCTATACTACCCCTTCTGAAATCCTTGGAGATTAGGAAGGTTGACAATCTTTCATACCAAGCCCGGGGAGCTTGTTTCAAACCATATAAGGCTTTCCTAAGTTTGTATACATGGTTTGGGTAGTCCATATTTTCAAACCCGGGAGGTTGTTCTACATACACCTCTTCCTTAATAAACCCATTTAGGAATGCCGATTTGACATCCATTTGATGGAGTTTGAAACCCATATAGGAGGCATATGCTAAAAGTATTCTAATGGACTCTAATCTAGCAACCGGGGCATATGTTTCATCATAATCAAGTCCTTCAACTTGATTAAAACTCCTTGCAACTAATCGTGCTTTATTTCTAGTGAGATTCCTTGGTCATCTAGCTTGTTCCTAAAGACCCATCTTGTAGTAATAATAGTATTTTCACTTGGTCTAGGAACTAACTCCCACACTTGACTCCTATCAAATTGAGCCAATTCATCTTGCATTGCTAAGATCCAATCCGGATCAAGTAATGCATCTTTAATGTTTTTGGGCTCAATTTGAGAAATTAGAGCTATATGACTAGTGGGGTCCCTATGGAATGACCTAGTCCTAACTCCTTGAGATAATTCACCCACAATTTGATCTAATGGGTGACTTTGATGAACTCTTATGGTTCTAGGAGGTGTATCAAGTTGAGTTTGATCATGATTTACTTCAATTCTATGTTCATTATCGGAATCATCCCTTACTTTCCCTTGATCCAATCCTCCCCCTTGATTATTACCCCCTAGGTTTAAATCTTGAAATTGTTTGGTAATTTCTTGATTTTCATTAATTATGTCATCATTAATAGGGGATTTTCTAGGGTATGTATTTGAAGTTTCATCAAATTGAACATTTGAAGATTCTTCAATCTTTTGAGTCCTTTTATTGTAAACTCTATATCCTACACTAGTGGATGAGTATCCAACTAGGATTCCCTCATCCGCTTTGGACTCAAATTTACTTAGATTATCTTTGGTATTTAAGATATAGACTTTACATCCAAAGACCTTAAAATAATGAATTGTTGGAATTGTACCATTCCACAATTCAAATGGAGTTTTTCCTAAAAACCTATGAATTAATACCCTATTTTGGATATAGCAAGCGGTATTAACCGCTTCCGCCCACAAGTAGCTTGGTAAGGAATATGCATTAAGCATTGTCCTAGCCGCTTCTTGTAGGACACGATTTTTTCTTTCCACAACCCCATTTTGTTGGGGTGTTCTAGGACAAGAAAATTCGTGTTTGTACCCTTGTTCTAAGCAAAAAGTTGAAAAGTTAGAATTCTCAAACTCTCCACCATGATCACTACGGATCCGGTTGATTTTGAGTTTTCTTTCATTTTCTACTCTTTTGCTAAATCCTATGATTATTTCTAAGGTTTCATCCTTATTTTTCAAGAAAAACACCCAAGTAAACCTAGAAAAATCATCTACTATTACCAAGCAATATTTACTACCAATTATAGATGGGGTACTATGGCAATCAAATAAATCCATATGTAGCAATTCTAATGGTAAAGCGGTACTAAGTAAATTTTTACCTTTGTGTGATGTTTTTGATTGTTTCCCTTCTTGACAAGCATCACACATCTTGTCCTTGAGATATTTGACTCTAGGCAATCCTTTGACTAGCTTCAATTTTGCTATTTTGGCTATATTCTTCATGTTTATGTGACCTAGTCTCCTATGCCAAAGCCAACTTTCTTCCTCTTTTGCAATAAGACACTTAGTGGAAGGATTAGTAGCATAAGATAAATCAACATAATATATATTTGATTTTCTAAAGCCTACTAACATGCAATCATTTATAGTTTTGTGTCTTATAAAGCATTTTGAGGAATCAAACTTAACATCAAAATTTGCATCACATAATTGGCTTACACTAAGTAAGTTAAATTTCATATTTTTAACTAATAGAACTCTATGAATAGCAAGATTGGGAGATACCTCAATGGTGCCCTTTCCTAAGATTTTAAGTTTGCCGCTATTACCAAAAGACACTTTTCCTTGGCTAGTGTGGTTGATAGTGGAGAATTTTCTCTCATCCCCGGTCGTATGCTTTGAGCACCCACTATCAACTATCCACAAGCTTGGATCTTCTACCTATGTCACATGAAAAACACAATCCTTAGGTACCCAAATCTTAGGACCACTAGCATTAGTTATAAATTTCTTTGGTACCCATGCTTTTCTCCCCTTACTTTTAATCATGGATTTTCTACTAACTAGGGATGCAAATGCTACCTCTTTCTCCTTAGGTTTATATCCTAAACCGGCCTTATTGTAAATTGCCCTTTGGTCCTTGATAATCATATCTAGATATTTGGAACCATTAGTGAACTTTTCTAGGCATGTTCTTAATTTACTTATTTCTTTTCTTAACTCATCATTTTCATCCCTAAGAGTACATTCATCATCACTAGATGATTTATCACATGATGCATCTATATTCTTAAATGATTTGATTTCTAATTTTAGATCCTTAATCCTAGTTTTTGATCTATTTAAAGCATTTTGTAAACATGCAATAGTCTTATAAAGTAAATCTACTTTGGGTGAGTCATTTACCTCATCATCACTTGATGATGATTCATCACTGAAGAGGAAGAAGACTCTCGCTTGAGCTTCCGGTTTCTTCCAATGCCATGAGGGCTAAGTTCCGGTTGAATGGCAAACTTCTTCACCGTCGGTAGACTCCTCCATACTTAGAGTGTCCCACGTTTGTGCCAACATCGCCTCCTTCTTCTTCTTTTCCTTCTTCTTCTTATCCTTCTCCTCCTTTTCTTTAGTTCCGCAATTGGGCTTTATATGCCCTTTCTTGTTGCAACCAAAACACGTCACGTTAGAAATAGAATTTGAATTGTTAGAAGATTTACCTCTTGAGGATTGAAACATCCTCTTCACATCCTTCTTGGTGAGCCTCCTTGACTTCCCACCAAATTTCTTGACGTAGTGTGCTACCTCACTTGCCGACAACTCATCCTCACTACTTGATGAGTCCTCCTTGGATTCGGATGAGGAAGACACCTCCTTCTTTTCCTTTTTCTTCTTCTCCTTCTTTCCTACAACAAGAGCTATACCCTTCTCTTTGGATGAAGTGTTAGCTTGTTCATGCAATTGAAATTCACAAAATAACTCATCTAATTTAACTAATGAAAGATCCCTAGAGACCTTATAGGCATCTACCATTGAGGCCCATAAGGTGGTCCTAGGGAAGGCTTGTAGTACATACCTCACAAGGTCTCGATTGTCGACCTTTTCACCTATAACGTGTAGTCCGTTGACTACCTCCTTGAAGCGCCCGTGCATTTGGCTCACCGTTTCATTTGTCTTCATAGTGAAGCTTTGGAGTTGGTCAATCAAAAGATCCCTCTTGGCCCTTCTTGTCTCTTTGGATCCTTCGTTGAGTTCGATGAGCTTCTCCCAAAGCTCTTTTGCGGAGTTGAATGGCCCGACCTTAGATAGTTGCTCCTTGGATAGACCACATTGAAGTGTGGTCGTTGCTTTTGCATTCGCTTGTGCTTTCTTGGCCATCTCTCTTGTCCAATCCTTTGTCGGTAGTGGTGCTCCGAATTCGTCGACCGGCTTATCAAAACCATCTACAATACTAAACCAATTTTCAATATCGTTCATTAAATAATACTCCATCCTACCTTTCCAATATCCAAAATCATTGCCGTCGAAGAACGGAGGCCTCGCCGTGCTATACCCCTTTTGAAATGCCATCTTTGCTCCGGTTGATTGCTAGATCTTCCGATGCGATCCGGGCTCTGATACCACTTGTAAGGGATCGTTTGAAAGCTAGAGGGGGGGGGGGGTGAATAGCTCTTTTCGTTTCTACAAAAATAATTAGCGGAAGCAAACACAAGTAATATATGTAAAAACCAAAAACCAATGCTAACAAAGCCTTTACGTGGTTCGGAGATAACGCTCCTACTCCACGGCGATCCTTAAGGTGGATCAACCCAAGCAATTTCACTATGAAGCTTTCTCTTTACAAAGACCTCCTCTTCTTACAAAAGATGACAATGAAGATTTGAGAGGAGAAAGGAGATTAATACACTTAGAAAGCTTGGAAAACTTGTAGGAGCTTAGAAGAAAGATCAGAATATATGCATTAGGCTCTTCTTGCTCCCCTTGGGCTCTTTTTATAGGAAAGAGCCTCTTGTGATGACTTTCATCGATCATTGCCGCCGATTCTCCGGATTGCGGGATTTGCCGTCGTCGCCATCGCGGGAAGACTATCGATCGGCCTTAGCGATGGCGATTCGTGATCTTCTAAATGCCGCCGCGATCGCTCACGAGCCAATATTTTAGGCGATCGATCGCTAATAATAGCGATCATTGCCACTTCAGGCTGCCGATCAGTCGAATCATATCACGGTTCGACCGGAATAACCCCCGGTCGATCGATGCCACCTTCCAAACTCTAATGCTATATTTTAAGGGCGGTTCGACCGACACCATGTTCGATCGGTCACACTTCAAGTATGACTAATTCATACTTGAAAACATAACCTAAGCCTAGACTTAACCTTCTAGCTTCTCCATCGCCTTAGCCTCTAGGATTTCTCTGAGTCCACGACTCCATCCATGCGCTTGCCTTCAAAAGCTTCCTTCGGTTTCGTCATGCTTTAGGTTTCTTCTTTGCCAAAGTACGCTTGGACTTTACGCCGCCAAGACTACATGCTTGGACTTATGCCGCCAAGACTTTCCTTTGGTCTTCCTTTTCCAAGGACTGCTTGGACTTTACGCCGCCAAGACTACATGCTTGGACTTATGCTGCCAAGACCTTTCCTTGACTTCTCTTTGCCAAGATCACACTTGGACTTGTCTTTTACCAAGTCTACATACTTGGATTTTCCTGTCACTTAAACATGTATACAATTAGATCACAAAACATTGCCTAACTTAGATGATTATCCAAACATCAAAATATATATAAATGCTTGGGGCATTGTTGCACCAACACAGGTAACGATTGACAAGACTCGAGTTTGACGAGCAGTATTTTGATGTTCGACAAAATGTGTGACAATGTGATCATCATGTAAAATCTGAGTCCTGTGTACTTGGCATGGAAAGTCCAAGTCTTGTGTACTTGGCAAGGAAAGTCCAAGAATGGGTCTTGGTAATAGTAAAGTCCAAGTCTTGTGTACTTAGCAATGGTAAAGTCCAAGCGTGGGTCTTGGCATTAGGAAAGTCCAAAATTGAGTTGGCAAGGGAAGTCCAAAAGTGTGATATTGGTGGCGTAAAGTCCAAGCTGTAGTCTTGGCGGTATAAGTCTATTGTTGGCAGCGTAAAGTCCAAGCGTGTGTCTTGGCATTGTAAGTCCAAATGTACCTTGGCAATGTAGGGTTGGACTCTCCGAGCTACAAAAACCGCTTTTTGCGTCGCGGAAACCTCGGAAGTCGACCACGGATCCGTGCGAAGATAAATAAAATAAATTCATGTACATGTTTAGAAAATCTAGATCTGTAGAGGAAACATTGACCGCTAGAGGGGGTGAATAGCGTTGATGCGATGCTCGATGGAATTCGTTGCGTGCTTGTCTACAAATCTTCGTTAACACAGGGGAAATAAAGCAATAACAATACAAGCACAAAATTACACAATCATATAACGTGGTTTGGAACCGAATGATTCCTACTCCACGGATCGAGCTCTAAAGAGCTCTAGCGATGCTAATCACACACCACTAATAAACACTCCTTCTCGACACAAGTCGGAGGTGGAGAAACCTCGTACAAGTGATCTTACAATAGTAAGAGATAAATACAAGCAATATACAAATGAAATAGATAACAAGTAAAGAAAACAACACATTACAATTGCTCTTGAATTTCTTGCTTTGTGGTTGCTTGAATTGCACTTGGAGACCCTGATTTGCAGCAGCAAATCGCCCCAAAACACCTCAAGAAATGCTGATGATTTCCTCCTCCACGAGCTCCCTTTAAAGCTGCTGCCTGGGCTGGAAATCACCGATCAATTGACTGCTCGGGAGCATCAGTCGACTAATGTCACTGTTGTCGTGAGACAACGACTAGATCCACGCTGAAAAAATCCAACGGATCCATCATCAGTCGACTGATCATACCCATCAGTCGACTGATGGAGCCTTCACTCGACTGCTAACCCCCGCAGTCGAGTCTCGACTCCATTTTGTGCCCAAACTCTCGAGCACCAGTCGACTGATCATACGATCAGTCGACTGCTCGAGCCAGCAGTCGACTGCTAGGACACTTTCCGTAGTTAAACCCTAGTTGACTCACACCAGTCGACTGTCATATGGCACCAGTCTACTGGCACACCTTAAACATGGGGTTTTAACCCAAGTATGGTGCCCCCATACTTGCTAGATCACCCGTAGCTTAGACCTAAAGCCTTCTAACCACCTCCGTCAGCCTCGCACCTATCGGATCCCTCCAAGTCATCCATGACTTGTTCATCCATACGCTAGCCTTTAGGTGCTTCCATCGGCTATGTCATGCTAACGGTGTCTACACCGCCAAGGCACATTGGACTTACGCTGCCAAGATGTCGTTTGGACTTTACACCGCCAACCATTAGACTTATACTGCCAAGACTCAAGCTTGGACTTTCCCTTGTCAACCCATGTTGGACTTTTCATGCCAAGACCCATGCTTGGACTTTTCCTTGCCAAGACCCATGCTTGGACTTTACATGCCAAGTACTCAAGACTTGGACTTTCCATGACATGGTCAACTCTAGTCAACCATCAAAATCCCCTCAGAGTCAAACTCGAGTCTGATCAATTATGACCCGGGTCGATTGCACCAACAATCTCCCCAAAACATTATCATACATCAATGTCAAACATCAATGTCAAACCTTCATGTCAAACATCAAAACATCACTCGAGTCAAACTTGAGTCTGGTCAATCGTGACCTGGGTCGATTGCACCAACAATCTCCCCCTTTTTTATGTTTGACAAAAACACATATCTTTGAGTTAGAGCACTAACTCAATTCTTCTTACCAATTATCCCAAATTGGTAATCCCAAACATTCTCTCCAATTCTCTGAATTGACAATTGATAACACTCTCCATAACATTCTCCCCCAAAATATTCTCCCCCTTTTTGACTAACATCAAAAAGGTTTTCTCTCCAAAGAGGTCAATGTCTCATGTCCCAATGAGATCTTATAATCTCCCTCCTGGTCCAAAAATACCTAGGATGTCTACCATCTTCCTAGTGATAAGTCCCATATCACTCAAGATAGGCAATCCTATACACTCTCCCAATTCCCAAATTGGGTATCTCAAAATTCCCATTTTCCTGCCCATGAGGAAAAATATCATCCATCATCCAATGATGGATACCTCCCCCTAAAGGCTTGCTCCCCATTGACCATTGCACCAACAATGTCCTTGGGAAGTTCCTAAGCCAATAGAAACTCTAAACCATCAAAATTAAGGTCCAAAGTTCAACATAGAACTTTCCCATCCTTAAATTTGATACATTACCCTAACAACTCTCCTAATCCATATCCAATGGATTTTCACCCTTCATAATGCTTCCCAAAGCATATCCTAGGGTTAGGAGTGGTTAGGGAACTTTACCATAGCTGAAAACGGGCTAAACAATCTTGTTTTTCCCGAAATCAACCAATCAGTCGAGTCCTTCAGAAATCAGTCGACTGAAGTGTTCATCAGTCAACTAGCACCAAGAAGCAATCGACTGATAACTGCGCCAGGCGCTTTCATGAGCGATTTCCACGTGGCAATTGTCGCCGTAGTAGTGTCGCTTCATCACGACATCGCCATCAACGATATGATCGATAATTGAAAACTCAGTTTTTCAATTATCAGATATAAACTTTGAAAATTGATAAGTAATTATACATAGCTTGAAAATTTACGAAATTTCATATGTATAATACTTATAACCAATACAATGGATGAAAAATATTGAAAAAATAATTTACCCATTAAATAGTCAAATTGACACAATGTTCAAAACCATTGAAATTTTCAATCTTTTGGCCCTACTTTGTATCAACTTCATCAATGGTGATTGCTATCAAAACATAGACTTCACTAAGGTTTTCTAAAAGGATTTTAAAATGATTTTGAAAACCTATATTAGATCATGTTCCTTGGGCTCAATGTACATGACTTGTACACAAGCTTTCCCAATGATCCACCATTAAAATAAGATGAGTTTTAGTTCATCTAGATACAAAAACTATGCACTTTGAACTTAACTCATATCCTAGCATCTAACATGTATCTAGGGTGTATAAATACACATACATGTCAATTTAATGTGAGATATGGGTTTTGGTTCATCTTAAACTAAAGCCTCATGCATTTTCTAAGGCAACACTACTTGATTCCCTTATAAATGGGACTTTAAGTCATGCCATTGTCTTTAAATCAATTTTCATTAACTTAAATGCATGAATGATCATGGCATAAATGATAGCAATAATTAAGCATGGCCAATGATCATGATGTCATGGTATATGAAATAATCTAAAAACACATGACATTAAACCTTAATCCTAAACATGATCATGACATATTAAATGGTAAAAATAAATATGATGTCATGGCAAGTTATATAGCAAACAAGGTATGGCATATAAAATGTATAGGTATAACAATACTTAAATTTTAGTTTTAATTGCCATTTGATATAATTAAGTATATTTTTCCATATTATCACTTTTCTCCCAAGTGTGCCAAAAACCCAAAATGACACACTATGACCTCTAATCCTAAATTGTGCCAATTTAATTAATTTTTCATAATTCCAAAAATGTATTGGCACATCCTAAAATCTTTTAGGATCATAAATCAAATCTATTTCAAAGGTATCCATAACCTTGAAAATTACCTAAAGTGCCACTTTTACCATGGTTAGGTTAACTACCCTTCCATTTAAAATTGGCACACCCTAAACCCATCTAGCGTGAATCAATCACGCTCTTAGGAACCCAAAACCTATTTAAGCTCCTAGGGTTAATTAAGTATTCCTTAGGGATAACCTCCCTAGATACCTTCCTAATGACCCTTCTAGGCTTGTTAGCCTTAGTCATTTGGGTCTTGCCATGGTTAACTCTAGGGGTGACTCCCCTTGTAACCTTCTTAGTGGCTTTCCTAGGTTTCCTTGAAACCCTAGCCACTAGACACATACCTTGGTTACCCTTAGGGATAACTTCCCTAGTAACCTTGGCTTTCCTAGACCTAATTTGAGTTTCATAATCGAATGGAACATTGTGATAGGTCTTTTTGGGCTTAGGCTTGCCCTTGGATGGTTCTTGTTTCCTCGGCCTTGACTTTTGACCATTTGACCCTAGGTTTTAACTTCTAGACCCTAAATGTTGACCACTTGACCCTTGAAATTGATTTTGCATCTTCCAAAGGGTCTTTTCCAATTTCTCAAGTCTTGACCTCAAGACTTGATTTTCCTTTTCTCATATCTCAATTTTTGATTTTTCATTACTTCTTGAGATATTCTTATTTCTAGACATATGTCAAGATCTCTTGGAGTTTAAGCCTAGATGATCTTCTATTTTGCTAATAGACACCCTAGGTAAGGTTTTTCTAGGGATATTAGTCTCAAACTTTACCTTATTTCCTAAGTTAACATCCATAGCTCCTAGGCAATAGAATCTATTTCTACTAACATGCTTTTCATGAGTAATAACAATTGAATTAAAAGCATGCTTTTGACTTTTAAATTTAGAAGGTGCATTATTAAATTTTACCTTAGGGATTGCTTTAGAAGCTCCCCCTACATGTGATACTCCCTCTTGAGTCTTCTTGCTCCCCCTAGAGCATTGACTCCTATAGTGCCCCTTTTGATGGCACTTGAAGCAAATGATGTGCTCCTTGCTCCTTTGACTTTGGGTATTGGCATCCTATGGCGCCGGTGGAATTTTCTTGACCCTCTTTGGGCATTTGTTCTTATAGTTCTCGATTTCCCTACACTCAAAGCAAATTATATGAATTTAATTTTGAACCAAAATGTTTGAGTTACCTAGGGTGGTGGTTAGGGCCTTTTGAGCTTGTTCATCACTTCTCCCGGAAGTAGATGGCTCTCCTTGCTCTTTCCCTTGCTCCGGAGTAGATGGTCTCTCCTCCTCAATCCTAGAAGTGGATGCTTCTTCCACTTCTTCCACCTCTTCTTCCACCGATCCAGAAGTTGATTCCTTCTCAACTTCCGACTCCTCACTTTCTTGTGCGGATGATGGTGATTCTTCCTCGGCTTCTTCCTCTTCATGAGCCGATGAAGATTCTTCTTCTTCTACTTGTGCCAACTGAGGCTTCTCTTGGAACTTGGACAATTTGTCTCATAGCTCTTTATCATCTTGAAATTCACCTAAACTAGACAAAATATCATTAGGTATCAAATCTTCTAAAAGCTTTGTTACCTTGACTTCGGTCTTGAACTTTTGGCGTTGTTCTTGGGTCCACCTTTTTAACTTAAGGACATCTCCCTTCTTGTCCCTAGAGGTTCAAAGCCTTTCATGATGATGAACCAATTCTCTATGTTCATCATCAAGAAATTTTCCATTCTAGCCCTCCACGCCGGAAAATCTTCTTGGTGGTATGGTGGCGGTGTGTTTATGTCCCATCCTAGTTTCTCTTGAAATCCCATCTTTCCCTCTACCGCCTTTTGCTCCCTGTGTTTAGTCCGTAGAAGCGCCCCGGGCTCTGATATCAATTGTAGAGGAAACGTTGACCACTAGAGGCAGGGTGAATAGCGTTGATGCGATGCTCGATGGAATTTGTTGCATGCTTGTCTACAAATCTTCGTTAGCGCAGCGGAAATAAAGCAATAACAATACAAGCACACAATTACACAATCATATAACGTGGTTTGGAACTGAATGGTTCTTACTCCACGGATCGAGCTCTAAAGAACTCTAGTGAGGCCAATCACACACCACTAATAAACACTCCTTCTCGACACAAGCCGGAGGCGGAGAAACCTCATACATGTGATCTTACAACAGTAAGAGATAAATACAAGCAATATACGAATGAAATACACAACAAGTAAAGAAAACACCACTTTACAATTGCTCTTGGATTGCATGCTTGTGGTTGCTTGAATTGCACTTGGAGACCCTGATTTGCAGCAGCAAATCGCCCCAAAACACCTCAAGAAACGTTGATGATTTCCTCCTCCACGAGCTCCATTTAAAGCTGCTGCCTGGGCTGAAAATCATCGATCAATCGACTATTCAGGACCATCAGTCAACTGATGTCACTATTATCGTGAGACAACGGCTAGATCCATGCTGGAAAAATCCAACGGACCCATCATCAATCGATTGATCATACCCATTAGTCAACTAATGGAGCCTTCACTCGACTGCTAACCCCTGCAGTCGAGTCTCGACTCCATTCTGTACCCAAACTCTCGAGCACCAGTCGACTGATCATACGATTAGTCGACTGCTCGAGCCAGTAGTCAACTGCCCACCTCTGGAAATCGACTGCTGGGATACTTCCCGTAGTCAAATCCTTGTTGACTCACACCAGTCGATTGCCATATGACACCAGTCGACTGGCACACCTCAAACATGAGGTTTTAACCCAAGTATGGTGCCCCCATACTTGCTAGACCACCCGTAGCCTAGACCTAAGCCTTCTAGCCACCTCCGTCAGCCACGCGCCTATCGGATCTCTCCAAGTCATCCATGACTTGTTCATCTATATGCTAGCCTTCAGATGCTTCCATCGGCTATTGTTGGGTTTCCGGCACCGCGGCATGTGTGTGTTCGATCATGTTTCGTAAACATGAGCACAGCGGAAGCAATTAAAAATAATAAATCTATATTTATTACAACACACACAACACACGCATGCTATTACAACAAGTGTAGACATAACCGTAAATTAAAATTTGCAATAAAAGGAAATTAAACTACGTTATACCTTCCGTATGACGTGTAGCGGGAACGGCATCAACCGGAACGATCCTCGTAAGAATCGTCTCTATCCGTATCCACGCCGAGCTCCTCGGGATGACTTCGCTAAGTCACGAGCTTCGTCTTCGTACGGGTTACTAGCCTCGTGTTGAAGACGACGTGATCGAGAGATGATCACGATCCGAATCCAAATTCGGATCCTAAAACGAGTTCTCAAAACTCGCTTCTCCGGAGAGGTATTCGTCAACCGTTTGATGAATCCTTCGTCCTCCACCTCAGAGGATTACCGGAGATCAAATCCCCGGTAAGTTAGCCGCTGTCCGAGCAATAACCGTCATCCAAACGACGCTCCGACGAGAGGAGGAGAAGCTGTCCAGAAAACTGGACAGCTTGGTGGAGGAGTAGGCGCCGGGCAAAAACAAGGAGAGAAAAAGCCCACCTTGATGCCGAACCTATAGGAGATCACCGGAGGGTCGCCGGAGGTTCACCGGCTGGAGCTTGGACGCCGGCAAGGGTCTTGGACGGTGGCACAAAGCTGGGCGGCGGCAGCTTGTAGTTGGGCGCCGAAATCACCAACAAGGGGTGGGCGGCAACTAGGTTGGGCGGCCAAAATAGATTAGGGTTTTGGATTAGGGTTTAAGCCCTATTTTATAGAGAACTAATTCTCTTAATGGTTAATGGATCATATCCATAAAGCCCGTTAACCCACTCCATTAAGATAAGTTAAAATAAACCAAACCATGATGGTTTATTTTAAGTTAAAACGAACCGAACCAACCTTTGGTTCATTCGTTTAATATAAACCAAACCCTTTGGTTTATTCTCATCCATTGGATTAGAACCAAACCATTTTGGTCCATCCATTATGTCTTCATAAGACACGGCCCATCCACGCTTCCTCTGCGACTGAAACAATTTCATGCTCGCTTTATGTTTGGTCCAACCAAACATAGTTTCTCTCGGTCTGAGAATCCCATTCACAAGCTCGTTTTAAATCCTTTGGATTACACTCGTTGTGCGTGTGACCAAATAGGTTCTCGGTTTATGTTGGCCGTCTATAATTAACCATTAATTATAGATCGATCATGAGTGACACCTAGTAGTACATCATGATCCCCAATTAACCGAAAAGATCAACGGTTGATCCAGAACTATTTCTGAAACCCTTCAGTAGCTCGAATGAATCGTGCCCCATTCCCTTCACTCATCTTAGACCCACTTGGTTCAGGACATGGTCTATTGTGTCAGTCCCCACTAGGCTGACTACGTCACACCTAGCCCAAGTATCATTTCCTCGTCCTACGGATTCTAGTTACTCCACATGTATCGAAGAGTACTTTACTCTAAACATGTAATGCTTTGGCCAAAGACTTTAGTAACAATCCGACGAGAGGCCATGGGTATACATCTCCTCGCAAGGAGTGGTGAATCCTTTATAGGCTATTCAAACACCTTCGATCACTTCGACTTATACCCAATCATCCCGGGTCCACATCTCCTCGGAGATGTTTGCTTAAGATGTCAAAGCATAAGTCTCCATGATCAAGATGACTTGAATACCGCAAGTCAAAGAAACATCGCACTTAAGCCACAGTAAGAACTTCATTGACATATCTATATATGCAGAGAACCATATGAAGTCTTACGGCTGGTCACTCCAATGAACTAGTTACCATAACTAGCATCCACGATTAACTCCGGACATCACTATGTCTCCAGCCAGAGAGAATCAGCTGCTTGGATACACCAAGGAGTATACCTCGTGCTAGTCTCGACAGAATTGATGGTGTCCAAATCCATCAATTCATCGACTAGGGATAATTCCGATACATCACAATTACACATGTAGAGATACTCACTAGTTTTGATCCAATCACAAATTCTCTCATGCTGTGAATCGTATCGTGGACATTCAGTAAATGAGTTTAAGATCCAATCAAATACATAAAACATGTATACTCAAATAGTGAATCTTCATTTATCATATAAATGGTTCATACATAAGGCGATTGCCTTAGGACATCTCTCATATATTACTAACGAGCTGTAGTCAACTGCCCACCTCTGGAAATCGACTGCTGGGATACTTCCCGTAGTCAAATCCTTGTTGACTCACACCAGTCGATTGCCATATGACACCAGTCGACTGGCACACCTCAAACATGAGGTTTTAACCCAAGTATGGTGCCCCCATACTTGCTAGACCACCCGTAGCCTAGACCTAAGCCTTCTAGCCACCTCCGTCAGCCACGCGCCTATCGGATCTCTCCAAGTCATCCATGACTTGTTCATCTATATGCTAGCCTTCAGATGCTTCCATCGGCTATGTCATGCTAACGGTGTCTACACTGCCAAGGCACATTGGACTTACACTGCCAAGACATCGCTTGGACTTTACGCCATCAACCGTTGGACTTATGCTGCCAAGACTCCAGCTTAGACTTTACGCCACCAATATCAAACCCCTTGGACTTCTCAAATGCCAAGACTCAAGCTTGGACTTTCCCTTGCCAACCCATGTTGGACTTTCCATGCCAAGACCCATGCTTGGATTTCTCCTTGCCAAGACCCATGTTTGGACTTTACATGCCAAGTACTCAAGACTTGGACTTTCCATGACATGGTCAACTCTAGTCAACCATCAAAATCCCCCTCGAGTCAAACTCGAGTTCGGTCAATCATGACCCGAGTTGATTGCACCAACAATCTCCCCAAAACATTATCAGACATCAATGTCAAACCTTCATGACAAACATCAAAACATCGCTCGAGTCAAACTCGAGTCCGGTCAATTGTGACCTAAGCGGATTGCACCAACAAGATCTACCTTAGATCTACATGAGAAGAGTGTTACCCTTGTAGTGACGCCCTTCGCTTATCCCGCTCATCCAAATGGTTGCCGGATCTCGTAGAGTGTCAAGTGTACACTCCTCTACACGTATCCACATGGACAAAAGGTGGAGAAGACCACTTAGAGTGTGCTAGCACCCTTAGGAAGTCTCGGCAACGGAGGATGAGCGGAGATCAAGAAGAGGAGAAGGAAGAAGATGAATTCAATCCAACATTCAATTCACCACTAACTCCTTCAATTTGGCCGGCCACTTCATGGAGGGTTAAATACATCCATGTAATACCAAGAGCCATGGCTCTTGGTCTCCCTTATGAGGTGGCACACCATGATGTGTCCATGATGATGTGGAACATCATCATTGGTTAGCCCCTTTGCCAAGTCACCATGAAGTGGCATGTGGTCAAGTCAAACTTGACCCTACATCTTCCTTCTCAAGTCAAGTCAAACTTGACCTCTTATCTCCCATGGTTGATCAAATCCAACCTTTAATTAAAGTCAATTTAATTTAATGAATCTCTATTCATTAGTTTAAATTGACTCAATGAATCAAATCTAAATTAGACTCATTCAACACTTGAATCAAATTGAGTCCAACTCAATTAGTCTAATTTGGATTACTCTTAATCCAATTTGGTTCATCACATGAACCTAATCCTCTTGGTTCATCATATGAACCTAATCTCCATCTAATTGCCCATTGTGTGTGACCCTATAGATTCTTGTAACATTGGCAATGCTCCTAAACCGATTTAGAAACATAAACAATGAGCGGTATCTAGCAACACATCATTGCGACCCAAGTTACAAGAATGTTGAGATCCAACATCACCTTTGTGAATACTAATTGTGACTCTCACAATATGTGACAATGTCCCTCTATCCTTGACATCTAGATTGAACAATTGAGGCATAGACCGTGTCATCCTCTGTAACATCTATATATTGAACTCCAAGTAGACTCACTCTAATCAAATGAACTCAATATCTCATATTGACTCATTTGGGCATGGTCATGCACTTAGTGGTCTTACTCTATCAAGAATCATGATATCACTCCCGTCATATAGGAGGGATAGATCTCATCTACATAACTCACATCCCTCCGCTTAATTTGTTACATACCCAGTAATCGCCTTTATAGTCCACCCATTTACGGGTGACGTTTGACGAAGCCAAAGTATGCAACTCCTTATGTAGGGAACCATGGTGACTTCAGGTCCAAGGACTAATAGTCATACTAATAGTCACATGAGAAAGTATATGACACTCATATAACGATCCATGATACTTTCTCATGGCGGGTCATTCAGTATACATTCTCCAATGCTTACCCATGTGTCAACTTGATATCTCATATCCATGACTTGTGAGATCAAGTCATCGAGTTGACCTACATGCTAGTCTCTTCGCATTAACATTGTCCCTAAATGTTAATACTTGACTAGGAATTATTAAGAGTAGTATTCTCTATATCATCTCGATATCGATTCAACCAATCGATTGATATAGATAAGAACCTACTACTCAAGGACGCTATTATACTTAGTTATTTGGCACCAATACAAGTAAGTATAATAACCATAAAGCCATGACTTTATAAATATATATAGGAATATGATACAACAAGTCCATACAATAATTATCACATGATCAGCTTTAGGGCTTTCACTAAAAATCTCCCACTGACACTAGTGCCAATCACTGTAGTATCTAATACCCAATGACCTAGTGTGACCATCATGCTTTTTTCTGTGCCAAAGCCTTGGTCAAGGGATCTACGACGTTAGCCTCTGTGGGTACTCTGCAAATTTTCACATCTCCTCTATCGACAATCTCTCGAATGTGATGGAAGCACCGTAGTATGTGTTTGGTCCGCTGGTGTGAGCGAGGTTCCTTAGCCTGCGCAATCACTCCGTTCTTGTCACAATAGAGCTCTATAGGATCTGCTATGCTAGGAACCACCCCAAGCTCAGTAATAAACTTGCGGATCCAAACTGCCTCCTTTGCTGCCTATGATGCAACAATATACTCGGCCTCTATTGTAGAATCAGCAACTGTGTTCTTCGAATTCTTCCAGCTCACAGTGCCACCATTCAAGCAAAACATGAACCCTAACTGCGATCTATAATCATCCTTGTCAGGTTGGAAGCTGGCATCACTGTAACTATTTACAGCTAGTTTCCCATGGCCGCCAAATATCAAGAAATATTCTTTAGTCCTTCTCAAGTACTTAAGAATATTCTTGATCACTATCCAGTGATGCTCATCTGGATCTGACTGGTATCTGCTCATCATGCTCAAAGCATACGAGACATCAGGACGAGTACATAGCATGACGTACACGATAGATCCTATGACAGATGCATAAGGGATCTTATCCATGTGGTCTCTCTCCTCTCTAGAAGAGGGACTTTGAGTCTTCGAAAGACTCACACCATGTGTCATCGACAGAAATTCCTTCTTGGAATTCTGCATGGCAAACCGTAGTAATACTGTGTTAATAAATGTACTCTGACATAGGTCAAGCAATCTCTTAGATCTATCTCTATAGATCTTGATGCTTAGAATACAGGCTGCTTAACCTAAGTCCATTGAGAAACACTTCCCCAGCCAAGTCTTCACAGACTGTAGCGAAGGGATGTCATTCCCAATGAGTAGTATATCATCAACATACAATACAAGGAAGATGACTGTATTCCCATTAACCCTCTTGTTGTCACAGGGTTCAACTTCATTCTTGATGAAACCAAATTGCTTGATCGCATCATCGAATAGAAGATTCCAGCTCCGAGAAGCTTTCTTTAGCCAATAAATGGCCCTTTTGCAGCTTGCAAACTTTGCCAGTATGTTGTGGATCTACAAAACCCTTAGGTTGTGTCGTGTACACATCCTCGAGTAAGTTTCCATTCAGAAACGTGGTTTTTACATCCATCTGTCAGATCTCATAATCGTGGTACACTGTAATAGCAAGCATGATCCGAATAGACTTAAACATCGCAACTGGAGAAAAGGTTTCATCATAGTCAATACCATGAATTTTCTTGAAACCTTTAGCTACCAATCGACCCTTATAGGTATGCGTAAGTCCATCCATGTCAGTCTTTCTCTTAAAGTCCCACTTACACCCAATGGGTTTTATGCCTTCAGGTGGATCAACCAAAGTCCATACTTGGATGGTGTACTTGGTCTTGCCATGGTTAACTCTAGGGGTGACTCCCCTTGTAACCTTCTTAGTGGCTTCCCTAGGTTTCCTTGAAACCCTAGCCACTAGGCACATACCTTGGTTACCCTTAGGGATAACTTCCCTAGTAACCTTGGCTTTCCTAAACCTAATTTGAGTTCCATAATCGAATGGAACATTGTGATAGGTCTTTTTGGGCTTAGGCTTGCCCTTGGATGGTTCTTATTTCCTCGGCCTTGACTTTTGACCATTTGACCCTAGGTTTTGACTTCTAGACCCTAAATGTTGACCACTTGACCCTTGAAATTGATTTTGCATCTTCCAAAGGGTCTTTTCCAATTTCTCAAGTCTTGACCTCAAGACTTGATTTTCCTTTTCTCATATCTCAATTTTTGATTTTTCATTACTTCTTGAGATATTCTTATTTCTAGACATATGTCTAGATCTCTTGGAGTTTAAGCCTAGATGATACTCTATTTTGCTAATAGACTCCCTAGGTAAGGTTTTTCTAGGGACATTAGTCTCAAATTTTTCATTATTTCCTAAGTTAACATCCGTAGCTCTTAGGCAATAGAATCTATTTCTACTAACATGTTTTTCATGAGTAATAGCAATTGAATTAAAAGCATGCTTTTGACTTTTAAATTTAGAAGGTTCATTATTAAATTTTACCTTAGGGATTGCTTTAGAAGCTCCCCCTACATGTGATACTCCCTCTTGAGTCTTCTTGCTCCCCCTAGAGCATTGACTCCTATAGTTCCCCTTTTGATGGCACTTGAAGCAAATGATGTGCTCCTTGCTCCTTTGACTTTGGGTATCGGCATCCTATGGCGCCGGTGGAATTTTCTTGACCCTCTTTAGGCACTTGTTCTTATAGTTCCCAGTTTCCCTACACTCAAAGCAAATTATATGAATTTAATTTTGAACCAAAATGTTTGAGTTACCTAGGGTGGTGGTTAGGGCCTTTTGAGCTTGTTCATCACTTCTCCCGGAAGTAGATGGCTCTCCTTGCTCTTTCCCTTGCTCCAGAGTAGATGGTCTCTCCTCCTCAATCCTAGAAGTGGATGCTTCTTCCACTTCTTCCACCTCTTCTTCCACCGATCCGAAAGTTGATTCCTTCTCAACTTCTGACTCCTCACTTTCTTGTGAGGATGATGATGATTCTTCCTCGGCTTCTTCCTCTTCTTGAGCCGATGAAGATTCTTCTTCTTCTACTTGTGCCAACTGAGGCTTCTCATGGAACTTAGACAATTTGTCTCATAGCTCCTTAGCATCCTGATATTAACCTAAACTAGACAAAATATCATTAGGTATCAAATCTTCTTAAAGCTTTGTTACCTTGACTTCGGTCTTGAACTTTTGGCGTTGTTCTTGGGTCCACCTTTTTAACTTAAGGACATCTCCCTTCTTGTCCCTAGGAGGTTCAAAGCCTTCCATGATGATGAACCAATTCTCTATGTCCATCATCAAGAAATTTTCCATTCTAGCCCTCCATGCCGGAAAATCTTCTTGGTGGTATGGTGGTGGTGTGTTTATGTCCCATCCTAGTTTCTCTTGAAATTCCATCTTTCCCTCTAGCGTCTTTTGCTCCCGACGGTTAGTCCGTAGAAGAGCCCCGAGCTCTGATACCAATTGTAGAGGAAACATTGACCGCTAGTGGGGATGAATAGCATTGATGCGATGCTCGATGGAATTCGTTGCGTGCTTGTCTACAAATCTTCATTAGCACAGCGGAAATAAAACAATAACAATACAAGCACACAATTAGACAATCATATAATGTGTTTCAGAACCGAACGGTTCCTACTCCACGGATCAAGCTCTAAAGAGCTCGAGCAATGCCAATCACACACCACTAATAAACACTCCTTCTCAACACAAGCCAGAGGTGGAGAAACCTACTACAAGTGATCTCATATTGACTTATTTAGGCATGGTCATGCACTTAGTGGCCTTACTCTATCAAGAATCATGATATAACTCCCGTCATATAGGAGGGATAGATCTCATCTACATCACTCACATCCCTCCGCATAATTTGTTACATACCTAGTAATCACCTTTATAGTCCAGCCATTTACGGGTGACGTTTGACGAAGCCAAAGTATGCAACTCCTTATATAGGAAACCATGGTGACTTCAGGTCGAAGGACTAATAGTCATACTAATAGTCACATGAGAATGTATATGACACTCATATAACGATCCATGATACTTTCTCATGGCGGGTCATTCAGTATACATTCTCCAATGCATACCCATGTGTCAACTTAATATCTCATATTTATGACTTGTGAGATCAAGTCATCGAGTTGACCTACATGCTAGTCTCTTCGCATTAACATTGTCCCTAAATGTTAATACTTGACTAGGAATTATTAAGAGTAGTATTCTCTATATCATCTCAATATCGATTCAACAAATCGATTGATATAGATAAGAACCTTCTACTCAAGGACACTATTATACTTAGTTATTTGGCACCAATACAAGTAAGTATAATAACCATAAAGCAATGCCTTTATAAATATTTATAGGAATATGATACAACAAGTCAATAGAACAATCATCACATGATCGGCTCTAGAGCTTTCACTAACAATCTCCACCTAACACTAGTGCCAATCACTGTAGTATCTAATACCCAATGACCTAGTGTGACCATCAGACTTTTTTCTGTGCCAAAGCCTTGGTCAAGGGATCTGCAACGTTAGCCTCTGTGGGTACTCTGCAAATTTTCACATCTCCTCTATAGATAATCTCTCGAATGAGATGAAAGCGCCGTAGTATGTGTTTGTTCCACTGGTGTGAGCGAAGTTCCTTAGCCTGAGTAATCGCTCCGTTGTTGTCACAATAGAGGTCTATAGGATCTCTATGCTAGGAACCACCCCAAGCTCAGTAATGAACTTACAGATCCAAACTGCCTCCTTTGCTGCCTCTAATGCAGCAATTTACTCGGCCTCTGTTGTAGAATCAACAACTGTGTCCTGCTTTGAACTCTTCCAGCTCACAGTGCCACCATTCAAGCAAAACACAAACCCTGACTACGATATATAATCATCCTTGTCAGTTTGGAAACTGGAATAACTGTAACCCTTTACAGCTAGTTCCCCATCGCCTCCAAATGTTAAGAAATATTCTTTAGTCCTTCTCAAGTACTTAAGAATATTCTTGACCGCTATCCAGTGACGCTCACCTGGATCTGACTGGTATCTTCTCGTCATGCTCAAAGCATATGAGACATCAGGACAAGTACATAGCATGACGTACATAATAGATCCTATGGCATATGCATAAGGGATCTTATCCATGTGGTCTCTCTCCTCTCTAGAAGAGGGGCTTTGAGTCTTCGAAAGACTCACACCTTGTGACATCGACAGAAATCCCTTCTTGGAATTCTTCATGGCAAACCGTAGTAATACTGTGTCAATATATGTACTCTGACATAGGTCAAGCAATCTCTTAGATCTATCTCTATAGATCTTGATGCCTAGAATACAGGCTGCTTCACCTAAGTCCTTCATTGAGAAACACTTCCCCAGCCAAGTCTTCACAGACTATAGTGAAGGGATGCCATTTTCAATGAGTAGTATGCCATCCACATACAATACAAGGAAGACAACTGTGTTCCGATTAACCCTCTTGTAGACACATGGTTCATCTTCATTCTTGATGAAACCAAACTGCTTGATCGCATCATCAAATCGAAGATTCTAGCTCCGAGAAGCTTGCTTTAGCCCATAAATGTACCTTTTGCAACTTACATACTTTGCCAGTATGCTGTGGATCTACAAAACCCTTAGGTTGTGTCATATACACATCCTCGAGTAAGTTTCCATTCAGAAATGCAGTTTTTACATCCATCTGCCAGATCTTATAATCGTGGTACGCTATAATAGCAAGCATGATCCGAATGTACTTAAACATCGCAACTAGAGAAAAGGTTTTATCATAGTCAATACCATAAATGTGCTTGAAACCTTTAGCTACCAATCGGGCCTTATAGGTATGCATAAGTCCATCCATGTGAGTCTTTCTCTTAAAGATCCACTTACACCCAATGGGTTTGACGCCTTTAGGTGGATCAACCAAAGTTCATACTTTGTTGGTGTACTTGGTCTTGCCATGGTTAACTCTAGGGGTGACTCCCCTTGTAACCTTCTTAGTGGCTTCCCTAGGTTTCCTTGAAACCCTAGCCACTAGGCACATACCTTGGTTACCCTTAGAGATAACTTCCCTAGTAACCTTGGCTTTCCTAGACCTAATTTGAGTTCCATAATCGAATGGAACATTGTGATAGATCTTTTTGGGCTTAGGCTTGCCCTTGGATGGTTCTTGTTTCCTCGGCCTTGACTTTTGACCATTTAACCCTAGGTTTTGACTTTCAGAACCTAAATGTTGACCACTTGACCCTTGAAATTGATTTTGCATCTTCCAAAGGGTCTTTTCCAATTTCTCAAGTCTTGACCTCAAGACTTGATTTTCCTTTTCTAATATCTCAATTTTTGATTTTTCATTACTTCTTGAGATATTCTTATTTCTAGACATATGTCAAGATTTCTTGGAGTTTAAGCCTAGATGATCTTCTATTTTGCTAATAGACTCCCTAGGTAAGGTTTTTCTAGGAACATTAGTCCCAAATTTCTTCTTATTACCTAAGTTAACATTCGTAGCTCCTAGGCAATAGAATCTATTTTTACTAACATGCTTTTCATGAGTAATAGCAATTGAATTAAAAGCATGCTTTTGACTTTTAAATTTAGAAGGTGCATTATTAAATTTTACCTTAGGGATTGCTTTAGAAGCTCCCCCTACATGTGATACTCCCTCTTGAGTCTTCTTGCTCCCCCTAGAGCATTGACTCCTATAGTACCCCTTTTGATGGCACTTAAAGCAAATGATGTGCTCCATGCTCCTTTGACTTTGGGTATCGACATCCTTGACCTTTGGCGCCGGTGGACTTTTCTTTACCCTCTTTGGGCACTTGATCTTATAGTTCTCGATTTTCCTACACTCAAAGCAAATTATATGAATTTAATTTTGAACCGAAATGTTTGAGTTACCTAGGGTGGTGGTTAGGGCCTCTTGAGTTTGTTCATCACTTCTCCCGGAAGTAGATGGCTCTCCTTGCTCTTGCCCTTGCTCCGGAGTAGATGGTCTCTCCTCCTCAATCCTAGAAGTGGATGCTTCTTCCACTTCTTCCACCTCTTCTTCCATCGATCCGGAAGTTGATTCCTTCTCAACTTCCGACTCCTCACTTTCTTGTGAGGATGATGATGATTCTTCCTCGGCTTCTTCCTCTTCTTGAGCCAATGAAGATTCTTCTTCTTCTACTTGTGCCAAGTGAGGCTTCTCATGGAACTTGGCCAATTTGTCCCATAGCTCCTTAGCATCTTGAAATTCACCTAAACTAGACAAAATATCATTAGGTATCAAATCTTCTAAAAGCTTTGTTACCTTGACTTCGGTCTTGAACTTTTGGCGTTGTTCTTGGGTCCACCTTTTTAACTTAAGGACGTCTCCCTTCTTGTCCCTAGAGGATCAAAGCCTTCCATGATGATGAACTAATTCTCTATGTCCATCATCAAGAAATTTTCCATTCTAGCCCCCTCTACGCCGAAAAATCTTCTTGGTGGTATGGTGGCGGTGTGTTTATGTCCCATCCAAGTTTCTCTTGAAATTCCATCTTTCCCTCTAGCGTCTTTTGCTCCCTGCAGTTAGTCCGTAGAAGAGCCCTGGGCTCTGATACCAATTGTAGAGGAAACGTTGACCACTAGTGGGGGTGAATAGCATTGATCCGATACTCGATGGAATTCGTTGTGTGCTTGTCTACAAATCTTTGTTAGCACAGCGGAAAAAAAGCAATAACAATACAAGCACACAATTACACAATCATATAACGTGGTTCTGAACCGAACAGTTCCTACTCCACGGATCGAGCTCTAAAGAGCTCTATCAATGCCAATCACACACCACTAATAAACATTCCTTCTCGACACAAGCCGGAGGCGGAGAAACCTCGTACAAGTGATCTCATATTGACTCATTGGGGCATGGCCATGCACTTAATGGTCTTACTCTATCAAGAATCATGATATCACTCCCATCTTATAGGAGGGATAGATCCCATCTACATCACTCACATCCCTCTGCATAATTTGTTACATACCCAGTAATCGCCTTTATAGTCCACCCATTTATGGGTGACGTTTGACGAAGCCAAAGTATGCAACTCCTTATGTAGGGAACCTTAGTGACTTTAGGTCCAAGGAATAATAGTCATACTAATAGTCACATTAGAAAGTATATGACACTCATATAACGATCCATGATACTTTCTCATGGTGGGTCATTCAGTATATATTCTCCAATGAATACCCATGTGTCAACTTGATATCTCATATCCATGACTTATGAGATCAAATCATCGAGTTGACCTACATGCTAGTCTCTTCGCAATAATATTGTCCCTAAATGTTAATACTTGATTAGGAATTATTAAGATTAGTATTCTCTTTATCTTCTCAATATCGATTCAACCAATCGATTCATATAGATAATAACCTTCTACTCAAGGATGTTATTATACTTAGTTATTTGACACCAATACGAGTAAGTATAATAACCATAAAGTAATGCCTTTATAAATATATATAGGAATATGATACAACAAGTTCATACAACAATCATCACATGATCGACTCTAGGGCTTTCACTAACAATCTTCGACTAGCACTAGTGCCAATCACTGTAGTATCTAATACTCAATGACCTATTGTGACCATCATGCTTTTTTCTGTGCCAAAGCCTTGGTTAAGGGATCTACGACGTTAGCCTCTGTGGGTACTCTGCAAATCTTCACATCTCCTCTATCGATAATATCTCGAATGAGATGGAAGTGTTGTAGTATGTGTTTGGTCCGCTGGTGTGAGCGAGGTTCCTTAGCCTGCGCAATTGCTATGTTATTGTCACAATAGAGCTCTATAGGATCTGCTATTCTAGGATCCACCCCAAGCTTAGTAATGAACTTGCAGATCCAAACTGCCTCCTTTGTTGCCACTGATGCAGCAATATACTCGCCCTCTATTATAGAATCAGCAACTGTGTCCTGCTTCAAACTCTTCCAGCTCATAGCGCCACCATTAAAGCAAAACACGAACCCTGACTGCTATCTATAATCATCCTTGTCTGTTTGGAAGCTAGCATCACTGTAACCCTTTACATCTAATTTCCCATCGCCTCTAAATATTAAGAAATATTCTTTAGTCCTTCTCAAGTACTTAAGAATATTCTTGACCTCTATCCAGTGACGCTCACCTGGATCTGACTGGTATCTTCTCATCATGCTCAAAGCATACGAGACATCAGGACGAGTACATAGTATGACGTACATGATAGATCCTATGGCAGATGCATAAGGGATCTTATCCATGTGGTCTCTCTCCTCTCTAGAACAGGGACTTTGAGTCTTCGAAAGACTCACACCATGTGACATCAACAGAAATCCCTTCTTGGAATTCTTCATGGCAAACTGTAGTAATACTGTGTCAATATATGTACTCTGACTTAGGCCAAGATCTCTTAGATCTATCTCTATAGATCTTGATGCCTAGAATATGGGTTGCTTCACCTAAGTCCTTCATTGAGAAACACTTCCCCAGCCAAGTCTTCATAGACTATAGCGAAGGGATGTCATTCCCAATGAGTAGTATGTCATCCACATACAATACAAGGAAGACAACTGTGTTCCCATTAACCCTCTTGTAGACACATGGTTCATCTTCATTCTTGATGAAACAAAACTGCTTGATCGCATCATCGAATTGAAGATTCCAGCTCCGAGAAGCTTGCTTTAGCCCATAAATGGCCCTTTGCAGCTTGCATACTTTGCCAGTATGCTATGGATCTATAAAACCCTCAGGTTGTGTCATGTACACATCCTCGAGTAAGTTTCCATTCAGAAACACGATTTTTACATCCATCTGCCAGATCTTATAATCGTGGTACGCTGTAATAGCAAGCATGATCCGAATGGACTTCAACATCGCAACTGGATAAAAGGTTTCATCATAGTCAATACCATGAATTTGCTTGAATCCTTTAGCTACCAATCGGCCCTTATAGGTATGCATAAGTTCATCCATGTCAGTCTTTCTCTTAAAGACCCACTTACACCAAATGGGTTTGACGCCTTCAGGTGGATCAACCAAAGTCCATACTTGGTTGGTGTACATGGATTCCATCTCGAATCTCGTGGCCTCTAGCCATTTCTCAGAATCTGGGCTCATCACAGCTTCCTGATAGGAGGTAGGCTCATTCTCAACGAGCATAACATTGTCATGGTCAGACAAGAGAAATGAGTATCTCTCAGGCTGACGACGTACCCTATTAGACCTGCGAAGAGGTAGGTCTACCTGAACAAGTTGTTGTTCCACAACTCTTTGTGCAATAATCTCATCATCCACAACACGTTGTGGTTCCTATTCAACCTCCATCTCGGCCTCAATTCTATGGTCCATATGTTGAATTATTTCAAGATCGAACTTACTCCCACTAGTTTTTCTAGAAACAAAGTCCCTTTCTAGAAATACCCCAGTCTTTGCCACAAACAATTTGTGCTGACTGGGAATGTAGAAGTAATATCCCTTCGTTTCCTTGAGATATCCAACAAAATAGCACTTATCGGATTTGGGTTCCAATTTTTCTTAGACTTGACGTCGAACGTAAGCCTCACAACCCCAAATCCTCATGAAAGACATCTTGGGATTTTTCCCTGTCCATATCGTATATGGTGTCTTTATCACAGCTTTGGATGGAACACGGTTAAGTGTGAAGGCTGTTGTGTCTAGAGCATATCCCCAAAAATATATAGGAAGATCTGTGTGACTCATCATAGATCGTACCATATCTAATAGAGTATGATTCCTCCTTTCGAATACACCATTCCACTGTAGTGTTCCAATAGGAGTGAGTTGGGATATAATCCCACACTCAACTAGATATTCACGAAACTCATGGCTAAGATATTCACCATCTCAATCTGACCGAAGTATCTTAATACTCTTGCCAAGCTGATTTTGTACTTCATTCTTGAATTATTTGAACTTTTCAAAGGATTCTGACTTATGTGTCATCAGATACACATAACCATATCTACTGAAGTCATCAGTAAATGTAATGAAGTACCTATAACCGCCTCTAGTAGCAACATTGAAAGGGTCACATACATCACTATGTATAAGTCCTAACAAATCTGTTGCTCTTTCGTTGTGTCCACTAAAGGGAGTTTTGGTCATCTTGCCTAGAAGGAAAGACTCGTATGTCTCATATGATTCAAAATCAAATGAGTCCAGTAACCCATCCTTATGAAGCAGGGATAAGCGACTCTCATTTATATGACCTAAGCGACAATGCCAGAGATAGGTTTGGTTCAACTCATTTGACTTGAACCTTTTGGTACATATGTTATAGATGGGATTCTCGAAGTCTAGAATGTAGAGTCCGTTCATCAGAGGTGCACTACAATAGAACATATCATTTAAATAAACGGAACAACATTTGTTCTTTATTATAAATGAAAAGCCTTTCTTGTCTAAACAAGAAACTGAAATGATGTTCTTTGTGAGAGCAGGCACATAACCATATTCATCTAATTCTAGTACAAGCCCAGAGGGCAGAGATAGAAAATAAGTTCCTATAGCAATAACAGCAACCCTTGCTCCATTGCCTACTCGTAGGTCTACCTCGCCCTTCGTCAATGCCCTGCTATTTCTCAGCGTCAGCACATTAGTACAAATGTGAGAAGCACATCCGGTATCAAATACCCACGATGAAGAAATAGATAGATTGACTTCTATAACATATATACCTGAAGTAGAAGTCTCACTTCTCTTCTTCTTAAGATCTTCCAGGTATGATTTACAGCCTGCTTCCAGGTCCTTCCCTTACGGGAAGCAAGTCCCTTCCTTGGCCACCCCTCCTTTAGGTTTCAGTGCCTTGCCTTTGCCCTGTTAGTAATATATGAGAGATGTCCTAAGGCAATCGCCTTATGTATGAACCATTTATATGATAAATGAAGATTCACTATTTGAGTATACATGTTTTATGTATTTGATTGGATCTTAAACTCATTTACTGAATGTCCACAATACGATTCACAGCATGAGAGAATTTGTGATTGGATCACAACTAGTGAGTATCTCTACATGTGTAATTGTGATGTATCGGAATTATCCCTAGTCGATGAATTGATGGATCTGGACACCATCAATTCTGTTGAGACTAGCACGAGGTATACTCCTTGGTGTATCCAAGCAGCTGATTCTCACTGGCTGGAGACATAGTGATGTCCGGAGTTAATCGTTGATGCTAGTTATGGTAACTAGTTCATTGGAGTGACTAGCCGTAAGACTTCATATGGTTCTCTGCATATATAGATATGTCAATGAAGTTCTTACTGTGGCTTAAGTGCGATGTTCCTTTGACTTGCGGTATTCAAGTCATCTTGATCATGGAGACTTATGCTTTGACATCTTAAGCAAACATCTCTAAGGAGATGTGGACCCGGGATGATTGGGTATAAGTCAAAGTGATCGAAGGTGTTTGAATAGCCTATAAAGGATTCACCACTCCTTGCGAGGAGATGTATACCCATGGCCTCTCGTCGGATTGTTACTAAAGTCTTTGGCCAAAGCATTACATGTTTAGAGTAAGGTACTCTTCGATACATGTGGAGTAACTAGAATCCGTAGGGACGAGGAAATGATACTTGGGCTAGGTGTGACGTAGTCAACCTAGTGGGGGTGACACAATAGACCATGTCCTGAACCAAGTGGGTATAAGATGAGTGAAGGGAATGGGGCACGATTCATTCGAGCATCAAGGGTTTTGAAATAGTTCGATCAACCGCTGATCTTTTGGTTAATTGGGGATCATGATGTACTACTAGGTGCCACTCATGATCGTTCTATAATTAATGGTTAATTATAGACGGCCAACATAA
Source organism: Wurfbainia villosa (assembly GCA_025175895.1). Taxonomy (NCBI): domain Eukaryota; kingdom Viridiplantae; phylum Streptophyta; class Magnoliopsida; order Zingiberales; family Zingiberaceae; genus Wurfbainia; species Wurfbainia villosa. The sequence continues at coordinate 74,179,446 of CM045994.1, read as the reverse complement.
ACCGAGAACCTATTTGGTCACACGCACAACGAGTGTAATCCAAAGGATTTAAAATGAGCTTGAGAATGGGATTCTCAGACCGAGAGAAACTATGTTTGGTTGGACTAAACATAAAGCGAGCATGAAATTGTTTCAGTCGCAGAGGAAGCGTGGATGGGCCGTGTCTTATGAAGACATAATGGATGGACCAAAATGGTTTGGTTCTAATCCAATGGATGAGAATAAACCAAAGGGTTTGGTTTATATTAAACGAATGAACCAAAGGTTGGTTCGGTTCGTTTTAACTTAAAATAAACCATCATGGTTTGGTTTATTTTAACTTATCTTAATGGAGCGGGTTAACGGGCTTTATGGATATGATCCATTAACCATTAAGAGAATTAGTTCTCTATAAAATAGGGCTTAAACCCTAATCCAAAACCCTAATCTATTTTGGCCGCCCAACCTAGTTGCCGCCCACCCCTTGTTGGTGATTTCGGCGCCCAACTACAAGCTGCCACCGCCCAGCTTTGTGCCGCCGTCCAAGACCCTTGCCGGCGTCCAAGCTCCAGCCGGTGAACCTCCGGCGACCCTCCGGTGATCTCCTATAGGTTCGGCATCAAGGTGGGTTTTTCCTCTCCTTGTTTTGGCCGGCGCCTACTCCTCCACCAAGCTGTCCAGTTTTCTGGACAGCTTCTCCTCCTCTCGTCGGAGCGTCGTTTGGACGACGGTTAGTGCTCCGACAGCGGCTAACTTACCGGGGATTTGATCTCCGGTAATCCTCTGAGGTGGAGGACGAAGGATTCGTCAAACGGTTGACGAATACCTCTCCGGAGAAGCGAGTTTTGAGAACTCGTTTTAGGATCCGAATTTGGATTCGGATCGTGATCATCTCTCGATCACGTCGTCTTCAACACGAGGCTAGTAACCCGTACGAAGACGAAGCTCGTGACTTAGCGAAGTCATCCCGAGGAGCTCGGCGTGGATACGGATAGAGACGATTCTTACGAGGATCGTTCCGGTTGATGCCGTTCCCGCTACACGTCATACGGAAGGTATAACGTAGTTTAATTTCCTTTTATTGCAAATTTTAATTTACGGTTATGTCTACACTTGTTGTAATAGCATGCGTGTGTTGTGTGTGTTGTAATAAATATAGATTTATTAATTTTAATTGCTTCCGCTGTGCTCATGTTTACGAAACATGATCGAACACACACGCCGCAGCTCTAAAACCCAACAAAGGGTATCGAGCCCAGTTGTGTTTCGACATAATCGTAAAAATGGTTTTGCGATAGTCATAATGTATTTCTGGAAGTTTTCTAAATTTTGGAAATTTAGAAGTATTTATGGAAATTTTTCAATTTTGGAAAGTCTAGAAGTATTTATGGAAATCTTCCACTTTTGGAAAGTTGGAAGTATTTATGGAAATTTATATTTTCCATAAATAAAATATTTGATTAGATTCTGGAAATTTGTTTCCTAATTTAATCATGATTTGATTTGGGAAATCAAATCTTAAAATATTTAATTTCCATAAGTAGTTTTAAAGATTTAGGAAATTGGTTTCCTAAATAGATTTTCCTTAATCAAATAATTCCATGAATAAAATATGTGATTAGATTTGGAAATTTGTTTCCTAATTTAATTATGATTTGATTTGGAGAATCAAATCTTAAACATATTTTATTTCCATAAATAGTTATGACATATAAGGAAATTATATACATGACATAATTGTATGCCATGTAATTGCATTAGATGCATAACATAATGCCATGCGTGTCGTGACATGTAGATGTATGCCATGTATGCCATGCCATGTAGATAATAGTTATTTGCATGCAAAGAGGATGAGACATAAAACCCTTAATCAATATTAAAGCCTACACCTTCCATTAATATGGTTAGAACCAGAGTTCTGTTTCTTGTTTGGGTTGTTGGACTCTCTCCAAGCCCGGCTCGAACCTGAATATGTTCAAACCATGGAATAGTTTAATACTAATATGGTAAGAGTCAGAGGTCAATCGTTAGCTTTGGTTGTTGGACTCTCTCCAAGCTGGGCTAATTGGTTGAATGCGCTCTAACCATATTAAAACTATGTCCTGATTAATGGGTTGGCTTTAACCTGGAGCATCGGTTTGTTGGACTCTCTCCAAGGTCGATGTAAAGGGAGGTGAAGTTGGGTGTTATGCATATGATGCATACTTGTTAATGTGTTAACAACCCGATGTATGTGTGAACATTCAATTAGTTGATAGCACATTGTGATAGTTGCATATACGGAATATGCAATCGGTATAGATGATACCTACCGTCGTAGTTATGAATGGCTTGTTGGACTCTCTCCAAGGTTGTTCATAACTATGATGGATATCAGCCCATTCGGAGATGGACCTACAATCTCCCGAAGTAATTTTGGGGTTTTTGAAATTCGAAAAATGAATGGGATTTATAAATGTATATTGATGCATTTTAAAATCATTTTCTCATATATGCTCGTTTTGTATTTCTAGGTCAATAAATTGATCATGACGTCTTTGAATTTGCGCACTATTTTGGATTCGAACAAACTGACTGGGCCTAACTTCCTGGACTGGCTTAGAAACCTGAGAATTGTTCTCAAGGCGGAAAAGCTTGCATATGTCCTTGAAGAGCCTCTTCCCCGATCGCCCTAAGGACGATGCAACCTGCATCAAATGTTGGTCTATCGTCGAAGCATGTGGCGGTTCGTGGCGAGTTGCATCATGCTAGCGGCGATGGTACCGAGCTTGAAGCGCATATGGATGCTAACACTATGGTCTTCCATCTTCATGAGTTGTTCGATGAGCAAGCGAGATCCGAAAGGTTCGAGGTCTCTAGGCTCCTCTTCACCACGAAGATGCAAGAAGGTTCGTTTGTAGTACAGTTTGTGCTAAAGATGAACGCGTACATCGAGCGGCTAGCTACCCTCGGTTTTGTGATGGATCATGAGTTAAGTATTGACTTAATTCTGCATTGTTTGCCCAAGAGTTTCTCGCAATTTGTGATGAACTATCGGATGAACAAATTGGAATCCACCATTCCCGAGCTCCTCAATATCAAGACTGTGGAGCCTTCATGAAGCATGAGGAGAAGGCGATTCTCATAGTTGATTCCTCAAAGAAAGGTTCTAAGAGGAAGGCAAAAGAATGTAAGAAAGGAAAGAAAAAGGCAAAGAAGGCGTAACCCGGTATAAAAGGGCACTTGCCATCACGTGGCAAGGAAGGCCAGCTGGCGAAGAAACTGCAAGATTTATCTTGAGTCCATGAAGAAGAAGAAGGCATCCGATGCCCCATCCTCTTCAGGTATCTTCGTTATTGATTGTCATTCTATTTCCTTAGACACTTGGGTATTGGATACTGGGTGTAGCTCACATATATGTAATGACATACAGGGGCTAAGGAATAGAAGAAGACTTGTCAGAGGGGAGTCAAAATTTGCGAGTTGGCAATGGAGCAAAGGTTGCTGCGGTCGCCATCGGAACTTATTTGCTGAAGCTCCCTAGTGGACTAGTCTTGGAACTGGACAATTGCTATTATGTTCCTTCTCTAATAAAGAACATTGTTTCTATTTCCTGCTTAAATAGAAATGGTTTCCATTTAACGTTTAGTAACAATTGTTGTTATATAACTTTGAATGGCGTACTTTATGGAACTGTAACTTTGAGTAATGGCATTTATACGTTGGACGTATCCAGTGACATTTTCAATATCGAAGCGAGCAACACGCGTGCTCGAAAGGATAATCACATAGACTCCTAGATGTGGCATTGTCGTCTTGGCCATATAAGCAAGAAACGCATGTCCGAATTACACCGATGTGGAATTTTGGAATCGTTTGAATTGGATTCATACGATACATGCGAATCATGCTTAAAAGGCAAGATGACTAAGTTACCTTTTACTGGAAAAGGTGAACGAGTGGGAGAGTTACTAGGTTTAGTACATACTGATGTATGTGGACCTATGTCAACTCAAGCATTAGGAGGCTATAGCTACTTCATTACCTTCACCGATGATCACTCACGGTTTGGGTATGTGTTCTTGATGAAACACAAGTCTAAAGCCTTTGAAAGGTTCAAAGAATTCAGAAATGAAGTAGAGAAACAACATGACAAGAGTATTAAAATACTTCGATCGGATCGAGGTGGTGAATACTTAAGTCAAGAGTTTCTTGATTATCTAAGAGACAATGGCATATTGTCTCAATGGACTCCGCCATATACACCACAGCATAATGGTGTATCTGAGAGGCGTAACCGGACCTTGTTGGACATGGTCAGGTCAATGATGAATCATGCAACTCTTCCCAAGTCCTTTTGGGGTTATGCACTTCAGACAGCTGTTTACTTGTTAAACAGAATGCCTACCAAGGTAGTCTCAACTACTCCATATGAGATATGGAATGGTAAGAAACCTCATGTATCTTACTTGAAGATATGGGGTTGTCCTGCTTATGTGAAGCTGGATCGCAGACGTATAAACCGGATGCTAAGTCCGATAAATGTCTATTTATTGGATACCCTAAGGAAACAAGGGGTTACCAATTCTATCATCCTGTGGAACAAAAGGTGTTTGTTTCAAGGCATGCGTGTTTCTAGAGAAAAGAGTTTCTCTTGCAGCAGTGGGAGTGTCGTCGAGCTTGAGGAGGCTCGAGAGACTCAAATAGACATTAATGAGATACACGGTGAAGCACAACACCGATAACTCATAGTGATGAGCAATCGGGACTTATTGTAACACCACATCTTCAGAGATCCGCAGAACACGCAATATTCCCGAGAGATATGGATTTCTCGTAAGTGAATCGAACGACGTGTTACTCATTGATGATGAGGAGCCTACTTATGAAGAAGTGCCGACAAGTTCAGAAGGGATAAGTGGCTTGGTGCCATGAAGTCGAAATGGATTCCATGTACGAAACCAAGTTCGAACTCGTCGACTCCACCAAGGCATAAAGCCTATAGGGTGCAAGTGGGTTTTCAAGAAGAAACCGACATGGATGGTAATGTGATTACCTATAAGGTTAGATTGGTGGCGAAAGGATATCGCCAAAAGCAAGGTGTTGATTATGACGAAACCTATTCACTGTAGCTATGCTTAAATCCATTCGATGCTCCCGCCATAGCGGCTCATTATGATTATGAGATATGGCGATGGATGTGAAAACATAGCTTTCCTTAATGGAAACTCGCCGAGGACGTGTATATGATACCCGAGGGTTTCACATCGGCTGATAAAACCAAGGTATGCAAATTGCGACGATCCATTTATGGATCAAGCAAGCATCCAGAGTCGAATATCCGCTTTGATGAGACGATCAAAAAGTTTGATTTCTCACAAAATCCGCATTTAACCTTGTGTGTACAAGAAGGTTAGTGGGAGTGCAATGTGTTCCTAGTATTGTATGTCGATGACATATTACTTATAGGAAACGATGTGTCAATCTTACAGCTAAGGTTTGGTTATCCAAGACATTCTCCATGAAAGATTCGGGAGAAGCAACCTACATCCTGGGATTAAGATCTATAGAGATAGATCAAACGGTTGCTTGGTCTTTCGCAGCCTACATATATAGACCGAAAAGCAAAGAGGTTTAGCATGTCAATCCAAGAAAGGTTATCCGCCCATCGTGCATGGGGTACACCTTTCGAAGTCTATGTGTCCGCGCACAGAAGACGAGAGGATTTGCATGAGTAAGATTCCCTATGCATCCGCAATAGGATCTATCATGTATGCTATGTTATGTACGAGGCCCGATGTATCGAATGCTCTGAGTGTCACGAGCAGATACTACCCGATCCAGAATGGATCATTGGGTATAAGACGATCCTTAAGTACTTGAGAAGAACTAAGGATGTGTTCCTAATATATGGAGAAGGGACATGGTGATACGCTGGCATATGGATGCCCTTCCGACAAACAAGGATGATTCCGTGTCTCACCGATACGTGTTCACCTTGAATGGGGGCGCAATGAGTTGGAAAAGTTCCAAACAAGAGACTGTAGCGGATTCTACCACTGAGGTAGAATATATTGCAGCCTTCGAAGCAACAGAAGGAAGCGGTTTGGATCAAGAAGTTCGCTCATGAACTTGGTGTGATTCCGCCATTGTTGAAGCAATACCGGCTCATCGCGACAACAATGGAGCAATTGCACAGCGAAAGAGCCAAGGTCTCATCAACGATCCAAACATGTGCTTCACGCTATCATCTTATCGAGAGATCATCAAGAGGAACGAAATACAAATCGAGAAAATTCCCAATCGAAAGGAACTTAGCGATCCTTTGACTAAAGCATTACCTCAAAGTAAGCTCGAGGGTCATGTTGGTGCTTATGGTATTGATACCGTAGCGATTGGCATTAGGCCAAGTGAGTCCGTTAGTAATATATGAGAGATGTCCTAAGGCAATCGCTTTATGTATGAACCATTTATATGATAAATGAAGATTCACTATTCGAGTATACATGTTTTATGTATTTGATTGGATCTTAAACTCATTTATCAATGTCCACGATACGATTCACAAAGATGAGAGAATTTGTGATTGATCACAACTAGTGAGTATCTCTACATGTGTAATTGTGATGTATCGAATTATCCCTAGTCGATGAATTGATGGATCCGACACCATCAATTCGCGAGACTAGCACGAGGTATACTCCTTGGTGTATCCAAGCAAATGATTCTCACCGGCCGAGACATAGTGATGTCCGAGTTAATCGTGGATGCTAGTTATGGTAACTAGTTCATCGAGTGACCACCGTAAGACTTCATATGGTTCTCTCGTGATATATAGATATGTCAATGAAGTTCTTACTGCGGGCTTAAGTGCGATGTTCTTCGACTCATGTATTCAAGTCATCTTGATCATGGAGACTTATGCTTTGACATCTTAAGCAAACATCTCTAAGATGTGGACCCGGATGATTGGGTATAAGTCAAGTGATCAAGGTGTTTGAATAGCCTATAAAGGATTCACCACTCCTTGCAGGAGATGTATACCCATGGCCTCTCGCCTGATTGTTACTAAAGTCTGCCAAAGCATTACATGTTTAGAGTAAGGTACTCTTCGATACATGTGGAGTAACTAGAACTGTGAGGACGAGGAAATGATACTTTGGCTAGGTGTGACATAGTCACCTAGTGGGGACTACACAATAGACCATGTCCTCGAACCAAGTGGGTATAAGATGAGTGAAGGGAATGGGGCACGATTCATTCGAGCCATCAAGGGTTTCGTAAATAGTTCGATCAACCGCTGATCTTTTCTTAATTGGGGATCATGATGTACTACTAGGTGCCACTCATGATCGCTCTATAATTAATGGTTAATTATAGACGCCAACATAAACCGAGAACCTATTTGGTCACACGACAACGAGTGTAATCCAAAGGATTTAAAACGAGCTTGAGAATGGGATTCTCGCATCGAGAGAAACTATGTTTGGTTGACCAAACATAAAGCGAGCATGAAATTGTTTCAATGCAATGGAAGCGTGATGGGCCGTGGTCTTATGAAGACATAATGGATGGACCAAAATGGTTTGGTTCTAATCCAATGGATGAGAATAAACCAAAGGGTTTGGTTTATATTAAACGAATGAACCAAATGTTGGTTCGGTTCATTTTAACTTAAAATAAACCATCATGGTTTGGTTTATTTTAACTTATCTTAATGGAGAGGGTTAACGGGCTTTATGGATATGATCCAATAACCACAAAGAGAATTAGTTCTATATAAAATAGGGCGTAAACCCTAATCCAAAACCCTAATCTATTTTGGCCGCCCAACCTAGTTGCCCCACCCTTGTTGGTGATTTCGGCGCCTAACTACAAGCCGCCACCGCTCTTTTGTGCCGCCGTCCAAGACCCTTGCCGGCGTCCAAGCTCCAGCCGGTGAACCTCCGGCGACACTCCGGTGATCTCCTATAGGTTCGGCATCAAGGTGGGTTTTTCCTCTCCTTGTTTTGGCCGGGCGCTTACTCTTCCACCAAGCTGTCCAGTTTTCTGGACAGCTTCTCTCTTCGTCGGAGCGCCGCTTGACGACGGTTAGTGCTCCGACAGCGCTAACTTACGGGATTTGATCTCCGTAATCCTCTGAGGTGGAGGACGAAGCGATTCGCCAAACGGGTTGACGAATACCTCTCCGGAGAAGCGAGTTTTGAGAACTCGTTTTAGGATCCGAATTTGGATTCGGATCGTGATCATCTCTCGATCACGTCGTCTTCAACACGAGGCTAGTAACCCGTACGAAGACGAAGCTCATGACTTAGCGAAGTCATCCCGAGGAGCTCGGCGTGGATACGGATAGAGACGATTCTTACGAGGATCGTTCCGGTTGATGTCGTTCCCGCTACACGTCATACGGAAGGTATAACGTAGTTTAATTTCCTTTTATTGCAAATTTTAATTTACGATTATGTCTACACTTGTTGTAATAGCATGCGTGTGTTGTGTGTGTTGTAATAAATATAGATTTATTAATTTTAATTGCTTCCGCTGTGCTCATGTTTACGAAACATGATCGAACACACACACGCCGCAGTGCCGGAAACCCAACATGCCCTTGGCTTGGGACTTTCCCTTACCTTTAGGCTTGCCCTTGCCTTTCTTCTTTTGCACCATCAAAATGGAGTCGGGCTTTGCTTTCTTAAGGTTGAGCTCAGCAGTTCTCAACATGCTAAGCATCTCAGGCAGTAGCTTATCAATTTCATTCATGTTGTAATTCATGACAAATTGATTGTAACTTTCTGGCAAGGATTGGAAGATCAAGTCAGTGGCCAGTTCTTAGCCAAGTGGGAATCCCAACCTCTGTAGGTTTTCTATGTACCCAATCATCTTGAGTACATATGGACCTACGGGAGTCTCATCTTGCATCTTGCACTGAAACAGTGCCTTAGAGATCTCGTATCTCTCATGCCTTGCTTATCCTTGATATAGTTGACGAAAATGTTCAACCATATCAAAAGCATTCATGAACTCATGTTTCTTCTGAAGCTCAGAGTTCATAGTCGAGAGCATGAGGCATGACACAACTAATGCATCATCTTGATACTTCTTGTAAGCATCTCGGTCAGCTCGCGAGGCAGTGGCAGGAGGTGCTTCCGGAATGGGTTGCTCCAGGATGTACAGTTTTCTTTCTTGTGTGAGAACAATTCTCAAATTCCTATACCAATCTAGGAGATTAGCTCCATTGAGCTTGTCCTTCTCAAGGATAGAACGCAGGGAGAGAGTGTTCGTGTTTGACGACATGGCAATCTACAACATAAATAATGCAGAAAGTAAATATCATATTTTTTTTATCATTTAATTAGGCCTTTAATTAAATGATGCTCCCACTTAATTATAGGACTTTTGTAGAGTCATGGATGTGGTCAAACCACACTACTAGATTTATACAAACTAGCTATAATTCTCGCGGACAAGATCCACATCATACTACGCCTTGAGTTAGCTTTCGCTAAATTGCCCAAGACTTAGTATGATCGGTAGGTAACAAACTACCGATTACATCTCTATGCAACTCTTGTTTATAGGATCAAGATCCACATTTACAAAAAATACTTGAGTTAGCTTTGGCTAAATCGCCCAAGATTTAGTGTAAATGTGATCGTATACTATCTTTCCAACCATTGGAATATGCCTTTAGTTTTATCCGATCTAATTGAGTTAACTAGTTTCACTCAATATAATTGAGCTTATTCTCACCCAAGCTTTGATAGGCGGGACCAAGATTGTCCCTCCGCACCCTACCAAGATAATATGCGTTGCTCTGCTTTGGTAGATTCAACAACAATAAATGATCGAGGTAGTGATGGATATCAAAACTTGGTAGGCATTTCGAGTTGACTTGATTAAGAACTAATATAATCATGAATGTGTATCATATATGTAGGGATATATACTGAAAAGTCTATCTTTTGTATGAACATCTTTATTTTGAAATAAGAATCACATGATCATTGTTTGCATTTTTATGGTTATGCAATATTGTCTAATACATTAAATTGTAGATAACATGGTGTGTGGTGTCACATGGGAGATCATGTTATCGGCTCCTTGTAAAGTATAAGTAAAGGCTCACAACCGAGATGGCTTTGGACAACCCATCGGAATGGTTGTAGTGTGATTTGGTATTGGTTTGTCTTGACCATAAAATCACACTAGTGCACTTTGTGTGTATTGAGCAGGACCGACTTAGAGGTGATTTGATTTATTGCTGACTACATAATCGAATCGGACCTCAGATATTATTTTGTACATTCTCTTAATCCTGATATAATAAGGGCACATATACTTAGTATTCATCTCTTTGATTTACCAATGGGCGAGATTTATAGATTAAATCGATAGGCTCGGTAAGTTGGGAGATGATATTATTTATATGGTGTGTCGTTGATTATAGGAGGAAACCGTGTCCTATATATTAGGATGATGATGTCCCCTTGAGGAGCTCATAAGGTTCATCATGTAAACCCTGCAGGTGGACTTGGTCCGACATGATGAAAAGGTTGAGTAGTACTACTCATGGAGTTAGATGTTGATTAATTAATGGTCAGTAAATTAATTAATCAACGGACATTCGAGATCTTAAACATGGGGAGAAAATGTACAAATAATATATGGAGCCCATATTAACTTATGGGGGTTGGTGAGGTAGATCATTGATAATCCTTTAGTGGATTGGATTATCATTAATGGATCGGACTTTATGTGGGCTTGATCCATGGGTGGCCAAGATCCAACTCCTCCTCATGGTCCCTTATTTAGCCTATTAACACCTCATGAAGCTTAGATCCAATGGATAGAAACAAAACTCTAGATCCATAGGTAGAGATTAAATCTCTAAGATTCAACGGTTGAGATTAAATCTCTAGATCCGACGGTTGAGATTAAATCCCTAGAACCAATGGTGGAGATTAAAAGGAGGCTTATCCCTAACTCTATAAAAGGAGGGCAAGGGGTTGGCATGGAGATTATCCAAGAAGAGCTAGGGTTTTGGGCGGCAAGTCTTGGAAGCTAGGGTTTAGGGGTGGCGGCACCAAATAAGGAAGGTAATTCCTTTCTTCTTCTTTTTTCAAGGTGGCCGGCATCTAGCAGGGGTTTCCAGATTTTTCTAGCCATTGTCTGGCATCCAAACCTCTCTTCTCCTTCTCCTTGAGTGGTGGAAACAAGACTTAGGGCTTTCCCTTAGTGTCTTGGTAGGTTTCCATCATCATCTCCTCCTCTTAGTTGGCCGGCAGCAAGGATTTCCCTTGTTGCTTGTTGGTTGGCTATAGGAAGGAGAAGAGCCTTGTTTCTATTCTTCCTCTTGCTTTGGAAGAGCAAGGAAGGAATATTTGTGATCTAGGAGCTTCAACTTTTGGTAGATCGTCGCCCACACGACGTCCGAAAGGAGGAAGGTCATACATTAGAAGATCAAGAGGTATATCGATTCTCTAATTTTTATATGTTACATGTTTGTATTTGTTTTTCAATTATGAGCATGATATAAATCTGTTTGTGTCTAAATAATACTTGGATCCCAAACATAAATACAAAAATCGACGATCCGGACATCGTCTATTCTGCTGCTACTCGTAGAATAGAGGATGGTCGCTTGAACAACGAGTTTGTTCAAGTGACCTCTCTAAACGAATAGCACGACGATGACATGGTTGTTTGGGCAATCCCTTTTGTCTAGGATTAAATTTTTTTAATCCGGGGACATCGAAGGGATCGCCATGATCAAGCAACCGAGGTGAAGTGGGAAGAGAAGTTTCCCCTCACGGACTCGATAAGCAAAACCCTTCAATTGGTATCAGAGCCAAGGTTTATGGTTTTGTGTGTTTAGGATTCACTTAATTTTTATGCACTTTTCATATATTATATATGCCGGATAATAGTAGGATATACGTAGGTTAACTCTTTGGTTGCAGGCATAAGATCCGACTATTATGGCCATATGTGTGTATGTGATTGTATGTGTGTAAATATTTATTTTGTTAAATCCTCGGGGTTGACGAGGATAGTATTTGATTTTTTGTAAATTAGATACGACATTGTTTAGCCACTCTTTATTTTATTTTACTTTCGATCTAGATTTCATGTACACTCCCTCATAGAGTATAGGATCGATGGATGTAAATTAAAATAGGTTTTAGTCTCGGCTCGGATCTCCGAATGGCTCGTACATGGCGTAGGAGGAGAGGACGAGATGGCGATGCGACGGGAGACATATTGAAGACAAAAGCCATAAGAGTTGGAAAATAATTTATTTTTCATATTTATTGCTTTTTGTTTAATATGCATGTCGTAGGCTAGAAAAATTCCTCAATTTCAAATTACTAAGTGGGAGAGGGAATTTTTTTTAAAATAAATTCCCACGACCTCCATTACGATTTGACAAGTGATGCAAACAAACTTGCATGTCGGCTCTGAGTGCCTTCCTCCCCATCGGATGAGTTTGTTTGCGGATCACAAGGTCAAATATGGTTATAGGGAATTATCAAGGAGCGTGTGTACTTCCCCATCGGAAGGCACATAACCCGAGATAATTACCTTGGTACCGAGTAATGGTGAACACTTAGATACAAATATAAGTATCCTCCCCATCGGAGTCACTGCTTTTATTTGTAGGGCCAAAGAGGAACCAACTTTTAATTTTACTTGTCAAAAAGTTAGGTTGACAAGATAGTAAAATTAATGGGTAAAACCTCCTCTTACAAATGTAGAATTCGTATACGTCCACACTATCGTGGCATACGATATTCTCGGTGTTTTGAGGTGTTGGTTGATTTTAAAATTTTATTGTTTGAGGAATCAATAATTTTTTGAAATCTAATGTTTTGATTTATGTGATTCTTAGGTTTTCTTTCAAAATGACTTTCAACCCACTTGTTGTGATACTGAAAGAGAACAAACTTACTGGACCCAACTATGTTGATTGGAAGAGGAATCTAGACATTGTCTTGACTGTTGAGGAATACAAATATGTACTCCTCGAAGAGTGTCCTCCCAAGCCTACAGATGATTATGGGGAAAAGGAGAGAGAGAGCTATAAGAAGTGGATCAAGGCCGATGAGATGGCGCGGTGTTACATTTTGGCATCTATGTCAAATGTACTCCAACATCAGCATCAAGCCATGCCCACTGCTTATGATATGATGCTCAATCCCAAGGAGCTTTTCGGACACCAGAATCGGGCTGCGAGGCAATAAGCCATGAGAAACTTGATGACAACCACCATGATCGAGGGAACACCCGTGAGGGATCATGTTCTCAAGATGATGGCTCATTTGAATGAGCTGGAGGTCCCTGGAGCTGAGATCGATGGGGAAACCCAAGTCGATATCATACTCCAGTCTCTACCTAGGAGTTTTGAGCAATTTCACCTGAACTACAACATGAACAAGAGGTTGTATTCGTTGGCGGAGCTTTTGATAGAACTCCAGGCGGCAGAGGGGCTATTTCGTCAGAGTGCTCAGGAACATGCCATAGTGACCCAAAAGGTTTCTACTTCTTAGCCGAAAGGAAAGAAGAAGAAGAAACAAACTGGGGCAAAGGCGGCGGGAGGTACTCAAGGAGGAGTGAAGAACACGAAAGGCAAGTGCTTCACTTGTAAGCAGACTGGACACTGGAAGAAGGACTGCCCCAACCGCAAGAACAAAGGTATATCTTTTGGTCTAGTTGTTGAAACATGTTTAGCGGTGTTATCTACCGGCACCTGGTGTGTTGATACGGGAGCCACTGATCATGTCTGCAATACTTTGCAGGGGTTCTAGAAAACCAGACAACTGGCTAAGGGGGAGATTACCGTGTACTTGGGTGATGCCACAAAGGTGGCGGCAGTTGCAGTGGGAGACGTTCATTTATCTTTTGAGAAAAATAAACTTTTGGTTTTTAAGAATTGCCTTTATGTACCCTTATTTAGAAAGAATTTAATTTCAGTTTCTAAATTTTTTATGGATGGATATTCTATTTCTTTTAATGATAGAGTTGTTATAAAAAGGGATAGGGACATTATCTGTTTGGGTGCATTGATAGGAAATTTGTACACTCTTGAATCAAAAGCTCCCACAATGCACATTGAAATTAATAACTCATCTTCTAATTCCAATAAGAGAAAAGAACCTTCGAAGATGAACCAAACATATCTTTGGCATCTTAGGCTTGGTCACATTAACCTAAGCAGAATTCAAAGGTTGATATCTGATGGACCTTTGGGTTCATTAGTGGTGGAGGATCTCCTAACCTGCGAATCTTGCTTGGAGGGTAAGATGACCAAGAGGCCTTTTAAGGCCAAGGGGTATAGAGCCAAAGATGTGTTAGAATTGGTTCATTCTGATTTGTGTGGTCCTATGAATATCCAGGCTAGAGGTGGTTTTGAGTATTTCATCTCTTTTATAAACGATTACTCAAGATATGGATACATTTACCTGATGCGCCGCAAGTCTGAATGCTTTGACAAGTTCAAAGAATTTAAGGCTGATGTGGAGAAACATCAAGGTAAAAGTATCAAGACACTACGATCTGATCATGGTGGCGAGTACCTCTTGGGAGAGTTTAGGAATTACTTATCAGAGGCTGGAATTCAATCCCAATTAACTGCACCTAGCAGACCCCAGCAGAATGGTGTAGTAGAGCGAAGGAATATGACTCTTATGGAGATGGTTAGATCGATGATGAGTTATTCTGAATTGCCAGATTCGTTCTGGGGATATGCTCTAGATACGACAGTGTACATTCTGAACTTGGTTCCATCTAAATCAGTGTCTTCTACTCCCACAGAGTTGTGGACTGGGCGAAAGCCTAATCTAAGACATATTCGGATATGGGGGAGTCTAGCACATGTGCTGAAGGCAGATGCTGGTAAGTTGGAACCTCGTATAGAAGTACGCATATTCGATGGCTATCCTAGAGGAATGAAGGGTGGTTTGTTTTATAGTCCTAGAGATCAGAGGGTGATTGTTAGCACGAACGCCAGATTTCTAGAGGAAGACTATGTGATGAGCTACAAGCCTAAGAGTAAAATTGTTCTGGAGGAATTAAAAGGGGAAGTCACTTCTTTAGTACCACCGGTACAAGAGGATATACCACATGTCACTACACCGCATGTCACAGAGGATACACAGGTGATACCTCGTCATAGTGGGAGGGTTGTGAGATAGCCTGATAGATTCATGTTCTTGGGAGAATCTTTTGATTTGGTCCCTGGCGAACATGAACCTATTCCCTGGACATATGACGAGGCAATCCAAGATAAAGATGTAGTATCTTGGCAAATTGCAATGAACGCTGAGATTTAATCTATGGATTCAAATCAGGTCTGGGAGCTAGTAGAACCACCCGATGGTGTAAAAACCATTGGATGCAAGTGGATCTACAAGAAAAAGAGAGGAATAGATGGAAAGGTTAAGACCTTCAAAGCGAGGCTTGTTGCAAAGGGGTATACTCAGAAAGAGGGTAACGATTATGAGGAGACCTTTTCGCCGATAGCCATGCTTAAGTCTATCCGGATTCTCTTATGCATAGAAGCTCATATGGATTATGAGGTGTGGCAGATGGATGTCAAGACAGCTTTCCTTAATGGAAGTCTTGAGGAAAACATTTATATGAAGCAACCAGAGGGATTCATTGCTAAAGGCAAAGAGCATCTTGTGTGTAAGCTTAATCGGTCCATTTATGGATTGAAGCAAGCTTCGAGGTCTTGGAACATCCGCTTTGATGAGGTAATCCAGTCTTATGGATTTATTCAAAGTCCGGATGAGTCTTGTGTATACAAGAGATGTGACGGAAACATAGTGGTATTTCTTGTACTATACATAGATGACATTTTGTTAATTGACAACAATATCAAGGTGTTATCAGACGTAAGGGTATGATTGTCCAAACAGTTTGATATGAAGGACTTGGGAGAAGTGGGACACATCCTTGGGATCAAGGTTATAAGGGATCACAGGAAAAGGATGTTGTGCTTATCCCAAGCTTCATACATAGACACGATTATGGAGCGTTTTAGCATGTAGAACTCCAAGAAGGGTTTTCTACCTTTCAGGCATGGAGTTCCTTTATCTAAGGAGATGTGTCCTAGATCATCTGAGGAGATAGAGGAGATGAAGGTGGTTCCTTATGCTTCGATAGTAGGAAGCCTCATGTATGCGATGCTATGTACGAGACCAGATATCTGCTTTATCGTGGGCATGGTCAGCGGATATCAGAGTAATCCAGGACAGGGACATTGGACTGCGGTAAAGCATATATTGAAGTACCTGAGAAGGACTAGGGATTATATGTTGATTTACCGGGCAGACCAATTACACCCTATGGGTTACACGGATTCCGACTTCCAATCTGATAGGGATAACAGTAAGTCTACCTCAGGTTTTGTGTTTACTTTGGGAGGTGGAGCCATTGTATGGAGGAGTGTCAAGCAGAAATGCGTGGCGGACTCCACCATGGAAGCTGAGTATGTGGCAGCCTCTGAGGTGGCCAAAGAAGTTGTGTGGCTCAGGAACTTCCTGATGGACTTAGATGTGATTCCTGGTTTGCCCAGAACTATCACAATTTATTGTGATAATAGTGGTGCAGTTGCAAACTCGAATGAACCACGAGCCCATAAGGCTAGTAAACACATAGAGCGCAAGTACCACCTGATACGAGAAATCGTAAGGAGAGGAGAAGTTGTTGTGGCCAAGATTGCATCGGAGGATAACCTGGCAGATCCTTTCACTAAGGCCCTTTCGGCGAGAACTTTTGATAGGCATGTGGAGGAAATGGGGATCAGATGTATGGCAGTTTGAGGATGGCATAGTCTTTTAGTATAAATGGGAGATTGTAGAGATGTATACTGAAAAGTCTATCTTTTATATGAACATCTTTATTTGGAAATAAGAATCACATGATCATTGTTTGCATTTTTATGGTTATGCAATATTGTCTAATACATTACATTGTAGATAACATGGTGTGTGGTGTCACACGGGAGATCATGTTATCGGCTCCTTGTAAAGTATAAGTAAAGGATCACAACCGAGATGACTTTGGACAAACCATCGGAATGGTTGCAGTGTGATTTGATATTGGTTTGTCTTGACCATAAAATCACACTAGTACACTTTGTGTGTATTGAGCAGGACCGACTTAGAGGTGATTTGATTTATTGCTGACTACATAATCGAATCGGACCTCAGATATTATTTTTTACATGTTCTTAATCCTGATATAATAACGGGCACATATACTTAGTATTCATCTCTTTGATTTACCAATAGGAGAGATTTATAGATTAAATCGATAGGCTCGGTAAGTTGGGAGATGATATTATTTATATGGTGTGCCATTGATTATAGGAGGAAACCATGTCCTATATATTAGGATGATGATGTCCCCTTGAGGAGATTATAAGGTTCATCATGTAAACCCTGCAGGTTGACTTGGTCTGGCATGATGAAAATGTTGAGTGGTACTACTCATGAAGTTAGATGTTGATTAATTAATGGTCAGTAAATTAATTAATTGACGGACATTCGAGATCTTAAACACGGGGAGAAAATGTACAAATAATATATGGAGCTCATATTAACTTATGGGGGTTGGTGAGGTAGATCAATGATAATCCTTTAGTGGATTGAATTATCATTAATGGATCGGACTTTATGTGGGCTTGATCCATGGGTGGCCAAGATCCAACTCCTCATGGTCCCTTATGTAGCCTATTAACACCTCATGAAGCTTAGATCCAATGGATAGAAACAAAACTCTAGATCCATAGGTAGAGATTAAATCTCTAAGATTCGACAGTTGAGATTAAATCTCTAAGATTCGACGGTTGAGATTAAATCTCTAGATCTGATGGTTGAGATTAAATCCCTAGAACTAATGGTGGAGATTAAAAGGAAGCTTATCCCTAACTCTATAAAAGGAGGGCAAGGGGTTGGCATGGAGATTATCCAAGAAGAGCTAGGGTTTTGGGCGGCAAGGCTTGGAAGCTAGGGTTTAGGGGTGGCGGCACCAAATAAGGAAGGTAATTCCTTTCTTCTTCTTCCTTCAAGGTGGCCGGCGTCCACCAAGGGTTTCCAGATTTTTCCATCCATTGTTCGGCGTCCAAACCTCTCTTCTCCTTCTCCTTGAGTGGTGGAAACAAGACTTAGGGCTTTCCCTTAGTGTCTTGGTAGGTTCCCATCATCATCTCCTCCTCTTAGATGGCCGGCGGCAAGGATTTCCCTTGTTGCTTGTTGGTTGGCTATAGGAAGGAGAAGAGCCTTGTTTCTATTCTTCCTCTTGCTTTGGAAGAGCAAGGAAGGAAGATTTGTGATCTAGGAGCTTCAACTTTTGGTAGATCGTCGCCCACACGACGTCCGAAAGGAGGAAAGTCATACATTATAAGATCGAGAGGTATATCGATTCTCTAATTTTTATATGTTACATGTTTGTATTTGTTTTTCAATTATGAGCATGATATAAATCTGTTTGTGGCTAAATAATACTTGGATCCCAAATATAAACACAAAAACCGGCGATCCGGACATTGTCTATTCCGCTGCTACTCGTAGAATAGAGGATGGTCACTTGAACAACGAGTTTGTTCAAGTGACCTCTCTAAACGAATAGCACGACGATGACTTGGTTGTTTGGGCAATCCCTTTTGTCTAGGATTAAATTTTTTTAATCCGGGGACATCGAAGGGATCGCCATGATCAAGCAACCGAGGTGAAGTGGGAAGCGAAGTTTCCCCTCACGGATTCGATAAGCAAAACCCTTCAATATACGCATTAAGGCATTAATTATCCTATACTAGCATGCATCACACACACACACACACACACACACACACACACACACATATATATATATATGCTAATGAGAAGATCGGATGGTCAACCTAGGGTTAGCGGCTTCTCCAAGCGCCTCCTTTGACCGCCATGTGTCGTCGGCACCCTCCTTGTAACTCCGTCTACAAGTGGACCTTCCACCGCTTCATTTTGTACATTACAAACATGACACTCAAGTTACATTCGAGTCTAAAAATCTATTTACAATAGAAATATAGTAAGAGAGGCACGACGCGCAGGTCGCATATCATATACAACATGCACAATATAAAAACGACGCGCAAGTCGTATTATGAATTACAACATAATTTTATCCAATCACATTGGGGTTTTTGGGCCATGACCATCAAAATATCAAACATAATTATAAATTATGTATTTTACATAAATTTCTATAATTTTCCTATTCTTATTTTTAAATTTTATGAGTCACATCTCTTCAACGGTCCCGCTAAGCGATTTTCGAGCGCGATCGCGGGACAATGCCCCTTGCGGGCTTAGGGGCAGTGCCCCTTCTCACAAAATGAATCTTGCGAGTGTCCCATCTTGATCTTACAGTGCCTTAAGTCACTGTCCCAAAAGACTAAAGCGAGACTTTACCGTTTCGGAGAGTTTTTCTCGGTGGTTGAAGCCTACAAGTGTCCAAACATTTGTTGCTTCGACTCTACGAGAAAAATACTCACAAAAGTCTATAAAATTAGGAAAATTACAGAAATTAAAGATATGTAATTTTTCATATCTAATACAAAAATTCCAAAACAAACATGTACATGCTTCGAACCTGGCTCTAATATCACTGTTGGACTCTCCGAGCCGCAAAAATTGCTTTTTGCATCGCGGAAACCTTGGAAGTCTGCCACAGATCCGTGCGAAGATAAATAAAATAAATTCATGTACACATTTAGAAAACCTAGATCTACCTTAGATCTACATGAGAAGAGAATTACCCTTGTAGCGACACCCTTCGCTTATCCCGCTCGTCCAAATGGTTGCCGGATCTCGTAGAGTGTCAAGTGTACACTCCTCTACATGTATCCACATAGAAAAAAGGTGGAGAAGACCACTTAGAGTGTGCTAGCACCTTTAGGAAGTCTCGGAAATGGAGGATGAGGGAGAGAGCAAGAAGAGGAGAAGGAAGAAGATGAATTCAATCCAACATTCAATTCACCACTAACTCCTTCAATTTGGTCGGCCACTTCATGGAGGGTTAAATACATCCATGTAATACCAAGAGCCATGGCTCTTGGTCTCCCTTATGAGGTGGCACACCATGATGTGTCCATGATGATGTGGAACATCATCATTGGCCGGCCCCTTTGCCAAGTCACCATGAAGTGGCATGTGGTCAAATCAAACTTGACCCTACATCTTCCTTCTCAAGTCAAGTCAAACTTGACCTCTTATCTCCCATTGTTGATCATATCCAACCTTTGATTCAAGTCAATTTAATTTAATGAATCTCTATTCATTAGTTTAAATTGACTCAATGAATCAAATCTAAATTAGACTCATTCAACACTTGAATCAAATTGAGTCCAACTCAATTAGTCTAATTTGGATTACTCTTAATCCAATTTGGTTCATCACATGAGCCTAATCCTCTTGGTCCATCATATGAACCTAATCTCCATCTAATTACCCTTTGTGTGTGACCCTATAGGTTCTTGTAATGTTGTCAATGCCTCTAAACTGATTTAGAAACATAAGCAATGAGCGGTATCTAGCAACACATCATTGCTACTCAAGTTACAAGAATGTTGAGATCCAACATCACCTTTGTGACTACTAATTGTGACTCTCACAATATGTGTCAATGTCCCTCTATCCTTGACATCTAGATTGACCCATTGAGGCATAGATCGTGTCATCCTCTGTACAATCTATATCTTGAACTCCAAGTAAACACACTCTAATCAAATGAGCTCAATATCTCACATTGACTCATTTGGGCATGGCCATGCACTTAGTGGTCCCACTCTATCATGAATCATGATATCACTCCCGTCATATAGGAGGGATAGATCTCATCTACATCACTCACATCCCTCCACATAATTTGTTACATACCCAGTAATCGCCTTTATAGTCCACCCATTTACGGGTGACCTTTGACGAAGTCAAAGTATGCGACTCCTTATGTAGCTAACCACGGTGACTTCAGGCCCATGGACTAATAGTCACACTAATAGTCACATGAGAAAGTATATGACACTCATATAACGATCCATGATACTTTCTCATAGTGGGTCATTCAGTATACATTCTCCAATGTATACCCATGTGCCAACTTGGTATCTCATATCCATGACTTGTGAGATCAAGTCATCGAGTTAACCTACATGCTAGTCTCTTCGCATTAACATTGTCCCTGAATGTTAATACTTGACTAGGATTGATTAAGAGTAGTATTCTCTATATCATCTCATTATCGATTCAATCAATTGATTGATATAGATAAAAACCTTCTACTCAAGGGCGCTATTATACTTAGTTATTTCACATCAATAGAAGTAAGTATAATAACCTTAAAGCAATGCCTTTATAAATATATATAGGAATATGATACAACAAGTCCATACAACAATAATCACATGATCAGCTCTAGGGCTTTCACTAACATGTAGACCCAATTAGCATGACAATAGCCGATGGAAGCACTTGACGGCTAACATATAGATGAAGAAGTCATGGATGACTTGGAGGGATTCGATAGGCATGAGGATGATGGAGGTGGCTAGAAGGCTTAGGTCTAGGCTAAGGGTTGTCTAGCAAGTATGAGGGGATCATACTTGGGGTAAACCTTATGTTTGAGGTTCATCATTCGACTGGGGTTATGGACCAGTCGACTGATCAAGTGTTTTGACACTTGGCAACCTAGTTGACACTGAGTAGTCGACTGGGGTTATGACCAGTCGACTGATCAGTAGTCGACTGGAGCTCGACTATGGCTATGTGGACTTGACAGTCGACCGACATCTTTGGGCAGTCGATTGACCTCGAGCAGTCGACTACATGGAGGGCAGTCGACTACTATTTGTGGACACGATCACAAAAAGTCTTTTAATTGACTAGGCAATCGACTACCCGAGCAGTCGTCTACTGGGGTATCTGTTGGAGTTTTTCCGATGTGGATTAAGACATTATGAGATAACGGCTATAGGAGCAGTCGACTACTATGTGAAAATCAACCCGAGTTGCAGCTTTATAAGGAGCATTGAAGGGAGGATTTTAGCAACGGTTCTAGGGGAGATTTGAGGCGAAGTGTTGGTCCATTTCAGGGTCCTTCAACTCATCCAAGCAACCAACAAGTAAAGCATTCAAAGCAATCTTGTATAAAGTTTTCTTTATGTTGTTGTTGTATTTCATTTGTATTTACTTGCATTTCTTTCTTATTATTGTAAGAATTGTTGTAAGATGTTTTCTCCACCTCCGGAGTATTTTCCGAGAAGGAGAGGTTTATTAGTGGTGGTTTGCATCACTAGAGCTCACTTGAGCTCATCCCGTGGAGTAGGAACCCTAGTTTCCAAACCACGTTATATGCTTATGCATTGTATGTGAGTATTTGTCTCATGTTGTGTTTATTTCTATTTGTATTCTACTGTGCACACTAACATCTTGTAGACGAATGCGAACGAATTCCATCAAACGATGCAAAAGCACTATTCACCCCCTCTCTATTGCGTCATCAATGTTTCTATAATTGGTATCAGACCTAGGAGCTCTTCTATGGACTAATCGCCAAGAAGCAAAAGCGCTAGAGGATGGAGTTGTCCAACGATGGATTTGGATGGGACATCAACACTCCGATTCCATACACATTCTATGGACGAGAAGGATTCGATCAATGGAAGACACGGATGGAGAATTTCTTCATGATGAACTTCGAAGATTGGGTCATCCTAATGAAGGGATTCGAATTTCCAAGGGGTCTAAAAGGTGGATCATACTTGGGGTAAACCTTATGTTTGAGGTTCATCATTCGACTGGGGTTATGGACCAGTCGACTGATCAAGTGTTTTGACACTTGGCAACCTAGTTGACTCTGAGTAGTCAACTGGGGTTATGACCAGTCGACTGATCAGTAGTCGACTGGAGCTCGACTATGGCTATGTGGACTTGACAGTCGACCGACATCTTTGGGTAGTTGATTGACCTCGAGCAGTCGACTACATGGAGGGCAGTCAACTACTATTTGTGGACACGATCACAAAAAGTCTTTTAATTGACTAGGCAATCGACTACCCGAGCAGTCGTCTACTGGGGTATCTGTTGGAGTTTTTCCGATGTGGATTAAGACATTATGAGATAACGGCTATAGGAGCAGTCGACTACTATGTGAAAATCAACCATGTTGTTGCAATCGGCCCAGGTCACGATTGACCAGGACTCGAGTTTGGCTCGAGTAATGTTTTGATGTGTTTTGATGTTTCGACAAAAATATATGACAATGTAAAAGTCCAAGCATGGTCTTGGCATTTGAAAAGTCCAAGCATGGGTCTTGGCAAGGTAAAGTCCAAGTCTTGAGTACTTGGCATGAGAAGTCCAACATGGGTTGGCAATGGAAAAGTCCAAGCATGGTCTTGGCATGGAAAGTCCAACATGGGTTGGCAAGGGAAAGTCCAAGCTTGAGTCTTGGCATTTGAGAAGTCCAAGGGTTTGATATTG
Organism: Wurfbainia villosa; assembly: GCA_025175895.1. Taxonomy (NCBI): domain Eukaryota; kingdom Viridiplantae; phylum Streptophyta; class Magnoliopsida; order Zingiberales; family Zingiberaceae; genus Wurfbainia; species Wurfbainia villosa. The sequence continues at coordinate 74,155,966 of CM045994.1, read as the reverse complement.
GCGGCGTAAAGTCCAAGCTGGAGTCTTGGCAGCATAAGACCAATGGTTGGCAGCGTAAAGTCCAAGCGGAGTCTTGGCGGCATAAGTCCAAAGTGCCTTGGCGGTGTAGACACCGTTAGCATGACATAGTCGATGGAAGCACCTGAAGGCTAGCGCGATGGATGAACAAGTCATGGATGACTTGGAGGGATCCGAGAGGCGTGAGGCTGATGGAGGTGGCTAGAAGGCTTAGGTCTAGGCTAAGGGTGGTCTAGCAAGTATGGGGGCACCATACTTGGGCTAAAACCTCATGTTTGAGGTGTGCCACGAGATTCCATGTGTGGCATGGACCGACCGAGTCAACTAGGGTTTGATGCGGGTTATGGCCTAGCGATGACGCCGAGGTGGGCGATCGATGATGGCTCAGCGATCGGCCGATCGTGATCGGTCGGATGCTCGAAATCGGCCACAGAATGGAGTCGAGACTCGACTGGTCGAGTCAGGACTCCATCAGTCGGCGGATGGTCATCATCAGTCGACTGAAGGTAGATCCGTTGGACTTATCCAACGTGGATCTAGCCGTTGTCTCACGACAACAGTGGCATCAGTCGACTGATGGTCCCGATCAGTCGACTGATCGACTTTTTCCAGCACAAGTTGAAGCTATATATGGAGCTCATGATTGAGGAAAAACAAAGGTTTCTTTGTGGCGATTTGGGGCAATTTGCTGTTGTAAATCAGGGTCTCCAAGTTGATATCAAGCAACCAAGTGATCAAGCATTCAAAGAGCATTTGTAAAGTGTTTTCTTTACTTGTATTGCTTTGTATTTCATTATATTGCTTGTATTCATCTTGTATTACTGTTGTATACATTGTACGAGGTTTCTCCACCTCTGGATTGTTCCGAGGAGTTATTACATAGTGGTGTGCTTGTGGCATCGCTAGGGCTTGTTTGAGCCCGATCCGTGGAGTAGGAACCGTGCGGTTCCGAACCACGTTAAATCTTCGTGTTATTGTGTTTGTGATTGTGTTTTGTTATTGTTATCATATATATATTCCGCTGCGCTAACGAAATTGTAGACATGAACGCGAAAGAATTACATTGACGCTATTCACCCCCCCTCTAGCCGTTCCAATATTCCTAACAAACCCGAGTTGCAGCTTTATAAGGAGCATTGAAGGGAGGATTTTAGCAGCGGTTCTAGGGGAGATTTGAGGCGAAGTGTTGGTGCATTTCAGGGTCCTTCAACTCATCCAAGCAACCAACAAGTAAAGCATTCAAAGCAATCTTGCATAAAGTTTTCTTTACGTTGTTGTTGTATTTCATTTGTATTTACTTGTATTTCTTTCTTATTATTGTAAGAATTGTTGTAAGATGTTTTCTCCACCTCCGGAGTATTTTCCGAGAAGGAGAGGTTTATTAGTGGTGGTTTGCATCACTAGAGCTCACTTGAGCTCATCCCGTGGAGTAGGAACCCTAGTTTCTAAACCACGTTATATTCTTATGCATTGTATGTGAGTATTTGTCTCATGTTGTGTTTATTTCTATTTGTATTCTACTGTGCACACTAATATCTTGTAGACGAATGCGAACGAATTCCATCAAACGATTCAAAAGCACTATTCATCCCCTCTCTAGTGCGTCATCAATGTTTCTATAATTGGTATCAGACCTAGGAGCTCTTCTATGGACTAATCGCCAAGAAGCAAAAGTGCTAGACGATGGAGTTGTCCAACGATGGATTTGGATGGGACATCAACACTCCGATTCCATACACATTCTATGGACGAGAAGGATTCGATCAATGGAAGACACGGATGGAGAATTTCTTCATGATGAACTTCGAAGATTGGGTCATCCTAATGAAGGGATTTGAATTTCCAAGGGGTCTAAAAGGTGGATACCTCAAGAAGAAGATATGGGTCGAAGAGCAAGCTCAAGCCTTTGAAAGAAATGATAAGGTAACACAAATGATATTAAATTCATTACCTAACGATGTCTTGTCTAGATTAGGTAAATTTCAAGATGTCAAGGAGCTATGGAGCGAATTGGTAAAGCTTCAAGAAAATTCCTCACCGGCCTCAAGTGAAGAAAAATCTCAAGAGAGTGAGGATTCAGAGGTTGAGAGGGAATCAACATCCGAATTGGTAGAAGAAGTGGAAGAATTGGAGGAAGCCTCCACTTCTAGGATTGAGGGGGAGGAGATTAGGTCTTCCATGCCAGAGCAAGAAGAAGAACCATCAACATCGGGGAGAGAAGAAGAGCAAGCTCAAAATTCCACTTCTGACCTAGGTAATTCAAGCATTTTGATTAAAAATAAAAATCATATAGTATCTTTTGAGTGTAGGAAAAATGGACATTAAAAGAGTAAGTGTCTAAAGCAAGTCAAGAAGACTAAACTGACACTAAAAATCGATGAAAAGTGAAAGGATGTCGGAGCCCCAACAATCAAGAGTAAAGAGCACATTGTGTGCTTCAAGTGCAATCGAAAGGGGCACTATAGGACTCAATGCACTATTTAATTCTCTTTCAATTGTGCATAATCATAAAGAGCATGATAAAAATATATCTTATTGCTTAGGTGCTAAATCTTACAATATTAGGGTTAAGGACAAGTCTAGAACAATTAACCCTAAAATAATTCTACCTAAAGAAGCTATTAGAAAGGTAGAAAACCATTTAGGCATTAACTCTAAGAAGGGTAGACATATGCCTAAAAGGAAGAACAATGCTCAAAGAATAAATGAAAATTCAAAAATTGGACAATTAGAGTTAGAAAATCAAGTTTTGAGGTCAAAACTTGAGAAAATAGAGAAGACCCTAAGGAAGATGGAAAACATGATTATGGGGTCTAATGATAAAAAATTAGGGTCTAGGAGGCAAGAACCATCTTGGGGCAAGAAAGGTTTGGGTCACAAACCTAAGCCCAAGGAGACCTACTATAGTGTTCCATTCGAGTATGAAACCATCCATAGGTCTAGGAAAGTCAAGGTCACAAGGGAGGTCATCCTTAGAGTTGACCATGATATGTGTCTAGTAACTAAGGTTTCAAAGAAACCTAGGAAGGTCACTAAGAGAGTTACAAGGGGAGTTACCCCTAAGATTAACCTAGACAAGACCCAATTGACTAAGGCTACCAAGCTTAAAAGGGTCATTAGGAAGGTACTAAGGGAGGAAATCCCTAGTGAGTACCTGGTAAATCCAAGGAGCTCCAAAAGGTATTGGGTTCCAAGGAGTGTAATTCCATCACGCTAAATAGGTTAGGTTGTGTCAACCTTGAATGGATGGGTAGTTAACCTAACCATAGCAAAGTTGGCACTTTAGGTCATTTCCAAGGTTATGGGATACTTTGGAAATGAGGTTAGAACTTAATCCTAAATGATTTTAGGATGTGCCAATTAAATTTGAGAAGTTTGAAAAATTGATCAAATTGGCACGAGATAGGTTTTAGAGTCATAGTGTGTCATTTTGGATTTTTGGTACACTTGAGAGAATTATAGTTATGGCAAATTGGGTTTAATTCTAACAAATGACAATTAATATTAAAATTTAGGTATTTTTATGCCTTTACATTTTATTTGTCATATTTTGTTTGTCATTGCCATGTCATGACATCATGCTTCATATTACTATTTAAAATGTCATGATAATGTTGGGTTCGATCCGTGAGGGGAAACTTCGCTTCCCACTTCCACTCGGTCGCTTGTTCATGGCGATCCCATTGATGTCCCCGGATTAAAAATTTAATCCTAGACAAAAGGGACCATGGCATCGTCGTGCTATTCGTTTAGAGTAGTCACTTGAACAAACTTGTTGTTCAAGCGACCAACCTCTATTCCACTAATAGCCGCAGAATAGACGATGTACGGATCGTCGGTTTTTGTGTTTATGTTCGGGATCCAAGTATTATTTAGCCACAAACAGAATATATCATGCTCATAATTGAAAAACAAATATAAACATGTAACAAATGAAAATAGAGAATCGCTATACCTCTCGATCTTCTATTGTATGACCTTCCTCCTTTCGGACGTCGTGTGGGCGACGATCTACCAAAAGTTGAAGCTCCTAGATCGCCAATCTTCCTTCCTTGCTCGTTCCGAGCAAGAGGAAAAATATAAACAAGCCTCTTCTCCTTCTTTCAACCAACCACCAAACTCCAAGGTTGGAGCTTGCCGCCGGCCAAGGAGGAAGAGGAGAATAGGTGAATGCCAACCAAAGCTCCAAGGGAGAACCCTAAGCCTAGGTTTTACCGGCCAAAGAGAGGGAGAGGGGCTGCTTTGGACGCCGTCCAATGGCTGGAAAGTGCTGCTAGGTCGCCGGCCACCTTGAGGGAAGAAGAAGAAAGGAAAGACCTTCCTTATTTGGTGCCGCCAAGCCCTAAACCCTAGCCTCCAAGCCTTACCACCCAAAAACCCTAATCCTATCTCTAGTTGGATTCAAGTTGCTGCCCACCCCTTGCCCTCCTTTTATAGAGTTAGGGATAAGCCTTGTTTTAATCTCCACCATAGGTTCTAGGGATTTAATCTCAACCGTCGGATCTAGAGATTTAATCTCAACCATCGAATCTAGAGATTTAATCTCTACCTTTGGATCTAGAGTTTTGTTTCTATCCATTGGATCTAAGCTTCATAAGGTTTTAATAGGCTACAATAGGGACCATGAGGAGGAGTTGGATCTTGGCCACCCAATGGATCAAGCCCACATAAAGTCCGATCCATTAATGATAATCCAATCCACTAAAGGATTATCATTGATCTACCTCACCAACCCCCATAAGTTAATATGGGCTCCATATATTATATGTAGATTTTCTCCCCATGTTTAAGATCTCGAATGTCCGACGATTAATTAATTTACTGACCATTAATTAATCAACATCTAAATCCATGAGTAGTACCACTCAACCTTTTCATCATGCTGAACCAAGTCCACTTGCAGGGTTTACATGATGAACCTTATGAGCTCCTCAAGGGGACATCATCATCCTAATATATAGGACACGGTTTCCTCCTATAATCAACAGCACACCATATAAATAATATCATCTCCGAACTTACCGAGCCTATCGATTTAATCTATAAATCTCGCCCATTGGTAAATCAAAGAGATGAATACTAAGTATATGTTCCTGTTATTATATCGGGATTAAGAGTATATACAATATAATATCTGAGGTCTGATTCGATTATGTAGTCAGCAATAAATCGAATCACCTCTAAGTCGATCCTGCTCAATACACACAAAGTGCACTAGTGTGATTCTATGGTCAAGACAAACCAATCTCAAATCACACTACAACCATTCCAATGGTTTGACCAAAGTCATCTCGGTTGTGAGTCTTTACTTATACTTTACAAGGAACCGATAACATGATCTCCCGTATGACACCACACACCATGTTATCTACAATGTAATATATTAGACAATATGCATAGCCATAAAAATATCAAACAATGATCATGTGATTCTTATTTCAAAATAAAGATGTTCATACAAGAGATAGACTTTTCAGTATACATCCCAACAGATAATGCTTAGGTTTAATTTGTATGTCATATTAGTGTTTAGATTTTATTTATATGCCATGACATCATGATTATTAGCACATGTTTTATATATGCTATTATTATATGCCATAATCATTATTCATGAATTTAGGTTAATTAAAATTGATTTAAGGACAATGACATGATTTGAAGTCCCATGTATAAGAGAATCAAATAGAGCTGCCTAGAAAAATACATTAGACCTTAGATTAGGAAGAACAAAAATCCAAATCCACATCTCACATTAAATTGATTTGTATGTGTTTTCATACACCTTAGACATATGTGAAATGCTAGGAAATGAGTTAAGTTCATGTGCTTATTTAGTACATCATAATAAACTTAGAACTCATTAAATGATAATGATGGATCATGGGGAAAACTAATGTGCAAGTCATGTGCACTGAACCTATAGATCATGGTCCAATATAAGATTTTAAAATTATTTCAAAATAATTTTGAAAAATCATGGTGAAGCCTATCTTTTAATAGCCGTCACCATTGATGAATTCTATACAAAGTAGGCTCAAAACATTGAAGTTATCTTTGTTTTTGAACTTTGTATCAATCTCACTATTTAATGAGTATTTTATTTTTCAAATATTTTTCACCCATAATGATTGACATAAGTATTATATGTATAATATTTTATTATTTTTTAAATTACGTATAATTACTTATGATTTTTCAAAACACACTTCTGATTTATGGATTTTTGCATCTGTAGAAATCAGTCAAGTGCCACTTTGGGTAGTCGACTGGCGTTGAGGTCAATTGACTAGTTACTGATCGAGTCGATTGCCAAGTCTGATTTCAGATAAACAAGATTTGTTTAGCCCAATTTTAGCTATTTTTGGCTATCCTAACATTTCCTAATCCTAGGATATGCTTTGGAAAACATTGGAGGGTGAAAATCCATTGGATATGGATTAGGAGAGTTGTTTAGGGTGAGAATCAAATTTTAAAGTGTGTGAAAGTTCCAGTTTGAACTTTTTCTCTTAATTTTGATGTTTAGTGTTTCTATAGGCTTAGAGACTCTCCAAAGACATTGTTGGTGCAATGGTCAAGGGTGAGCAAGCCTTTAGGGGGAGGTTATCCATCAAGGGATGATGGATGAGTCTTTCCTCATAGAGGGAAAGTTGGAGAATTGGAGAATGAGGATTGCCTCTCATTTAGTGATATGAGACTTATCACTAGGAAGAGTGAAGGCATCCTAAATGTTTTTGGACCAAGGGGGGATTGTAAGATCTCATTAGGATATGAGACATTGATACCCTTAGGGAGATCCTTTTTTATGTATGTTAAAAAGGGGAAGAATTGATGAATTGATGGCTTAAGTTAGGTGGCCTAACTCAAAAGTTTTGTCAAACATCAAAAAGGGAGAGATTGTTGGTGTAATCGTCCCAGGTCATGATTGACCGGACTCGAGTTTAACTCGAGCAGTATTTTGATGTTCGACAAAACTTATGACAATGTGATAGTCATGTAATGTCCAATTCTTGTGTACTTGGCATGGAAAGTCTAAGTCTTGTGTACTTGGCATGGAAAGTCCAAGTCTTGTGTACTTGGCATAGAAAGTCCAAGTCTTGGGTACTTGGGATGGAAAGTCCAAGCATGGGTCTTAGCAATAGTAAAGTCCAAGTCTTGTGTACTTGGCAATGGTAAAGTCCAAGCGTGGGTCTTAGCATTTGGAAAGTCCAACATATAGTTGGCAAGGGAAGTCCAAGAGTGTGATATTGGTGGCGTAAAGTCCAAGTTGTAGTCTTGGCAACATAGTCTAATGTTTGGTGACGTAAAGTCCAAGTGTGTGTCTTGGCAGCGTAAGTCCAAATGTACCTTGGCAATGTAGACCCAATTAGCATGACAATAGCCGATGGAAGCACCTGAAAGCTAACGTATGGATGAACAAGTCATGGATGGCTTGGAGGGATCCGATAGGCGTGAGGCTAATGGAGGTGGCTTAGGTCTAGGCTAAGGATGGTCTAGCAAGTATGAGGGGATCATACTTAGGGTAAACCTCATGTTTGAAGTTTATTAGTCGGTTTGAGTTATGGACCAGTCGACTAGTCAAGTATTTTGACACTTGGCATCCTAGTCGACTCTGAGCAGTCGACTGGGGTTATGACCAGTTGACTGATCAGTAGTCGACTGGAGCTCAATTGTGGCTGTGTGGCCTTGGTAATCAACTGCCATCTTTGGGCAATTGACTGGCCTTGAGCAATCGACTGCCATGGAGGGAAGTCGATTGTTGTTTGCAGACACGAGCACAGAAAGTCCCGTGTCGACTGGGCAATTGACTTCTAGAGCAGCAGTCGACTGCTAGGGTTTGGCAATCGACTGCTGGGGTATCTATTAGAGTTTTTCCAACAAGGATTAAGTCATTGTGAGACAACGGCTACAGGAGTAGTTGACTGCTAGGTATGGATAGTCGACTACTAGATAAAAATAAACCCGAGTTGTACCTTTATAAGGAGCATTGAAGGGAGGATTTTTGTAGCGGTTCTAGGGAAGATTTGAAGCGAAGTGCTGGTGCATTTCAGGGTCCTTCAAGCTCGTCTAAGCAACCAACAAGCAAAGCATTCAAAGCAATCTTGTAAAGTTTTCTTTACATTGTTGTGGTATTTCATTTGTATTTACTTGTATTTCTTTCTTATTGTTGTAAGAATTGTTGTAAGAGGTTTTCTCCACCTCAGGAGTGTTTTCTGAGGAGAGGTTTATTAGTGGTGGTTTGCATCACTATAGCTTACTTGAGCTCGACCCATGGAGTAGGAACCCTAGGTTCCAAACCACATTATATGCTTGTGCATTGTATGTGAGTGTTTGTCTCGTGTTGTGTTTATTTCTATTTGTATTCTACTATACACACTAACATCTTGTAGACGAACGCGAACGAATTCCATCAAACGATGCAAAAGCGTCATTCACCCCCCTCTAGCGCATCATCAACGTTCCTACAAGCTAAGATTTATGCTACATGAAACTAGCATAAGACTTACCTTAGAAAGAATGAATCCATAGCTTTAAGGAGCCAATACATCTCACAACACATAGGTTTACTGTGATTGTGTATTGAGCCATGTAGATGGGCGTGAGATGTTAGGACCTTACTCCTGATTCCAAATGTAGAACAAGTGCATCAACATGAATCATGGAGTATAATTTTTCAAATGACTAACTCCCACCAAGACTTATTGATTATCTAATATCAATTAAGTCAAAAGGGAAATTGGACATTCACTTAAGGAAAATTTATTTGATGATTTATATTGAAAATATTATTTTGCAACTTATAAAGGGGGCACATGCTTGGATTAATAAACTTGATTAACTAAGTGTTTCTTAGCTTGAAAATATTTTTTTACAACTCTAAATTTCCAAGTTAAACATTAAATATAAGTTTTTTAAAAAAAATTATTACTTTTTGATATATGTCAAAGGGGGAGAGGTAAGCGATAATTCAAAATCAATTCAAAAATACTATTACTCTGTCACCATAAATTAAGGGGGAGGTACCCTTAAGGGGGAGTTTAGTTAAGGGGGAGTTGTGGTCATGTACTTATTTTCCTTAACTTTGAATTGTGTTGCCATAGATTAAAAAGGGAGAGATTGTTGGTGCAGGGGCATCAGATAATCGAACCTAGGTTTTGATAATGGCAAAGATTCAAAGTTAAGTTATCTTTGTTAAGGTCAAAGATGCCAGAAGAATCTCGAGACGAGAAACCTTGGTAGTCGGGTGATGCCAGGAGAATCTCGAGAAGGAGAAACCTCAGTGGTCGAGTGACTGAAAGCTAAGCGACAAGTCAGAATGACCAAAGGTAAGCAAGGTAAGAATCTTGTGTGGAGAGGACAGGTCGCGTTCTCAATTCGGTGACAACCATAGGCGACGATCTGACTAAGGCTTCCGAAGGAAGGCCGAAGTCGAGATTGGACGGTCAAAGAACTGTCACACTGCACGTCATTATGCATTTCTTGTGCTAACCTTGTGTTGCAGGTGTCAGGTTCGAACCTATTCATCAATCATAAAGCTCCCAAAGTGCTTCATCAATCCAAAGCTCTCATCTCTACACAACGACATCGTAACTTCGACAAAGCTCTCATCGTTCACTTCTTAATTCAGTTTTTCTATTTCATTACTTATTACTTGCTAAGAGGAGAGGTAGGATTGTTACCTCTTCCTCTACCTCTTTTGTATTGCTTCGTATCTCTTACCTCCAACGAGGAAGAGAGTTTTAGTGAATTGACCTTCAAAGACGATCAAGGATCGCAGGGCCTTAGACTAGCAACCGTTTGATTGTGAACCAAGTGAAAACAAAGTGTATTTTTGTTTGTGTTTTTTTAATTGTGTTTTCTGCTGCGTTTAACTCATTTTCAAAAGAAAGAAAAAGTTTTTAAATATGCTATTCACCCCCTTCCCTCTAGCATCTTTCTCGATCCTACATGTCTCACATATATGTAATGACATATAGGGGTTGAAGAACAATAGATGACTAGCTAAGGGAGAAGCATACTTAAGAGTTAGCAATGGTGCAAAAGTTGTTGTTGTAACTGTAGGGACTTATTTCTTGCATCTTCCTCATAGACTAGTTATGGAATTGGACAATTGTTATTATATTCCTTCTTTAACAAAGAATATTGTTTCTATTTCATATTTGAATATAAATGGTTTCCATTTAACTTTTAATAGCAATGGTTGTTATATAACATTGAATGGTGTTTTTTTATGCAATTGGAATTTTAAACAATGAAATCTACATGTTAGATTTGTCCGATAAAATATTCAATATTGAAAATAATAGTAAACATATTAAATTAGATAATTAATTAACTTCTTATATGTGATATTGTCGTATTGGTCATATAAATAAAGATCGTATGTCCAAAATGCACAAGTTGGACATTTTGGAATCTTTTAAATCAGATTCATTAGATATATGTGGTTTATGCTTAAAAGGCAAAATGACAAAGTTACATTTTAATGAAAAGGTGATCGTGTAGTTGATGTTTTGGGTCTTATACACACCGATGTATGTGGACTAATGTCAACTCGATCACGAGGATGTTATAGCTACTTCATTACCTTTAACGATGATTGTTCACAATACGGGTATGTGTAAATATTGAGATACAAATCTAAGCCTTTGAAAAGTTCAATGAATTTAAAAATGAAGTAGGGAAACAACTTAGGAAAAGCATTCAAGTACTTCGATCATATCAAGGTGGAGAATACTTAAGCTAAGAGTTTCAAGATTACCTAAGGAACAATGAGATATTGTCTCAAAGAACTCCACCTTACATGCCACAACACAATGGTGTTGCTAAAAGGTGAAGCCGAACTGTTAGACATGGTTAGGTCGATGATGCAACTTGTAAGTCTTCCTAAGTCTTTTTGAGATTGCACACTCAAGACCACTGTTTACTTGCTAAACAAAGTCCCGACTAAGGCAATCTCTACTATTCCATATGAGATATAGAATGATAAGAAACCTCATCTGTCTTATTTGAAGATATAGGGTCATTTTGCTTATGTGAAGAGGGAAATGTTAGATAAGCTTGAAGCAAAGTCTAATAATTGACTATTTATTAGTTACCCTAAGGAAATAAAGGGTTACCAATTCTATCATCCCTTGGAACAAAAGGTGTTTGTTTCAAGGCATGTTGTATTTCTAGAGAAGGAGTTTCTCTTATAGGAAATGTTGGGATGTATACTGAAAGCCTAGTTTTTTTGTATGAACATTTTATTTTGAAATAAGAATCACATGATCATTGTTTGCACTTTATATTTATTATATGTGTGCATATTGTCTAATATTTTACATTGTAGATAACATGATGCTTGGTGTGGCACAGAAGATCATGTTATCAGTCCCTTGTAGAATATAAGTAGAGGCTCACAACCAAGATGGTTTTGGACAAACCATTGGCATGGTTGTAGTGTAGCTTGGTATTGTTTTATCTTGAACATAGAGTTACACTAGTACACTTAGGTGTATTGAGCAGGACCGACATAGAGGTGATTCAATTTATTACTGACTATATAATTGAATCGGACCTCGGATATTATGTTGTACATGCTCTTAATCCCGATATAATAACGGGCACATGTACTTAGTATTTATTTCTTTGATTTACCAAAGGGTGAGATTTAGATGGATTAAATCAATATGCCCGGTAAGTTGAGAAATGATATTATTTACATGGTGTGCCATTGATTATAGGAGGAAACCGTGTCCTATATATTAGGTTGATGATGTCCCCTTGAGGTGCTCATAAGGTTCATCATGTAAACCCTACAGGTTGACTTAGTCAACATGATAATAAGGTTGAGTGGTACTACTCGAGGAGTTAGATGTTAATTGATTGATGGTCAGTAAATCAATTAATTAACGGACATTCGATATCTTAAACACGGGGAGATGGATGTACAAATAATATATGGTGCCCATATTAATCTATGGGGGTTGGTGAGGTAATTCAATGATGATCCTCTAGTGGAATGAAACATCATTGATGGATCAAGTTTGTGTGGTTCCAATCCATCGGGTGGCCAAGATCCAACTCCTCCTCATGGTCCCTATCGTAGCCTAATATAATCCTCATGAAGTCTAGATCCAAGGATGGAAAAAAAACTCTAGAACCGACGATTGAGATTAAATCTCTAGATTTGACAGTGGAGATTAAATCCCTAGAACCGACGGTTGAGATTAAATCCCTAGAACCGACGGTGGAGATTAAATCCCTAGATCTGACGGTTGGGATGAAACCCTAGATCCAACGGTTGGGATGAAACCCTAGATCTGATGGTTGGGATGAAACCCTAGATTCGACGGTTGGGATGAAACCCTAGATCCGATGATTGGGATGAAACCCTAGATTCGACGGTTGGGATGAAAACCCTAGATCCGACGGTGGAGATTAAAGGAGGCTTAAGCCTAACTCTATAAATAGAGGGCATTGGCTTGGGCGGCAACCTAATGCTAAAAGGTTAGGGTTTTGGGAGAGACCTTGGGCGGCATCATTAGGGTTTAGAACCCTAATGCTTGGGCGGCAAGATTAGGGTTTAGAACCCTAATCTTTGGGCGGCGCCCATGGTCCATGGTGTGTGGCCGGTGGCAAGAAGGTAAGGGATTAGCTTCTCATCTTCCTCTCTTGGCCGGAGCATTCTCTCCTCTTCTCTATCAAGGTTGGCCGGCGGCAACCTTCTTCAAGGTTGGTCGGCAATTCCTTTTATTCTCTTTGGGCCGGCGGCAAACATCATGCTTGGAGCTTGATGGTTGGTCCTAGATAAGAGATGAGTTATGTTTCTATACTTCTTCTTGTTCGGAGCGAGCAAGGAAAGAAGATCGTGATCTAGGAGGCTTCAACTTGTGGAGGATCTTCGCCCACACGAAGTCTACAAGGAGGTTAGGACATACGATAGAAGATCGAGAGGTATAAAAGTTTTACAACTTTTATTATTGATCTTTGCATGTTCTTATTAATATGCTAGCTTATGTTCATTATGTTAGCATGTGTTGATTATACTAGTTTACATTTGTATGTATTTGTATAATCATGGACCCCGAAGACAAACACAAAAACCGATGATCCGTCCGTCGTCTCTTCCGCCGCTAATCGACTAGAAGAGTTGTGTTGCTTGAACAACTAGTTTGTTCAAGCGATCGCTCAAGTCGTTAGCACGACGACGAATTGGTTGTGCTTAGGAAACTCATCCCATCCGGAAACTCATACCATTAGTGAAAATTTTAATCCGGGGACATGGGGGAGCCAATGAGCCTCCGAGCACGATTCCAACAAAATGGTATCAGAGCCACGGTTTTCGGTTTTGTGTGTTTTGGATTCGGTTACTTTCATGCACATATCATATATTGAGTATGACGGATAATAGTAGGATGTGCGTAGGCTAACTCTTTGGTTGCAGGCATAAGATCCGACTATTATGACTATATGTGTGTATGTGATTATTTGTGTGTGATTGTATATTATTTGAATCCTCGGGGTTGACGAGGCTAGATTAGTATTTAATTTTTGTAATTAAATACGGCATTGTTTAGTCGATCATTTTAGTTTACTTTCGATCTAGATAGTTTGTACACTCCTTTGTGGAGTATATGATCGATGGATGTAAATTAAAATGATATATCTTGGCTCGGATCTCTTTGGTGACTTGCGCACGGGAAAAGGTGGAGCAGATGAGGTGGCGACACGACGGGACGCATATTGGAGAACAAAGCCATAATAGTTGGAAAAAATTCTATTTTTTCCATATTTATTGCTGATTTGTTTTATATGCATGTTGTGTGTGCTTGAAAATTCCTCATTTTCAATTTACTAAGTGGGAGAGGGATATTTTAATTAATTCCCGCGGCCTCCATTACAATTTGACGTGTGATGCAACAAACTTGCGTGTCGGCTCTTAGTGCCTTCCTCCCTGCGGATGGGTTTGTTTGCGGATCACTAGGTCAAATAATGGTTATAAGAAATTATCTAGGAGCATGTGTACTTCCACAGTGGTAAGGCACATAATCCGAAATAATTCCCTTAGTATCGTGTAATGGTTCACACTTAGATACAAATGAAAGGTATCCTCCCCATCGGAGTCACTGTTTTTATTTGTAGGGCCAAAGAGAAACCAACTATTAATTTTATTTGTCAAAAAGTAAGGTTGACAAGATAATAAAATTAATGGATAAAACCTCCTCTTACAAATGTAGAATTCGTATACGTCCACACTATCGTGGCATGCGATATTCTCGGTGTTTTGAGGTGATGGTTGATTTAGAACAATGCCATAATAATTGGGAAAATTCTTATTTTTTTCATATTTATTGCTGATTTGTTTTATATGCATGTTGTGTGTGCTTGAAAATTCCTCATTTTCAATTTACTAAGTGGGAGAGGGATATTTTAATTAATTCCCGCAGCCTCCATTACAATTTGACGTGTGATGCAATAAACTTGCGTGTTGGCTCTGAGTGTCTTCCTCCCTGCGGATGGGTTTGTTTGCGGATCACTAGGTCAAATAATGGTTATAGGAAATTATCTAGGAGCGTGTGTACTTCCACAGCAGTAAGGCACATAATCCGAAATAATTCCCTTAGTATCGTGTAATGGTGCACACTTAGATGCAAATAAAAGTATCCTCCCCATCGGAGTCACTGCTTTTATTTGTAGGGCCAAAGAGGAACCAACTATTAATTTTATTTGTCAAAAAGTAAGGTTGACAAAATAATAAAATTAATGGGTAAAACCTCCTCTTGCAAATGTAGAATTCGTATACGTCCACACTAGCGTGGCATGCGATATTCTCGGTGTTTTGAGGTGTTGGTTGATTTCGGAATTTTATTGTTTTGAGGAATCAATAATATTTGAAATCAAATGTTTTGATCATGGTGATTCTTAGGATTTTCAAAAATGACTTTCAGTCCACTTACTATGATACTAAAGGAAATAAACTTACTGTACCCAAATAATGTTGATTGGAAAAGAATCTACATATTGTCTTATCTGCTAAGAAGTACAAGTATACACTCTTCAAAGAGTGTCCTCAAGCCATGGTTGCTCAAAAAGGTTTCTACTTCTAAGCCGAAAGGCAAGAAGAAGGAGAAACAAGGTGGAGCAAATGTGGTGGGAGGATCTCAGGGAGGAGTGAAGAAGCCGAAAGGCAAGTACTTCACTTGCAAGCAGACTGGACAAAAGAAGAAGGATTATCCCAATCCGAAGCAAGAACAAATGTATATCTTTTGGTCCAGTCGTTGAAACATGGTTAGAGGCATTATCTACCGGCACCTGGTGTGTAGATATGAGAGCCACTAATCATGTCTGCAACACTTTGCAGGGGTTCCAGGAAATCCGACGACTAGCTAAAGGGGAGATTACCATTTGCTTGGGCAATGCCATGAAGGTGGCGGCTATTGCAGTGGGAGAAGTTTTATTTATCTCTTAAGAAAAATAAAATTTTGGTTCTGGAAAATTCCCTTTATGTACCTTTATTTAGAAAGAATTTAATTTTGGTTTCTAAATTATTTATGGATGGATATTCTATTTCTTTTAATGACAGAGTTGTTATAAAAAGGAATAGGGAAAATATCTGCTCAAGTACATTCATAGGAAATTTGTAAACACTTGAACCAAAAATCTCCCACGATGCAAATTGAAGTTTATAACTCATCTTCTAATTCTAATAAGAGAAAAGAACCTTCGAAGATGAACCAAACATATCTTTGGCATCTAAGGCTTGGTCATATTAACCTGAGTAGAATTCAAAGGTTGATAGTTGATGGACCTTTGGGTTCATTAGTGGTGGAGGATCTCCCAACCTGCGAATCTTGCTTGGAAGGTAAAATGACCGAGAGGCCTTTTTAGGCCAAGGGGTATAGAGCCAAAGATGTGTTAGGAATGGTTCATTCTGATTTGTGTGGTCCTATGACTATCTAGGCAAGAGGTAGTCTCGAATATTTCGTCTCTTTCATAGATGATTATTCAAGATATGGATGACACCACGATCTGATCGTGGTGGTTAGTACCTCTTGGGGGAGTTTAGGAACTACTTATCAGAGGTTGGGATTCAATCCCAATTGTCTGCACTTGGCACACCCCAGCAGAACGGTGTAGCAAAGCGAAAGAATAGGTCTCTTATGGAGATGGTTAGATTGATGATGAGTTATTCTGACTTGCCAGATTCGTTCTGGGGATATGTTCTAGATACGGCGGTGTACATTCTGAACTTGGTTCCATCTAAATCAGTGCCTTCTACTCCCACAGAGTTATGGACTGGGCGAAAGCCTAGTCTAAGACATATTCGGATATGGGGGAGTCCAGCACATGTGCTGAAGGCTGATGCTGGTAAGTTGGAACCTCGTACAGAAGTGTGCATGTTTGTTGGCTATCCTAGGGGAACGAAGGGTGATTTGTTTTATAGTCCTAGAGATCAGAGGGTGGTCGTTAGTACCAATGCCAGATTTCTAGAGGAGGACTATGTGATGAACCACAAGCCCACGAGTAGGATTGTTCTTGAGGAGTTGATAGGGGAAGTCCCGACTTCAGTACCACCGGTACAAGAGGATATACCACATGTCACTGCACCGCGTGTCACAGAGGATACACAAGTGATACCTCATCGTAGTGGGAGGGTGTGAGACAGCCTGATAGATTCATGTTCTTGGAAGAATCTTCCGATTTGGTCCCTGGCGAACATGAACCTGATCCCTTGACATATAACGAGGCAATCCAAGATATAGATGCAGCATCTTTGCAAAGTGCAATGAATACTGAGATTGAATCTATGGATTCAAATCAGGTCTGGGAGCTCTTATGCATAGCAGCTCATATGGATTATGAGGTGTGGCAGATGGATGTCAAGACAGCTTTCCTTAATGGAAGTCTTGAGGAGAACATCTATATGAAGCAACCAGAGGGATTCATTGCTAAGGGCAAAGAGCATCTTGTATGTAAGCTTAATCGGTCCATTTATGGATTGAAGCAAGCTTCGAGGTCTTGGAACATCCACTTTGATGAGGTAAATCCAGGCTTATGGATTTATTCAAAGTCCGGATGAGTCTTGTGTATACAAGAGATGTGACGGAAAAGTAGTGGTATTTCTTGTACTATACGTAGATAATATTTTGGTAGTTGGCAACAATATCGGAGTGTTATCGGACGTAAGGGTATGGTTGTCTAAACAGTTTGATATGAAGGACTTGGGAGAAGTGGGACACATCCTTGGGATCAAGGTTAGTGTGCTAATCCCAAGATTCATACATAGGCACGATTATGGATCGTTTTAGCATGCAAAACTCCAAGAAAAGTTTTCTACCTTTCAGGCATGGAGTTCCTTTATCTAAGGAGATGTGTCCTAGATCATCTGAGGAGATAGAGGAGATGAAGGCGGTTCCTTATGCTTCGACAGTAGGAAGCCTCATACGATGCTATCTATGAGACCCGATATCTGCTATGCCGTGGGCATGGTCAGCAGATATCAGAGTAATCCAGGACAGGGACATTGGACTGCGGTAAAGCATATATTGTAGTGCCTGAGAAGGACTAGGGATTATATGCTAGTTTACCGGGCAGACCAATTACTCCCTGTGGGTTACACGGATTCCAATTTCCAATCTGATAGGGATAACAGTAAGTCTACCTCAGGTTTTGTGTTTACTTTGGGAGGTGGAGCCATTGTATGGAGGAGTGTCCAGCAGAAATGCGTGGCGGACTCCACCATAGAAGCTGAGTATATGGCAGCCTCTTAGGCGGCCAAAGAAGCTGTGTGGCTCAGGAACTTCCTTATAGACTTGGATGTGATTCCTGGTTTGCCTAGAAATATCATAATTTATTGTGATAATAATGGTGCAGTTGCAAACTCGAAGGAACCACGAGCCCATAAGGTAAGTAAATTCATAGAGCGCAAGTACCACATGATACGAGAAATCGTAAAGAAGGTAGAAGTTGTTGTTGCCTAGATTGCATCAGAGGATGACCTGGTAGACCCTTTCACTAAGGCCCTTCTAACGAGAGCTTTGATAGGAATGTGGAGGGAAAGGGAATCAGATGTATGGCAGTGTGATGACAACATAGTCTTTTAGTATAAGTGGGAGATTGTTGGGAAGTATACTGAAAGCCTAGTTTTTTTGTATGAACATTTTATTTTGAAATAAGAATCACATGATCATTGTTTGCACTTTATATTTATTATATGTGTGCATATTGTCTAATATTTTACATTGTAGATAACATGGTGCTTGGTGTGGCACAGAAGATCATGTTATCAGTCCCTTATAGAATATAAGTAGAGGCTCATAACCAAGATGGTTTTGGACAAACCATTGGCATGGTTGTAGTGTAGCTTGGTATTGTTTTATCTTGAACATAGAGTTACACTAGTACACTTAGGTGTATTGAGCAGGACCGACATAGAGGTGATTCAATTTATTGCTGACTATATAATTGAATCGGACCTCGGATATTATGTTGTACATGCTCTTAATCCTGATATAATAACGGGCACATGTACTTAGTATTTATTTCTTTGATTTACCAAAGGGTGAGATTTAGATGGATTAAATCAATATGCCCGGTAAGTTGAGAAATGATATTATTTACATGGTGTGCCGTTGATTATAGGAGAAAATCGTGTCCTATATATTAGGTTGATGATGTCCCCTTGAGGAGCTCATAAGGTTCATCATGTAAACCCTGCAGGTTGACTTATTCAACATGATGATAAGGTTGAGTGGTACTACTCGAGGAGTTAGATGTTAATTGATTGATGGTCAGTAAATCAATTAATTAACGAACATTCGATATCTTAAACACGAGGAGATGGATGTACAAATAATATATGGATCCCATATTAATTTATGGGGGTTGGTGAGGTAATTCAATGATGATCCTCTAGTGGAATGGAACATCATTGATGGATCAAGTTTGTGTGGTTCCGATCCATCGGGTGGCCAAGATCCAACTCCTCCTCATGGTCCCTATCGTAGCCTAATATAATCCTCATGAAGTCTAGATCCAAGGATGGAAAACAAAACTCTAGAACCAACGGTTGAGATTAAATCTCTAGATCCGACGGTGGAGATTAAATCCCTAGAACCGACTGTTGAGATTAAATCCCTAGAACCGACGGTGGAGATTAAATCCCTAGATCCGATGGTTGGGATGAAACCCTAGATCCGATGGTTGGGATGAAACCCTAGATCCGACGGTTGGGATGAAACCCTAGATCCGACGGTTGGGGGATGAAACCCTAGATCTGACGGTTGGGATGAAACCCTAGATCTGACGGTTGGGATGAAACCCTAGATCCGACGGTTGGGATGAAACCCTAGATCCGACGGTTGGAATGAAAACCCTAGATTCGACGGTGGAGATTAAAGGAGGCTTAAGCCTAACTCTATAAATAGAGGGCATTGGCTTGGGCGGCAACCTAATGCTAAAAGGTTAGGGTTTTGGGAGAGACCTTGGGTGGCATCATTAGGGTTTAGAACCCTAATGCTTGGGCGGCAAGATTAGGGTTTAGAACCCTAATCTTTGGGCAGCGCCCATGGTCCATGGTGTGTGGCCGGCGGCAAGAAGGTAAGGGATTAGCTTCTCATCTTCCTCTCTTGGTCGGAGCATTCTCTCCTCTTTTCTATCAAGGTTGGCCGGCGGCAACCTTCTTCAAGGTTGGTCGGCAATTCCTTTTATTCTCTTTGGGCCGGCGGCAAACATCATGCTTGGAGCTTGATGGTTGGTCCTAGATAAGAGATGAGTTATGTTTCTATACTTCTTCTTGTTCGGAGCGAGCAAGGAAAGAAGATCATGATCTAGGAGGCTTCAACTTGTGGAGGATCTTCGCCCACACGAAGTCTACAAGGAGGTTAGGACATACGATAGAAGATCGAGAGGTATAAAAGTTTTACAACTTTTATTATTGATCTTTGCATGTTCTTATTAATATGCTAGCTTATGTTCATTATGTTAGTATGTGTTGATTATACTAGTTTACATTTGTATGTATTTGTATAATCATGGACCCTGAAGACAAACACAAAAACCGGCGATCCGTCCGTCGTCTCTTCCGCGGCTAATCGACTAGAAGAGTTGTGTTGCTTGAACAACTAGTTTGTTCAAGCGATCGCTCAAGTCGTTAGCACGACGACGAATTGGTTGTGCTTACGAAACTCATGCCATCCGGATTAGTTTTCATTAGTGAAAATTTTAATCCGGGGACATGGGGAAGCCAATGAGCCTCCGAGCACGATTCCAACAGGAAAATAGTAGAAGTGAGGTTGAACTAAGTGTAGTTCAAGAGACTCCAATAGACACTAAAGAGATGTCTAGTCAAGAACCACAACTTGTTACTCATAGAGATGAAGTAGTGGTTGAACTTTTTTGTTGTAATAGACATAAAGTGAGGTTGAACATTGAAAGTGAGATTGAACTAAGTGTAGTTCAAGAGACTCCAATAAACACTGAAGAGATGGCTAGTCAAGAACCACAACCTATTACTTGTAGGATCTTCGGTGAGCGCTAGAGGGGGGCAGGGTGAATGGCGCTTTCTCGTTCGATGACAGAATTCATTCATGCTTGATTGTCTACAACACTTATTATGCGCAGCGGAAATAAAGATAATAAAGCAATAACAAAAACACAAGCACACAATCGATATAACGTGGTTCGGAACCTTAGGTCTCCTACTCCAAGGATTGAGCTAAAATGAACTCTAGTGATGCATACACCACCATAATCAATAACACTCCTTCTCGGTGACACACCGGAGGCGGAGAAACCTCTTACAAGCGATTACAAAAGTAATACAGTGAATTACAAGAAAATACAAATATAAAATGAAATCAAAAGACAAAAGAATACAAGCGCTAACAAGAGTGTTTAACGTGGTTCAGAGATTATACTCCTGCTCCACGGCGATCCATAAGGTGGATTAACCCTAGCAAGTCTTCACTAAGATCTCCTTTTAATGATCACACAAAGGTGGAGAAGCCTTCTTTACAATGCACTCCTCTTCTTACAAATGATAGAAGTGAGAATTAGAGAAGAGGAGATTAAAACACACTATAAAGCTTGAGGAGACTTGGAGAGCTTGAGAGTATAGTTAGGAATGAGAGCACTAGCCTTCTCAAGCACCCCAATGCCTCTTTTTATAGAGAAGAGGCTAATTTTCCCATTGAGGTTGGAGCAGTCGACTGATGTACACCATCAGTCAATTGTTGTTGTAGCTGACTGGATCCAATGGCTTCTAATGAGCCTGATCCGTGGGCGTCACTACACAATGGGACACTGACCAGTTAATTGATCACACTATCAGTCGACTGATCCAAGCGATCAATCGAGTCAAAAACTTTCTGTGCCCATGTCCACTTATAACAGTTGATTATCAGGGTATGACAGTCGATTGACGATGGACCAATCGACTGTCAAACCCTAGCAGTCGACTGATGGACACCAGAACTTAGCCAACTTCAGTTGACTGACTGATCAGTCGACTAGGACAAGCACCAGTCAACTGACACACTTCAAGTATGATTAAATCATACTTGAAATCAACTCCCTAGACCTAGACTCAACCTTCTAGCTCTTCCTTCAGCCTTGCGCCTCCAGGATCCCTCCGAGTCCGCGACTCCATCCTTGCGCTTGCTTCCAAGAGCTTCCCTCGGTTTCGTCATATCTCGTGTTTCTCTTTTGCCAAAGTCCGCTTGGACTTTATGCCGCCAAGACTACATGCTTGGACTTACGCTGCCAAGACTTTGCCTTTGGACTTCCTTGCCAAGGTCTGCTTGGACTTTACACCGCCAAGACTACATGCTTGGACTTATGTTGCCAAGACCTTCCCTTGCCAAGATCACACTTGGACTTTCCTTTACCAAGTCTTCACACTTGGATTTTCTTGTCACTTAACACATTCACGGTCAGCACAAATATTGCCTAACTATAAATGATTATCCAAACATCAAAATACATAAATGCTTGGGGCATTGTTGCACCAACAATTTACCGCTTTGACACACATCAAAAAGAGAATGACTCGTACAAGATAAGTTCATGAAAGAATTAAATTGGTCATGTCTTGAACTAAGGTATAAGATAGATATAGGACTCCCCCTTAATCCAAGACATAGTTCATGATGTGTAAAATGCAAGTTGAGCAAAGCATGACACAATAGATAAGAAATGTATCCTTACTTTGCACCAACAATAAACAAAATATAGATTTTTGGGGATGAAGAAGATTGAATAATAAAACTCCCTCTAAATCCATACATTAGTTAATCCTACTCCCCCTTATTTGCTATGCTTAACATACCATAGGGTTAGGACACCTAACATTGGACTCAAGACAAGAGTCAAGGTTGATTTTGCAGAAAAATCAGTGTGGCAGTCGACTAAATACTAAATCAGTCGACTTCCAAGCCTGAAACGCCAATTTCAGGATTTTAACCAAACTTCAAAAATGCACCAAAAATTCAAGAAACATCGAAAAATCACGAAATTTTGTGGACACATTTATGAAATCATTCTCTATCAAGGAAAAATAATTTAAAAAATAAATCTTTTCCAGATTTCAAAAATGATACAAATTTGAAAACTAGCAAAAGCTTTAAGGTTTTTGAAGACTTTGTATCACTTTTGTTTATCAATGAAAACTGTTTTGCAAAATATGATAAAGATAGTTTAAAATATATTTTATTTGACATTTCTTAGAGCTATATGTACATTAATTATACATAAGCCTTCCCAATGATTGGTCCAATTAAGGATCAATGTCTCTAGATGACATTTTGGTCCATAGTAATGCATCATAACAAGCATGATAAACCAAATGCATCTTCCTAACATCTCACATGATGTCTAAGTGGCTCAATACAAAAATCATGGTTTCTTAGGTGTTTTGTTAGATGCTATAGAGGTATAATCCTAGGGTTTTTATAGGATCATGCAAACCTAAACCTCTATTCTATAAAGCACATTCCAAGTTCTCTCCTAAGTGATGAAAAATCCACTTCGGGGAGAGCCTTGGTGAAAATATCAGTAAAGTTGGACTTAGATTCTATGTAATTGAGTTCAATGTCTCCCCTTTGCCACATGATCTCTAGTGAAGTGATGCTTCACTTCAATGTGCTTTGTCCTAGAGTGATGTATCAATTTTTTGGTCAAATTAATGGTACTCACATTGTCACAATAAACTTTAATGTTGGAGTATTGTAGCTCATAATCCTCTAGAATGTGTCTCATCCAAAGTAATTGAGCTACACAATCACCCATAGCTACATACTCGGTCTCGGTGGTGGATAGAACAACACAAAGTTGCTTCCTACTACTCCAACAAACTAGGGAGGATCCAAGAAATTGGCATCCACCACTAGTACTCTTTGTAGGAACATCGGTGAGCGCTAGAGGGGGTGAATGGCACGTTCGATCGCTTGACAAAATTCATTCGTGCATGATCATCTACAACACTTGCTATGCACAGTGGAAATAAAGATAATAAAGCAATAACAAAAACACAATTACATAATTGATATAACGTGGTTCGGAATCTTAGGGTTCCTACTCCATGGATTGAGCTCAAATGAGCTCTAGCGATGCCAATGCCACCACTAATCAAAAACACTCCTTCTCGACAACAAGTTGGAGGCGGAGAAACCTCTTACAATGACTACAAAAGTAATGAAATGGAAATAAAAGAAAATATAAAGAAATACAACTCAAATGTAAAGAACACTTTATAAACTAGGGCTTTGAATGCTTTGCTTATTGGTTGCTTGGATGATCTTGAAGGACCCTGAAATGCACCTGCACTTCGCCTTCAAATCGCCTCCACAACCTCTTAAGGAACTGATGGCGAAATCCTCCATGAGCTGCTCCTTTTATGCCTGCATCGGGCTAATTCCGTGCCTACCAATCGACTGTCATAAGGCCCTAGTCGATTGCCAACAGTGTCATTATCTCACAACGACTCGATCCACGTTGGCATTGAAGCCAATGGATACACTCGAAGTCGACTACCATTCCAAGCGCGATCGCCAATGCGTGTATCGCCACCGGCTTCCTCAATGGCGATGATCGCTCAAGCCTTCACGATCGCCTAATGCTAGCTTGATCGCCAACGTCTTTTGCATCAGTCAAATGCCAATCGACTCCTGGCTAGTCGACTACTCAGAGTCAACTCGACTTCTAAGTGTCAAAACACTTGACCAGTCGATTGGTCCATAACTCCAGTCGACTGCTACACCTCAACCATGAGGTTTACCCAAGTATGATGCCCTCATACTTGCTAGACCACCCTTAACCTAGACCTAAGCTTTCTAGTCACCTCCATCAGCCTCATGTTGGAGGATCGTGGCCCGACTAGAAGGGGGGTTGAATAGCCCAAATCATGCTCGATGGACTTTGATCGTGTTCGTCTCTACGATTCTTGTTAGCGCAGCGAAAATATAAAATACAATACAAATATGGAGACGAAAAAAAAATCACACAAAATACTCAAGCATATACGTGGTTCGGAACCTTAGGGTTCCTACTCCATAGGATGAGCTCAATGAGATCGAGTGATGACCACACCACTACTCAAACTCCTTCTCGACAACACGTCGGAGGTGGAGAAACCTCGTATAAGCAATTACAACAGTAATATACAAGATACAAGCGAATACAAAGACAATAAGAAATACATGTAAAGAAACACTTTACAACACTTTGCTTTGAATTCTTTCTTATTGCTTGATTTGGTTTACTCTTGAAGGTCTAGAATGCTGCAGCAATTCCCCTCCAAAATCTCTCCAAAAATGGTTATGGAAATCCTCCCCAAGCTCCTCCTTTTATGCTTATCTCGGGTTGATTCCGCGCTAGGCAATTGACTGCCATAAGCTCCCAGTCGACTGCCCCTGTAGCCGTTGTGAGACAACGGCCTAATCCACATTGGCATCCAGCCAAAAAAATACATTGGCAGTCGACTGCCATTACCATCAGTCGATTATCGCCGTAGCCGGTGATCGATCGGCTATCGGCGTTCTATGCTCATTAGATCGCCCATCAATCGATTCAAGCCATCGATCATTGTCAATGTTGGCAATCTACTTCCATGATATTCGATGCAGTCGAATGCTAGTCGACTCTCACCAGTCGACTGTTGTCGGGTAAAACCTCAAACATGAGTTGTTTGAGCATCCGACCATCTGGTAAAATCTCAAATAACATGTTTGAGCATTCGACACACCCTTAGCCTAGACCTAAGCCTTCTAGCCACCTCTACTAGTTTTCGCGCCTATCGGATCCCTCAAAGTCATCCATGACTTGTTCATCCATACGCTAGCCTCCAGGTGCTTCCTTCGGCTATTGTCATGCTCTCGGTGTCTATACCAAATGCCAAGTCCCCATAACTTGGACTTTCACCGCCAAAGCTACACACTTGGACTTACGTGATCAAGGCTACACACTTGGACTTGTCATTGCCAATGCCAACCCATGTTGGACTTTCACCGCCAAGGCTACACACTTGGACTCACGTGGCCAAGGCTATGCACTTGGTCTTCCCTTGCCAACTCCATGTTAGACTTCCAATGCCAAGCCCCATGCTTGGACTTTTACCGTCAAGGCTACACACTTGGACTTACATGGCCAAGGTTACACACTTGGTCTTCCCATGACAATCACATGTCATATGTTTTGTCTAGCATCAAAATACTGCTCGAGTCAAACTCGAGTCCGGTCAATCATGACCTAGGTCGATTGCACCAACAATCTACCCTTTTTGATGTTTGACAAAACCCCAAACACCTTTGAGTTAAGTGCCCTAACTCAAGTCTACCAATTATCCCCAATTAGCAATTCTCACCTTTGACATACATCAAAAAGGTCCTCAAGAGTGTCAATGTCTCACATCCCAATGAGATCTTACAATCTCTCCCTTGGTCCAAAAACACATCCATCATCCCAAGATGGATAATCTCCCCCTAAAGGCTTGCTCCCCCTTGACCATTGTGCCAACAATGTCCTTGGAGAGTCCCTAAGCCAATAGGAACACTAAACAATCGAAATTAAGGAAAACGATTCAACATTGAACTTTCACTTCCCTTAATTCGATACACACTCTAAACAATTCTCCTAATCCATTTTCAATATATTTCCACCTTTTCTAATGCTCTTTAAAGCATATCCTAGGGTTAGGAGCAGTTAGGGAACCTAAAAGTAGTTGAACATGGGCCTAACAAATCTTGTTTACCCGAAATCAATTTTGGTAATTGACTCTCTTAGCTACCAGTCAACTGTTGTTGATGCCAGTTAACTACCATCCATGGCAGTCGACTGATTTCTGCATTCTGCAGAAATTAGACTTCAGAATCCAAATTTGAAAATACATAAGTAAAAATATATATTTTGAAAAATCTTAAAAATTCATATGTACATTACTTATAACACACATTATGGGCGAAAAATATTGGAAAAATAAAATACCCATAAATTAGTGAGATTGATACAAAGTTCAAATTCATTAAAATTTTCAATGTTTAGCCCTACTTTGTATCACATCATTCAATGGTGATTGTTATCACAAGATAGACTTCACCAAGATTTTTCAAAGTGATTTTGAAATGATTTTAAAACCTTTAAATTCATTTTCCTAAACATCTCACTTGTATCTAAGTGTATGAAGCACATACAAGTCAAGTGTTCGAGTGAGATGTGGGTTTTGTTCATTTAGGGACTCATGCATTTTTCTAAGCAACACTATTTGATTCCTTTATGTATGGGTCTTCAAATCATGTTATAGTCCTTAACTCAATTTTATTTAATGCATGAATAATGATTATGGCATAAATAATAACAAGAATAAAAACATGTGACAATAATCATGATGTCATGGCATGTGATATAAACTTAAGGATAACATGACATTTAGCTAACCCTAAGTATTATCATGACATTTTATATGATAAAAATAAATATGATGTCATGATATGGCAAAGCGAATAAATCATGGCAAGTATAAAATGTTGGTGCAATTGGCCCAGGTTGACTCGAGTTTGACTTGAGCAGTACCTTGATAGTATTTTAATGATAGACAAAACTCATGACATGGGATTGTCATGGGAAAGTCCAACATGGAGTTGGCATGGAAAATCCAAGCATGGAGCTTGGTGTGGGAAAGTCCAACATGGGGTTGGCATGGAAAATCCAAGCATGGAGCTTGGTGTGGGAAAGTCCAAAGCATTGCGAGGTCGTGCGCTTGGTGCTTGGTGAGAAATGCATTGCGAAGCCGTGCGCTTGGTGTATATGGGAAGTCTTGAGGACTTGGTAAGTTCACTAGGCTCGGGGTCCTTGAGTCGGTGAAGGATGGCATTGCGAAGCCGTGCGCTTGGTGCATCCGAGGGACCGCCAGACGAGGAGCGAATGGAGTGAGCCCAAAGGAAGCATACTTCTAGGGCAAGAGACGTGAAGGATGGCTTTGCGAAGTCGTGCACTTGGCACATCCGAGGGACGTAGGCCGAGGGAAGAGAGCTTCGGTGGGGAACTCCATGAGGGATAAGGTGGACTTGGCCAAGTGGCTAAGACTGAGTGTCGGAGGCTCAAACAACTTGGTGTTTGAGGTTTTGCCCGACAGCAGTCGACTGGCATAGGTGTCGGTTCGACTGGTCCAAGTCGACTAGGGCTCGACTGTTGTAAGGCTAGGGTTTTGTGCTGGGCAGTCGACTGCCAAGGGATGGCAGTCAACTGATGGGAGTGTCGCGAGCACAGAACGCTCCATAGCCGATTGGGCAGTCGACTACTAGGTAACCAGTCGACTGATGATGCCCATCAGTCGACTGGTAGGTGATCCATTTGAACTTATCCGACGTGGATCTGGCCGTTGTGAGACAACAGCTACAGGAGCAGTCGACTGGGGCCTTTTGGCAGTCGACTGCTAGGTGTGAAAACAGCTCGATACAGGTTATAAATGGAGCTCAAGATGGAGGTTTTTGCCATGCCTTTTGTGAAGCTATTGGAGGGGAATTACTGCTGCATTCCAGACCTTCAAGAGTCATCTAAAGCAAGCTACAAGAAAGCGATCAAAGCAATTGTGTAAAAGTTCTCTTTTGTATTGTCTTTGTATTTCTTCTTGTATTTCATATTACTTGTTGTAATAGCTTGTGAGAGGTTTCTCCACCTCCGACGTGTAGTCGAGAAGGAGTTTAGTTAGTGTCATGCGCATAACTAGAGCTCGGTGAGCTCGCCCGTGGAGTAGGAACCATTCGGTTCCGAACCACGTATATGGTTGTGTATTGCTTGTGATTGTTATGTTTTGTTAGTATTATTATTATCAATCTTATTCCGCTGCACTAACAACAATCGTAGACAAGCAACGCAACGAGAACGAGTGAATTCCGTCGTCAAACGATTGAGGGCTATTCACCCCCCTCTAGTCGGCCGATCGATCCCCTACAAGTGGTATCAGAGCCAAGGCGCTTGTCGAGGACTAACCACCGACACAATCAATTCAAGATGCCCTGCTACAACCTCCAGCCACCAAAATTCGAAGGAGATCTTCTATGGTGGAGAAGAAAAATGGAGGTATACCTAGAAACCGATTTTGATTTTATGCTAATCTTAGAAAACGGTTTCGAATTGCCTAGAAATGAAAGAAATAGGCAAATTGAGAAGTCAAGGTGGACCGAAGACCAAATCAAGGACTTCGAGACAAATCGCAAGGTAATCAAATTACTTAGTGATTTGATTCCTAACAACATTTGGTTTAGGTTGGGTAATTTTAGGGATGCAAAGGAATTATGAGATAAAGTAATGAAATTTCAAGAAAATTCCCAACCGGCACAAGTAGAGGAGAATGTCGTGGAAGAATTGGCATCCACATTCGAAGATGTGGATGATTTGGTGGAGACCTCCACCTCTAGCATTGAGGGGGAGGAAAGAGTTTCTATTCTGGAGCAAGATCAAAATGAAGCTTCTACCTCTGGAAGAAGTGAAGAGGCCTCCACCACCTCCCTAGGTAACTCAAGTGTTATTATTTTAAATAAAAATCACATAATATGCTTTGAGTGTAGGGAGAAAGGGCATTACAAGAGCAAATGCCCTAAATTGGCTAAGGAAAAGGCATCGGCACCAAAAGTCAACCCAAAGTCAAAGGATGTCGGAGTCCCCTCATTTAAGAGCAAAGAGCACATTGTGTGCTTCAAATGCAACCAAAGAGGGCACTACCGAAGCCAATGCCCTAGGGGGAGGAAGAAATGGCAAGAAGGTGTATCTCAAGTAGGGGGAGCTTCAAAAGCTAACCCTAAGGTACATTTAGTTAATGCACCTTCAATTCCTAGAATTAAAAAGCATGCTAAAAATTATTTTAGTTCACTTGCAATTATAAATGAAAAGCATGCTAGGAGAAACAATAAGGTTTATTGCTTAGGTGCTAAGCATGTTAGTTTCTCTAAGGATAAACCTAGGACTCATAATTCTAGAAATATTTTGCCTAGGGAATCAATTAAGAGAGTAGAAGAAAATTTGGGTATTAATCCCAAAAAGTCTAGGCACATGCCTAAAAAGAAAAGGTCTTCCCAAAAACCTAATGAAAATTCAAAAATGGGAAAATTAGAACTAGAAAATCAAGTCTTGAGGTCAAGGCTTGAGAGAATGGAGAAAACCCTTAGAATCATAGAAAATTCAATTCTAGGGTCAAGTGCCAAAATGTCAATGCCTAGGAAACAAGAACGGTCTAAGGGCAAGAAGGGTTTGGGTCACAAACCTATGTCCTACCATAATGTTCCATTTAATTATGGAATCACATCTAGGTCTAGAAAAACCAAGGCTAATAGGGAAGTTATCCCTAAGACTAGCCATGGTGTGTGTTTAGTGGCTAAGGACTTAAGGAAAACCAAGAAAGCCACTAAGAAGGTCAATGGAGGAGTCACCTCTAGAGTTGACCTAGGAAAGACCCAAAAGACTATGCCTTTAAAGCCTAAAAGGGTCATTAGGAAGGTATCTAGGGAGGTTATCCCTAGAGAATACCTTGTTAACCCAAGGAGCTCCAATAGATATTGGGTTCCTAAAAGCGTGATTGATTCACGCTTAATGGGTTAGGGTGTGTCAACCCTAAGTGGATGGGTAGTTAACCTAACCATAGTAGAGTTGACACATTAGGATGTGCCAATGTGCTTGAGAAGTTAAAAATGATTAATTTGGCACAAATAGGTCTTAGAGGTATTGGTGTGTCACTTTAGGTTTATGGCACACTTGGGAGAAAATGGCTTTAAGGCAAAATGGAATTAATTCCTAGAAATGAACACTTGGATTTAATACTTAGGTATTCTATACCTTAGTATATTTTACTTGTCATGCTTTATTTGCCTTGTCATGTCATGACATCATTTTCATTTTTATCTCTAAAAATGTCATGATAATGTTTAGACTTATTGTTATATGTCATGTATGCTAAAATGTCCTTCACATGCCATGACATCATGATTTTTGGCATATGCTTTTATCTATATCATATCTATGCCATAATCATATCATGCATAAATTAAAATGGAATTAAGGACTATGGTACAATTTGAAGGGAATCAAATAGAGTTGCCTTAGAAATATGCATGAGAACATAAAGAACAAAAACCCACATCTCACTAGATTAATTGCCTTGTATGTGTTTTACACATCTAGATATTTGTGAGATGTTTAGGAAAAAGAAAGTAAAGGTTTTAAAAAACTTTTTGAAAACATTTTGAAAAAACTTGGTGAAGTCTATCTTTTGATAGCTATCACCAATGAATGGGATGATACAAAGAGGGCTCTTTATTGAAGCTTTTCTTAAATTTTGGACTTTGTATCAATCTTCTAATTTAATGGGTAAAATAAATTTCAAATATTTTTCACCCATAGTGTTTAGGATAAGTATTATACGTATGAATTTTTCAAGATTTTTAAAATTATGTATATTTACTTATGGATTTCGAAAATCCATTTCAAATCAAAATTGCGCAGAATCTGATTATCGATCGCTTGTAATGGCAATTGATCGGGTATCCGACGGAGTCGACATGGTTAGGCCCATGTTCAGCCATGTTTTGGTCCCCTAACCACTCCTAACCCTAGGACATGCTTGGGAGAGCATTAGAGAGGGTGGAAATCCATTGGATATGGATTAGGAGAAGGGTTGAGGGTGAGTATCAATTTTAAGGTGTAAGAGAGTTCATTGTTGAACTTTGCCTTAATTTTGATTTGGTTAATGTTCCTATTGGCTTAAAGACTCTCCAAGGACATTGTTGGTGCAATGGTCAAGGGGGAGCAAGCCTCTAGGGGGAGATATCCATCATGGGAAGATGGATGTGTATTTCCTCATGGGAGGAAAAATGGGTTGCCTCTCTTAAGTGATATGGGATCACTAGAAAGATTGTAGGCATGTGTTCCTCCAAGGGAGAGATTGTAAGATCTCATTGGGATATGAGACATTCATACCCTTGGGGAGGACCTTTTTGATGTAATGTCAAAAAGGGGGAGAAATTACCAAGTTACCAATTAGGGTTCGTTGGAATTCTCATTGGGATATGAGAATTGCCAATATGGGAGAATTGATAGACTTGAGATGGTAGTTTTGTCAATCATCAAAAAGGGGGAGATTGTTGGTGCAATTGGCCCAAGTTGACTCGAGTTTGACTTGAGCAGTACCTTGATAGTATTTTAATGATAGACAAAACTCATGACATAGGATTGTCATGGGAAAGTCCAACATGGAGTTGGCATGAAAAATCCAAGCATGGAGCTTGGTGTGGGAAAGTCCAACATGGGGTTGGCATGGAAAATCCAAGCATGGAGCTTGGTGTGGGAAAGTCCAAAGCATTGCGAGGTCGTGCGCTTGGTGCTTGGTGAGAAATGCATTGCGAAGCCATGCGCTTGGTGCATATGGGAAGTCTTGAGGACTTGGTAAGTTCACTAGGCTCGGGGTCCTTGAGTCGGTGAAGGATGACATTGCGAAGTCGTGCGCTTGGTGCATCCGAGGGATCGCCGGACGGTGAGCGAATGGAGTGAGCCCAAAGGAAGCATACTTCTAGGGAAAGAGACGTGAAGGATGGCATTGCGAAGACGTGTGCTTGGCACATCTGAGGGACGTAGGCCGAGGGAAGAGAGCTTCGGTGGGGAACTCCATGAGGAATAAGGTGGACTTGGCCAAGTGGCTAAGACTGAGTGTCAGAGGCTCAAACAACTTGGTGTTTGAGGTTTTGCCTGACAGCAGTCGACTGGCATAGATGCTGGTTCGACTGGTCCAAGTCGACTAGGGCTCGACTGGTGTAAGGCTAGGGTTTTGTGTTGGGCAGTCGACTGCCGAGGGATGACAGTCGACTGATGGGAGTGTCGCGAGCACAGAACGCTCCGTAGCCGACTAGGCAGTCGACTACTAGGTCACCAGTCGATTGATGGGCATCATCAGTCGACTAGTAGGTGATCCGTTGGAACTTATCCGACGTGGATCTGGCCGTTGTAAGACAACGACATGGGGGATCAATGATCGGGCCTTTGCGCGCGTCACTAGGCCGAGATGGAGGTTTTTGCCATGCCTTTTGTGAAGCTATTGGAGGGGAATTGCTGCTGCATTCCAGACCTTCAAGAGCCATCTAAAGCAAGCTACAAGAAAGCGATCAAAGCAATTGTGTAAAAGTTCTCTTTTGTATTGTCTTTGTATTTCTTCTTGTATTTCATATTACTTGTTGTAATAGCTTGTGAGAGGTTTCTCCACCTCCGACGTGTAGTCGAGAAGGAGTTTAGTTAGTGTCGTGCGCATAACTAGAGCTCGGTGAGCTCGCCCATGGAGTAGGAACCATTCGATTCCGAACCACGTATATGGTTGTGTATTGCTTGTGATTGTTATGTGTTGTTAGTATTATTATTATCATTGTTATTCTGCTGCACTAACAACAATGGTAGACAAGTAACGCAATGAGATCAAGCAAATTCCGTCATCAAACGATTGAGGGTTATTCACCCCCCCCCCTCTAGCCAGCCGATCGATCCCCTACATAAAATACTAAGATTTAAAATACCTAAGTGTTAAGCTCAAATTGTCATTTCTAAGATTAAATCCATTTTGCCTTAATACCAACTATCCACCTAGTGTGCCAAAAACCCAAAATGGCACACTATGACTTCTAAGACCTAATTGTGTCAATTTAATCAATTTTCAACTTCTCAAAGCACATTGGCACATCCTAAAGTGTCAACTCTACTATGGTTAGGTTAACTACCTATCCACTTAGGGTTAACACACCCTAACCCATCTAGCATGAATCGATCACGCTCCTAGGAACCCAATACCTATTGGAGCTCCTTGGGTTAACAAGGTATTCACTATGGATAACTTCCCTAGATACCTTCCTAATGACCCTTTTTGGCTTTGAAGCCTTAGTCATTTGGGTCTTTCCTAGATTAACCCTAGGGATTGCCTCCCTAGTAACCTTCTTAGTGACTACCTTAGATTTTCTTGAATTTTTAGCCACTAGACACATGTCATGGTTAATCTTAGGGATAACTTCCCTATTAACCTTAGTTTTTCTAGACCTACATTTAGTTCCATAATCAAATGGAACATTGTGGTAGGACTTAAGTTTGTAACCCAAACCTTTCTTGCCCTTAAACAGTTCTTGTCTCCTAGGTCCTAAATTTTGACCATTAGACCCCTTAATTGAATTTGTAATTCTTGCTAGGGTCTTCTCCAAATTTTCAATCCTTAGCCTCAAGACTTGGTTCTTTAATTCTAATTTTCCCAATTTTTATTTTTCATTAATCTTTTGGGAATAAGACTTCTTCTTAGGCATGTGTCTACCCTTCTTAGGGTTAATGCCTAAATTTTCTTTTATCCTTCTAATGGACTCCCTAGGTAAAATAGGTCTAGAATTGTTTGATCTAGATTTGTCCCTAGATAAATTAACATGCTTAGCACTTTAATAATAAAATCTATTATTTCTACTAGCATGCTTATGTTCATGGGCAATAGAAAGTGAATTAACATAATTTCTAGCATGCTTCTTAATCCTAGAGCTAGAAGGTGCATTAAAGTATACCTTAGGATTTGCTTTGGAAGCTCCCCCTACTTGTGTAGCTCCTTCTTGCCCTTCTTCTTCCCCCTAGGGAATTGGCTTCGGTAGTGTCCCCTTTGGTTGCATTTGAAGCACACAATGTGCTCTTTGCTTTTCTTAGCGAGGACTCCGGCATCCTTTGACTTTAGGTTGACTTTAGGTTGACTTTTGGTGTCGATGCTTTCTCCTTGGCCAATTTTGGGCATTTACTCTTGTAGTGACCTTTCTCCCTACACTCAAAGCAAATTATGTGATCTTTATTATTATGAATTGCATTTGAGTTACCTAGGATGGTGGAAGCCTCTTGATCTTCTCTTCTCCCAGATGTAGATGTTTCTTCTCATTCTTGCTCTGGGATTGAAGATTGCCTCTCCTCCCCCTCAATCCTAGAGGTGGAGGCTTCTTCCAATTCTTCAACATCCTCGGATGTTGGTGGCGATTCTTCCTCTTGAGTGTGGGAGGATGAATACTCTTCTTCGGCTTCCTTCTCTACTTGTGCCGGTTTAGAATTTTCGTGGAATCAGACCAATTTATTCAACAATTCTTTTGCATCCCTATATTCACCTAGTCTAGACAAAATAGTGTTAGGTATCAATTTTACTAGCATAATTGTTACCTTAACATTTGTCTTGAATTGTCGTCGTTGCTCCTCGGTCCATTTTGATTTTGTGATTAGCTTCCCTTCTTCATTCCTAGGCACTTCGAAACCATCTTCGATTGTTAGCATCATATCGAAATTGATTTCGAAGTATACCTCCATCTGTTTCTTCCACCAAAAGAATTTTCCTTCGAATTTTGGTGGTTGGATGTTGATGCCCGCCATTTTGGTTGATTGTCGCGGTGGTGAGTCTGATGACAACCTCCTCGCTCTTATATCACTTGTTGGAGGATTGTAACCCAGCTAGAAGGGGGTTAAATAGCCCAAATCATGCTCGATGAACTTTGATCGTGTTTGTCTCTACGATTCATGTTAGTGCAGCAGAAATATGAAATACAATACAAATATGGAGATGAAAACACAATCACACAAAATATGCAAGCAAATACGTGGTTCGGAATCTTAGAGTTCCTACTCCACATGGTGAGCTCAACGAGCTCGAGTGATGACCACACCACTACTCAAACTTCTTCTCGACAACACGTCGGAGGTGGAGAAACCTCGTACAAGCAATTATAATAGTAATATACACGATACAAGTGAATACAGAGACAATAAGAAATACAAGTAAAGAAACACTTTACAACACTTTGCTTTGAATGTTTTCTTGTTGCTTGCTTTGGTTTGCTCTAGAAGGTCTGGAATGCAGCAGCAATTCCCCTCCAAAATCTCCCAAAAAATGGTTGTGGAAATCCTCCCCAAGCTCCTCCTTTTATGCTTGTCTCGGGCTGATTCCACGCCCGGCAGTTGACTGTCATAAGCCCACAGTCGATTGCCCCTGTAGTCGTTGTGAGACAACGGCCTAATCCACGTTGGCATCCAGCCAATGGATACACTGATAATCGACTACCATTACTATCAGTCGGCTGCCAGCCATGGCAGTCGACTGCTGAAGCCATCAGTCGACTACCCAATGTTGGCAGTCGACTGTCATGGCATTCGACGCAGTTGAATGCTAGTCGACTCTCACCAGTCGACTGGGACATACCACCAGTCGACTATTATCGGGTAAAACCTCAAAAACAAGTTGTTTGAGTATCCGACCATTGGGTAAAACCTCAAACAATATGTTTGAGCATCCGACTCACCCTTAGCCAAGACCTAAGCCTTCTAGCCACCTCTACTAGCTTTCGTGCCTATCGGATCCCTCCAAATCGTCCATGACTTGTTCATCCATGCGCGGATCCCTCCAAGTCATCCATGACTTGTTCATCCATACACTAGCCTTCAGGTGCTTCCTTCGACAATTGTCATGCTCTCAGTGTCTATACCAAATGTCAAGTCCCCATAACTTGGACTTTCACCACCAAGGCTACACACTTGGACTTACATGGCCAAGGCTACACACTTGGACTTCCCATTGCCAATGCCAACCCATGTTGGACTTTCACTGCCAAGGCTACACACTTGGACTTACGTGGCCAAGGCTACACACTTGGTCTTCCCTTGCCAACTCCATGTTGGACTTCCAATGCTAAACCCCATGCTTGGACTTTCATCGCCAAGGCTACACACTTGGACTTACATGGCTAAGGCTATACACTTGTTCTTCCCATGACAATCACATGTCATATGTTTTGTCTATCATCAAAATACTGCTCGAGTCAAACTCGAGTCTGGTCAATCGTGACCTGGGCCAATTGCACCAACACCTCACGCCTATTGGATCCCTCCAAGTCATCCATGAATTGTTCATCCATACGCTACCCTTCAGGTGCATCCATCGGCTATTGTCATGCTAAGATGATCTACACCACCAAGGCACATTGGGCTTATGCTGCCAAGACACACGCTTGGACTTTACGCCATCAACCATTAGACTTATGCAGCCAAGACTCACACTTGGACTTTACACCACCAATATCAACCCTTGGACTTCCCTTGCCAACCCATATTGAACTTTCCAATTGCCAAGACTCAAGCTTGAACTTTTCCTTGCCAAAATCCATGCTTGGACTTTCCATGTCAACCCATGTTGGACTTTCCAATTGCTAAGACTCAAGCTTGGACTTTCCATGCCAAGTACTCAAGACTTGGACTTTACCATCGCTAAGACACATGCTTGGACTTTTCTATCATATGGTCAACCCCATGTCAACCATATAGTCAACTCATTATCAAACAATGGTCAACTCATTGTCAAACATCAAAACACAAACATCAAGACACTACTCGAGTCTGGTTAATCATGATCTGGGCCGATTGCACCAACAATCTCCCCCTTTTGATGTTTGACAAAAACCAAATACCTTTAAGTTAGAACACTAACTCGATCCAATCCTCTCAATTTTCCAAATTGGGAATTCTCAAATTCTCCCCCTTTTTGACATACATCAAAAGGCTCTCCCTAAGGGTTTCAATGTCTCATATCCCAATGAGATCTTACAATCTCCCCCTTGGTCCAAAAACATCTAGGATGCCTTCACTCTTCCTAGTGATAAGTCTCATATCACTAAAGAAAGGAAATCCTTCAAACTCTAAACTTTCTCCCAATTTTCTCCCTCACGAGGAAGAACACATCCATCATCTCATAATGGATAACCTCTCCCTAAAGGCTTGTTCCCCCTTAACCATTGCACCAACAATGTCCTTGGAGAGTCCCTAAGCCTATAGGAATACTAAACCCTCAAAATTAAGGTCAAAAGTTCAACCTTGAACTTTCACACACCTTAAAATTGATACACACTCTAAACAACTCTCCTAATCCAAATCCAATGGATTTTCACCCTTTATAATGCTTTCCAAAGCATATCCTAGGGTTATGAGCAGTTAGGGTAGCCTAACATAGCTGAAACATGGGCTAAACATCCTTGTTTACCTGAAATCATCGTTGTCAATCGACTCTGACAGTCACTAATCGACTGACCTTTACGGCAGTCAACTGCCATCCATGGCAGTCGACTGATTTCTACAAATATAGAAATCCAATTTTCAGAATTGAAATTATGAAAATCATAAGTAATTATACATAATATGAAAAATCACGAAATTTCATATGTCTAATACTTATGCCAAACATTATGGGTAAAAAATATTTGGAAAATAAAATACCTAAAAATTAGTGAGATTGATACAAAGTTCAAAAACAAGAAAAACTTCATTATTTTGAGTCTACTTTGTATCAACTTCATCAATGGTTCTATCAAAAGATAGAGCACACCAAGATTTTTCAAAATGATTTTGATTTTTTTTTAAAAACCTTATATTGAACCGTGGTCTATGGGCTTAATGCACATGACTTGTACATAACCTTTCCTCATGATTCATCCATGGTATAAGATGAGTTTGAGTTCATCTAGATGTAAAAACTATGCACCTTGAACTTAACTCATTTCCTAGCATCTCACATATGTCTAGGGTGTATCAATACACACACATGTCAATGTGATGTGAGATGTGGATTTTGTTTATCCTAAACTAAGGCCTCATGTATTTTTTAAGCAACACTACTTGATTCCCTTATACATGAGACTTCAAGTCATGCCATATGTCCTTAAATAAATTTTCATAACTGTTAAATGCATGAATTATGATTATGGCATAAATGATAACATAAATAAACATGTGTCAATAATCATGATGTCATGACATATGATTAAATCTAAATATGCATGACATAACGAAATAAACCCTAATCATGATCATGACATTTTATATGAATAAAAATAAGAATGATGTCATGACATGTTATATGGAAATCAAGGCATGGAAAATAAAATATAAGGCATAAGAATACCTAACTTTTAATATTAATTGTCATTTGTTAGAATTATGTTCATTTTGCCATATTACTACTTATCTACCAAGTGTGCCAAAAACTCAAAATAACACACTATGACCTCTAAAATTAGTTTGTGTCAATTTAATCAATTTATCAAACTTCTTAAATAATATTGGCACATCCTAAATTCTTTTAGGATTAAAATCAAATTCATTTCTAAGGTATCACATAACCTTGAAAATGTCCTAATGTGCCAACTTTGCTATGGTTGGGTTAACTACCCATCCAATCAAGGTTGACACATCCTAACCCATTTAGCGTGAATCGATCACGCTCCTAGGAACCCAATACCTATTGGAGCTCCTTGTGTTTACTAGGTATTCCTTAGGAATAACTTCCCTAGATACTCTCCTAATGCCCCTCCTAGGCTTAGAAGCCTTGGTCATTTGGGTCTTGTCTAGGTTAACTCTGATAGAACTGGTAACTACGCAAGAGAGTGAGATATATGTTTTTTTTTTAATTTTCAAATCTAAAGACACAGCAAAAAATTCAAAGACAACCTGATCACACACAGAGCACAAAAAACACAGCACCAAACACACAACACGACGCAGTCGATTTTACTTGGTTCACATCTCTGTCCTAGACCTGCTAGTCCAAGGCCTACCTCTATCTTTTCTCCTTTTTGAATAATTCTTCAAAGGTGGAGAAACCACTTAAATCAACTTACAACTTTTAGACTCTCTAGATATGAAATTAATATAGGAATCTGAATGAGCCGATAAGCAATAGCTAAACATAGAACCTTGACAAATATACAATTCTAGACAATCATAAATAGAAAGCAGTGAAACAAATCCAACAAACGAAACCTTTAACCTTTACAACTGAGACGAAGAAGTAGCGAGATGATCACAAGTGCAGCAATGGTCCCAGCCGCCAGGTTGATAGAAATCCAGCCGAGCAAAAAGTTTACAACAGAAGGAGCAATGAGCATAGCTTTCCTCAGGCGAGCAATCGACCACGGGTAAGAAACCCAGATGTAGAATCGTTGTCAATCAATTAGTAGAAGGAAGAACCAGAGCATTGTGAGAAAATCACCAGAAACAACAGAGTTAGATCTTTTTCATTGTGTATCGAACAGAACACCACGCCATTTTTTATGCACAAACCCTAATCCCACGATCCTTGTTTTATCCTCCAATCACCAAATCACATGCACTTCATGAAGCTTGGAAAATGTCCTCGATTCAAGGTGTTTCGTCAGCCATTTGAGCGAGAACTTGTAAAAGTCATAGATGCAGAAAAACAGATAGAATTTGCTCTCCAGAATCGAGAACTTGCTTCCCACAAGTCGAGGCGCCAATTGAGCGCGCCTTGCATCTGTGCATTTCTATGAAGGGCTAGTCGAGGCACCACCTCGACTGCATAGGTCAAAACACAGGTTTGTTCTGCTACAGTTGAGGTGTCAGTTGAGCTAGCCTCGCTTCTATCCGTAACTACCCAGGACCAGTTGAGGCGTCACCTCGACTGCACTAGTCGAACCCATTAAGATTCACAAGATTGTCCTGCCTCAGTCAAGGCACTAGGTGAGTGTGGCTTGCGTCTGTATCCTTCAGCTCAGGATTAGTCGAGGCACCTCCTTGACTGTGACTCATCCTGCAACAGTCGAGCTTCAACTCCCACCGCTGACCGCTAAACAAGATCAGTTGAGGTGCTGCCTTGACTGTTCCGGAGCAATCGAGGTGTCGGCTCGACTGTACCTTGCTGACGATAATTTTCTCCACCTGATGAAAGTAGTAAGGGCAAAAATTGAGGTGTCAACTCATTGTTGTCCTTAAGACCCATTGTTTCAGTCAGCTCTAAGACTGAAACATGCCTAGTAAAGACTCTACCCCGAGACCCTTTACTTGCCAAGACTCTGACCATCAGCCATTCTTGGACCTTTCACCTTGCCACTCCCGCAAGGAATTTCTACTGCCAAGGAATCACCCCTCTTGGATTTTTCACCTTGCACCCCCGTAAGAAATTTCCAGCTGCCAAGGAATTAACCATCTTGGACTTTTCACTAAGGTCCACCCTTGGATTTCTCACCTGCCAAGGAATTAACCATCTTGGACTTTTCACCAAGGTCCTCCCTTGGATTTCTCACCTGCTAAGGAATTAACCATCTTGGACTTTTCACCAAGGTTCACCCTTGAATTTCTCACCTGCCAAGGAATTAACCATCTTGGACTTTTCACCAAGGTCCACCCTTGGATTTCTCACACTTACTTAAACCTTTGTCAAACACCAAAACATAACTTGGAGCTTTCAGCTCCAACAGTCTCCCCCTTTTTTATTTTTGACAATGCATTTAAGTTTAGGTCACTCTACCCAAGTTTGGGTCACATATTAGAGAAGTGAAAATATAAATTAGATAGCCCCATTAAAGTCAGACTATAAATCAGATCAACGCAGGTCCACCCTACTTTAGTCAAGCTAAACTATAAACACTCTCTCTTCCCCCTTTGGCAAACACAAAAATGATTTCATAATCAAGAATACTAGATCAGACCACCATATATCAAACATATTTAGTCATATTATAGTAAATCAGACATCAATTGAGGTTACATATAGACACTTCAAATCCTCCCCCTTAATACTATCTGCATTTTTAGTTTTAGGTTTTGACACCACCTACCTTTTCGACTCATTTTACTGTAAGTTTACTGATGTTCAAGCTTTCTCAAGCCTTCTCTAGTGTTAGAGGTGGTAAGAAATCCAAAGATAGTTCAGTTGAGCCTCTGGTCGAGGCCTTCAGGCTTTTGGAGGTGTGCAGTTGAGTGCCCAGTCGAGGTATACTCGACTCTGTGAGACTGCATTGTAAGCAGTTGAGCTGCTGGTCGAGTTTCACTCGACTCTGTGAGGCAGCGAGGGGTATCAATCGAGGTTGCACCTCGACTAGAAGCTCAGTCAAGCTCCTAGTTGAGAACACCTCAATTCTGTTTGGTCTGAACCAAAGCCCAGTCGAGGCACTGGCTCGACTGTTCTCTAATAAATGAAACTGTGCAGTTTTTAGACCCAACTTCAGAAACCCACAGTAAATTCCAAAAAATGCAATAAATCTTGAAATTTTGCATGTAGAATTCTAACATCATGCTTCTACAGTGAAAATATATGAAAATTAAAATATCTAGGATTTCTCCCAATTGATACACTTTTCAAAAACTCTGAAAATAAGTGTGTTTGTGCTTCTTTATACTTGTATCAACACTTCACTAGTGATTCCTATCCCTAGATAGAGTTCTCCATAGTGAAAAGAATATGTTCCAAAATGTTCTAAGAAATTATCCTTAGGATGACAATGGTTTTAAAAGATCCAACCAATTTTACTTGGTTGGAATGTCCAATTATGATCTTCGAACCAAGTGCACATGAGTTATGCACTGGTCTTCCCCATAATTAGTCAAATTAATGATCGTTATCTCAATAACCTCCTTACTCAAAGATCGCAATGAGCACATCGAGTAAGTTGGTTATACCTAAACATCTCACCCCACCAACTAGCAATACAAAATAGTTTTTGTTAAACCTACAATTTGTGTGAGATGCTTCCCAAGTTATCCTGATTTTCCCAATCTCTTGTTGTTATGGTGAGTTAGTCCTAATGATCATGGAAAGGTTTAATCCTCACTCAATGACACACATGCTTAATTCCCTTCTCAAATGGCTAAATTCCTTTTCAGGGAGTGGTTTAGTGAAGATATCAGCTAGGTTAGACTTCGACTCAACATAATTGAGTACAACATCTCCCTTAGCCACATTATCTCTAATGAAGTGATGTCTCACTTCAATGTGCTTCATTCTAGAATGGTGGACAAGATTCTTTGTCAAATTAATGTTGCTCAAGTTGTCACACAACACTTCTACATTCTTGTATGACAACCCATAGTCATCTAATGTATGAGTCATCCACAACAACTGTGACACACTCTCTCCCATGGCTATGTACTCAACCTCGGTGGTGGAGAGAGCAACACAATGTTGCTTCCGACTCGACCAACTCACTAGTGACGAACCTAGGAACTGACATCCCCCACTCGTACTCTTCCTATCTAACTTACACCCAGCATAGTCAGAGTGAGTGTAGCCAACCAAATCAAATGATTCAGTGCGAGAATACCATAAGCCAACCCTAATAGTGCCTTTAAGATATCTCATTATTCTTTTCACAACACTTAGATGAGACTCCTTGGCACATGCCTGATACCTAGCACACACACCCACAACATATAAAATATCAGGTCGACTCGCTGTGAGATACAGTAGACTCCCTATCACACTTCTATAATATTTCAGATCCATAGATTTCCCTTCTTCATCACTTCCTAGATTTGTGTTTTGTGCCATGGGGGTAGATAACTCCTTCGAATTCTCCATATTAAATTTCTTTAGAAGATTTATGGCATACCTAGACTGATGAACATATATACCTTC
This sequence comes from Wurfbainia villosa, assembly GCA_025175895.1. Lineage (NCBI taxonomy): Eukaryota > Viridiplantae > Streptophyta > Magnoliopsida > Zingiberales > Zingiberaceae > Wurfbainia > Wurfbainia villosa. Next base: position 74,113,029 of record CM045994.1, on the reverse strand, counting down.
CTTAGTTGTTTGATATCAAGTCCAAGAAAGAATGTCAATTCTCCCACTGGACTTATCTCAAACTCACTCTCCATGTGTTCTATAAACTCATTCAAATAATCCTTATTATTCGAGCCATAGATTATGTCATCGACATAAACCTGGGCCACAAAAATGTTCTCACCATCTCTTTTCAGAAATAGTGTGGGATCTATCTGACCTCTTCTCAACCCTTTCTCTACAAGAAATGTGGACAACCTTTTCGTACCAGGCACGAGGTGCTTGTTTCAGCCCATAAAGAGCCTTTTTTAGTTTATACACGTGTTCCGAAAACTCTATACTCTCAAATCCTAGTGGTTGTTCAACATACACCTATTCCTTAATTACCCCATTCAAGAAGGCAGACTTCACCTCCATTTGATAGAGTTTGAAGCCTTTGTATGTAGCAAAAGCTAGCATCATCCTTATAGACTCTAGTCAGGCTATTGAGGCATAGGTCTCTTCATAATCTAACCCCTCAATCTGATTATATCCTTTGGCGACTAACCTTGTCTTATTTCTGATTATCTCTCCCTTATGATTCATCTTATTCTTAAACACGCATCTGGTACCAATTACAGAAACTTTTCCCGATCTTAAAACTAAGTGCCACACTTGGCTTCTTTCAAATTGTCCTAGCTCATCTTGCATTGCCAAGACCCAATCAGGATCAAGCAAAGCCTCTTCTACAACCCTGGGTTCGATTTCTAAGATCAACGCAACTTCAACTCCTTCATTCCTAAAGGATGATCTGGTCCTCACCCCTTGTTGAAGTTCTCTTATGATCTGATCTTGGAGATGACCACTAATTGTCCTAATGGATCTTGGTGCTTAAGACATTTCAAGTACTTGGTCGTTTGATACATCTTCAAGCAATGGCCCTTGTATCCTAAACTTTTCTTCATCAGACTCAATCTTAGCTCCCCCTACTTCAGTGTTTTCATATAATCTAATCTTCTCCATTCCAAACTTAATTTCTTCGTCAATTTCTCGAGTATCGCCAGATTTTTCATCTTCCTCAAATACAACATTTGGTGACTCTTCTATCAATTTTGACTTCTTGTTATACACTCTATATGCCTTGCTAATAGAAGAATACCCTACAAGAATACCTTCATCAGCTTTAGCTGCAAACTTACCTAGATGATCTTTAGTATTTAGAATGAACACTTTGCAACCAAACACCATAAGATGCTTGATGTAGGTGGTTTCCCGAACCATAGCTCATATGATGTTTTTCCTAAAAGCCTATGTATCAATACCCTATTCTGAACATAACAGGTTGTGCTTACGGCTTCGGCCCACAAGTAGCTTGGAAGAGCATACTCATGAAACATGCTTCTTGCTACTTCTTGCAAGGCCTGATTTTTCCTTTCCACAACACCATTCTGTTGGGGTGTTCTTGGAATAGAAAACTCATGTCTATACCCCCTTTCTAAACAATAGTCCTTAAATCGAGCATTTTGGAACTCCCCTCCATGACCACTCCTAAGGGTTTTAATGGTTGTGTTTTTCTCATTTTCAACTCTTTTACTAAAAGAAATAAAAATCTCTATTGTCTCATCCTTATGTTTTAAGAAAAAGGTCCAAGCATATCTTGTATAATCATCAATAATAACCAAACAATATCTACTACCATTCAAGGATTTAACATTGCTACAATCAAACAAGTCTAGATGCAACAAATCTAAAGCAGTAGAGGTACTTACAATATTCTTGGTCTTATGTGATGCCCTCATTTGCTTACCTTTTTGACAGGAATCACACAACCTGTCATTTTGGAACTTTAGTAGTGGCAACCCCCTTACAAGTTCCTTGTTAGCTAGTCTCCTCAAATTCTTCAAGTTGACATGTGCAAGCCTTTTATGCCATAGCCAGGATTCATCTATTCTAGACATAAGACACTTGGTAGATACATTAGTAGCATTGTCAAAATACACATGATATATATTTTCCTTCCTAACTCCTACTAACATGGTAGAACCTGAAATATTGTATTTCACTAGACACTGAGTTGAATTGAATTCAACTCTGTATCCAGCATCATACAACTGACTTACACTTAACAAATTAAAAGACATGTTTTTAACAAGAAGTACATTTCTAATCATAAAATGTTCCGAGATACAAATATTCCCTATTCCTATCACTTTTAACCTGCCACTATTACCGAACGAAACAGTACCTCTGTTCTTATTCTGCAATGAAGAAAACAGTGATAAGTCCTCGGTCATGTGCTTGGAGCATCCACTGTCTACAAACTAGGTTGATGGATACTCCCCCTTAATCGATGCCTGTTAGACACGAAAGATAAAGGACTTTGGAACCCAAATATTGGGTCAATTAGCTTCCAAAACATACTTCCTAGGAATCCATGCCTTAGCCGTTTTAATCTTCCTACCATAATTTCTAGAAAGTAAGGAAATGAAACTAAGTTCTTGTTGTTTAGGTTTATAACCTATCCCAGCTTTGTTATAAACACCCCATTGTGATTCTAAAATCATATTCAATGTCTAAGAGCTAGAGGTGAATTTCTCAAGAGTACACTTGAGATCGTTCACCTGTGCTTTCAGAGAGTTGTTTTTATCCATAAGCTTAACAAATTCAGGAGAGTTGGCACTAGCTTCTACCGCATGCTCCTTATCGTTCTTTAATTGTCCTACTTCAGATTTTAACAATTTAACCTTAGCCTTGGATTTACCTAACATATCAATTAAATAACCAATTGTCTTATAGCAATCTACGAGTTCAGAGGTTACCTCGTCATCTTCCGAAGATGATGAATTTGAGTCTGACTCTGACTCTGACCTTCTGCTTTCTGATTCTGTCCTAGAGTCCTCCAATGCCATCAGAGCAGCATGGTCTACCAGTCTTCTCTTCCTTGTCCTCTTCCGATGACCCGGATGAGGATTTATCCCACATAGCTCTCAAAGCTTTCCTTCTTCTCCTCTTTTCTTCCTTCTTCTTGAGCCGAGGAAACTCATTTCTGAAGTGTCCTTTCTTGCTGCACTCATAGCAAACTATGTTAGTTTTATCAATCGTATTATCAACTGCCTTACCTTTCTTTCTGTTAAATCTTCTACTCCTCATCATCATTCTCCTCACAAAGTTGGCCACCTCGTTGGATGAGGACTCATCGTCTCCATCAGATTCGGTAGAAGAGGACGACGACAGCTCCTTCTTCTTCTTCCCTTCCTTATTTTGATCATCTACAAGAAAAGTCATACCCTTCTCTTTTTGACCTTTATTAGCCTGTTCATGCAATTCCATTTCACAAAACAACTCATCTATTTTAATAGTTGACAAGTCCCTTGATACCTTATAGGCATCCACCATAGATGACCATAAGGCATTTCGGGGAAACAACTTAAGAACGTACCTAACCAAATCCTAGTTCTCAACACTCTCTCCAATAGAGTGGAGACCATTCAATAGCTCCTTGAATCTTCCATGAAGCTCACTGACAAATTCAGTGTCCTTCATAGAAAAGTTCTGGAGTTGACTTAGGCACAAATCCCTCTTGGCTATACGAGAGTCCCTAGTACCCTTGTGCAGCTCAAGTAGTTTGTTCCATAAGTCATGCGCACTGCTGAAAGGCCCAATTTTATTCAATTGCTCCTTTGTTAGACCGCATTGTAAGGTTACAGTGGATTTAGCATTAGCCTATGCTTTGCGCTTTTGCTCATTCATGTTGGTGCAGTAGGCACCTAAGTCAAACCTGAGTTTTGATTTTAGCAAATGATACAAAGTTAAGCTCATGTTGTTATCTCACGAGCTGAATCGAGTGTGCAGAAGATTGCTATAGCTGGAGCTGAAGGCTAGCGACACCCGGAGGAAGCCGCGGTGGTCGGGCGACACTCGAGTGACTTCGGAGGGAGCCGAAGGAATCGAGTGGAAGGCCGGAAGCAAAAGCAACAAGTAAGTATCGAGGTAAGCTCGTGTGTGCAAGCGTAAGTGAGGTCGTATCCTCGTTACGGGGATGATCTTAAGCATAGATCCGACCAAAGACATCCTATAGATGGTCTAGGTCGATCGACGGCGACGAAATTATGTTTTGTTGAGCTAACTTTGACTTGCGAAGCATCACGATCGCTACTGAGGACTCGATCGCCAGCCAATCGCCGATCGCCGGAGGTCAAGACTGACCGATGTTGCCATCCCGATCGATGATGGCCATCAGTCGACTGATGGTCAATGATCAGATTCGAGGAGTCAAGGCTTATCACCCCATTTCAAGGAGTTTTTGTGTCCATTTGTGATTGGTTGAAGACCCATTCGATGAGGGGCTCAAAGGCTATAAAAGGAGGGCTTGTCTTAGGGTTTTTGATCAATTAAAAAGCTTCCGACTCTCAGACATCCCTACGACGGCGTTGCGAGACGACGACTAGAGCTTCAACCTCCATCCTTCAAGTCGCTTAACGAAAGTTTGAATCATATTTCAGTTTATAAGTTGTTCTTATTTCGAGCTTTAAATCATATCAAGGAGAGGGGGAGTGTCCCTCTACCTTGAGCTTTTATCATCTTGTGTATCCGTCTAACTCCTACCTCCAACGAGGAGGAGCTTTTTAGTAGTTTGCCCTCCGTACGTGGTCAAGGACCACTAGGGCCTTGGAGTAGTAGCCTTCGGCTACGAACCAAGTAAAACCTTTGTGTCTATTGTCTCTTTTATTTTTTTGTTTATCTTTCCGCTGCATATAAGTTTTTTTTAAAACAAATTCGTACGAAAAATTTCTATCGCTATTCACCCCCCCCCTCTAGCGATCCGATCGATCCAACAATTGGTATCAGAGCCGGGGGCGCTTAGATTTGGTGAAACCACCAATCTAACATTTTTTTTACAGATTTGTTTTTCGTTCGTTTAAATTTTTCTCCCGCACTACTAATCCAAGACGAAGTCTTGGTACTCTTCGTTTGGTTTTGTTTTGCAAGTATTCACTTTTGGAGTAGCCGACGGTCAAACGGGCATAACTTTTCGTACAAGTTGACCCATGACACGGTCTACCTACCAAATCGAAGCCCTCGCAGAGATCTACACTTCTTATGGGGGTTTACCCCCATAACAAGTTGTTTTCATCCTCAAAAATCAACGTTTAGTAGCCTTTCAGGGACATCAAAGGTTGTGAGTACTTACTTTTTATTTAGTTTCTTATTTCTTTGCTTAACTTTCTATTTTTCGTTTGTTTCTTTTTATTTCCCACACTACTAATCCAAGACGCAAGTCTTGGTACTTTCGTGTGTTTTTGTCGTTGCTAGGTCTTCTTTTTATTCTCCTTGTTTTTTGTTCTAATGGCCCATCTCGAGGGTTTTAGCACCGTCCGACCTCCGTTTTACAACGGAGATGATTTCCGCTACTGGAAAGGTCGGATGGAATGCTTTCTCAAAACCCAAATCGAGATGTGGATCATAATCCAAATGGGTTTCACACTTCCGACTAATGAAGTGGGTGACTCCTTGGATTATGATCAATGAACCATTGCAACAAAACGACAAGTCGAAGCCGATGCCAAGGCAACACAAATCCTCCAATGCGGCTTGTCCAAGGAGGAGTTAAATTGCGTCGGCCCCTTCATAAGTGCAAAAGATCTTTGGACAAAACTAGTGGAGCTACACGAAGGGACCGATGAAGCCAAGGTATGTAAGTGCGACCTTTTATTCAATAAATTATATAATCTAAAAATGCAGGAACACGAGTCCGCAACGCAACTTCACGCCCGAGTCCAGGACATCGTCAACAACCTACACGCAATCGGGCAAAAGGTCGAAAACCGCGACCTTATAAGGTATGTTCTAAACTCTTTTCCGAGGACTACCTTGTGGGCATCCATGGTCGACGCCTACAAGGTCTCCAAGGACCTTTCTAAAGTTAGAATAGACGAATTATTCTCAGATTTCGAATTACATGAGCAGTCCAACTCGGAACCTGAGAGGGGTATAGCCTTGTTTGCAGGTTCAAAGAAGAAGAAAATCGCAAGCAAGCCACCACCAACCGAGGAGGAAGACGAGTCCGAAGAAGAAGTTGACCCGGAGTTGACTGCCGAACTAATGAACCTAGCTCGAAGGATAGCAAAGGGACGAAAGCTAACCACGACTCGACCCAACCAAGGTAAGCCTAAAAGTTCTAATATTAGGTGTTATGAGTGTAACAGGTTTGGACATATCAAGTCTGAGTGCCCCAAGCTCAACCACCAAGCACCTAAGCACAAGAAGGCCCTCAACGCGACATGGGAAGAAGCGTCATCCGAAGAAGACGAAGACCACGTCTTCATGGCGAAATCGATTGAGTCAGACACGGAGACCGAACCTGAACTTGAGTCAGAACCTGAGGATGACTCGGACTACGAAGCTACCTTCAAGTCAAGCCACGGATATGCATCCGGTTCAAAAGATACCCTTAAAGTGAGTCGAACTTTATTTAATACTTTACATAATACGGTTAGGTTTTTGTCTAGGAAATTAGTTAAGTCCGAGTCCAAGGTCGAGACCCTGGTTGAGGAGGTCAAACTCCTCAAACACAAGGTCTCCCTAACCTCTTCGACTAGTCAAGTTCGAGAAGAGGACCCAACTCGAGCTGAAAAGCTCGTTGAGAACTCTCTCTTGAAAAGTCAAGTTGAAGATCTTAGGAACACGTTGGAAAGGTTCACTTCGGGATCCAAAGGACTTGACCTCCTACTTGGATCTCAAAGGGCCGTGTACAACAAGGCTGGACTAGGGTTTAACTCAAACATGACTAATAGGTCGTATATGTCGATTGTAAGTCGACATAGGAAACATGTCCAAGCATGGGTCCCTAAGAACTTTTTGATTTCAACTCTAGGATCCAACCCGTACTGGGTTCCCAAGGACTAAATCCACTATGTGGATAGACCGAACCGATTCAACGGTCTAGGGGGAGCCAGTACAAAACATGTTTGTGCTTTAACTTAGAAATTGCATGCTTAGAATTTTTTTTTAAAACTTGTGAACTCACTTAGAACACGTACATAACCAACTAAAATCCTTCGAAAAGATTGAGCCTCGGGGAGCCTCTTTTCAAAAATAACCAGTTAGACTAGGAAATAGTCTTAGGTGAGTCAAGTCATCATTTTCTTGAAAATGGCTTTGTCTAAGGAAGTGGTCGATGATCCGATAAAAGAAGGCCCCTGTGCCTCGCCACGACCTGGAAGCCATGATCTTGAAAAGGTAAACTTGACAAGCCTAGGGTCAAATCCAAATCTAACATAAAATTACTTGAACCTAAATGCACTTAATCAACTTCATTGGAAGTCATCTAACAAGAACATATAGGATTAACATGTTTTGATCATGTAGACATGGGTGAGATGATTTAGGTTAATAATATTCAACCAATTTTTAATAAATCCAATATCTGATCCAACTACCTTGCGTGTAGGATCAATGGATGTTGGACAGTGGTTGCTCCCGACACATGACCGGGGATCAACTCAAGTTTTCGAAGCTTCGATTCAAACGACAAGGATCGGTAGCCTTCGGAAATAACGGCAAGCTCAAAATCATCGGATCAGGTGATATTGAGCTCAATTCAAATTTTGTTATTCAAAATGTTTTATTAGTAGAAAATTTTCAATATAATTTACTTAGTGTAAGCCAATTGTGTGATAATAACTATAAGGTCATATTTCTAGAAAATGAATGCGTAATTAATACAAACGAAACCTCTAAAACAATTCTTAAAGGGACTAGAAATAACAACATTTACACTATCAACTTAACTAACTCCTCAACTAAGTGTCTTATGACACGGCAAGAGGAATCGTGGTTGTGGCACCGACGACTCGGTCACTCACACCAAAGACTCATCCACAAGATGAGTCAAAGTGATTTAGTCAGAGGTTTGCCTAACCTCAACAACTTGGATAATAAAATATGTAATGCTTGTCAACAAGGTAAACAATCTAGGATACAACATCAACTAACTAGTCAAGAACGAACCAAAAGTGTTCTTGAGCTCCTACACATGGATCTATTTGATTCACACGGAGCTAAGTCACTTAACGGAAGTAAATTCTGCTTAGTCATAATTGACGACTACTCCAGGTTTACCTGGGTCAGGTTCATCAAACATAAAAATGATACCCTAGATCAATTAATCAATCTATTCAAATTAATCGAGAATCAAAAAAACCTTAAGGTTAAAAGACTTAGAAGCGATCATGGTGGTGAATTCGAAAATCAAAGGTTCACCGACTTCTGTAACCTAAACGGATACCACCATGAATTCTCTTGCCCTAGGACCCCTCAACAAAATGGCCTAGTGGAGCGGAAAAACCGAACTCTACAAGAAGCCGCTAGGACCATGTTGAACGAATATGACCTACCTGATAGGTTTTGGGCAGAAGCCGTTAGCACGGCTTGCTATGTCCAGAATAGGATCCTTATGGTAAAGAGGCACCTTAAGACCTCGTATGAGATTTATCGCAATAAAGTACCCAACATAAGTACTTTAGAGTATTTGGATGTAAAGTACATATCTTAAACACTAAGAACCACCTAGGGAAATTCAAATCCAAAACCTCCACCGGAATCTTCTTAGGATACTCAACCACGAGTAGGGCCTATAGGGTATATAACCACGATACCCTTAAAGTCGAAGAGACTATTAATGTAGTGTTTGATGAAGTACCCGAACCTACAAAACCCTTAATGACCCCAAGTGTTGAGCCCACTGATACCAAACTCGTCTCCGACCCTGAGATCGAGTCTAATCCACATCAACGAACTTCTCTTGTCGACCAAGTGACAAGTGATCTGAGTCAAACTAGTGTTCAACCAAGTCACCCCATTGATCAAGCATTAGGTGACACAAACCCAACCCAATCTAGGATTCAGACTGACCACCCTATCGATCAAGTGATAGGAGATCCTAATCTAGGAGTTCGAACTAGAGCATCCTATAGGAACCTTAGTCAAATTTCCTTAATCTCAAAGATAGAACCCAAATCAATTGAACAAGCTCTTCTTGATCCCGATTGGATTATTGCAATGCAAGAAGAGCTAGCTCAATTTACTAGGAATGAAGTGTGGGAATTAGTACCACCACCTAAAGACAAAACGATAATTGGAACAAGGTGGGTGTTTCGAAATAAGCTTGATGATAAAGGTGAAGTAGTTAGAAACAAGGCTAGGTTAGTCGCCAAAGGGTTTATTCAAGTCGAAGGCTTAGATTACGACGAAACCTATACCCCAGTAGCTAGACTCGAATCCATTCGAATGTTGCTAGCTTATGCCGCACATCGCGGATTTAAGCTGTTTCAAATGGATGTTAAGTCGGCATTCCAAAATGAATACATTAAAGAAGAAGTTTATGTTAGCCCCGGATTCGAAAATCTAGATAAACCCGACCATGTTCTAAAACTTAAGAAAGCTCTCTATGGACTTAAACAAGCTCCTCGAGCTTGGTACGAGAGACTTTCAATCCATCTTAAGTCAAAAGGGTTTAACCAAGGCTTAGTTGACCCAACTCTCTTCGTAAAAACCTTAGGTAAAGAAATATTCATAGCTCAAATTTACGTAGACGATATAATTTTTGGAACCTCTAACTCAGCCTTACTAAATGAGTTCGTTTCACTTATGGAAAGTGAGTTCGAAATGAACTTGGTAGGCGAGTTAAGTTTCTTTTTAGGTCTACAAAATAAACAAACTAAGGATGGTATATACCTATATCAACAAAAATACACTAAGGAGTTAATTAAAAGATTTGGAATGCAAGACGCTAAGATAATAAACACCCCAATGGCGATTAATGTTAACATAGGAGAAGACCTAGAAAGTAAGTCCATTGACTTAAAGTACTATAGGAGCGCGATAGGAAGTCTCCTATACTTAATCTAGTCGACCCGACATCCTATTCGCAGAAGTATGTGCGCTGTGTTTCAAACTGCGCAAGGAGTCTCACCTAACTCTAGTCAAGCGTATCCTTAGATATCTAAAGGGTACACTTAATGTCGGTATTTGGTATCCTAGATCTACCGAGTTCGAACTAACCGGCTACTCGATTCGGACTATGGAGAGTAAGCTCGATAGAAAGAGTACGAGTGGTTGTTGTCAACTTCTCGGCTCGAGTCTAGTGAGTTGGTGCAGTAGGAAGCAACACTGTGTTGCTTTATCTACCACCGAAGCCGAATATATCGCGATGGGTGAGTGTGTCACACAGCTTCTTTCGATGAAGCACACTCTCCGCGACTTTAAGTTAGACTTTACGAATACTAAACTTCACGTAGATAACATTAGTTCAATTAATCTTACAAAGAATCCGATATGTCACTCTAGGACCAAACATATAGAGGTCAAACACCATTTCATTCGAGAACATGTGGCCAACGGAGCCATACAACTCGAATACGTCGAATCGAAGTCTAACTTGGCAGACCTATTTACTAAACCCCTACCCGAAGCCGAATTTAGTCTATTAAGATGAAAATTGGGCATGTGTGTAGTAGAATAGGAACTTGCAAATTATATTTTCTTACTACTATTTCTTAAATTTTCATTTTTATGGAACTAGCATAGGACATACCTTAGATATCATGCACCTATGATTTAAGGAGCCAATACATCTCACAACACATAGGACTAATGTGTTTGTGTACTTAGCCACATAGATGGGCGTGAGATGTTAGGACCTTACTCCTGGTTCCAGATGTAGAGCTAGTGCATCGCTATGAACCACGGAGTATAATCATACATACTAACCGACTCTGACCAGGACTGGTTGATCCTTCATATCAATCAAGCCAAATATGAGTCGAATATTTTATAGATGAACTTATTTTCAGTATATTATTTTCAAAATAATATGGAACATGCTTGGACTTTAAAATTAAAACTTATTCCACACACACCCTCACTCTTTTCGATAAATGGCAAAAGGGGGAGAAAAAGGCCAAAGTTAAGGGATCATTTTTTTTATGGCCAAGGCTTACTTAACTTTAAGTTAACAAAACAAGTTAAGGGAACTCTTAACTTAAACACATTTAGTTAACTTGTTTTCGTCAACAATACAAAAAAAATAATAAATAGTAATTAACTCTAAGTTAACTTGTTAACAAAATGGAAGTAAAGGCCAAGGTTAAGAAATTAATTTTTTGATTTCTTAACTTAAAACTTATTTTAAACACATTTTTTTTGTAGCAAATATCAAGGGGGAGAGTTAAAACTCTTTCTCAAGTACTCACCCTCGGTCAAGGGGGAGGATTCCTTAAGGGGGAGCACTTGAAAAAGAGTTATTATATACTCCTACACATTCATGCATATCACTTGCTCATTTTACTTAATGCACTTAATTTGTCTTTCTTAACTTTGTATGTGGGTTTGCCATAAATCAAAAAGGGGAAGATTATTGGTGCAGTAGGCACCTAAGTCAAACCTGAGTTTTGATTTTAGCAAATGATACAAAGTTAAGCTCATGTTGTTATCTCACGAGCTGAATCGAGTGTGCAGAAGATTGCTATAGCTGGAGCTGAAGGCTAGCGACACCCGGAGGAAGTCGCCGTGGTCAGGCGACACTCGAGTGACTTCGAAGGGAGCCGAAGGAATCGAGTGGAAGGCCGGAAGCAAAAGCAACAAGTAAGTATCGAGGTAAGCTCGTGTGTGCGAGCATAAGTGAGGTTGTATCCTCGTTACGGGGATGATCTTAAGCATAGATCCGACCAAAGACATCCTATAGATGGTCTAGGTCGAGATCGGACGGTCGACGACCGTCGAAATTATGTTTTTGTTGAGCTAACTTTGACTTGCAGCAAGCATCGGCCGACCGCGCACTTGGAGGACTCATCGCCGCCAATCGCCGATCGTCGAAGGTCATCACTCGATTGATGCTGCCATCAGTCGACTGATGATGGCCATCAGTCGACTGATGGTCAATGATCAGATTCAAGGAGTCAAGGCTTATCACCCCATTTCAAGGAGTTTTTGTATCCATTTGTGATTGGTTGAAGACTCATTCGATGAGGGGCTCAAAGGCTATAAAAGGAGGGTTTGTCTTAGGGTTTTTGATCAATTAAAAAGCTTCCAAGTGCTTCCGATACGCTCCGACTCTCCGACATCCCTACGACGAAGCGCTGCCGAGACGACGACTAGAGCTTCAACCTCCATCCTTTGAAGTCGTCGGTAACGAAAGTTTGAATCATATTTCAGTTTATAAGTTGTTCTTATTTCAAGCTTTAAATCATATCAAGGAGAGGGGGAGTGTCCCTCTACCTTGAGCTTTTATCATCTTGTGTATCCGTCTAACTCCTACCTCCAACGAGGAGGAGCTTGTTAGTAGTTTGCCCTCCGTACGTGGTCAAGGACCACTAGGGCCTTGGAGTAGTAGCCTTCGGCTACGAACCAAGTAAAACCTTTGTGTCTATTGTCTCTTTTATTTTTTTGTTTATCTTTCCGCTGCATATAAGTTTTTTTTAAAACAAATTCGTACGAAAAATTTCTATCGCTATTCACCCCCCCCTCTAGCGATCCGATCGATCCAACAGTTCATCCAATGAGCAGACTCCAAGACTTTAATAGTGTCATCTACCGGAGTAACGAAGCCCTCCGTGATGGAGAACCACATTTCTATCTCAGTCATGAGATAGTACTCCATCCGACTCTTCCAGTATTAGAAGTTAGTTCCATCGAAAAATGGAGGTCGATTTGTCCTAAAACCCTCTTGCATGACTACTACTCTAAGGTTGTTAGACCCGGTAATTAGAGCCCTGGCTCTGATACCACTTGATAGGACCGGTAACTACACAAGAGAGGGGAGGGTATATGTTTTTTTTTATTTTCAAATCCAAAGACACAGCAGAAAATTAAAAGACAACCTGATCACACACACAGCACAACAAACACAACACCCAACACACAACATGACGCAATCAATTTTACTTGATTCACAGCTCTCTCCCAGAGATGCTAGTCCAAGGCCTACCTCTATCTTTTCTCCTTTTTGAAGAATTCTTCGAAGGTGGAGAAACCTCTTAAATCAACTTACTACTTTCAAACTCTCTAGATATGAAATTAATACAGGAATTTGAATGAACCGATAAGTAATAGCTAAACACAAAACCTTGACAGATATGCAATTCTTGACAATCACAAATAAAAAGTAGTGAAACAAATCCAACAAACGAAACCTTTAACCTTTACAGCTGAGACGAAGAAGTAGCGAGATGATCACGAGTGCAACAATGGTCCCAGCCATCCAGGTTGACAGAACACCAGCCGAGTAGAAAGTTTACAACAGTAGGAGCAATGGACGCAGCTTTCCTCAGGAGAGCAATCGACCACGGGCAAGAAACCCAGATGTAGAATCATTGTCAATCAATTAGCAGCAAGAAGAAGAACCAGAGCATTGTGAGAAAATCTTCAGAAACAACAGAGTTAGAGCTTTTTCGTTGTGTATCGAACAGAACACCACGCTGTTTTGTTTCTGCACAAACCCTAATTCCATGATCTTTATTTTTTTCCTCCAATCACCAAATCACATGCACTCTTTGAAGCTTGGAAAACATCCTCGATTCAAGGTGTTTCTTCAGCCATTCGAGTGAGAACCTGTAAAAGTCAGAATTGCAAAAAAACAGATAGAATTTCCTCACCATAATCGCGAACTTGCTTCCCACCAGTCGAGGTGTCAGTTGAGCGCGCCTTGCGTCTGTGCGTTTTTGTGAAGGGCTAGTCGAGGTGCCGCCTTGACTGCGTAGGTCAAAAGATAGGTTTATTCTGCTGCAGTCGAGGTGTCAGTTGAGCTGGCCTCACTTCTGTCTGCAACTACCCAGGACTCGTCTAGGTGCCGCCTCAACTGCACTAGTCGAGGTGCCGCCTCAACTGCACTAGTCGAGGTGCCACCTCGACTGCACGAGTCGAACCCGTTAAGATTCACAAGATTGTCCTACCTCAGTCGAGGCACTGGGTGAGTGTGGCTTGCATCTGTATCCTTTATCTCAGGATCAGTCGAGGCGATGCCTCGACTGTGACTCATCCTACAATAGTCGAGCTTCGACTCCCACCGCAGACCGCTACACAAGATCAGTCGAGTTGCTACCTCGACTGTTCTAGAGCAGTCAAGGCCCCGACTTGACTGTACCTTGCCGACGATAAGTTTCTCCACCTGATGAATGTAGTAAGGGCAACAATTGAGGTGTCAACTCATTGTTGTCCTTAAGACTCATTGTTTCAGTCAGCTCTAAGAATGAAACCCGCCTAGTAAAGACTCTACCCTGAGACCCTTTACTTGCCAAGACTCCGGCCATCAGCCATTCTTGGACTTTTCACCTTGCCACTCCCGCAAGGAATTTCTCTATTGCCAAGGAATCACCCCTCTTGGACTTTTCACCTTGCACCCCCGCAAGGAATTGTTAGGGCAATCTCTTGCCGTGATATGGTTTTGATGGTGTGGCAAAGGGTTGAAGTTAGGTTGGTATTGTTGATGTGATATGTGTGTTGAAGTCGTGCAGGACTTAGTAATTCGCACATGGAGCCGTGGCGAGTTTCACATCTCATGACTCGTGCCTTGAGTCGGTGAAGGATAGCTTTGCGGAAGCCGTGCGCTTGGAGCATCCGAGGGACCGCCGGACGAGAAGCTTGGAGTGAAGCCGGAGGAAGTAGACTTCGAGGCAAGAGACGCGAAGGAGCATTGCAGAGCCGTGCGCCTGATGCTGCCGAGGGACGTGGCCGAGAACGAAGAGAACTTCAAAGGCGAGGGACTCCGAGAAATGAGAGTGAGCGATTGTAACCCAGGGAAGGGTAGCTCTTAGGTGAAACTTGGCCATTTGGCCAAGTGTCGGATGGCACCGCCGACCGCTATGTCATGGCAATGATCGCTTCCGAGTCGATGGGTTGATCGACCGGGTATAAGACCAGGTTGGCCGATCGCTATGGATCGGCAATGATCGATAGTCGATAGCAATGATCCGCCAGTGAAGGCCGATCGATGGAACTGCGCACGGCACGTAATGGAGTCGACTCGACCGAGCACTCGATCGATCGAGCAGCATCGATCGATGGTCCCATCACCGATCGATAATACCGCTGGATGGAATCTAACGGGAAAGCGTACCGCTTATTGGGCAACGGCTACGCAGATCACCGATCGATCGAGGGCATCAGTCGACTGATCCTGTGTCAACGGGAAGAAACCCTCTTCCTCTATAAAAAGGAAGGGGGTAAGGGTTTGGGAGTCTAATGCTCATGCTCTAATACTCTCCCAAAAGATCCCTAAAGCTTTCCATCCTCTTACTCAAGCTTATTTCCATTCTATTTGTAAGAGGAGTGTTTGTAAAGGTTACCTCCACCTAGCTTGGTGCAAAGGAGAGACCAATAGTGATTGGGTTTCGGAGTGATTCACCGTGGACGAATCGGACCGTGGATTAGCGGCGTAGCCGTGAACCACGTTATATCTCCGTGTTTGTATTGTCTTTGTTTTACTTCTATTTGCTTGTCTTAGTTTATTGCTTCCGCTTGCGCTAACGTTTTTTGTAGACGAGCAAAATACGACATCCAACGAACGAGGGCTATTCACCCCCCTCTAGCCGGCCATCTGATCCCCTACAAGTGGTATCAGAGCCAATTCGTTTGTCAAGGACTAACCGCCACGACAAACACTTCATTAAAAAGATGGCCGGCTCCAACATCTACCCGCCGAAGTTCGACGGCGAATTCGCTTGGTGGAAGAAGCGAATGGAGGTATTCTTCGAGACCGATTTTGATGTTATGCTTATAATGGAAAATGGTTTCGAGTTGCCTAGGGATGAAAGGGGTGAACCAATAGAGAAGACAAGGTGGACTAAGAAGCAAAGAGAGGAACACATTGCAAATTCAAGGGCTAAGCATCATCTTCTCAACGTACTTCCCCAACAAGAGATAAACTGAATTGGGGAGTGCTCTAGTGCCAAGGAGATGTGGGAGAAGCTAGTAGAGCTTCATGAAGGTACCTCGGAGGCAAAGCTAGCAAGAAGAGACCTCCTCCGCTCCCAACTATCAAACATCAAATTAGAAAAGGGAGAAAAGGTAACTTCATTGCATTCTAGGTTTAAAGAGATTTTGCTTGGACTAACAAGTGTAGGAGAGAAGTTATCCAACCGGGATATGGTAATGAAGGCCATAGACGCCTTTCCCCGGTCCTCAAGATGGAGCTCCATGGTGGATTCATTCTACATCTCCAAGAACTTGGAAGTAAGTACCTTGGAGGAGTTCTTCTCAACAATGGAGCTTCATGAGACAAGGCTTGAAGGCATACAAGAAGAGCCTAGAGTCCAAACTTCAAGGGGAGTAGCCTTGATGGCCAACAAAGGGAAAAAGAAGATGGAAATCCCTTCCTCCTCATCTGATGAAGCATCTTCCTCCTCCTCCATGGATAGCACCGAAGAGGCCTATATGGTAAGGAGGGTAAGGAGACCAAGGGGGAAGGTCATATGCTACAATTGCCAAGGAGAGGGGCACATAAGGGACAATTGTCCCCTCCTAAACAAGAGCAAGGAAGAGAAGAAAAAGAAGGAAGAAAAGAAGAAGAAGAAGGGGAGCAAGAAGAAAGAGGAGAAGAAGGCCAAGGAAAAAGGAAAGTCCATGGCTCTCAAAGCCAAGACATGGGATGACCTTGCCTCCTCCTCCTCATCCGAAGAAGAAGAGCATGTTTACTCCAACCTAGCACTAATGGCTCTTCATGACTCGGATAACTCCTCCTCCTCCTCAAATGAAGAATCAAGCACAAGCGAGGAGAGCTCAAATGAAGGGGGAGCTTCATCTACCTCCTCATCCGAAGAAGAAGAAGAGGATATGGAAACTATGGTAATGAAAGCCTCTCCTAAGAAAATAGTTTCCATAATTTCTAGTCTAACTAAGGACTTATTTGGCATGAAAAAGAAAAATAAAAGCATGCTTAATCAAATTAAGGAATTAGAGCAAAAATTAGAAAAAGCATGCTTAAGTGAAAATATTTCTTCTTGCCATGATGATGCATGCTCACATGATGAATATATGCCATTAGATGTTAGTGATGCATGTATAAATGAAAATAGGGCTTTAAGGGAAAAGGTAGATTATTTAACCAAAGCCCTAGAGAAATTCACAATAGGCTCCAATACCCTTAACATGATAATTGGGAGCCAAAGGGCAAGTTTTAACAAGAAGGGCCTAGGATATAAAGAGAAGAAAAATGAGAAGGCCTATAAATGCCTAATTGCTAGGGGACAAGACAAAAACAAAGTAATAGCTAAGAAATGGATCCCCAAGGAATTTCTAGTGAATCCCATAGGAAAGAATTTATTTTGGGTTCCAAAATCCATCCTTAAGGGTTAGAAAACCCCTAGGGTAGTCAACCACATGGACCTAATCTATATCATATTTTGGTTGACTTAGGATGACGGGACAACATTTTTTTTAGATAGTGTTGGGTGATGATAACGTACCCATAAATAGATAATAATGCTTAAATCATGATGATTAATGTAATTGCTATGTATATTTGCAATCATGATTTATGTTTTTGAAATTTGGCACGTTATCATGAGAAATAGGTTTAAATCATGCTTTAGGTGATACTTTACTAATTATCATCATATAATACCTAATGCATGATTATTATTTGTTGAAAACATGTACTTCATGGTCATAATGTAAAATTAAATCATATATGTCATTATGATCATGTAGGATGTTAGGTTGATACTTAACCATGATAGAATTGTATGAATATATTGGTTAAGTATATATAAATAGTCCCCCCCTAGGATGCATCTCACACTCACTATAGGCTAACTTGATTGCAAACTTAGCATGGGTGAGATGTTAGGATGATACAAATGTCCACTAATGCTTATGGCATTTAGATGGTCATTTAAAGTATCAAATTAGTAATAATAGACCAATCATGGGGAAGGCTTATGTTTAATTCATAGACATATTGCCCAAAGATCATGGTTGGATATTTCATATGTTTTCAAAACAATTTCTCACTTTAAAATACATGTATTCATGTTTTGAAACAATTGGAACCAAAACTAGGTGTCAAACTTGATACTTTCATGATCAAAAACCTAGTAGTTTTTAAAGTTTTTGGATTTTTGGTAAATATCAGAAAATATAATGACTTTTCATGAAAATATATTTTTCACTGATAGAAATACTTAAAAGAAATGTGTTCCCCAAATTTTATGATTTTTCGAATTTTCTGGAATTTTTAACGCATTTCTGAAATTCGGCCAGAAAAATCAGAAATCCCGAAAATCATGTGCCGATCATTTATTATACCGAACGATCGGTGATCTACATTCAGACCGAGGCTGAATTCTAATTTTTTATCAACTTGTGGTATTTTCTTTCTATTAGACTTGATGTCATATGTTTATAACTTAGTATTCATATTTTTGATGGTGTCAAAGGGGGAGAAATGAATATGTTTAAGTTATTTATGATAGGGGGAGAGATTAAGGGGGAGTTTCATGGATTAAGGGGGAGTTGCATGTTGCTATCAAATGTTTATGTTTACATGCTTTCTTTCCTTAAAAATTTATATCAAATGTTTTTACCTAACTTAAACGTATTGCCACACATAAAAAAGTGGGAGATTGTTAGGGCAATCTCTTGCCGTGATATGTTTTTGTTATTGTGGCATAGGTTTGAAGTTAGTTTGGTATTGTTGATGTGTTATTTGCGTTTTAGTCGTGCAGGACTTAGTAATTCGCACATGGAGCCGTGGCGAAGTTTCACATCTCATGACTCGTGCCTTGAGTCGGTGAAGGATAGCTTTTGCGAAGCCGTGCGCTTGGAGCATCCGAGAGGACCGCCGGACGAGAAGCTTGGAGTGAAGCCGGAGGAAGTAGACTTCGAGGCAAGAGACGCCGAAGGAGCATTGCAGCCGTCGCCGATGTCGCCGAGGGCGTGGCCGAGAACGAAGAGAACTTCAAAGGCGAGGACTCCAGAAATGAGAGGGCGATTGTAACCCGAGGAAGGGTAGCTCTTAGGTGAAACTTGGCCATTTGGCCAAGTGTCGGATGGGTTTTCGACACGGTCATTGCGCCATGTCATGGCGATGATCGCTCGAGTCGATGGGTTGATCGACCGGTGTAAAACCAAGTTAAGTGCTTGGCGATCGCCATGGATGCGATGATCGATATCGGCAGCATGATCGCCAGGAAGGCGGTCGGATCGATGGAACTGCGCAGACGCAGAATGGAGTCGACTCGGACCGAGCACTCGGTGATCGAGCATCACGATCGATGGTCCCATCACGGTCGGTGATGCAATACCGCTGGATGGAATCCAGCGTGGAAAGCGGCCGTTATTGGGCGGCTCACGAGATCACCGATCGATCGAGGGCATCGATCGGCCCGATCCTGTGTCAACGGGAAGAAACCCTCTTCCTCTATAAAAAGGAAGGGGGTAAGGGTTTGGGAGTCTAATGCTCATGCTCTAATACTCTCCCAAAAGATCCCTAAAGCTTTCCATCCTCTTACTCAAGCTTATTTCCATTCTATTTGTAAGAGGAGTGTTTGTAAAGGTTACCTCCACCTAGCTTGGTGCAAAGGAGAGACCAATAGTGATTGGGTTTCGGAGTGATTCACCGTGGACGAATCGGACCGTGGATTAGCGGCGTAGCCGTGAACCACGTTATATCTCCGTGTTTGTATTGTCTTTGTTTTACTTCTATTTGCTTGTCTTAGTTTATTGCTTCCGCTTGCGCTAACGTTTTTTGTAGACGAGCAAAATACGACATCCAACGAACGAGGGCTATTCACCCCCCTCTAGCCGGCCATCCGATCCCCTACAGGAATTTCTAGCTGCCAAGGAATTAACCATCTTGGACTTTTCACCAAGGTCCACCCTTGGATTTCTCACCTGCCAAGGAATTAACCATCTTGGACTTTTCACTAAGGTCCACCCTTGGATTTCTCACCTGCCAAGGAATTAACCATCTTGGACTTTTCACCAAGGTTCACCCTTGGATTTCTCACCTGTCAAGGAATTAACCATCTTGGACTTTTCACCAAGGTCCACCCTTGGATTTCTCACACTTACTTAAACCTTTGTCAAACACCAAAACATAACTTGGAGCTTTCAGCTCCAACAAACTCTAGGGGTGACTCCCCTTGTAACCTTCTTAGTGACTTCCTTAGGTTTCTTCAAAACTTTAGCCACTAGGCACTTACCTTAGTTACCCTTAGGGATAACTTTCCTAATAACCTTGGCCTTCCTAGACCAAAGTTGTGTTCCATAATCAAATGGAACATTGTGATAGGTCTCCTTAGGCTTAGGTTTGTGACTCAAATCTTTCTTTCCCTTGGGTGAACCTTGCTTCCTCAGCCCTAGGTTTTGACTCCTAAACCCTTCAATTTGATTTTGTATTTTCCTAAGGGTCTTTTCAAGTTTCTCAAGCCTTGACTCAAGGCTTGATTTTTAAATTATAATTTTTTCTAATTTGGTGGGCCCATTATTTCTTTAAGTAGATTTGTTCTTTCTAGGCATATGTCTATAATTTTTGGGATTAATGCCTAGATGGTCTTCTATCTTCCTAATATTTCTCATAGGTAATATTGTTTTAGAGATATTAGTCCCAAATTTCTCCTTAGTTCTAAAGTTGTAAGATTTTGCACCTAATCAATACAACCTATTTTTAGCATGCTCTTTATGAACAATAGCAAGTGAATTAAAATTATCCCTAGCATGTTTTTTAACATTAAAATTCGAAGATGCATTATTAAAATATACCTTAGGGTTTGCCTTAGAGGCTCCCCCAACATGTGATGCACCTTCTTGAGTCTTCTTCCTCCCCCTAAGGCATTGACTCTTATAATGCCCTCTTTGATTGCACTTGAAGCACACCATGTGCTCCTTACTCTTATGTGTTGGGGCACCGGCATCTTTGACCTTTGACGCCGGTTGAGGTTTCTTGACTTTTTTCGAGCACTTACTCTTGTAATACCCGACTTCCCTACATTCAAAACAAATTATATAATTTTTATTTTTAACTAAATTTCTTGAGTTACCTAGGTCAATGGTGGTGGAATTTTGGACTCCTTCATCTTCTCGACTTGAGGTAGATGGTTCTCTCCGGTGTGGAAATTCTCTCCTCCCCCTCAATCCTAGTGGTGGAGGCTTCTCCTACTTCTTCCACCTCTTCTTCCTCCTCGGATGTCGAACACTTCTCGACCTCTGATCAGGATGTTGACTCCTTCTCAACTTCTGAATCCTCACTTTCTTGTGAGGATGAGCTTGCTTCTTCGGCCACTTCCTCCAATTGAGCCGATGATGGTTCTTGTTCCTTGGGCTCCTCTATTTCTTGAGTCGTTGAGGGTTCTTCATGGAGCTTAGCAAGCTTTCTCCCAAGCTCCTTGGCATCCTTACAATCTCCTAGCCTACACAAAATATCATTAGGAATTATACTAAGTAATATACCCATTACCTTGTTATTTATGTTGTAGTATCGGAGTTGTTCTTTGCTCCACTTCTTCTTCTTAAGTCTTTTTCCTTCTTTGTCTTTTGGAGCGTCGAACCCTACCATCACACTAATCCAATTATCATGATCGTACATAAGAAAATATTTCATCCTTACTGCCCATAGCTCAAAATCCTTTGTTCCATAGAGTTCGTATGATGGTGGCACGTTGATATGATCCCCCAATCTTTCTTCAATCACCATCTTCTTCCTCTAGCGTGCTCCCTTGGATGTGAAGCCGGTGAAGAGCTCCTAGCTCTGATACCAATTATAGGAACGTCGGTGAGCGCTAGAGGTGGGTGAATGGCACGTTTGATCGCTTGACGGAATTCGTTCGTGCTTGATCATCTGCAACACTTTTTATGCGCAACAAAAATAAAGATAATAAAGCAATAACAAAAACACAAGCACACAATTACACAATTGATATAACGTGGTTCGGAACCTTAGGGTTTCTACTCCTCGGATTGAGCTCAAATGAGCTCTAGCGATACCAATGTCACCACTAATAAAAAACACTCCTTCTCGACAACAAGTTGGAGGCACAGAAACCTCTTATAATGATTACAAAAGTAATGCAATGGAAATACAAGAAAATACAAAGAAATACAACTCAAATGTAAAGAACACTTTACAAACTAGGGCTTTAAATGCTTTGCTTGTTGATTTCTTGGATAATCTTGAAGGACCCTGAAATGCACCTACACTTCACCTTCAAATCTCCTCCATAACCTCTCAAGGAACTGATGGTGAAATCCTCCATGAGCTGCTCCTTTTATGCTTGCATCGGGCTGATTCCGCGTCTGGCAATCGACTGCCATGAGACCCCAGTCGACTGCCAACAGTGTCATTGTCTCACAATGACTCTATCCAAATTGGCATCCAAGCCAATGGATACACTGGCAGCCGACTGCCAACACCCGTAGCTGACTACTAAGTTAGCTACCGAGTGTTCTGTCCTCGCAACCAACACCAGTAGTCGACTACCCTCCATGGCAGTCGATTGCTCAAGCCTTCAGTCGACTGCCCAATGCTGGTAGTCGATTGCCAAGGCCTTTTGCCGTAGTCGAATGCCAGTCGACTCCTAGCCAGTCGACTACTCAGAGTCAACTCGGCTGCCAAGTGTCAAAACACTTGACCAGTCGACTGGTTCATAACCCCAGTCAACTACTACACCTCAACCATGAGGTTTACCCCAAGTATGATGCCCTCATACTTGCTAGACCACCCTTAGCCTAGACCTAAGCCTTCTAGCCACCTCCATCAGCCTCACGCCTATTGGATCCCTCTAAGTCATCCATGACTTGTTCATCCATACACTAGCCTTCAAGTGCTTCCATCGGCTATTGTCATACTAAGCTGATTTACACCGCCAAGGCACATTTGTCTTACGCTACCAAGATACACCCTTGGACTTTACGCCGCCAATCATTGGACTTATGCTGCCAAGACTCACGCTTGGACTTTACGTCGCCAATATCAACCCTTGGACTTCCCTTGCCAACCCATGTTGGACTTTCCAATTGCCAAGACTCAAGCTTGGACTTTCCCTTGTCAAGACCCATGCTTAGACTTTCCATGCCAACCCATGTTGGACTTTCCAATTGCCAAGACTCAAACTTAGACTTTCCATGCCAAGTACTCAAGACTTGAACTTTACCATTGCCAAGACCCATGCTTGGACTTTCCATGCCAAGTGTCCCACTTGGACTTCTCCATCATATGGTCAACCCCATGTCAACCATATAGTCAATTCATTGTCAAAAAATGGTCAACTCATTGTCAAACATCAAAACACAAACATCAAGACACTACTCGAGTCAAACTCGAGTCTGGTCAATCATGACCTGGGTCGATTGCACCAGCACCCTTCCGATCCAATTTACAACCCACATAATCGGAATCGGTGTACTCCAATAAAGTCAAAATACCTAGTCCTAGGGTACCAAAGTCCTACATTTAATTTGCCTTTAATTTATCTTAAAATTCTTTTAACGACCACTAAATGAGACTCTTTGGCACATGATTGGTATCTAGCACACATATCTATCGCAAATAAGATATCGGGTCTACTAGCGGTTGTAGGATCCTTGAATAGCTAGAGGGGGGGTGAATAGCCTCTTTTCATTTTCTACAAATGATTAGTGGAAATACAACAAATACAATAATAATAGAAACGAAAATGCAATGCTAATGCGGAAGCTTTTACGTGGTTCGGAGATAATGTTCCTACTCCACAGTGATCCTTAAGGTGGATCAACCCAAATCAATCTTCACTAATAAGCTTTCTCTTTTACAAAACCTCCTCTTCTTACAAAAGATGACAATGAAGATTTGAGAGGAGGAAAGGAATTAACACACTTAGAAAGCTTGGAAAACTTGTGGGAGCTTAGGAGAATGATCAGAATATAAGCATTAGGCTCTTCTTGCTCCCCTTGGCCTCTTTTTATAGGAAAGAGCCTCTTTTTCCCGTTGGAGGTCTATCAGTCGACTGATGACTTATATCAGTCGACTGTCGTCGATTCTAATGGCTTCTGAACAGCCGGATTCACGGGATTTGTCATCGTCATCACCAACGGGAGAACTATCGCTGGGTACGCCAATGGTAGTTCGACCGAGCATCGCCTAGCTACCGCCGCCATGTACGGCATTTTCGTTTGCGGGCGATGACCTCACCTTTTGCGATAAATGTCTCGAGTTAATCTCGCCAGCTCGACCGAATATGACTAATTCATACTTGAAAACATACCCTAAGCCTAGACTTAACCTTCTATCTTCTCCATTAGCCTTGCTCCTCCAGGATTTCTCTGAGTCCACAACTCCATCCATGCTCTTGCCTTCAAAAGCTTCCTTCGGTTTCGTCATGCTTTGGGTTTCTTCTTTGCCAAAGTACGCTTGGACTTTACGTTGCCAAGACTACATGCTTGGACTTATGCCGCCAAGACTTGCCTTTGGTCTTTCTTTACCAAGGACTGCTTGGACTTTACGCCGCCAAGACTACATGCTTGGACTTACACCGCCAAGACCTTTCCTTTGACTTCTCTTTGCCAAGATCACACTTGGACTTGTCTTTTACCAAGTCTTCATACTTGGATTTTCCTGTCACTTAAACATGTTCACAATTAGATCACAAAGCATTGCCTAACTTAGATGATTATCCAAACATCAAAATATATAAATGCTTGGGGCATTGTTGAACCAATAATCTCCCCCTTTTTGATGTTTGGCAATCATTTAAGTTAGGTCTTTAACACATGCACATAAACATATTTCCAATATGAATTCTAACTTAAATATCCCTTCTCCCCCTTTGACATACAACAAAAAGAGAAGAGTTCATACAATAAGTTCAGGAAAGAATTATAATTGACACATCTTGAACTAAGGTATAAAATTGATATGAAGCTCCCCCTTAATCTAAGACATGATTCATGATGTGGAAATAACATGTGAAGCAAAGCATAAACAATAGAATAGGCAAATATGTCCGAGCTTTGCACCAACAATTATAGAATTAAGGGATGTAGCTCCCCCTAAACCAGTGCATAAAGAAAATCCTTCTTTCCATACAAGTTATCATGTATATACTGTGGGAATTATAGTATGGAGATATAATGTCCAAAATTGGACCTTTTAACCGATGAAAAACCATTTTCGATTCCAAAACAGTGTCACCGGTTAAATGAAGCTGTCATCAATGTCGGCTAGTCGACTGGAATAATGGAGTCGATCGACATCGCATAATCAATCAATACAAAAAAAGCAATACACAACACTTAAAAGACAATGTTTTTTATAAAAAGCGTTGTTGTTTGTAGTTTAACAACGCTTTTAGTGAAAAGCGTTGTCTTTTTTTTAAAAAATTAGCATAGACAACAGTTTTTATAAAATCGTTGTCTATTAGTGTTGTTTATTTGGGTTAAAGACAACGGTTTTTAAATAGCGTTGTCTTTGACCTATTTGTATTAGTAAAAGGCAACGCTTTATAAGAAGCGTTGTCTATGACGATTTTTTAAATTTCTATCATTTACAAATTTTGAGGTATAATTTAATTTCTATATATATTTTTGTACGCTTTGTAAAATATAGATTATTTATTTAATGGATCAATTTTTTTTAAATATAAAAAAATTAAATAAATTATAAAAATATAATTTTATTTCATTAAAAGAATGAATGAAATAAAATATTATCTTTGTTTTATTAATATTATTTTTTATCATTTTGTCCTATCATTAATTTTTTTCATGGTTATTTTATTTAAAAAATATCTGTATTTTATTTATTTTATTTTATTTATTTACTTATTTTATTTTTTCCCCATCGATTGTGCATTAGGGTTGCACACATTTTTCTCCGTATCCATTCTTTCTTCTTTTCCCGTATCGGCAACTTTTTTTTTCCCGTATCCCATCGGCGGCGATCCATCCTACTTCGTTAGGGTTCCGCTCCGACGTTCAAGCATCCGTGGGCACTCCGAGGTTTTTTATGGCGCTCAAGCGACGGCTGATAGCTACCGAAGGCACAACCAACAGGAAGTGAAGTCGCCGATCAAGCCATCCGTCACCAATCAAGCCTTCCATCGTCGCTCCGGCCTTCCGTCGCCGCTCAAGTATCCATCGGCGAAGCCGCTCCGGCTATTTGTTAAGTATGATTACCATTCAACTATATTTCGTATCTGTTTATTATAGTCCATCGATGAAGCCGCTCCCTCAACGCCTTCCACTCTTATAAATTCAACTAACGTAACTAAAAAATTTCTTAGTTCATCACCTTTGTAAATATTTGTCATCTAGATCTATTTTTTCTCATTTTATCAACTATTGGAACACACCTAATTGCTCCTCGATAACAATATTTTTTCTTTTATCTGTTTTAGTAATCCCATTTGTCCCTTTTATAATCTCACATTTACAACTTAACATTATTTTTGTTGCTGCATTAATCTTTTCTATATGTCACTTCCCAACATTCCAATACTGACCTGCCATGCAGGACAGATTATACTAGACTTACAAAAATTTTCTTTTCAAACAAATTCATAATGACACAATTTCTGACCTTACCATTTAACTTGTGAAGGAACCTCAGCCATGTTATTCCGTTAAAAAAAAATACAATAAGTGATCTCCTAGAATTGGCAGTGGTCATTATTTTGTTGAACCATTTGAAAGTTAAGTTTGAGACGTGAACATCTTTCTTATTTCATGAAACTTTTTTTATGGAGTGGTGTACTTACAACTCCAAGCAGGGAGTACTTTGAATATATAAAAGGTGAAGAGTTGGAAGACACTGCAATGCACTATCATTGTTTTAGCAGAGGGTTGCCATCAATAGATATTAATGGAGCAGCTGATAATGAACTACCATGCATTCATGAAACCTGTGATGGGACTTGGGTTGACAATATATAGATATGTTATTTACTTTTTGAAGATGATTCTGTGGATGATATTGACATGTTATCTTGCTTTGAAAACTGATTTTGTGGACCATATTGATATATTATCTTGCTTTCAATATTGAATTTGTGGACAATATTGATATTTATCTTAATTTTTATCATGTTGTTGTGAGTTTATGCATTTGTTACTTGATTTTTCTCTTATTTGTTGTATATATCAGCTGCTAACAACAACATAAGTTGTGGACTCTATGGCATCCTCTACAAAGATTTTTCTCTTAAGATTGTTTAATTCAAATAAGGGGAGGAAAGGTAGAAAAAATATTTTGTAGGAAGTAGTACAGGTATGTGTTAATTATATTCAAGATATATTTTAATGTATATAAATGTTATTAACAATTTGTTTCTAATTAATATAGGTTCCTCGACAGCCATATGGGAAACAATGTGCTTATTATGTGATGAGATTTATGAGACAAATTATTGAAGAAGTCGAAACTATCGAGAGAGATTCACTACAATCAATAGTAAAATTATTTTGTTTATCATAAACAATTTGAAATAAACTATTTATGTGATTGTTGTTTTCATTACCATAATTTATGTGTGCGTTCACAGTTTACAAAAATATCGTACTCTCGAGAAGAAATTGATGAGGTGCGGTCCGAATTGGCAGAATGTATACAAGATCATATTTATGAGTAGGTATGTGCATTGCTAAATGGCATAGTTTTGTAGCTATTTTTTTCCATTTCGTTAAAATGGAAGGCTTGAGTATATATACCACTGAGACTGAATGTTGTCCGCAACTTTTCTTCATTTTCTTTATTTGATACCATGAGAGGAAGATCTAATCTTTTAAGATCTTCTTCTTTCATGCTCACACACTCGATTCCAGTTCCATGTTTGACTATGAATGCCATTGACGCTGGTGTCACCAAAGAAGCAGCCATTATAAGATCTCCCTCATTTTCTCTATCTTCGTCATCAACAACTATCACAAATTACAAATGTAGACCAACACTGATTATTGAGCATTAAATTTAAGGAATGAGAGTAGCTAGAAGGAAGATCAGAAAATAAAATAATCTGATTGAGACAAACCTTCCCTTGACGAATGTCCTCAATTGCTTGAGAGATAGAGGAGAATCCTTCAGTAGGAGAATCTAAATCAGGCTCATCATTATTGTTAGAAAAATTCTCAGGAGTCACAGCAATATCAGAAATGCTTTCCTCAAGGACTGATGAATCTGATGGATGCATGGAATTAGAGGTTGCATCATCTTGTTCAATAATGGTGCATTGTATTAGCATGTCTTCCTCAGGAGAAATTGGTACACTTGCAAACACACTATCTGCTTTTGAAGCAATGCATGTTGCTTTTCTGAGACCATTTGATGTGAGATTTATTTTCCTGTGTTTTACTGCAAATGCATTGTAGTATGAACCTTCATGTTGTTTGAAACTCGCACACAAAACACAGTTCTTCCTGCAATCATTACAAACAAAAGAAAAGAGTCGGATAGTGAACTACTACGGGCCTAATTTACATTGTTTTCCATTGCAAATTCTGTTATGTCAATTTAATATTATCAAAATATAGTTGCCTTGTTCTTAAGTTACCAGAATATCTCAAAATGCATACATGTTCTTAAGTTACCAGAATATATTTGCTTTTCATTTTAATTAGTTCAATTTCTAATTCCCTCCTTGTTTTTTATTTATGATATTATCCATGATCAATCTCATTTCTATTGGCAGATACATGATCTCCTCAAACATGGGCGAAGGTGCTTTCATCTTTCTTACGACAACTTTAGTCATTCCCGAGGGTTTGATACCAGTTCAACTTAATTTAGAGATTGATTTTGTAACAAACTTGGAGTATGTAGGTTTTTTGTTTAATTTTGTAAACTTAATTAACTTGGATCCCAAGTTTGTGGATTATGATTTTATACTTTCCTTTTTTTTATTTGTTGATGATGCAATATTTATGTTTCAATTGTAAGGAGATTGATTAGTTGTTAATGATATTTTAATTGGTGTTATTATAAGTGTTTAATTAAATAGATTATTAATGTAATATAATAGATAATGTTTTTGTAGATATAAAATACAATGGTTTTTATTTGTGTTAAAATGACAATGTTGTTAATCCTTTGTAAAAGTGTTGTCATTTCTAATGACAATACTTTTTATCCGTTGTAAAAGCATTGTCTTTGTTGCAAGGACAACACTTTTTATTTGTTGCAAAAGCGTTGTCCTAAAAAAAACGACAACGCTTTTTCTCCGTTGCAAAAGCGTTGTCAAAGCAAAAAAATAGCAACGCTTTTTCCCCGTTGCAAAAGTATTGTCTTTGTTATAAACGACAACGCTTTTTCCCCGTTGCAAAAGCGTTGTCATTATAAAAAATGATAATGCTTTTTTTCCGTTGCAAAACCGTTGTCTTTGCTAGAAAAGACAACGCTTTTTAATCTGTTGTCTTTAGTTGGACTTTTAACAACAGTGTCTTTAACAACGCTTTTACAGTCACATAGACAACGGATAAAAAACGTTGTCTATTAGCTTTTTTCTTATAGTGAATTATGAAATCAGAATTTTTCAGTCAAGGTTTAAAAGCATGTAGAAAATTCCGTGGATGTCCAAAAATCATGAAACTCGGCATACACATTATATTTGACTAATATAACATATGAAAAATATTAGACAAAAAACATGCTCATCAGGTTAACGGATTGATACGATATTCAAAATGATAAAAATATGAAGAAAAAATGGAATTGTATCGTATCAATATTCATAACTTAGAATTACAATAAAGGTTTTTTAAGAAAAACTTAGTACTATGTGCTCAATTTCTAAACTTGAAAATAACAAATTATAGTAATGTAGGCACAAATAGAAATGAACTAAAAACACAACTTCATTTCATTAAACAAAAAATCATTACACAAGTTTGAGTTTGTGTCGTACATACGGCCAAAAAGAAAATAAAAAAAAACATGTTAGCTAAAGATCGTCGTCATCAGCGTCCATCGGTGCAGATGATGAACCATCGTGAGGAGGTGGGTGTCCGAGTGCAGGAGGGCGGAGAATCGCTAAAATGTCCTGCTGCTGACGATGCATCCCACTCACGAGGGAGAGGAGCTCCTGATGCTCCCGGCGAAGCTCCTGTTGCCCCAAGCGAAGCTCCTCAAGGCGTGTATATACCTGCTCTGCAAAAGCATCGAAGCGGGCTATGAAGGATGAGTCTGGCAGAATAGCATCGCCTGTAGTAGTCCCCTCCGCATCGGCTCTCTCAGTAGCAGCACCCTCAGCATCTCCTACAGCAGCAGCACCCTCTAGTGCCAGAGCGCCACCTGATGGCCGTCATCCAGGATCCCAGAAAATGGACCCCTCGCGGGCCTTCAAGCCCGCTAAGGAGAAGCTCCGACGGTTCATCTGGTCATATTTCTTATTCATGATTTTAATGACCCCTATGCTTACATCAATGCCTACGGAACTAAGCCACTGAGTAATGACATTTCCAAGTGGCATATGAACCTTCCCATTGTTTGGCTTTATGAAATGAGTAATGAAGTGGAAGGTGTTGAGACCAATGTCGATGTCTAAGTACTGACAAAGGATATGCATGAGGAAGAAGTGTACAGGTCAAACTAAGGCTAACCCGCGTGTAACTATAGGAAGAATACAATGAGCAATGACCTTATAAAGGACATTGTCAGAAGCAGAAAGCTCTTGGGATTGAAAAAGATTGGTGTTTAAAGGACGAAGAGAATTATAGAAGGTAGTATGGAGTGAGTCTAGAGAAATCTCCTCAAAGGGAGGTGGAAGTGGATCACTCCAAGACGGATAAAAAACGAAGTCATTCTCGGAAGAGCGACATCCAAGAAAATCCGTCCAGATCTGGGGGCTGAAATCCAGATCGCATTGAGCAACACGAGTCCGGTGTCTCAAGCCATCTCCAACTGGTCGCAAATTGTTGAAGAATTCAGAAAGGAGGGTAATATTGACATGATGGTCACAAAAGACTAATGATTCAAGTTTGTAAAATTGGATGATTTGGACAATATCAAAGCAGTTGTCCTTAAGAAATTTTGGGTCCATTGATTGAGGCAGGATGAGTTGAAAATTGTTTTTATTGAAAGCATTTTCAAGTGTGGAGTTTGGAAACCTAGGATCGACAATGGATGGAGGGTTTGACAGGCCCTCATTGGCCGATGGTACCCGGGCACGCTTAGATGAATAATGCTTAATTCTAAATGTGCAAAAAGAACAATGTAGGTTAAGGATGATGAATGCATACACAAAGACAACAAACAAACAATGGTTAGTGAAACAAAACTAGAGAAACAACCAAACTATGTGCAGGGATGAGGGTTTACCTAGGAGGCATGGTGAATGATCAAAGAAGGGCGTCAGAAGCTAGTGTCCACGAAACCCTAGCCGAGCGAGTGGTCTGCGGTGGAGACTAGGGCGGGAACCGAGTGAGAGGAGGTGGTCCTCGAGTCGGAGAACACTTCAAATGGGAGCACCGGTCGGTGAAATCGCCGAAAAATGAGGGAAAACGGCGAGAGAGATGCAGTGGAAATTCGTCGGAAGAAGAAGAAGAAGGAAGGTCGGGATTTTTTGTGGAAAGCCTTAAAACCACGACAACTGATCGTCGTTAGAGAGTCGAATCGATGGAGATCACCGAACGGCCAATAATACGAGTCAGGTGATGGCCGATCGCTATAAATGGCGTGAATCGCTAGTGAACCGGTAAGCCTGGCTGATATCGCTATATCACCGAATCGGAGAGCGCAATGATCGATATCACCGATAGGTCTTTTTGGCCAGATTAAAAAATGTATAATTAATTCAATAAAGATCAAAAAATTATGAAATTTTGTGGTTAATGTTGTTAGATCATTTCCTATCAAGGAAAAATTATTTTAAAAATATATCACCTCTAGATTTTGATATTGACACAAACTTGAGATTTTGCAAAAGTTATGATATTTTTGCAAGCTTTGTATCGCTTTGGCTTATCAATTGAAAATTGTTTTTCAAAGTTTGATAGACATAGTTTAAATTTTGTTTTATTTGACATTTTCAATCATATTCTTAGAGCTATATGCACATTAATTGTACATAAGTCTTCCCAATGATTGGTCCAATGAAGGATTAATGTCTCTAGATGACACTTTGGTTCATTGTAATGCATCATAACAAGCATGATGAACCAAGTGCATCTTCCTAACATCTCACATGATGTATAAGTGTCTAAATACACAAATCATTGTTTCTTAGGTCTATTGTGAGATGGTTAGAGGTATAAAACCTAGATTTTTATGGGATCATGCAAACCTACACTTCTATTCTACAAAGCACATTCCAAGTTCTCTCCTAAGTGATGAAAATTCTATTTCGGGGAGAGACTTGGTAAAGATGTCAGCTAGGTTGGACTTAGATTCAATGTAATTGAGCTCAATGTCCCCCTTAGCCACATGATCCCTAATGAAGTGGTGTTTCACTTCAATGTGCTTGGTCCTAGAGTGATGCACCGGATTTTTAGTCAAATTTATGGTGCTCACATTATCACAAAATACTTTTATGTTGGAGTAAAATAGCTCATAGTCCTCTAAAGTATGTTTCATCCATAGAAGTTGAGCTACACAACCACTCATAGCCACATATTTAGCCTCGGTGGTGGATAGGGCAACACAAGGTTGCTTCCTACTACTCCAACTAACTAGGGAGGACCCAAGAAATTGGCATCCACCACTAGTACTCTTCCGATCCAATTTGCAACCAGCATAATCAGAATCGGTGTACCCAACCAAATCAAAAGACCTAGTCCTAGGGTACCATATCCTACATTTAGTGTGCCTTTAATATATCTTAGGATTCTCTTAACTGCAACTAAATGTGATTCTTTGGCATATGATTGATACCTAGCACACATTCCTACCGCAAATAATATATCGGGTCTACTAGCGGTTTGGTATAAAAGGCTACCAATCATACTCCTATAGAGTGTAAGATCAATTTGTTTTCCTTCATTATCACTATCTATTTTTGTATTGGTTGCCATTGGAGTTAAAACTACCTTAGCATTTTCCAAACCAAATTTCTTAATCATTTCCTTAGCATATTTGGTTTGGTAAATATAAATTCCTTCACTTGTTTGTTTGACTTGCAATCCTAGGAAGAAATTTAATTCCCCTACTAGACTCATTTCAAACTCTTTTTCCATATTTTTAATAAAGTCTTGAAGAAGTTCATCATTTGTTGACCTAAAAATAATGTCATCAACATATACTTGGGCTACAAAGATGTCCTTTGATGTTGACTTTATAAATAGAGTTTGATCTACACTACCCCTCTTAAAGTCCTTAGAGATTAAGAAAGATGATAATCTTTCATACCAAGCCCGGGGAGCTTGTTTCAAACCATACAAAGTTTTCCTAAGCTTGTACACATGGTTTGGATAGTCCATATTCTCAAACCCGAAAGGTTGTTCTACATATACCTCTTCCTTAATAAACCCATTTAGGAATGCCGATTTAACATCCATTTGATGGAGTTTGAAACTCATATAGGAGGCATACCCTAATAGTATTCTAATAGAGTCTAACCTAGCAACCGGGGCATATGTTTCATCATAGTCAAGTCCTTCAACTTGATTAAAGCCCCTTGCAACTAATCTTGCCTTATTCCTAGTAATATTCCCTTGGTCACCTAGTTTGTTCCTAAAGACCCATCTTGTAGTAATGATGGTGTTTTCATTAGGTCTAGGAACTAACTCCCATACTTGACTCCTTTCAAATTGAGCCAATTCATCTTGCATTGCTAAGATCCAATCCGGATCAAGTAATGCATCTTTGATTGTTTTGGGCTCAATTTGAGAAATTAGAGCTATATGACTAGTGGGATCCCTATGAAATGACCTACTCCTAACACCTTGAGATAATTCACCCACAATTTGATCTAAGGGGTGATTTTGATGAACTCTTATGGTTCTAGGGGGTGTATTAATTTGAGTTTGATCATAATTAATCTCAATCCTTTTCTCATCATCGGAATCACCTCTTACTCCCCCTTGATTCAATCCTCCCCCTTGATCATTACCCCCTAAAGTTAAATCTTAGAATTGTTGGGTAATTTCTTGATGTTCATTATTAATATCATCATCAATAGGGGATTTCCTAGGGTATGTATTGGAAGTTTCATCAAATTGAATATTTGAAGATTCCTCAATCTTTTGAGTTCTTTTATTGTAAATTCTATACCCTACACTAGTGGATGAGTATCCAACTATGATTCCCTCATCCACTTTGGACTCAAACTTACCTAGGTTGTCTTTGGTATTTAAAATATAGACTTTGCATCCAAAGACCTTAAAATAATGAATTATTGGAATTGTACCATTCCACAATTCAAATGGGGTTTTTCCTAAAAACCTATGAATTAACACCCTATTTTGGATATAGCAAGCAGTGTTAACCGCTTCCGCCCACAAGTAGCTAGGTAAGGAGTATGCATTAAGCATTGTCCTAGCCGCTTCTTGTAGGGCACGATTCTTCCCTTCCACAACCCCATTTTGTTGGGGTGTTCTAGGACAAGAAAATTCATGCTTGTACCCTTGTTCTAGACAAAAAGTTGAGAAATTAGAATTCTCAAATTCTCCACCATGATCACTACGGATCCGGTTGATTTTGAGTTTTCTTTCATTCTCTACTCTCTTACTAAATCCTATGATTATTCTTAGGGTTTCATCTTTATTTTTCATGAAAAATACCCAAGTAAATCTAGAGAAATCATCTACTATTACTAAGCAATATCTACTACCAATCATAGAAGGGGTACTATGACAATCAAATAAGTCCATATGTAAAAGTTCTAAAGATAAAGCGGTACTAAGTAAAGTTTTACCTTTGTGTGATGTTTTTGATTGTTTCCCTTCTTGGCATGCATCACACATTTTGTCCTTGAGAAATTTGACTTTAGGCAACCCTTTGACTAACTTCATTTTTGTTATTTTGGCTATGTTCTTCATGCTTATGTGTCCTAGCCTCCTATGCCAAAGCCAACTTTCTTCCTCTTTTACAATAAGACACTTAGTAGAAGCATTAGTAGCATAGGATAAATCAATATAATATATATTTGATTTCCTAAAACCTACTAACATGCAATAATTTAGAGTTTTATGCCTTATAAAATATTTTGAGGAGTCAAATTTAATATCAAAATTTGCATCACATAGTTGGCTTACAGTAAGTAAATTAAATTTCATATTTTTTACTAATAACACTTTATGAATGGCAAGGTTGGGGGATACCTTAATTGTGCCCTTTCCTAGAATCTTAAGTTTGCCACTATTACCAAATGATACCTTTCCCTTGCTAGTGTGGTTGATAGTGGAGAATTTTCTCTCATCACCGGTCATGTGTTTTGAACATCCACTATCAACAATCCACAAGCTTGGTTCTTCTACCTATATCACATGAAAAATACAAGCCTTAGGTACCCAAATTTTAGGACCACTAGCATCAATTAGAAATTTCTTAGGGACCCAAGCCTTTCTACCCTTGCTTCTAATTATGGATCTTCTACTAACAAGAGATGTAAATGCTACCTCCTTTTCCTTAGGCCTATATCCTAGTCCGGCCTTGTTGTAAATAGCCCTTTGATCCTTAATTATCATGTCTAGGTATTTAGAGTCATTAGTAAATTTTTCTAAACATGCTCTTAGATTACCTATTTCTTTTCTCAATTCATCATTTTCATCTCTAAGGGTACATGCATCATCACAAGATAATTTATCACAAGATGGTTCTACATTCTTAAGTGATTTAATTTCTACTTTTAAATCCTTAATCCTAGTTTTTGATCTATTCAATGCATTTTGAAGGCATGCAATTATCTTGTAAAGTAAATCTACCCTAGGGGAGTTGTTTACCTCATCATCATCACTTGATGATGATTCATCGCTTGATGAAGAGGATGAAGACTCCTCACTTGAGCTCCCGACTTCTTCCTCTATGTAACACCCCAAAATTTTTCTCCAAATTTTTTGTATAGAATTTAATTGCATGTCTAGTAGATTATGTATGGAATCCTGGAAAATGATGATAAAAGAATAAAAAAAAGTGGAGAGGTGAGGTTTGAACCTTAAACCTCTTGGTGAGAGTTAACTCTTACCATGCATGTGATGACCAAGTGCTCAGCAGTAGCTTACTGTTGGAGAAAGAGGAGAAATGTTAGATGAGTGTGAGGAGAGTAAATGAAGAGTCATGAAAAGAGAAGAGACACTTCTCTTCCTCCCTTTATAAAGAAGAGGGAAGGTTCCACTTGACCACTTCTTCTTCCTTCTTCCTCCTTCCACCAAAACCCTAAGGCTCCTTCTTTGAGTTTCGGCCAAAGCCAACTAGGGTTCCACCCTAGTGAGTTAAGAAAAGAGAAGGGTTCATCTAAGGGGCTAATCTCCATCTAAGGGTCAAGAGCACCAAGAAGGGTTCTAGGGCCAGATTATTATTTTAGTCTCCTCTCCAAGCAAGGTCTCTCTCTTATTAAGGGGTAACCAAATTATAAGTGGTAAGATTCCCTCACCTGCAGTATATTTGCTCTTGTAAGACATGATATATGAAAGAAATATGATGCTTGATACCCTACAAGTTTCGGCCAATTAGGGTTTTAGGGCTAGGTTTGCATGAAAATACTCCTTATGAAATTATGATATGTTGAATGCCTTCATGTATGAATTTTATGTGACCAAAAATAAGATTTTGGTGCCCCTAATGTTTCGGCCAACTAGGGTTTTAGGGCTAGGGTTGCATGAAAACACTCCTTATGAAATTATGATATGTTGTATGTCTTCATGTATAAATGTTATGTGACAAAAATAAAAGTTTTGTGCCCCTACAAGTTTCGGCCACCTAGGGTTTTAGGGCTAGGGTTGCATGAAAATACTCCTTATGAAATTATGATATGTTGTATGTCTTCATGTATAAATTTGGTGTGGCAAAAATAAATCTTCTTGTGCCCAAATGGTTCGGCCAACTAGGGTTTTAGGGTTAGGGTGGGGTCTAAGTACCCAACTTCATGTGCAAATACTCCCCCTAAGTTTATGATATGTTATGTGACACTTATGTAAGCTTCATGTGCAAAAAAAATGTATGAACCCCTCCCTAGTGATTTCGGCCACTTAGGGTACCTAAGCTAGGGTTAAGATTAGGTGCTTAAATTGGTGTACAAGAATTTCCCTTAGAATTCATAATATGTTGCATGATTGTATGTATGCCTATGTGATGAACATGTTTATGATTTAATATGCCATGAAATATACCTATGTGATGAACATGTTTATGATTTAATATGCCATGAAATATGCCTATGTGATAAACATATTTATGATTTAATATGCCATGAAATATGCCTATGTGATGAACATGTATATGATTTAATATGCCATGAAATAATCCTATGTGATGAACATATTTATGATTTAATATGCCATGAAATATGTCTATGTGATGAACCTGTTTATGATTTAATATGCCATGAAATATGCCTATGTGATGAACATGTTTATGATTTAATATGCCATGAAATATGCCTATGTGATGAGCATGTTTAGGATTGATGATGTCATGAATGCTTATGTTTAAGTTTAAGAATGCTTATGATTATGTCCATTATGCATGTTTAGGATTGATGATGTCATGAATGCTTATGTTTAAGTTTAAGAATGCTTATGATTATGTCCGTTATGCATGTTTAGGATTGATGATGTCATGAATGCTTATGTTTAATTTATGCCATGCTTAGATTTAATTATGTTCAGCATGCTTATGTAAATTTTATGCCATGCTTATGTTTCATTACGTTAGTATGTTGATGTTTAGTGTTGTTAAGAAATACTTACGTGATTTATGCTAGTATGCTCATGTTTTCTAATCATTTAAGGTAATTTGTGGCTTTTGTGAGTAGGCAAGAATCTTACTAAGCTATATGCTTATAGTTTATGTTGTCCATATACTGCAGATAAAGGAAACATGAACTAGAGGAAGTAGCAGGAGGGGCAGAGTGTGTGTAATAGTGGCATGGTGGAAAAAGACTCTATTACTCTCTGCTTTTATTTATATGCTCAATGAACAACTTAAGACATTTGCTTCCGCTTTTATGACTTGTGATTTATTAGTACCATGTTGGATGTTGCTTAGTTTATGTTATTATTCACCTTACTTATGAAAGTTTGATATGTTAGAACTCATGAATGGATCGTGTTAATAATAGTTACATTCTCTAATCTTTATGTTATGCATGTTATAAAATGAGATATGATGTGGTAACATGCTAATTATGATTATGGTATGTGATGCATGTTATAAAAGAAGTTATGATATGTTAACATGCTAATTATGATTATGATATGTAATGCATGTTATAAAAGAAGTTATGATATGTTAACATGCTAATTAGGTCTATGATATGTGTTGCATGCTATAAAAGAAGATTTATGTCATGATAACATGTTTGATTATGTAGATTGTGAAATGATCCATATAAGTTATGTTATAAAAAAAAAAAAGTAGCGCCGCCCTGAGAGCAGATAAGGGCGGGCGTTACAGGTTGGTATCAGAGCGGGTTCACCTTTCCACTATCACATATCAAGCCTCCATCCTGCTATTTCCAAGTAAGTAACTTTATGCATACCTAAATTTCTTTTATAATGAAGAATGTCTTCTAACTAGGTAGAAATAATACCTCATCATGTTTTAGTAGAATGGAATCACACTTGTGACTTAGATAGTAATGATACCTTACCATGCTTTATATGATGGAAACATGTTTCTAACCTAGAAATACAACTAGAAAGGATACCTTACCTTGTTTATGATAAGGAATGTTTAGATGCATGTATATGAGTAGAAATTATAATAATACCTTAATTATTTATTTATCACTTAGATAACATGGATGGGAGACGTAGTAATAGAGGGAAGGAATCAGCACTCCCACCAGATTTGATGCATGTGGTTACCGAGCTACAGCGTCAGGTCGCAGAACAACAGCTGGTTATCAATGCTCTCATGAATCAACAAGGGAACCCTATCCCCACACCAGAGACGCAGAACGTGACGCCAAACACGACCACTATGGTGCAAGCCCCACTAGTCAATGCTGCCACCGGGGTCCGACCCGAAGCTTATCTGATTCAATGGCAGAGGCTGAAACCAGAAAATTTCTCAGGTGCCTGCGAACCATGGGATGCCCAAGCTTGAGAGCATCGTGGAGCTGCTGGATTGGCCCGAGCACGAAAAGATAAAATGTGCCTCATTCTGTCTTTCTGGAGATGCAAGGATGTGGTGGGAGAGAGTCAAAGCCAAGAGACAAGTAAATCAAATGAGGTGGACAGACTTTGAATCTGAGTTCTTCGAGGAGTTCTTTCAGAGACGGATCACAAATAAGCACTACGATGAGTTCCTCGAGTTCCGACAAGGCGATCTATCAGTTGGTGAAGCTATGAAAAGGTTCAACCGACTGGCATGTCTCTGCCCAGAATTAGTCAGTACAGAAAGGGAGAGGATCAAACTCATGCTGAAAATGTTATGACCAGAGATAGCCCTGAATGTGGCCATGGGTCAATCGACCCTGCCACAGAAGAGTTGTTCAAGAGTGCCACGATCACCGAGCACTACGAACAACATCACCAGACAAGGCCGACCGGAGGTCAGAAATCTTAGAATACTAGCTGGAAGAGGGACCGCAGTGGCAAGAAGAAATAGTGGAATGGCCCAAAAGGGGGCCCAGAAAACAACCAAACTATGTATCCTGACTGTCCTACATGTGGGAAGAAGCATCCGGGGGAATATCATCAGGGCACGAGGAAGTATTTGGATCGGAGGGACATAGCTCGAATCGCCTCTACCCAGTTGAGCACCTCCTCAAGAAGATGTCCAAGATGGGTGCTCCTCCATAGCTTCACCAGATGAAGGCTACGATAGAGGGTCCTAAGATAAGCCAAGGGAGACTGGAAGCCCCACCCGTTGCGACAAATGCCAGGGTGTTCTCCCTCACCAGAGAAGATGTAACAAGTGCCTCAACGGTTGTCACAGGTCAGATATTTATTTTCAGTCAGTATGCTACTGTATTGTTTGACACTGGGGCCACCCATTCGTTCATCTCTACGCCTTTCATAAGAAAGATAGATAGGCATCCCCAAATTTTGGACTATAAATTCTTAACAACGTTACCTTCGGGAGAAGTGATGCCATCCACCCATATTCTGCGTGCCGCACCAATTAGACTCGCAGACAGGGAGCTCTATTGTGACCTGATAGTTCTGGATATGCGGGACTATGATGTTATATTGGGCATGGATTTTCTGCATAAGTACGGCGCTTCAATTGAGTGCTATAAACGGAAGGTGATCTTCTGACCCGAAGCAGAGGTTTCATTTGAGTTTATCGAGGAGCCAAATAAAGGAACAAGGAAATTCTTATCAGCGCTGAAAGCCCAAAAAATGTTAGAAAATGGAGGCATCGAATTTCTAGCACACGTGGTTGATACCGTATCAACAAAGAACTAGAAGCTAGAAGATGTCAGAGTGGTATGTGACCATCCGGAGGTATTCCCTGATGACCTACCTGGATTACCACTTGATAGAGAAATTGAGTTCGAGATCGAATTGATTCTCGGAACTAACCCGATCTCCAAGGCACCTTACCGTATGGCGCCGACTGAGTTGAAAGAACTTCAGAAATAGCTATAAGAGTTACTCGACCAGGGATTTATCCGCCCTAGTCACTCACCTTGGGGAGCTCTAGTGTTGTTCATAAAGAAAAAAGATGGGTCTATGCGAATGTGTATAGACTACCGGGCACTGAACAACGTGACCATCAAGAATAGGTAAGAACGTAATAGTAAAGTGATTTACTAGAGTTCGGCATCTAAATCATACAGGAACAATGTCAGGTACCCCCTTCCCAAAATCGACGACCTGTTTGACCAACTGAAGGGAGCTACTGTCTTTTCAAAGATCGATCTCAGGTCTGGCTATCATCAAGTAAAAGTAAAGCCAGGCTATATTCTGAAGACGGCCTTCCGGACGAGATACGGACATTATGAGTTCGTAGTTATGCCCTTCGGAGTAACCAATGCTCCTGCGATGTTCATGGACCTGATGAATCGAGTATTCTCGGCCTTCCTCGATAAATTTGTAATCATTTTCATCGACGATATTCTTATCTACTCGAGAGACCGAGAAGAGCATGCAGGACATCTGAAGACAATACTACAGATTCTTCAGAAAGAGCAACTATATGCGAAGTTCTCCAAATGTGAGTTCTGGCTCGATCAAGTGTCATTCTTGGGCCATGTCATCTCTAAAGAAGGAATCATGGTAGACCCAATAAAGATTGAAGTTGTGAGGAACTGGAATAGGACAAGGAATGCGAGTGAAATCAGAAGTTTTCTCGGGCTAGCAAGCTATTACAGAAAGTTTGTAGAGGATTTCTCTAGAATTGCAGCCCCTATGACAGCCCTCACCAGAAAGGACAAGCAATACAAATGGACTGAGGACTGTGAGAGGAGTTTTACGGAACTGAAGAGGAGACTGACCAGCGCTCCCATTCTGACTCTCCCTGAAGATAATGAAAGCTTCAATATGTATAGTGACGCTTCTAAATTGGGGCTCGGAGCTGTACTTATGCAAAATGGCAAGGTTATCGCTTACGCCTCTCAAGGAGCACGAAAGAAATTATCCTACCCATGACTTAGAACTAGTGTGGTATTCGCTCAAAATATGGAGACACTACTTATACTGAGCTCTGCGTGATTTATCTGACACCAGAGTCTGAGATATTTCTTCACTCAGAAAGACCTAAAATGAGACAACGCAGATGGCTCGAGTTAGTCAAAGATTATGATTGTGAGATATTCTATCATCCAGGAAAGGCCAACAAAGTGGCACTTAAACAGAAAAGTCCTATGCCGCTTTGATGTCCTTATCAATGCTATCTCAGCCCCTGAAAAGGGAA
The DNA here is from genome assembly GCA_025175895.1 of Wurfbainia villosa. Classification (NCBI taxonomy): domain Eukaryota; kingdom Viridiplantae; phylum Streptophyta; class Magnoliopsida; order Zingiberales; family Zingiberaceae; genus Wurfbainia; species Wurfbainia villosa. The sequence goes on along the minus strand of CM045994.1, from coordinate 74,071,157 downwards.
ATAATGAATTACGGAATAGAGATTATTTCTGGACAACTTTCCACCATGACGATAGCGCAGACATTGTTCGACGATATATTGGGAAAGCAAGATGGTGATTCAGACATCCAGAAGATCAAACAGGAAGTCCTGGAAGGAAGGGATAATGGATTCCGCATTTCCGATAGCGGATTATTATACCTCCGGGACCGACTATGTATTCCGGACGATCCGGAATTACGGAAGAAGATACTCGAGGAATCCCATGGAACACCTTATACCATGTATCCTGGATCTACAAAAATGTATCAAGACTTAAGAGATAAATTTTGGTGGTCCGACATGAAAAGGGATGTGGCTCAGTACGTCAGCACCTGTCTGACCTGCCAGAGGGTTAAGGCAGAGCACCAGAAACCTGGAGGATTACTGCAGCCGATACAGATTCCAGAGTGGAAATGGGAAGAAATTTCTATGGATTTCATCTCGGGATTACCCAGAACAACAAATGGTTATGATGTTATATGGGTAATCGTAGACCGGTTGACAAAGTCTGCTCATTTCCTGGCAATTAAGATGACCTATCCGGTTGAGCAGCTAGCTCAATTATATGCCCAGGAAATTATCAGATTACATGGAGTGCCTAAGGCTATTATTTCTGATCGTGATGGCCATTTTACCTCCCATTTCTGGGAATGCGTTCAGAAGGCTCTTGGCACTAAGTTGAGATTCAGCACTGCGTTTCATCCTCAGACCGACGGTCAGACAGAAAGAGTGAACCAGGTGCTGGAAGATATGTTGTGGGTTTGTGCTCTGGACTTTAAGGGGAGTTGGTGTCGATATTTGTGCTTGGCAGAATTTGCTTACAACAAGCTACTGAGCTACTATTGGAATGACACCATATGAAGCTCTATACGGAGAAGATGCGGGTCTCCTATCTGGTACGAGGGTGGTGAAAGGAGGGAAATGGGTCTTGGGCCGATATTATTGTGATACCACCCGAGCTATACAGACTATCCGTCGAGGATAGAGATCCGCGGCAAAAGAGTTATGCGGATAAGAGACGCCACCATTAGAATTGAAGTTGGGGATTTTGTGTTCCTCAAGGTCGCCCCTATGAAAGGAGTAATGAGATTTGGAAGAAAGGGAAAGCTGAGTCCGCGTTATGTAGGACCGTATCAGATCCTGAAAAGAATCGGCAAGGTAGCCTATGAGCTGGAGCTGCCTCAGGAGATGTCGGTTATCCACAATGTCTTCCATGTATCAATGCTCAAGAGATGCGTTCCCAATGCACTGTGATCGAACCAATGGCGATTACAAATTCAAGGGGACCTAAGTTATGAAAGCCGACTGCTTAGGATAATGAGATCGAGAGGTCAAGAAGCTAAGGAGCAAAGAGGTACCCTTAGTGAAGGTCCTATGGCGAAGTCAAGGGTTCGAAGAGTTCACGTGGGAATGAGAAGACGAGATGCGACAAAAGTATCCGAATCGCTTTTTAAGTTCAGACGAACTTTTCATAAGGTACGGGGGATTGTAACACCCCAAAATTTTTCTCCAAAATTTTTGTATAGAATTTAATTGCATGTCTAGTAGATTATGTATGGAATCCTGGAAAATGATGATAAAAGAATAAAAAAAAGAGGAGAGGTGAGGTTTGAACCTTAAACCTCTTGGTGAGAGTTAACTCTTACCATGCATGTGATGACCAAGTGCTCAGCAGTAGCTTACTGTTGGAGAAAGAGGAGAAATGTTAGATGAGTGTGAGGAGGGTAAATGAAGAGGCATGAAAAGAGAAGAGACACTTCTCTTCCTCCCTTTATAAAGAAGAGGGAAGGTTCCACTTGACCACTTCTTCTTCCTTCTTCCTCCTTCCTCCTTCCACCGAAACCCTAAGGCTCCTTCTTTGAGTTTTGGCCAAAGCCAACTAGGGTTCAACCCTAGTGAGTTAAGCAAAGAGAAGGTTTCATCTAAGGGGCTAATCTCCATCTAAGGGTCAAGAGCACCAAGAAGGGTTCTAGGGCCAGATTATTATTTTAGTCTCCTCTCCAAGCAAGGTTTCTCTCTTATTAAGGGGTAACCAAATTATAAGTGGTAAGATTCCCTCACCTGCAGTATATTTGCTCTTGTAGGACATGATATATGAAAGAAATATGATGCTTGATACCCTACAAGTTTCGGCCAATTAGGGTTTTAGGGCTAGGTTTGCATGAAAATACTCCTTATGAAATTATGATATGTTGTATGCCTTCATGTATGAATTTTATGTGACCAAAAATAAGATTTTGGTGCCCCTAATGTTTTGGCCAACTAAGGTTTTAGGGCTAGGGTTGCATGAAAACACTCCTTATGAAATTATGATATGTTGTATGTCTTCAAGTATAAATGTTATGTGACAAAAATAAAAGTTTTGTGCCCCTACAAGTTTCGGCCACCTAGGGTTTTAGGGCTATGGTTGCATGAAAATACTCCTTATGAAATTATGATATGTTGTATGTCTTCATGTATAAATTTGGTGTGGCAAAAATAAATCTTCTTGTGCCCAAATGGTTCGGCCAACTAGGGTGTTAGGGTTAGGGTGGGGTCTAAGTACCCAACTTCATGTGCAAATACTCCCCCTAAGTTTATGATATGTTATGTGACACTTATGTAAGCTTCATGTGCAAAAAAAATGTATGAACCCCTCCCTAGTGATTTCGGCCACTTAGGGTACCTAATCTAGGGTTAAGATTAGGTGCTTAAATTGGTGTACAAGAATTTCCCTTAGAATTCATAATATGTTGCATGATTGTATGTATGCCTATGTGATGAACTTGTTTATGATTTAATATGCCATGAAATATGCCTATGTGATGAACATGTTTATGATTTAATATGCCATGAAATATAGCTATATGATGAACATGTTTATGATTTAATATGCCATTAAATATGCCTATGTGATGAACATGTTTATGATTTAATATGCCATGAAATATGCCTATGTGATGAACATGTTTATGATTTAATATGCCATAAAATATGCCTATGTGATGAACCTGTTTATGATTTAATATGTCATGAAATATGCCTATGTGATGAACATGTTTATGATTTAATATGCCATGAAATATGCCTATGTGATGAACATGTTTATGATTTAATATGTCATGAAATATGCCTATGTGATGAGCATGTTTAGGATTAATGATGTCATGAATGCTTATGTTTAAGTTTAAGAATGCTTATGATTATGTCCGTTATCCATGTTTAGGATTGATGATGTCATGAATGCTTATGTTTAAGTTTAAGAATGCTTATGATTATGTCCGTTATGGATGTTTAGGATTGATGATGTCATGAATGCTTATGTTTAATTTATGCCATGCTTAGATTTAATTATTTTCACCATGCTTATGTAAATTTTATGTCATGCTTATGTTTCATTACGTTAGTATGTTGATGTTTAGTGTTATTAAGAAATACTTACGTTATTTATGCTAGTATGCTCATGTTTTCTAATCATTTGAGGTAATTTGTGGCTTTTGTGAGTAGGCAATAATCTTACTAAGCTATATGCTTATAGTTTATATTGTCCATATACTGCAGATAAAGGAAACATGAACTAGAAGAAGTAGCAGGAGGGGCAGAGTGTGTGTGATAGTGGCATGGTGGAAAAAGACCCTATTACTCTCTGCTTTTATTTATATGCTCAATGAACAGCTTAAGACATTTGCTTCCACTTTTATGACTTGTGATTTATTAGTACCATGTTGGATGTTGCTTAGTTTATGTTATTATTCACCTTACTTATGAAAGTTTGATATGTTAGAACTCATGAATGGATCGTGTTAATAATAGTTACATTCTCTAATCTTTATGTTATGCATGTTATAAAATGAGATATGATGTGGTAACATGCTAATTATGATTATGGTATGTGATGCATGTTATAAAAGAAGTTATGATATGTTAACATGCTAATTATGATTATGATATGTAATGCATGTTATAAAAGAAGTTATGATATGTTAACATGCTAATTAGGTCTATGATATGTGATGCATGCTATAAAAGAAGATTTATGTCATGATAACATGTTTGATTATGTAGATTGTGAAATGATCCATATAAGTTATGTTATAAAAAAAAAAAGTAGCGCCGCCCTGAGAGAAGATAAGGGCGGGTGTTACACTCTAAGGCCATGAGGGCTAGATTTCGGGTGGCATGACATACTTCTTCATCATCGGAAGAGTCCTCCATTCTTAGGGTGTCCCTTGTTTGAGCCACCATTGCTTCTTTCTTCTTCTTTTCCCTCTTTTCCTTCTTCTCCTTATGCTTCTTTTCTTTCTCCTCCTTCTTTAGTTCCAGGCAATTTGGCTTGATGTGCCCTTTCTTATTGCAACCATAACAAGTTACATTAGATGAAGAATTTGAACTATTTGAAGGCTTACCTCTTGAGGATTGGAACATCCTCCTCACATCTTTCTTGGTGAGTTTCCTTGATCTCCCACCATACTTCTTGACGTAATGAGCCACCTCGCTTGCCAATAGCTCATCTTCACTACTAGATGAATCTTCCTCGGATTCGGATGAGGAAGACACTTCTTTCTTCTCCTTCTTCTTTTTGTCCTTCTTCCCTACAAAACGAGCTATACCCTTCTCTTTGGACGAAGTGTTAGCTTGTTCGTGCAATTCAAATTCACAAAATAACTCATCTAACTTAACTAAAGAGAGATCCCTAGAGACCTTATAGGCATCTACCATTGAAGCCCATAAGATTGTTCTAGGGAAGGCTTAGAGCACATACCTTACATGGTCTTGGTTGTCGACCTTCTCACCTATTACATGTAGCCCATTGACTACTTCTTTGAAGCGACTGTGAATTTGGTTCACGGTTTCATTTGTCTTCATGGAGAAACTTTGAAGTTGACCAATTAGGAGATCTCTCTTGGCTCTTCTTGTTTCCTTGGATCCCTCGTTGAGCTCTATCAACTTCTCCCAAAGCTCCTTTGCCGATTCAAATGGCCCCACCTTGCTTAGTTGCTCTTTTGACAACCCACATTGAAGTGTGGTTGTTGCCTTGGCATTGGCTTGAGCCTTCTTGGTCATGTCCCTTGTCCAATCCTTGGTCGGTATGGGCGCTCCGTGTTCGTCAACCGACTTCTCGAACCCATCTACAATGCCAAACCAGTTATCAATATCATTCATAAGGTAGTATTCCATCCTACCTTTCCAGTGGCTGAAATCATTGTCGTCGAAGAATGGAGGCCTCATCGTGTTATACCCCTCTTGGAAAGCCATCGTGCTCCGGTTGATTGTTAGATCTTCCGATGCGATCCGGGCTCTGATACCACTTGTAGTATCCTTGAATGGGTAGAGGGGGTGAATAGTCTCTTTTCGTTTTCTACAAATGATTATGGAAATACAATAAATACAATAATAATAGAAACGAAAATGCAATGCTAACGCGAAAGCTTTTACGTGGTTTGGAGATAACGCTCCTACTCCACGGTGATCCTTAAGGTGGATCAACCCAAATCAATCTTCACTAATAAGCTTTCTCTTTTACAAAACCTCCTCTTCTTACAAAAGATGACAATGAAGATTTGAGAGAAGGAAAGGAATTAACACGCTTAGAAAGCTTGGAAAACTTGTGGGAGCTTAGGAGAATGATCAGAATATAAGCATTAGGCTCTTCTTGCTCCCCTTGGCCTCTTTTTATAGGAAGGAGCCTCTTTTTCCCGTTGGAGGTCTATCAATCGACTGATGACTTATATCAGTCGACTGCCGTCGATTCTAACGACTTCTAAACAACCGGATTCACGGGATTTGCTGTCGTCATCACCAACGGAAGAACTATCACCAATCGCGATGCGATTCGACTTATCTGCCGTGGTGGCCCGGCGATCGGCTCACGGCCTTTAACCGTGGCGATCGCCAATAATGGCGATCCAGCGATAGCTTGTATGTGGCGATGCAGTGAGTCGACTCAGGCTTCGATCGATAACTCGATCGCCGCGAGCTCTCGACCTCTAAAGGCGTTCGATCGACACCATGTTCTGATCGGCACACCCCAAGTATGACTAATTCATACTTGAAAACATATCCTAAGCCTAGACTTAACCTTCTAGCTTCTCCATCAGCCTTGCGCCTCCAGGATTTCTCTGATTCCATGACTCCATCCATGCGCTTGCCTTCAAAAGCTTCCTTCGGTTTCGTCATGCTTTGGGTTTCTTCTTTGCCAAAGTATGCTTGGACTTTACGCTGCCAAGACTACATGCTTGGACTTATGCCACCAAGACTTGCCTTTGGTCTTTCTTTACCAAGGACTGCTTGGACTTTACGCCGCCAAGACTACATGCTTGGACTTACACCGCCAAGACCTTTCCTTTGACTTCTCTTTGCCAAGATCACACTTGGACTTGTCTTTTAACCAAGTCTTCATACTTGGATTTTCCTGTCACTTAAACATGTTCACAATTAGATCACAAAGCATTGCCTAACTTAGATGATTATCTAAACATCAAAATATATAAATGCTTGGGGCATTGTTGCACCAACAGCGGTAAGGTAGAGTAGGCTACCAATCATACTCCTATAAAGTTTTAGATCAATTGATTTACCTTCATTATCATTGTCTATTTTGGTGTTAGTTGCCATTGGGGTTGATACTACTACCTTAGCATTTTCCAAACCAAATTTCTTAATCATTTCTTTGGCATATTTGGTTTGGTATATGTAGATTCCCTCATTGGTTTGTTTAACTTATAAACCTAAAAAGAAATTTAACTCTCCAACTAGACTCATTTCAAATTCATTTTTCATATTTTTGATAAAGTCTTGAAGAAGCTCATCATTTGTTGACCCAAAAATGATGTCATCAACATATATTTGGGCCATAAAGATATCCTTTGACTTTGACTTAATGAAAAGTGTTTGATCTACTTGGCCCCTTCTAAAGTCCTTAGAAATTAAGAAAGAAGATAATCTTTCATACCAAGACTGGGGAGCTTGTTTCAACCCATATAAAACTTTTCTAAGCTTATATACATGGTTTAGATAGTCTACACTCTCAAACCCGGAAGGTTGTTCTGCATAACTTCTTCCTTAATAAATCCATTTAAAAATGTCAATTTAACATCCATTTGATAGAGTTTAAATCCCATTTAAGAGGCATATCCTAATAGGATTATAATTGACTCTAACCTGGCAACCGGGGCATAAGTTTCATCATAGTCAAGTCCCTCAACTTGATTGAAACCCCTTGCAACTAACCTAGCTTTGTTTCTAGTTATGTTTCCTTGATCATCTAATTTGTTCCTAAAGACCCATCTTGTAGTAATAATGGTGCTATCATTGGGTCTAGGGACTAACTCCCATACTTGACTTCTCTCAAATTGAGCCAATTCTTCTTGCATTGCTAGAATCCAATTCGGATCAAGTAATGCATCATTGATTAATTTGGGCTCAAATTGTGAGATGAGAGCTATTTGACTAGTAGGAGCTCTATGAAAAGACCTAGTTCTAACACCTTGGGATAGCTCTCCTACAACTTGGTCTAGAGGATGATTTTGATGAATTCTAATGTTCTAGGAGGTGTATCAAATTGATTTAAATCATAGTTATCCTCCTTCCTCCTCTCATCATCGGAATCTTCTCTTCCTCTCTCTTGATCTAATTCTCCCCCTAAGGTTAAGTTTTGAAGTTTTTGCGTAATATCTTAGTTTTTATCATTGATATCATTATCAATGGGGGATTTCCTAGGGTAAGTGTTAGAGGTCTCATCAAATTGAACATTTGAGGATTCCTCAACCTTTTGGGTCCTCTTGTTGTAGACTTTATATCCTCTACTAGTGGATGAGTATCCAACTAGGATTTCCTCATCCTCTTTGGACTCAAATTTTTCTAAATTGTCTTTGGTGTTTAAGATGTAGACTTGGCATCCAAAGACTTTGAAATAATGAATTGTAGGAATTGTGTCATTCCATAATTCAAATGGTGTTTTCCCTAAAAACCTATGGATTAAGACTTTATTTTGGATATAGCAAGCGGTATTAACCGCTTCTGCCCACAAGTAGCTAGGTAGAGAATATACATTAAGTATAGTCCTAGCCGCCTCTTGTAAGGCACGATTTCTCCTTTCCACCACCTCATTTTATTGGGGTGTTTTATGACAAGAGAACTCATGCTTGCATCCTTGTTCTAAATAAAATTTTAGAAATTAGAATTCTCAAATTCTCCACTATGATCACTACGGATCCGGTTGATTTTGAGATTTCTTTTATTCTCTACTCTTTTGCTAAAACCTATGATTATTCCTAGGGTATCATCCTTATGTTTCATAAAATAAACCCATTTATATCTAGAAAAATCATCAACTATAACTAAACAATATTTACTACCATTCAAAGAAGGAATGTTATGGCAATCAAATAAATCTATATGTAAAAGCTCTAAAGGTAAAGAAGTACTAGTTAAAGTTTTATCCTTGTGTGATGACTTTGATTGTTTTCCTTTTTGGTATGCATCACACATCTTGTCTTTGATGTACTTCACCTTTGGCAATCCTTTGACTAGATCCAACTTGCCTATCTTGGCAATATTCTTCATGTCGATATGTCCAAGCCTTCTATGCCATAACCAGCTTTCTTCTTCTTTTGTCATAAGACACTTAGTGGAAATGTTAGAAGTATAGGATCAATCAACATAGTAAATATTGGATTTCCTATATCCTACTAACATGCAATCATTTAATTTCTTATGTCTTATAAAGCATTTTGTAGAGTTGAATTCAACATAAAAGTCGGCATCACATAATTGGCTAACACTAAGCAAGTTGAATTTCATATTTTTAACTAGAAAGACCTTATGAATAGCAAGTTTTGGGGATACCTCAATTGTGTCTTTACCTAGAATTTTGAGTTTACCACTATTCCCACCCTTGCTAAGGTAGTTGATTGTGGAAAATTTGCTCACATCTTCGGTCATATGTCTTGAGCAACCGCTATCCACAATCCACATACTTGGTCCTTCTACCTAAACAACATGAAAAACAAAATTCTTAGGTACCCAAATTTTCCAAAATTTTGGACCAGTAGCATCAATCACAACTCTCTTGAGAACCCATGCCTTTTTAACTTTGCTCCTAATTGTTGATTTTCTACTAATTAGGGAGGTATAGGCTATTTCCTTCTCCTTAGGTCTATATCCTATCCCGACCTTGTTATAAATATCCCTTTGGTCCCTAAGTATCATATCAAAGTATTTAGATCCATTTGTGAATTTTTCTAAACATGCTCTTAATTCACATACTTCCTTTTTAAGTTCCTCATTTTCATCCTTAAATAAGCATGCATCATTACATGAAAGTTCTACATTTTTAATTGCCTTAATTTCTACCTTCAAATCTTTAATCCTAGATTTTGATTTATCTAAGGCATTTTTAAGATATGAAATGGCCTTATATAATAATTCTACCCTAGGAGAGTCTCTTACCTAATTGTCACTAGAGGATGATTTGTCGCTTGATGATGATGACTCCTCTTGACTTGAACTTTCGGCTTCATCTTCCAAATTCATGAGTGCCACATGTCATGTAATGTGGCATAGCTCCTCATCATCGGATGAATCCTCTATGCTTTGTGTGTCCCATGTTTGTGCTACCATGGCCTCCTTCTTCTTCTCTTTCTTATCCTTCTTCTTCTTTTCCTTTTTCTCTTTTTTCTTTAGGACCGAATAATTCGGCTTGATATGCCCTTTCTTATTACATCCATAACAAATGACGTTAGTATTAGAAACCGAACTACTAGTAGATTTGCCTTTTGAGGATTGAAACATCCTCCTCACATCCTTCTTGGTGAGCTTCCTTGATCTTCCACCAAATTTCTTCACATAGTGGGCCACCTCACTAGCGGACAATTCTTCACCGCTACTAGAAGACTCATCCTCCGACTCGGATGATGAAGAGACCTCCTTTTCTTTCTTCTTTTTCTCCTTCTTACCTACAACAAGAGCTAAACCTTTCTCCTTTGATGAAGTGTTAGCTTGTTCATGTAATTCAAACTCACAAAATAATTCATCTAATTTAACTAAAGAGAGGTCCCTAGAAACCTTATAAGCATCTACCATTGATGCCCATAGAGTTGTTCTAGGGAAGGCTTGAAGAACATACCTTACTAAGTCACGATTGTCTACCTTCTCACCTATAACATGTAATCCATTGATGACTTCCTTAAATCTACCATGCATTTGACTCACGGTCTCGTTGGTCTTTGTTGAGGATTCATTGACCACTAGAGGGGGGTGAATAGTATTTTGGATGCGTCGATGGAATTCGTTCACGATTGCGCCTACAAATCATGTTAGTGCACAGCGGAAATAAAGCAACAATGAAATACAAACACGCAAACACAAGATATAACGTGGATCGAAATCGAACGGTTCCTACTCCACAGATAGAGCTCTAAAAAGCTCTAGCGATGCCACAAACACTACTAAACAATAAACTCCTTCTCGACAACACGTCGGAGTGGAGAAATCTCATACAATGAATTACAACAAGTAATACAAAGTAAACAAGCAAATACAAGATGAAAATACAAAACAATGTAAAGAAAACTTTACAACTATTGCTTTGGAATGCTTGCTTGTTGATTGCCTTAGACTAGCCTTGAAGACCCTGATTTGCAACAGCAAATCACTCCAAATCGCACAAGAAAATCTTGATCGAAATCTCCTCCATGAGCTCCCTTTAAAGATGCAGCCTGGACTGGATTTCGCCTATCAATCGACTGCTCAGGACCATCAATCAACTAATGATACTGTTGCTGTGAAACAACGGTGCGATCCACATTGGAAAAATCCAACGGATAGAATATCAGTCGACCGATCGAGCCTCCACTCGACTGTTAACTCCAACAGTCGAGTGAGACCTCATTCTGTCCCCGAATTCTCAAGCACCAGTCGACTGATCACTAGATCATTCGACTGCTTGAGCCAACAGTCGACTGCCTGTAACACCCCAAAATTTTTCTCTAAAATTTTTGTATAGAATTTAATTTCATGTCTAGTAGATTATATATGGAATCCTGGAAAATGATGATAAAAGAATAAAAGTGGAGAGGTGAGGTTTGAACCTCTTGGTGAGAGTTAACTCTTACCATGCATGTGATGACCAAGTGCTCAGTAGTAACTTACTGTTGGAGAAAGAGGAGAAATTTTAGATGAGTGTGAGGAGGGTAAATGAAGAGGCATGAAAAGAGAAGAGACACTTCTCTTCCTCCCTTTATAAATAAGAGTGAAGGTTTCATTTGACAACTTCTTCTTCCTTCTTCCTCCTTCCACCGAAACCCTAGGGTTCCTTCTTTGAGTTTCGGCCAAAGCAAACTAGGGTTCCACCCTAGTGAGTTAAGCAAAGAGAAGGGTTCATCTAAGGGGATAATCTTCATCTAAGGGTCAAGAGCACCAAGAAGGGTTCTAGGGCAAGATTATTTTTTTAGTCTCCTCTCCAATCAAGGTCTCTCTTATTAAGGGGTAACCAATTATAAGTGGTAAGATTCCCTCACCTGCAGTATATTTGCTCTTGTAGGACATGATATATGAAAGAAATGTGATGCTTTATACCATACAAGTTTCGGCCAACTAGGGTTTTAGGGCTAGGGTTGCATGAAAACACTCCTTATGAAATTATGTTGTATGTCTTCATGTATAAATTTTATGTGACAAAAAAAGAATTTTTGTGCCCCTAATGTTTCGGCCAACTAGGGTTTTAGGGCTAGGGTTGCATGAAAACACTCCTTATGAAATTATGATATGTTGTATGTCTTCATGTATAAATTTTATGTGACAAAAATGAATTTTTGTGCCCCTAATGTTTCGGCTAACTAGGGTTTTAGAGCTAGGGTTGCATGAAAACACTCCTTATGAAATTATGATATGTTGTATGTCTTCATGTATAAATTTTATGTGACAAAAAATAAATTTTCTTGTGCCCTAATGTTTCGACCAACTAGGGTGTTAGGGCTAGGGTGGGGTCTAAGTACCCAACTTCATGTGCAAATACTCCGGTACCTAAGCTAAGGTTATGATTTAATATGCCATGAAATATGCCTATGTGATGAACATGTTTATGATTTAATATGTCATGAAATATGCCTATGTGATGAACATGTTTATGATTTAATATGCCATGAAACATGCCTATGTGATGAACATGTTTAGGATTTAATATGCCATGAAACATGCCTATGTGATGAACATGTTTATGATTTAATATGCCATGAAATATGCCTATGTGATGAGCATGTTTATGCTTGATATGCCATGAAATATGCTTATTTGATGAACATGTTTATGCTTTAAGACCCCTTTAGGGTATTCTTATGTTATGAATGCATATATGCTATGAAATGTCTAAGAAGATGCTTCCCCTTTTTATGTTGGGATTAAGAGCTCTCTTTATGATAAGATAAGACGGAGATGCTTCCCTTTTTATGTTAGGGATTAAGAGCAGTCTTTATGATATGATAAGAAAGAAAAGAAAGAAAATTAAGTATTTTACTTTGTAAGAGGTTAAGTACCCGACCCGTTAGGTGGTCGTTAATCAAATCCAAGGGACATAAGAAGACATAAGAGGTCTTGCCCGGGTAAGACATAAGAGGTCTTGCTCTAGTAGGTCTGGTGGCTAGCTACCCCAGCCTATTAGGGAACGCGCTTTATGTGGTACTTAGCCTGGGGGCCCCCCTTCATGTTATGATTTTGTTGAAATATCTATATGTATATGTTTTGAAAAGAAAGGACTTGTATGAAATTGTGAATGCTTATGTTTAAGTTTAAGAATGCTTATGATTATATCCTTTATGCATGTTTAGGATTGATGATGTCATGAATGCTTATGGTTAAGTTTAAGAATACTTATGATTATGTCCTTTATGCATGTTTAGGATTGATGATGTCATGAATGCTTATGGTTAAGTTTAAGAAAGCTTATGATTATGTCCTTTATGAATGTTTAGGATTGATGATGTCATGAATGCTTATGTTTAATTTATGTCATGCTTAGGTTTAATTATGTTTAGCATACTTATGTAAATTGTATGCCATGCTTATGTTTCATTACGTTAGTATGCTGAGGTTTAGTGTTGTTATGCAATACTTATGTTATTTATGCTAGCATGCTCATGTTTTCTAATTATTTGATGTAATTTGTGGCTTTTGTGAGTAGGCAAGAATCTTACTAAGCTATATGCTTATAGTTTATGTTGTCCATATACTGCAGATAAAGGAAACATGAACTAGAGGAAGTAGCAGGAGGGGCAAAGTGTGTGTGATAGTGGCATGGTGGAAAAAGACCCTATTACTCTCTGCTTTTATTTATATGCTCAATGAACAACTTAAGACATTTGCTTCCGCTTTTATGACTTGTGATTTATTAGTACCATGTTGGATGTTGCTTAGTTTATGTTACTGTTCACCTTACTTATGAAAGTTTGATATGTTAGAACTCATGAATGGATCGTGTTAATAATTGTTACATTCTCTAATCTTTATGTTATGCATGTTATAAAAGAAGTTATGATATGTTAACATGCTAATTATGATTATGATATGTGATGCACGTTATAAAGAAGATATGATATGTTAACATGCTAATTAGGTCTATGATATGTGATGCATGTTATAAAAGAAGATTTATGTCATGATAACATGTTCGATTATGTAGATTGTGAAATGATCCATATATGTTATGTTATAAAAAAAAAAAAAGTAGCGCCGCCCTGAGAGGAGATAAGGGCGGGCGTTACACTGCCCACCTCTGGCAGTCGACTACTAGGGCTCTCCCCATAGTCAAACCCTAGTTGACTCACTCCAGTCGACTGCCCATAGGTCCCAGTCGACTGATACACCTAAAATATGAAGTTTTACTTCAAGTTTGGTGTCCTCATACTTGCTAGACCACTCTTAGCCTAGACCTAAGTCTTCTAGCCACCTCCGTCAACCTCGCGCCTATCAGATCCCTCCAAGTCATCAATGACTTATTCATCCATACGCTAGCCTTCAGGTGCTTCCATCGGCTATGTCATGCTAACGGTGTCTACATTGTCAAGGTACATTTGACTTACGCTGCCAAGACTCCCGCTTGGACTTTACGTAGCCAACCATTGGACTTATGCTGTCAAGACTTCACCCTTGGATTTTACGCCGCCAATATTACCCTTGGACTTTCCAAATGCCAAGACTCAAGCTTGGACTTTCCCTTGCCAACCCATGTTGGACTTTCTATGTCAAGTACTCAAGACTTGGACTTTCCCATGACAATGGTCAAACCATCGTCAAACATCAAATACTAATCTGAGTCGATTGCATCAACAATCTCCCCAACACATGTCAGACATCCATGTCAAACATCAAAACACTTACTCGAGTCAAACTCGAGTCTGGTCAATCATGACCTGGGTCGATTGCACCAACAATCTCCCCCTTTTTGATGTTTGATAAAAACACCCTTGAGTTAGGCCCCTTACTCAAATTCCCTTACCAATTATTCAAAATTGGTAATTTTAACATTCTCCCCCTTTTTGACATACATCAAAAAGGTTCACCCAAGGAGGTCAATGTCTCATATCCAATGAGATCTTACAATCTCCCCCTTTGATCCAAAAATACCTAGGATGCCTACAATCTTCCTAGTGATAGGTCCCATATCACTCAAGAGAGGCAATCCTACACTCTCTCCCAATTTCCAATTGGGTGTCTTAAAATTCCATTTCTCCTCCTCATGAGGAAAAATAACATCCATCATCCCATGATGAATACGACCCCCTAAAGGCTTGCTCCCCCTTGACCATTGCACCAACAATGTCCTTGAGAAGTCCCTAAGCCAATAGGAACTCTAAGCCATCAAAATTAAGGTTTAAAGTTCAACATTGAACTTTCCCATACCTCAAATTTGATACACCACCCTAACAAATCTTCTAATCCATATCCAATGGATTTTCACCCTTTACAATGCTTCCCAAAGCATATCCTAGGGTTATGAGTGGTTAGAGAACTTTATCATAGCTGAAAACGGGCTAAACAACCTTGTTTTTCCCGAAATCAGCCTGACAGTCGACTTTATCAGGCATCAGTCGACTGTCGTGCCCATCAGTCGACTGCCACCATGGGAAGTCGACTAATAACTGAAAATTTTGATTTTTAATTATCAGAAATAAATTTTAGAAAAGCATAAGTAATTCTACGTATATCGAAAAATCGTGAAAATTCCTACGTATGTTACTTATAAGCAATACAATCGGTGAAAAATGTTATAAAAATAATTTACCCATAAAATAGTGAAATTGATACAAAATTCAAAAGTGAAGAAAAACTTCATATTTTAGCTCACTTTGTATCAACTTAATCAATGGTGATTGCTATCAAAAGATAGACTTCACCAAGGTTTTTCAAAATGATTTTAAAATATTTTTGAAAACCTATATTGGATCATATTCTTTGGGCTTAATGTACATGGCTTGAACATAAGCTTTCCCAATGATCCACCAATGATATTAGATGAGTTTTAGTTCATCTAGATGCAAAAACTATGCGCCTTGAACTCAACTCATATCCTAGCATCTCACATGTATCTAGAGTATATCAATACACATACATGTCAATGTGATGTGAGATGTGAGTTTTGGTTTATCTTAAACTAAGGTCTCATGCATTTTCTAAGGCAACACTACTTGATTCCCTTATAAATGAGACTTCAAGTCATGTCATAGTCCTTAAATCAATTTTAATCAAGTTAAATGCATGAATGATCATAGCATAAATGATAACATAATTAAACATGGCCAATGATCATGATGTCATGGCATATGATAGAATCTAAGCATGCATGACATTTAACCCTAATCCTAAACATGATCATGACATATTAAAAGATTGAAGGTAGATATGATGTCATGGCATGTTATATGGCAAATCAAGCATGACAAATAAAATATAAGGTATATAATACTTAAATTTTAGTATTTGTTGTCATTTGTTATAATTAAGTATATTTTGTTATATTGCTACTAAAACCCAAAATGACACACCAATACCTCTAAGTCTACATGTGCCAAGTTTAATCAATTTTTCACAATTCTCAAGGCTTATTGGCACATCCTAAAATCCTTTAGGATTAAAATTCAAACCTATTTCCAAGGTATCCATAACCTTTAAAATAACCTAAAGTGTCACCTCTACCATAGTTAGGTTAACTACATATCCATTTAAAGTTGGCACTCCTAAACCCATCTAGCGTGAATCGATCACACTCTTAGGAACCCAAAACCTATTTGAGCTCCTAGGATTTACTAGGTATTCCTTAGGGATGACCTCCCTAGATACCTTCATAATGACCCTTCTAGGCTTGTTAGCCTTGGTCATTGTGGTCTTGCCTAGGTTAACTCTAGGGGTGACTCCCCTTGTAACCTTCTTAGTGGCTTCCCTAGGTTTCTTCGAAACCCTAGCCACTAGGCACATACCATGGTCAACTCTAGGGATGACTTCCCTATTGACCTTGGTCTTCCTAGACCTAAGTTTAGTTCCATAGTCAAATGGAACACTATGGTAGGTAGACCTATCTACCTTGGACCTAGGCTTGTAGCTCAAGCCTTTTTTGCCCATAGTGAGTCTTGCCTCCTAAACTCTTGTCTCTTAGGCCTTAGGTGTTGACCTTTGACCTAGACCCTTGACTTTGACCATTTGACCCTTTTATTTGGTTTTACATAATCCTAAGGGTCTTCTCTAATTTTTCAAGTCTTGACCTCAAGACTTGATTTTCCAACTCTAATTGCTCAATTTTTGAATTTTGATTTAATCCTTGGGCATTGTTTGTCCTAGGCATATGCCTAGTACATTTGGAGTTAAAACCTAGGTGGTCCTCAATTTTCTTAATGCTTGCCCTAGGTAAAATATTTTTAGGGACATTAGTCCCAAATTTCTCCTTAGTTCTAAAATTGACACTCTTAGCTCCTAAACAATACTCCCTATTTCTAATAGCATGCTCCTTATGAACAATAGCAAGATTGTTTAAATTATTTCTAGCATGCTTTTTGACATTAAAACTAGAAGATGCATACTTAAAGGTTACATTAGGGTTTGCCTTAGCTCCCTCTACTTTGTGATGCTTCTTCCCTTCTCCTAGGGCATTGGCCCCTATAGTGTCCCGATTGTCGGCATTTGAAGCACACCACGTGCTCCTTGCTTTTCTTGGTGGGGACACCGGCATCCTTGCCTTTTTCGTTGACTTTTGGTGCTGAAGGAGCTTTCTTTACTCTTTTCGGGAACTTACTCTTGTAGTGCCCGGATTCCCTACACTCAAAGCAAATTATATGATTTTTATTTAAAACCGACATGCTTGAGTTACCTAGGGTGGTGGTAGGTGTCGGAGTTTGAGCTTCTTCATCTTGACCGGATGTGGAAGGCTCTTCTTGATGCTCCGGAGTGGAAGGTCTAATCTCCTCCCCCTCAATCCTAGAGGTGGAGGATTCTTGTGCTTCTTCCACCTCTTCCACCGATCCGGAAGTTGAATCCTCCTCAACTTCCGAATCCTCACTTGCTTGTGAGGATAAGGATTCATCTTCTTCGGCCTCTTGGACCGGTTGAGGGTTCTCATGGAGCTTAGCCAATTTTTCCCATAGCTCTTTGGCATCTAGATATTCACCTAGCCTAGACAAAACATCATTAGGTATCAAATCATCTAAAAGTTTTGTTACCTTGACTTCGTTTTTGAACTTTTGGCGTTGCTCTTGGGTCCACTTCTTCAACTTCAAGACCTCTCCCTTCTTATTCCTAGGTGATTCAAAACCTTCAATGATAATGAACCAATCTTCTATGTCCATCATCAAAAATGTCTCCATTATAGCTCGCCATGTCGAAAAATCCTCTTGGTAATATGGTGGCGATGTGTTGATGTCCCATCCAAGTCTTTCTTCGAATTCCATCTTGTTCCCTCTAGCGGTTTTGCTCCCAGCAGTTAGTCCGTAGAAGAGCCTCGGGCTCTGATACCAATTGTTGAGGATTCGTTGACCGCTAGAGGGGGTGACATTTTGGATGCATCGATGGAATTCGTTCATGATTGCGTCTACAAATCGTGTTAGTGCACAACGAAAATAAAGCAATAATGAAATATAAACACACAAACACAAGATATAATATGGTTCGAAACCGAACGATTCCTACTCCACGGATCGAGCTCTAAAGAGCTCTAGCGATGCCACAAACACTACTAAACAATAAACTCCTTCTCGACAATACGTCGGAGGTGGAGAAACCTTGTACAATGAATTACAACAAGTAATACAAAGTAAACAAGCAAATACAAGATGAAAATATAAAACAATGTAAAGAAAACTTTACAACTATTGCTTTAGAATGCTTGCTTATTGATTGCCTTAGACTAGCCTTGAAGACCCTGATTTGCAACAGCAAATAGTTCCAAATTGCACAAGAAAATCTTGATCGAAATCTCCTCCACGTGCTCCCTTTAAAGCTGCTACCTGGGCTGGATTTTACCTATTAGTCAACTGCTCGGGACCATCAGTCGACTGATGACACTATTGTTGTGAGACAACGGTGTGATCCACGCTGGAAAAATCTAACGGATAGGACATCAGTCGACTGATCATCCACATCAGTCGACTGATCGAGCCTCCACTCGACTATTAACTCCAGTAGTCGAGTGAGACCCCATTCTATGCTCAAATTCTCGAGCACCAATCGACTGATCACCAGATCAGTCGACTGATCGAGCCAACAGTCGACTGCCCACCTCTGGCAGTCGACTGCTAGGGCACTCCCCGCAGTCAAATCCTAGTTGACTCACTCCAATCGACTGCTCATAGGTTTCAGTCGACTGATACACCTCAAACATGAGGTTTTACCCCAAGTATGGTGCCCCCATACTTGCTAGACCACCCTTAGCCTAGACCTAAGCCTTCTAGCCACCTCTGTCAGCCTCATGCCTATCGAATCCCTCCAAATTATCCATGACTTGTTCATCCATATGCTAGCCTTTAAGTGCTTCCATCGGCTATATCATGCTAACGGTGTCTACACCGCCAAGGCATATTGGACTTACACTGCCAAGACTCCTGCTTGGATTTTATGCCGCCAACCATTGGACTTATGCTGCCATGACTTCGCCCTTAGACTTTACGCCGCCAATATTCCCCTTGGACTTTTCAAATGCCAAGACTCAAGCTTGGACTTTCCTTTTCCAACCCATGTTGGACTTTCCATGCCAAGTACTCAAGACTTGGACTTTCCAATGACAATGGTCAAACCATCGTCAAACATCAAATACTAATCTGGGTCAATTACATCAACAATCTCCCCAACACATGTCAGACATCCATGTCAAACATCAAAATACTTACTCGAGTCAAACTCGAGTCCGGTCAATCATGACCTAGGTCGATTGCACCAACAGTCTTCATACTAAAGCTTTGAAGTTGACCTATCAATAGGTCTCTCTTGGCTCTTCTTGTCTCCTTTGACCCTTCATTGAGTTCGATGAGCTTTTCCCAAAGCTTCTTAGCGAAGTCGAAAGGTCTGACCTTGCTTAGTTGCTCTTTAGACAAGCCACATTGGAGCGTGGTTGTTGCTTTGGCATTGGCTTGAGCCTTCTTAGCCATCTCCCTAGTCCAATCCTTTGTTGGTATTGGTACTCTAAATTCGTCGACCGGCTTTTCGAACCCATCTACAATACTAAACCAATTTTCAATAGCATTCATTAGATAATATTCCATCCTACCTTTCCAATATGCGAATCGTTGTCGTCGAAGAAATGAGGTCGCACCATGCTATATCCCTCTTGAAATGTCATTGCTTCGATTGATAGTTAGATCCTCCGATGCGATCCGAGCTCTGATACTACTTGTTGGGGATCCTTGAATGTCTAGAGGGGGTGAATAGCCTCTCTTGATTTCTACAATTAGATTAGCAGAAGCAAAAACAAATATGAAATGAAATCAAAAGACAAAAGAATGTTAGGGCAATCTCTTGCCATGATAAGGTTTTGATGTGTGTGGCAAAGGGTTTAAGTTAGTTTGTAATTGTGATTTGATATGTGCGTTGAAGTCGTGCAGGGCTTAGTAATTCGCACATGGAGCCTAGGCGAGTTTCACATCTCATGACTTGGTCCTTGAGTCGGTGAAGGATGGCTTTGCGGAAGCCGTGCGCTTGGAGCATCCGAGGGACCGCCGGATGAGGAGCTTGGAGTGAAGCCAGAGGAAGTAGACTTCAGGGCGAGATGCGAAGGATGGCGCTGCAGAGCCGTGCGCTTGGCGCATCCGAGGAACGTGGCCGGATGAAGATAACTGTTGGAGATTTGACGCCGCTAGAGGGGGGGTGAATAGCGTTTGACCGTTCGTAGATGGAATTCGTTCGCGTTGCTTGTCTACAATCTTGTTAGTACGCAGCGGAATAAACAATAACAAATACAAACACAAGATACAATCACAACACGCACGATATAATGTGGTTCGGAACCGTAACGGTTCCTACTCCACGGATTGGGTTCGTATGAACCCTAGCGATGCCACAAACACCACTAAGCACTAAAGCTCCTTCTCGACAACAAGTCGGAGGTGGAGAAACCTCGTACAATGAATTACAACAAGTAATACAAAGTAAACAAGCAAATACAAGTGAAAATGTAAAGAACACTTTACAAACTAGGGTTTTGAGTGCTTGCTTGTCGGTTGCTTGGATGAGCTTGAAGGACCCAGAAATGCACCTGCAAATTGCCTTCAAATTGCCTCACCAAAACCCCCAAAGAACTGATGATGAAATCCTCCACGAGCTCCCCTTTTTATCTTGCGTCGGGCCGATTTCCGCTTATCGATCGCCGATAAGTCCCCAGTCAATTGATGCCACTGGTGTCATGAGACAACGGCTCAATCAACGTCGGACAAGTTTCAATGGGACTCTTGGCAATAATCGCCAACATTGGCGCCGATCATTACCGTGAGCCGATCGCTACCGACTACGGAGCGTTTCGCGCTCAACATTTCGATCGCAGCCAATCGACCTTTGCAATCGATCGCTGCCGTGACACTACCGATCGCTTCCAATGAGCAATGATCGCCGAGCATTTCTTAAACCGTCGACTGCAACCTCAAAAATGAGGTTTTGACCCAAGTATGGTGCCCCCATACTTGCTGGACCACCCTTAGCCTAGACCTAAGCCTTCTAGCCACCTCCATCAGCCTCACGCATCTTGGATCCCTCCAAGTCATCCATGACTTGTTCATCCATCGCGCTAGCCTTCAGTGTGCCTTCCATCGGGCTATGTCATGCTAACGATGTCTACACCGCCAAGGCACATTGGACTTATGCCGCCAAGACTCCGCTTGGACTTTACGCCGCCAAGCATTGGACTTATGCTGCCAAGACTCCCGCTTGGACTTTACGCAGCCAATATCAAACCCCTTGGACTTCTTATGCCAAGACTCAAGCTTGGACTTTCCCTTGCCAACCCATGTTGAACTTTTACATTGCCAAGACCCATGCTTGGACTTTTACATTGCCAAGTGTCCCACTTGGACTTTTCATGCCAAGTACTCAAGACTTGGACTTTCCCATGACAATTACATTGTCATATGTTTTTGTCGAAACATCAAAACATCACTCGAGTCAAACTCGAGTCCTGGTCAATCGTGACCTGGGCCGATTGCACCAACAATCTCCCCCTTTTTGATGTTTGACAAAAACTAAACAAATCATTTGAGTTAGACCATTAACTCAAATCCCTTACCAATTATCCCAAATTGGTAAATACTCTCCAAATGTTCTCCCCCAAACATTCTCCCCCTTTTTGACTAACATCAAAAAGGTTTTCTCTCCAAGGAGGTCAATGTCTCATGTCCCAATGAGATCTTACAATCTCCCCCTTGATCCAAAAATAAATACCTACGATGCCTACCATCTTCCTAGTGATAATTCACATATCACTCAAGAGAGGAAATCCTATACTCTCTCCCAATTTCCAAATTGGGTATCAAAAACCCATCAATTTTCCCAATTGATGATACTCTCTCAATAACTTCTCCTCTTTAAGGAGAAAAACACATCCATCATCCCAAGATGGATACCTCCCCCTAAAGGCTTGCTTCCCCTTGACCATTGCACCAACAATGTCCTTGGGAAGCCCCTAAGCCAATAGGAACTCTAAACCATCAAAATTAAGGTTTTAAGTTCAACATAGAACTTTCACTCATCCTAAATTTGATACTTTGACCTAACACAGCTCCTAATCCATATCCAATGGATTTTCACCCTTTATAATGCTTCCTAAAGCATATCCTAGGGTTAGGAGTGATTAGGAACCTTTTCCATAGTCAACACCAAACAAAACCTTGTTAACCCGAATCAAACCCGGCAAATGACTCGACAGAATTAGTCGACTACACTATATCACCGATCGCCACCAATAAGGCGACTAATAGCTGAAATTTCCGAATTTCAGCTATCAGAATCAAGATTTGGAAAAGCATAAGTAATTCTACGTAATTTGAAAAATCATAAAATTTGATACGTATATTAATTATAGTCATTAAAATGGGTGAAAAATATTTGAAAATTATTTTACCCATAAAATAGTGAGTTTGATACAAAACTCAAAACCATTGAAATTTTCAATGTTTTGGCCCTATTTTGTATCAACTTCATCAATGGTGATTGCTATCAAAAGATAGACTTCACCAAGGTTTCTAAATTGATTTTAAAATGATTTCAAAACCTTATTTTGGATCATATTCCTTGGGCTCTATGTACATGACTTATACACATGCTCTCCCAATGAACCACAAGTTGAGTTAAAATGAGTTTGGGTTCAACTAGATGCAAGAACTATGCACCTTGAACTTAACTCATATCCTAGCATCTCACATGTATCTAGGGTATATAAATACACATACATGTCAATGTGATGTGAGATGTGGGTTTTGTTCTCCCTAAACTAGGGTTTCATGCATTTTCCTAAGGCAACTCTACTTGATTCCCTTATAAATGGGACTTCAAGTCATGTCATATTCCTTAAATCAATTTCAACCAAATTGTCTTAAATGCATGAATGATTATGGAATTAGAAATGATATAAATAAGCATATGCTCATAATCATGATGTCATGGCATATGATATAAAACTAAGCATACATGACATTAACCTAAAACCTAAGCATACTCATGACATATAAAATCATAGAAATAGGCATGATGTCATGACATGGCATATGGCAATCAAAGCATGACATATAAAATATATAGGTATAGTAATACCTAAATTTTAATATTAATTGCCATTTGATATAGTTAGATGTATTTTGTCATATCATCATTAATCTCCCTAGTGTGCCAAAAACCCAAAATGGCACACTAACCTCTAAACCTAAATTGTGCCAATTTAATTGATTTTTATCAATTTCAAAAATGCATTGGCACATCCTAAAAACTTTTAGGGTATTGATTCAAATCTATTTCCAAGGTAACCATAACCTTGAAAATATCCTAAAGTGCCACCTTTAAAATGGTTGAGTTAACTACCCATCCAATCAAGGTTGGCACACCCTAAACCCATCTAGCGTGAATCAATCACGCTCTTAGGAACCCAAAACCGATTTGAGCTCCTAGGGTTAATTAGGTATTCCTTAGGGATAACCTCCCTAGATACCTTCCTAATGACCCTCCTAGGCTTGTTAGCCTTGGTCATTTGGGTCTTACCTAGGTTGACTCTAGGGGTAACTCCCCTTGCAACCTTCTTAGTGGCCACCCTAGGTTTCCTAGAAACCCTAGCCACTAGGCACAACTTTTGGTCAACCTTAGGGATGACTTCCCTATTGACCTTGGTCTTCCTAGACCTAGTTTGTTTCCCATAATCAAATGGAACACTATGGTAAGCTACCTTAGGCTTAGGTTTGTGACTCAAACCTTGCTTGCCTTTGATTGACTTTTGACTCTTAGGTCCTTGGTATTGACTTTGACTTTTGGACCTTTGACTTTGACCATTAGACCCTTTAAATTGGTTTTGTATATTCCTAAGGGTCTTTTCTAGTTTCTCAAGCCTTGACCTCAAGGCTTAGTTTTCTAATTCCAATTGCCCAATTGTTTTTTGATTAAATTCTTGGGCATGGGACTTTCTAGGCATATGCCTAGTCCATTTAGGATTTAGACCTAGGTGCTCTTGCACCTTTCTAATTGTCTCCCTAGGTAAAATTGATCTTGAGTTATTTGAACTAGGTTTGTCCTTAGGTAAATTGTTTTTATGGACATTAGTCCCAAATTTCTCCCTATTATCTAAGTAGACACTCTTAGCACCTAAACAAATATATCTATTATTTCTAGCATGCTTTTTATGAATTGCAAGGGAATTAAAATTCCTAGCATGCTTTTGACTATTAAATCTAGATGGTGCATTATTGAAATATACCTTAGGGTTTGCCTTGAAGGCTCCCCCTACATATATAGCTCCTTCTTGGGCCTTTTTGCTCCCCCTAGGACATTGACTCCGGTAATGCCCCTTTGAGTTGCACTTGAAGCATATGATATGCTCCTTGCTCTTTTGACTTGGGGCATCGGCATCCTTGACTTTTGGAGCCGGTGGAGCTTTCCTAACCTTCTTTGGGCACTTGCTCTTGTAGTGCCCGGCTTCTCTACACTCAAAACATATTATATGATTTTTATTACAAATTGATATGTTTGAGTTACCTATGGTGGATGTGGTGATTGGAGTGGATTTTTCATTTCTCCCGGAGGTTGAGACTTCTTCTTGAATTTGTTCCGGCTCCGGTATGGAAGTTCTCTCCACCCCCTCAATCCTTGAGGTGGATGCTTCTTCCACCTCTTCTTTCTCCGATACGGAAGTCGACTCCCTATCAACTTTTGACTCCTCAAGCTCTTTAGATGGGGATGTGCTTGCTTGAGCTTGAGAGGGTGATGGTCCTTCTTCTTGGACCGATGATAGACTTTCATGGAGCTTGGCCAAATCGCTCCATAGCTCCTTGGCATCCACATAGTCACCTAGACTACACAAGAGGTCATTAGAAATTAAATCAAAAATGAATTTGATTACCTTCTTGTTTTTATCAAATTATTGGAGTTGCTCCTCACTCCACTTCTTCTTCTTGAGAAACCCTCCCTTTGGTCCCTTAGGATATTCAAATCCTTCCATCAACGCGGATCACTCCTCAAGGTCTCTCATCATCAAAAAATCTTCAATTCTCGCCTTCCAAGAATTGAAACTTTCTCGTCCATAGAAGGAATAGGGAATTGGGGTGTTGATGTCTCATCCCAATGGTTCTTCCATCTTCACCCTCTAGCCTCTTTGTCTTAGCTCTCGGCGGTTAGTCCGTAGAAGAGCCCTGGGCTCTGATACCACTTGTTGGAGATTTGACGCCGCTAGAGGGGGGGGTGAATAGCGTTTGACCATTCGTAGATGGAATTCGTTCGCGTTGCTTGTCTACAATCTTGTTAGTACGCAGCGGAATAAACAATAACAAATACAAACACAAGATACAATCACAACACGCACGATATAACGTGGTTCAGAACCGTAACGGTTCCTACTCCACGGATTGGGTTCGTACGAACCCTAGCGATGCCACAAACACCACTAAGCACTAAAGCTCCTTCTCGACAACAAGTCGGAGGAGGAGAAACCTCGTACAATGAATTACAACAAGTAATACAAAGTAAACAAGCAAATACAAGTGAAAATGTAAAGAACACTTTACAAACTAGGGTTTTGAGCGCTTGCTTGTCGGTTGCTTGGATGAGCTTGAAGGACCCTAAAATGCACCTGCAAATCGCCTTCAAATCGCCTCACCAAAAGCCCCAAAGAACTGATGATGAAATCCTCCACGAGCTCCCCTTTTTATCTTGCGTCGGGCTGGATTTCCGCCTATCAGTCGACTGCCATAAGTCCCCAGTCGACTAATGCCACTGTTGTCGTGAGACAACGGCTCAATCCACGTCGGACAAGTTCCAACGGGACTCTTGGCGCGATCGCCAACATTGGCGATCGATCGCGGCGCCATATAGCCGATCGCTGGCCGGTACAGAGCATTCTGTGGCTCGACATTCGATCGCAATCGATCGCTGATTAGCCGATCATTGCCGACACCCGATCGATTGCTCGATGGCGATCGACCGCTGAGCATTTCGACTTAAATCGGCAGTCGAACTCAAGTCGACTCACGGCAGTCGAACCGGCCATAATGTCAGTCGACTGCCAACCTCAAAAATGAGGTTTTCACCCAAGTATGGTGCCCCCATACTTGCTAGATCACCCTTAGTCTAGACCTAAGCCTTCTAGCCACCTCCATCAGCCTCACATATCTTGGATCCCTCCAAGTCATCCATGGCTTGTTCATCCATCGCGCTAGCCTCTAAGTGCTTCCGTCGGCTATGTCATGCTAACGATGTCTACACCGCCAAGGCACATTGGACTTACGCCGCCAAGACTCCGCTTGGACTTTACGCCGCCAAGCATTGGACTTATGCTGCCAAGACTCCCGCTTGGACTTTACGCAGCCAATATCAAACCCCTTGGACTTCTCATGCCAAGACTCAAGCTTGGACTTTTCCTTGCCAACCCATGTTGAACTTACATTGCCAAGACCCATGCTTGGACTTTTACATTGCCAAGTGTCCCACTTGGACTTTTCATGCCAAGTACTCAAGACTTGGACTTTCCCATGTAAATTACATTGTCATATATTTTTGTCGAAACATCAAAACATCACTCGAGTCAAACTCGAGTCCTGGTCAATCGTGACCTGGGTCGATTGCACCAACAATAACTTCGAAGACGAGGGACTCCGAGAGATGAGAGTGAGCGAATGTAACCCGGGAAGGGGTAGTAGCTCTTAGGTGAAACTTGGTCATTTGTCTAAGTGTCGGATGGGATTTCCCGACACCAGTCGACTTCCATGGAATGGCAATGATCGCTTCCGAGTCCGAACGTGGTTCGACCGTATTCGACCGAGTGTTTTGGGTCCAGAATAATCGTATATGTGGCGCCCATCGCCAAGACCATCGATCCGAGGTAGCTTGATCGGTAGTCAAAAGGGTTTCGCCATCGCTTCGTGATCGGGCGCCGACGAGGTAGACGATCGATGGGTTCCATCACGATCGCTGGCTGTTCCGTTGGACTACAACGGTCAGGATCTGACATGTTTGGAGGTCGTTGTAGTGGCGACAGTCGACTGCCAAGGGCAGCAGTCGACTGGTGGTAGCCAACGGGAAGAAAAGCCTCCTCTTTATAAAAAGAGAGGGTGTGGAGCTTTGGGGGGCTAATGCTCATGCTCTAAGTGATCTTCCAAGTGCCCCACAAGCTCTAAACTCTTCTTACTTGTTTTTACTTCATTCTTATTGTAAGAAGAGTGATCTTGGTTGTAAAGGTTACCTCCACCTAGCTTGGTGCAAAGGAGAGACCAATAGTGATTGGCTTTGGAGGAGTGATTCACCTTGGACGAATCGGACCGTGGATTAGCGGCGTAGCCGTGAACCACGTTACATTTTGTGTTAGCGTTTGTATTCTTCTTTGTTTGCTTGTCTTGTTTTTGTTATTTCCGCTTGCGCTAATTAGTTTTGTAGACGAGCAAATACCGTCACCCATCGATCGAGGGCTATTCACCCCCCTCTAGCCGGCCATTCGATCCCCTACAAAGAATACAAGCGCTAACAAGAGTGTTTAAGGTGGTTCGGAGATTATGCTCTTACTCCATGACGATCCGTAAGGTGGATCAACCCTAGAAAGTCTTCACTAAGAACTCCGTTTGATGATCACACCAAAGTGGAGAAGCCTTCTTTACAATGTACTCCTCTTCTTACAAATGATAGAAGTGAGAATTAGAGAAAAGGAGAGATTAAAACACACTAGAAAGCTTGAGGAGACTTGGAGAGCTTGAGAGTATAGTTAGGAATGAGAGCACTAGCCTTCTCAAGCACCCCAAGGCCTCTTTTTATAGAGAAGAGGTTAATTTTCCCGTTGGGGCTAGAGCAGTCGAATGATGTACACCATAAGTCGACTGCTGCTGTAGTTGACTTGATCCAATGGCTTCTGACGAGCCTGATCCGTGGGCATCACTACCCAACGGGATGCTGACCAGTCGACTGATCACACTATCAGTCGATTGATCTAGCAATCAGTCGACTGATACAAGCGATCAGTCGACTGATCCAAGCGATCATTCGACTGATCCAAGCGATCAGTCGAGTCAGATACTTTCTATGCTCGTGTCCACTTATAATAGTCAACTTCTAGGGAATGACAGTTGACTGATGGTGGATCAGTCGACTACAAAACCCTAGCAGTCGATTGATGGACACCAGAACTCCCGGACTTGATTGGTGGTGATCGGTTGGTAGGACAAAACACACGGTCATTGTCACATAGTATGATTAAATCTTACTTGAAATCAACTCCCTAGACCTAGACTCAACCTTCTAGCTCTTCTTTCAGCCTTGCGCCTCCAGGATGCCTCCGAGTCTGCGACTCCTTCATCCTTGTGTTTGCTTCCAAGAGCTTCCCTCGGTTTCGTCATGTCTCTGGTTTCTCTTTTGCCAAAGTCTGCTTGGACTTTATGCTGCCAAGACTACATGCTTGGACTTATACTGTCAAGACTTTACTTTTGGACTTCCTTGCCAAGGTCCACTTGGACTTTATGCTGCCAAGACTACATGCAGCCAAGACCTTCCCTTGGACTTCCCCTGACAAGATCACACTTGGACTTTCCTTTACCAAGTCTTCACACTTGGATTTTCCTGTCACTTAACACATTAACGGTTAGATCACAAATATTGTTTGACTATAAATGATTATCCAAACATCAAAATACATAAATGCTTGGGGCATTGTTGCACCAACAATACTCATAGAGATGAAGTGGTGGTTGAAACTTCATGTTGTAATAGACATAAAGTGAGGTTGAACAGTGGAATTGAGGCTAAACTAAGTATAGTTCAAGAGACTCCAATAGACACTGAAGAGATGTCTAGTCAAGAACCACAACCTATTACTCATAAAGATGAAGTAGTAGTTGAACTTTTATGTTGTAATAAAGAGATGTCTTAAGGCAATCGACTTAGATGTTATTAATACAATTTACTATTTGAGTGTACATTATATATGAATTTGATTAGATTTTAAACTCATTTACTGAAGCCTACAATAGGATACATAGCATAAGAGAAATTGTGATTGGATCACGATTAGTGAGGATCTCATCATATGTAATTATGTAAGTACTGAAACTATCCCTAGTCGATGAATTGATGAGATAGGACATCACCAATTTTGTGAGACTAACACATGTTATGCTCCTTGGTTTATCTAACCATTCGACACTCACTGAATGGAAGCATAAAGATGATGAAAGTGAACATGTGAATGCTAGTTAGGATAAATAGTTTATTAGAATGATCTGCTATGAGACTTCATATGGTTATTCATATCGATGAAGATCTCACTGCAGCTCGAGTGCGAGCTTCCTTAGACTTGAGGTATTCAAGTCATCTTAATCATGACGACTTATGCTTTGACTTCTTTGCAGTCATCTCCATACGAGGTGTCACTCCGAGATGATTGGGTATAAGTCAAAGTGATTAAAGATATTTAAATAACTAACAGAGGATTCACCACTCCTATTATAAGGAGAGGTATACCCTAGGTCTCTTGTCAGGATTGTTACTCAGAAGTCTTTGACTAAAGCACATATGTCAAGAAGAATGGTCTTCTTGGACACATATAGAGAGTAACTTGAATCCATAGGAAAAGAAAATTAACTTGAGCTAGGTGTGACGTAGTTAGCCTAGTGGGGACAAGCACATAGATCATATCCTAAAACAAGTGGGTATAGGATTAGAGAAAGGAATTAGGCACAA
This sequence comes from Wurfbainia villosa, assembly GCA_025175895.1. Classification (NCBI taxonomy): domain Eukaryota; kingdom Viridiplantae; phylum Streptophyta; class Magnoliopsida; order Zingiberales; family Zingiberaceae; genus Wurfbainia; species Wurfbainia villosa. The sequence continues at coordinate 74,041,286 of CM045994.1, read as the reverse complement.
ACAATTGTAGCTACCGAAGAGTTCAGAATTATTCTGAAGTCAACATCGACTTTGCAATCAATTGGGGGTCATAATGTACTACTAGGTGTCACTCATAATTTATTCATAATTAATGAGTTAATTATGAATGGTCAACATAGTTAGGAACCTATTGGGTCACACACACAATGGTATCTCAAGAAACGTAAAATAAGTTAGAGAATAAGATTCTCTATGAGAGAGGATTTCTCATTGGACCAGACCAAAAGGGCATAAAACGGGAGTGTCATAGACTCTCACGGTCGTGCCAAGATTTAGCACGATCGTGTCAGGATTTAGCATAGTCATGTCACGCAATATCAAGTTGAAACCGAGCATACATGGCCATAAATAAGATAACTCGCATTTCTGGACCAGGATAATCAATCTCTATAATTTCATCCAGCAAACCATAAAATTCATTGCTTGCACCTCCATCATTGGAAGCCTGAACACATACTCCACTATTCATTGTACTCTTTCCATTTCCATATTCTTGAGTGTGGAAATTATATCCGTTTATAAAATATGCTGGCCAAGTGCGTACCATTGCTTTTGGACCCCATGATAGATGGATTAGGAATTCTTGCTGAACGTGAGTTTGATTAGCATAAACCTATACTCCAATGAAAATGATATTTATTTAAAAGTTAAGATATGTGTAAACAAAAATGAGATAATTAAAACTGCTTACATATGATTTGAACCATGGTGCAAATTCCTGATCGCAGAAGTGATCAAAGTCACGTGTCGGGATTTCAGAGTATAAGTTTTGGAAAATCCTATAATAAAAAATTGTATTATAACATAAACAAATTAACACTTGACGAAGAAATAGGAAATATATACTAACTCGAAATATGGCGATACTTCTGGACAATTAAGTAAAACATATGTCTGGGCTGCCCACCATTCTTGATCAGTTAAGTATCGTTGCTTACACGGTCCACTTGGTCGACCAAGATAATTAAAAATTGAGAATGAATTCAAATTGGGATCGACAGGACCTTCATCATTCCTTCCGGATTTCCGCTCTTTTGTGCGAACGTGATGCTCAAAATAATATGATGCAAAAGTTGTTACTTCCTCCACAATATATTCATTCACAATAGAGGCTTCAACATGTGCCTTATTTTTCACTTTTTTCTTCAAATGATATAAGAATTTGATTGTAATATAACAAATTGTATTAGAATTGAATATATAAAAAAATTAAACATTTTTATGCAATATTAACGAAATATAGAATATGCGAATTATACCTTTCAAAAGGATACATCCATCGATAATGAACTGGTCCTCCAACTTTGGCCTCATATGGCAAGTGAACCAAAAGATGTTCCATTGAATCAAAAAATGCAGGCGGAAAAATCCTTTCTAAATTGCACAAAATGATTGGAATGTCTCTCTCTAACTTCTCCATGTGTGAATATCCCAAAACTGTTGAGCATATATCATGAAGAAAAATACTTAACTCTGTAATGGCACCCCAGACAAAATTCGGTAAGAGTTCTTTAAAGGCAATAGGAATAAGTCTTTCCATGAATATATGACAATCATGACTTTTCAAACCCATCAATTTGCATTCCTTCATATCGACACATCTCCCAAGATTAGAAACATACCCATCAGGAAATCTCAATGACTTCAACCATTCACAAACAACACGTCTCTGTTCCTTATTCAATGTATAAACTGCCTTTGGTTTTGGTCCTCCACTATTTTCATCAACATCAAGGGTGAAAGGTTTTGCCCGGAAGCTCTGATACCAATTTAAGGGATTTCCCTTGTCGAGTCCGTGAGGGGAAACTTCGCTTCCCCTTCGCCTCGGTTGCTTGACCATGGTGATCCCTTCAATGTCCCCGGATTAAAAATTTAATCCTAGACAAAAGGGATTCCCAAAGCAACCAAGTCATCGTCGTGCTATTCGTTTAGAGAGGTCACTTGAATAAACTAGTTGTTCAAGCGACCATTCTCTATTCTACGAGTAGCCGCGGAATAGACGATGTCCGGATCGCCGGTTTTTGTGTTTATACTCGGGATCCAAGTATTATTTAGCCTATTTACAGAAATATAACATGCTTATATTTTGAAAAACAAACACAAGCAATGAATAAAAGAGATAGAAGAATAGTTATACCTCTTGGTCTTCTAATGTATGACCCTCCTCCTTTTGGACGTCGTGTGGGCGACGATCCACCAAAAGTCGAAGCTCCTAGATCGCAAAACTTCCTTCCTTGCTTTTACCAAACAAGAGGAAGAAGAGAAACAATGTTTTTCTCCTTCAAAAACTCAACCAACAAAGAACTATAGAAGTTCTTGCCGCCGGCCAACTAGAAGGAGAAGAAGATGATGAAAAACTACCAAGACACCAAGGGAAACCCTATATCTTGTTTCCACCACCTAAGGAGAAGAGAGGGGAGTGTTTTGGGCGCCGGCCAAGGGCTGGGAAGGGCTGGAATAGGTCTGGAAAAGGAGCTGGACGCCGGCCACCTTTGGAGGAAGAAGAAGAAAAGGAATTTCTTTCCTTAATTGGTGCCGCCACCCTCCTAAAACCCTAACCCTAGTCTTGCCGCCAACTAGAAAACCTAAGCCTCTCTTCAATTGTCCTTCACGCCAACCCCATGTCCTCCTTTTATAGAGTTTAGGGATAAGTCATGAATTAATCTCCTCCATTGGTTCTAGGGATTTAATCTCAACCGTCGGATCTAGAGATTTAATCTCAACCGTCGGATCTTAGAGATTTAATCTCTACCAATGGATCTTAGTGTTTTGTTTCTATCCATTGGATCTAATCTTCTTGAGGTGTTAATGGGCTACATTAGGGACCATGAGGAGGAGTTGGGTCTCGGCCACCCATGGATCAAGCTCACATAAAGTCCGATCCACTAATGATGGTCCAATCCACTAAAGGTCCATCATTGATCTACCTCACCAACCCCCATATGATAATATGGGCTCCATATATTATTTGTACATTTTCTCCCCGTGTTTAAGATCTCGAATGTCCGTCGATTAATTAATTTACTGACCATTAATTAATCGACATCTAACTCCATGAGTAGTACCACTCGACCTTTTCATCATGCCGGACCAAGTCCACCTGCAGGGTTTACATGATGAACCTTATGAGCTCCTCAAGGGGACATCATCATCCTAATATATAGGACACGGTTTCCTCCTATAATCAACGACACACCATATAAATAATATCATCTCCCAACTTAAGTCTATCGATTTAATCTATAAATCTACCATTGGTAAATCAAAGAGATGAGTACCAAGTATATGTGCCCGTTATTATATCGGGATTAAGAGCATGTACTAAATAATATCCGAGGTCCGATTCGATTATGTAGTCAAGAATAAATCGAATCACCTCGTGGTTTGGTCCTGCTCAATACACACAAAGTGCACTAGTGTGATTCTATGGTCAAGACAAACCAATACTAAATCACACTACAACCATTCCGATGGTTTGTCCAAAGTCATCTCGGTTGTGAGCCTTTACTTATACTTTACAAGGAGCCGATAACATGATCTCCCGTGTGACACCACACACCATGTTATCTACAATGTAACGTATTAGACAATATGCATAAATATATGCAAACAATGATCATGTGATTCTTATTTCAAAATAAAGATGTTCATACAAAAGAGCTAGGCTTTCAGTATACATCCCAACAAAGGGTGGGTCGTTTGCAAATGAGTCGCATATCTTTTCTTGCATTCAGATTATCTTTTGTTTTTCCAGTGATATCCATCACTGTATTTATCAGATTATCAAAAATATTCTTCTCAATATGCATAACATCGAGATTATGATGAATTAAATTACTAAACCAATACGGTAACTCCCAAAATATACTTCGTTTGGTCCATTTATGGTTGCTTCCATATTCTTAAGTTGTATCATGTGGCTCTTCAATAACAAATGGAAAGTGAAGAACTCTGTACCAAATATCTTGACCAGTCAATCTCAATGGCGGAGGTGTTCTTTCAATTCGATTCCTAGTGAATTCATCTTTATTCCTTCTGAAATTATGATTTAGTGGTAAAAATTGTCTGTGACAATCAAAATAACTTGGCTTCTTACCATGCTTCAATCTAATCGACTTTGATCTCTCCATACATATTGGGCATCCTAAGATCCCTGCAGTACTCCAACCTGATGGCATACCATAAGCCGAAAAGTCATTTATGGTCCAAAGAAGAGCAGCCTTCATTACAAACATCTGATTAGTATGAACGTCGTATGTAGGAAAACCTTCATCCCATAGTTGTTTTAGCTCTACAATCAATGGTTGCATATAAACATCTATTAACTTCTTCGGATTTTTGGGCTAGCACAACCAATGTTAAAACATATATGGTGTTTTCATGCACATCCCAGCGGAAGATTATACGGAGTTAATATAATCGCCAACAAGAATAGTGTCTTCTGATTTACCAAATGGAGCAACCACAAGACAGAGACCTAACCTAATATTTCGAGTCTCCTTCGCAAAATCAGGATATGTTCTATCAAAATTTTTCCACGCCTCTGCATCTGATGGATGACACATTAGTCCCTCTTCTGTTCGATGATTTGCATGCCAAGTCATGTGTTCAACAGTTGTCTTTGATGCATAAAGCCTTTGTAACCTAGGAGTTAAAGGCAAATAAAACAACTGACTATATGATTTACGTCGTTCTTTGCCTCTACTAGTGCTCTTGTACCTATCTTGATTACAAAATTTACAAACATCCACATCTGCATCATCTCCCTAATATAACATACAACCATCTCTGCACACATCAATTCTTTCCACCGGGAGACCTAATTCTTTCATCAGTTTTTTCATACTGTACAAATCATTAGCAAGATATGATCATGCAAGCAATGCCTCTTCAAAAGCTTGAACAAAATTATTAAAACACTCTTCGCATACATTATGCTCTGCCTTGACATTCAACATTCTTGCGGTGAACGATAGTTTAGTGCGAGTCTACAACCAAAATAAAGGTGCATCTGCGACTCAACACCTCTGAAATTTGAGATATGCTTCATTATTCATATTCGACCGATATCTATTTGCACCTCTTCCAAGGGTGATGCATTAGTAAACATTGCTCAACTCATTGGAGGACAACTCAAGTTGCACCTTGTGATTGGGGAATCAAATTCGCCCGCTACATCATATATCATCCTCTGATATGGATTTAATTGATTATAATCACTTTGATCCCTAGAGACTTGTGTGTTGTGTCTATCATAAACTTCATCAGATATAAATGGTTCACCATGACATGTCCAGTTATAGTAATTTGCAACGAATCCAAATCTACAAAGATGCTCTGAAACTTTGCTAGACGGTAAAAATCTACCATTGTGACACTTTCTGCACGGACACCTTATCTGATTACCATCCATAAACTCAACATTACTAGCTGCGAAATTTAAAAACTCTTGCAACCCACTCATAAATTCATCAGTTAAACCCCGACGTTCAGGTAAATTCCTATTATACATCCAACTCCTTTCACGCTGCATTTTGTCTGTTTTCAATCAATTATATTAATATCAACTCCTAGAAATTACAATAATACGAATATATAGTTAGTTCACATATGAATTCACTATGTTTAACAATCTTTAAACATAACCGAAAAAGGATTGTATAGAAAGCTTACTGTTAATTTAGGTTTAAACATTTTGGGATGTTTAAACCTGAAATGTTAAACAACTTAAGTTGATTGTGACAATTAATATCACAAATGAATACATTCCAAGGTAATGTGTGGTGTTAGAGATGGTTGCATGTGGGATAGTGTGGCTACCATTGGGCCTCACATTCTTCTGATTAGGAATGGTTCAAATTATGTGTTGGGGTTTCGGTCTTAACGAGGACATCGGACTTAAAATGGGGTGCGACATGATAACCCGAATTTAGTGTCAAATTGTGAATTGTGGGCTAATAATATAGAGAAGCTTTATAAGCTTAGATGAGAGTTATTATTAACATAGGTCTAGAAGTTTTGTTAATCGGCCAATTCTCTCATCTACAAAGCAAGGATAACAAACTAATCAAATTTATTGAACATGAAAGATACTCATTGCAATTATGCCATTTAGGTCAAATTATTGTTGTAGAAGTATAATAATCGTCGCAAATGAGACAGCTCAAAATGTATCACCACAAGTTAATACTAATCTAATAAGCCTTAAACACTAGCTCCCCCACCACCACTGACTTTAAGATGCTTGTAATTTCTCAGGTAGATGTGCATGATTTGCTCATCTAAGCCTTATAAACTGCTTGTTTTATCCCATAACTTCCTATATGTGACTAAACAAAATCATAAAATATTTCTTCCAACTTAGTACTTAGCATTATTTGGTATGTGTATCTCTATGGCAAATTAGCAGCTTAAAGCTTCTGTAGTTTTACAGTTAACTATATATAGTTATAGAATAAATAGGATAACAACATAAAGCTTCTGTAGTTAATTATGGAGTTAAATATAGGAAAAAAAATAAATTTATACCACTGGTGCCTGGGGCCTCTCCGAGCCGGCGATTGGTTAACTGAATCGAAGGCGACGCTGTTTACCGGCAAGGAGGCTGACGCCGACTACCGGCAGAGCGCGCACGTGGCTACCGGCAGGAGGCCCGGCCGCTACCGGGCAGGCGAGGCGGCGGCCGGCATGGCGGGCAATGGAGCAGGGATCGCAAATGGTAGCCGGGGGCACGCGACCGACGAGGGGCGGCCGCAGGTAGCGTCGCTGCTCGCTCATACGGCGGCCGGCCACGGCCGCCGCCATAGCCGGCCGGGGCACGCGCTACGACGAGGGGGCGCCGCAGGTAGAAGGCGGGCCGGCGGCCAGATGAATGATTAAACAAACCTTGAGAATGTCCGGAGACACAGAGCTGGGCCCTCTTGCTGAGAAGTACGCAACGGAAGGAGCCGGAGATCTGCCGATGGTGGTCCTGCTTGGCATGATTTGTACCGTCGGATTCCTAAGGAAAAAAAAAAGAATTAATCAGTTGATGAAATGGGATCGCGAGGAGCTTCATGGACGTGTCACCGTGAGGATCGGATGTAGTGGAGGATCTGAGTGCCCCGGCGGAGGTCGACGTGGACGGACGGGAGGAGATCGTCGGTGGCGGTGGGGGTGCCGGTGGACTCGGCGAAGATGATGGCGGAGGCGTTGGCGGCGAGGAGGGCTGACAGGCCGGCGAAGGCGCTGGAGGTGTCGCCGACTGCGGCGAAGCAGAGAATGATGGCCCCTGGGGCCCGCGTATGCCCGTCCCACCGCTCGATGTTGCAGGACCTTCGTGGACCGGAAGAATAACGACCATCAAACACGTAATTAAGCTTAGAATTAAGCACTTTAAATAAATCTAAGCCTTCTGTTTCAATTCGATTAGCCGAATTGTCGACGAGAGTGATTTTAATTTCAAAAGATTAAAGAAAGGATTAGGGAAAGAGAAATCACCCATCAGTGAATAATTGGATGCTTTCTACGAGTTTTGCCTTCATCTCCCTTCTAATAAATCCTTCACCCTATCAAATTTCAAGTATTTTTGATTAGTTTTATATGATAATGAAAAGCCTTTTTCACGTCGAATTTGTGCTTAAGAATTTTTCACGTCGGGTGGGGCGCGCGGCGGGCTGAGGTGCGGCGGCGGGCTAGGGTGCGCCGCGAGGAGAGTCGGGTCGATGGCTGCGAGCCGGAAGACGAAGACGGCGACGCGGAGGGGAAATTAGGTCGTCAGGCACGATGCGAGGAGAAGGAAAAAACTTAGGTCATGAGTTAATTAAATTTTGCAACGAATCCAAAGATTCGTTGCAAAATAAAAAAAAAAATTAAACGTTGTTTTTTTTTTAATTTGCAACGAATCCACGAATCTGCAACGAATCCCTAGATTCGTTGCAAATTAAAAAAAAATCCTGGATTCGTTGCAAATTAAAAAAAAAATATACTTAACGTTCTAAGAAATTTTAATTTTTTTTTTGCAACGAATCCAGGGATTCGTTGCAAATTAAAAAAAAATATACTTAACGTTCTAAAAAAATTTAATTTTTTTTTTTGCAACGAATCCAGGATTCGTTGCAAAATTGCAATGAATTTTATTTTTTCGTTGCAAAATTGTCGACGAAAATTTATTTCGTTACAAATTTGCGACGAAACCTAAAATTCGTTGCTATATTTGTTGCAGATTTGCAATGAAAATAATTCGTTGCTAAATTCCATCGCAAAAAATCTGTTTTTTTGTAGTGCAGAATAGTGGAGGGTCATTTAATGTCAGGGAGAAATTTTAGACCCTCTTTCAAAATTAATCCATACTCATTTTGCAAATGTCATCCTACCCCAACCGATATGCCATCCCCGTGGGACAGAAATAAAACTATCATTGAATATGGAGCAGATGATCATTTGTTGTTGTTGATTGACGGTGGGTCGTTGGCTGGTGGGCTAGTGGATTATGATGGGTCACCCACAACCAACGTAATAAGCTAGACACGGATGTCGACCAATGACCATTCCATATGTATCGGATTTAATATTTAAAGCGAGTGAAGAAGATAGACAACATGTGCGAATGAATGAAGGTTGATGAAGCTTCACGTCAGGAGGAAGAAGACGGATGAGGTTGTGTGTGATCGAAGTCATCCTTAACTCATCTAATATGATCGAAGATGTGCGTTCCATAATGTGTGATAGACATCCTCCTCGAGCTCGACTATGGTAATCGTAAGAGGGGAATGTCATCCAGTGGACCAACAATGTGCGTGATGCCTGACATTGATCAATTGGGAGTCATTGTTCAACAAAAACCAATGGAAAAAATTAAATTCCGACGCTTATACGAGTGTCAGCAAACATTAAAAAAAGAGAGAGAGAGAGAGAGAGAAAAGAATCGGTTTTATTTTTTTTATAAGTGCCAGTGGTTGAATATCGATCGGTAATTAAAAATAATGAATTAGTCTACACGCTTACTGAAGCATCACGACTTAAATATCGATAGTAGAGTTTTTTTCTGCAACCACCTGAATATTTACTCCCCGCCCCACTAAGTACTAATTAATTAAGCTCTCTTTATAGAAGATTCCTTCCCAGCACCAAAATCATGTTAAGAATGTCCGTTTTGTTTTGTTTTGATTTGATTTTTCTGTTCTTTTCATTATTACGCCTTAAAGTAGCCCAATCCTCATCCAAAGATTCACCAAAAGACAGGTTCAAACTGCGCAAGAGTTTGCGACTCACAATTAAAGCAAAAATAAATTTTACTCTTGTAAAAATAAGAGACAATAATGGATTGATAGTCTAAGGAAATGTCTCGATCTAAAATGTGGCGTTTAGCCGATACAAATTGGCAATCTAAACCCCAACGCACACGAAGAATTGTAGCCGCCAATTTTCGTATGCATGTTATACTGTCGGCTGCACTATTTGACTTAAACATCTAAAAAAGCAAATCAGAGAAGAAGGATTTCCATTGGTCAGAGCCTCCAAATTTGACAATGGAGTGACAATCATTCCATTTCCATCTGTTCATTGCTTTAAATTCTCTTCAAATTTATATATATTCATTTATGTATCGATCCACTTTGTTTTAATCTAGTTTGAAGCTTATTGCTTCCTACTTCAATTTGCTCAGGGCTCTATCGACCGTTATTTGGTCTCATATATATAAAGGTTCAAATTTGTATAATTGTAGATTTTCACTTTGTCGCTGACATATTAAAAAAAGAACAATCGCCCGGTCCTCTCGATTCGGTCAATTCAATGTAGCCATGCAAAGAATTAGTATAGTGCACATTAATTATACAATACATTAATTAGGCATATATATGTTATCATTTATGGACAACTCCCCCACCCAAGTCCCACACTCAACATCAAAGACAAAAACACCAACCCAAGTATGAATGCACCAGCCAAGACAATAAAAAAAATGAGTAAAACTATGCTAAAATACTTAGTAAAGATAGATTTTACCAATGAACAAGTTGTAACACTATAGCAAACAACTTAAAGTGGACTTTTACCCGGTCATTCGTTATCTCCATATCACCTACACATTTTACCAATGAACAAGTCAACATTAAACAATGTTATAACGTATATAGTCAAAAATAATAAGAAATATCGACCAAACTTCTCGAACCATAAGTTCATAAGAGGGTGGAGTTATAACACGCATGTCAAGATGACATTGTCAATATATAGTATGGTCGATGCCATCAATGAAATAGGTCAACGCCCCCAACGGAGCAAAGTTGACGTCATCAATGGTAGATGACCGGGCCATGAATGAAACTAAACCAACTGCTTCATGTGATTACAATTGATGCCCATTTTTTGCATTTAGGTCAATGTCATTAGCTTTTGTTACCAATGGTTGCCCAAAGATGACACCTTTTGGGAAAGGTTGCTGATGCGATGGGAAAAATCTGTTCACTCCTTTTTCAATGCAGTGAAGCACTGAGGGAGATCTCAGAGAGTTCTCACAGACCGCAATCAGTAGAGAATAAGAAGATGAAGTAGATGAAACGCAAAAACCAGCACCAGCAATCGAAACTCAGACACAAGATGTAACGTGGTTCGGAATAAGAATTCCTACTCCACGGAGGTGAGCTTTCTCACCGGGGGCAGTGCCCAAGCACTTTCACTATGAAGGTCCTCCTTTACAGAAAAGAAATTTCCGGAGGTGGAGGAAAAGAACCTCTTACAATGATATCACCAGACGAGAAAAAACACAAAAGATGTAACAACAACAAATCACTGCCCTTCTTCTCCGGCGAGATGGTTGTCCCCTTTTTTCCTCTGGCGCCTTCTTCCTCTTCTTTGGGTTGGAATAATTGCGGATCCCCTCCCTCCTCCTTGCTTCCTCCCTTTTATCCTCCTTTCTTCCCCCATTGTAGCGTCGTGGGCTATCTCCATCGTACACGTGGCCACCACCTCCACCTGGAGAATAATTCTGTTGCAGATATGAGGAACGAAGACTCCTCGGAATATTGTGTGGGGGCCTCCCAAGCCATTGCATAACGCCTCTTCTCTACTTTCCAGGTAACTAGGTTAGACTGTCTCCCTCAACCATCCACTTTAGGTGAAGCTAGCTTAGGTCTATAGCCCATGGGTGACCTAGCCTTAGGGTTCCTCATCAACCCGAGCCAATTCCTCTTTTTCCCGTGCCAAACTTCCTTCGAATCGGTCAGGTTGAGCCGACCCCTTAGCGACGTGCCTTCCGCCTCTTCCTTGTCATGCCAATTACTTCTGCTAACTCTCCCGTGCCAATTGCTTCTGCTAACTCTCCCGTGCAAATTGCTTCTGCTAACTCTCCCGTGCCAATTGCTTCTGCTATTCGCGTCTGAATCATTCTTCCTTTTTTCCCTTTGCCAAGCCGAATATTTTGGATCAGATCCGGGGTTACACGTTAACCCTTTTATCTGGATTTATATGAAAAAGTTGCCAGTAGTATCATTAGTCAACCCCGAAAAATAGTCAAGCGAAGTTATAAGCTTGACTTTCCAAATGTATATAAAGTTTATGCCCTATTCTTTATTTCTTAACTTGAATTTGCTCCCTCCCTTATAACTCCCCTATGTATACCTGAGGCGGCCCGACGGGCCCATGGGCCCCGCTTCTCCTTCTCCTTTCGCGCAGTCGAATCGTCACTAAAAACCCTATATAAACCCCCACCTTCTCCTTTTAGGTATCATTTTAGTGTGTTTAACAATCCAGTCTATTCTTCTTCTTCCGTGATCTTCACCGGCGGCGTTTCGGCGACTCAGTCCTTCTTTTCCCACACGATTCTTCCTTAACCTCCGAGTAAGTGCTCTGCTTTGTTCACACCCATGGCTCCTAGGACCATCCCTTCACCCGCCTGGTATGAACATACCATAACTCAGTTAGATTGCAACCATTATTTCTTTACTATTAAGAACGACTACATAGACCCTTCCATAAAGTGTTGTTTCACTACTAAACTACATCGACCTAATAATCCTCCTCCCGGTTCGACGTGTTTTTTCTCTGAACAATTTCTTAATGGTCTATGTCTACCAGCGCCTTCTAGTTACCTAGATATCCTGCATTTTTACAAACTTCCTTTAAACCAATTCACCCCTAATTCCTTCCGCATCTTATCAGGAGCTTCCATAGTGTTTCGACACATAAACCTTCCCCTAACCCCTGAAATATTCCACTGCATTTTCCAATTGAAATCTTCCAAGGCAGGTCTCTTCTATTTATCTAGCCGTTCAGATTGCCAATTTTTAGCGAACCTGCCTACTTCCCACAAGGGATGGGAAGAATTCTACTTTTTTGCACAACTTCCAGAATCTCTACCCTATTTTGATACTTGGAAGGTAGATCTTCCTGAATTACCTCCTTTCCGGGAAATGAGGACTAAATGTCCCTTCCCGGAGGTTTATAGAGTATTAGGAGAGTTACATTACTGCTTAAACCACCTGATAGAAATTCCCCTTTTGAGCCACTTTGGATTGTCTCCTCTACCTTTGACGACTTTGGTTGCTATAGGTAGGGTGATACTTACCCTGCAATATGATTTCCTTTCTATATTATTCATCTTTCTTACCAGTATACTTTGCAGATAATCTAATGCAGAAGGCTTTGGTGGAAGGAGAGGCAATTGAGGCTGCCAAAAAGAAGAAACCCTCGACTAAAAGAGGTAAATCAATAGCCGCGCCGTCCTCCCCTTGGAAAAAACTACGACTCACTAAGAAAGGAGCCTCAAGTTCATCGGCTCTTCTCCCCTCATCTTTCGACCAGCCAGGGTCTCAATCCCTAGCCATTTATGAGCCAAGAAGAGGAGGCAATACGTCCCCTGTCCCTTCTCCATCTCCTCAAGGAGGGGATTCTCCCTCCCATTTTCTTCATTCCTCCCCATCTGCACAAAATTCACCCCCACCTTCTCATACGGAGTTCCTCCAAGCTCCTATACCTTCCGACTCAAGAGCTGCTCCTACCCCCCTTCGTCGTATCAGACCCCCATCTTCCTCTGAAGGGGAGGATCCTTCCCTTCCCGTTCCTCCGAGGGCCACGTTGGGATCCCTGCTGAAGATTCGGCACCCCTCGGAGGTTAAATTTTTCAATCAGTCGGGCGTACAAGGCCCCTGCGAGCAAGTGGGCAAGCTGTTGGAGGAGGTATCTCTTATCCCTTTCTTATCTCTAACATACGTCTTTATACATCGGCATATACTAACATTGATTTCCTTCTTCCAGGCTTCATCCCAACACCACAACATGGTGGTCCAGCTGGCTCGGTTCCAATCCAGTGTGGAGACTCGCCACTTCGCCACCGTAACGCAACAAAAAGAGCTCATTCGGCGGTTAAGCGAGCAAGAGGCCAAGGATGCGGACCTAAGAGGCCAGTGTGAAGATGTAATGATGCAATTGGCCCTGGTCTGCAGCGAGAAGGAAGAGCTGCAGCGAAAAAATGAAGAACTGGAACAGCGCCTCTTCTTACAATCCAGTGAGCTGCAACAGGTAGACGTCCTGACCCGGGAACTGAAGGAGTATAAGGGGTATCTTGGGGACGTCATGATCAAGGCTGTTGACTCCTCGACTACTATTATACAACTTCAACAAGAACGCCACCAGCTTAATCTGGAGCGTCAAGCCTGGGAAGTTACCAGGAAATCCTGTACAGAGAAGTGTCAGGAGCTTTCCTCCATGGTGGCGGCTCTTCCCCAAACTTTATCGCCGGTGGCTCGGCAACAATCTACCCTCCACCAGGAGTACTTTGAAGCTCTTTCAGCCTTAGGACAGCAAGCTATAAAGGCAGCCACCGAAAGAGATGCTTTGGTGGCTAAATTGGCGGAAAGTCAAGCTCAGGTGGTTCATTATCAAGACCAACTGAAGGAGCAAGAAGCCGACCTTAAAGGACGCTATGTCAAGAAGGGGGTGGATTTATTTATACTAGGTTTTGAGGGGTCCTCAGCTCAAAATACTGAACAAGGATACCCGCCTCCTGGCACGGACACTAGCTATTTAGATCCCACGGAGGCGCTAGCTAAGTGTCCGCCCGAACTCTTTGAGTTGTAATTTCTACTATTCTCTTCTTTAATAATTTTGTCCATAGCTTCTTTTTTGCTTTTGAATGATGAATTTGTCCATATGTTTAGTTGTCATCATCTTGTCATATTTCTTGACGGGTCGGGAATTCTGGACCAATTTTAAACTACTCCCTTTTTATACCGTTATTTCTTTTCCCGTGTCGTATGGCGCAATCACCTTGTTAGTTTGGGAGACTTATTGGGGAGGTTTTGAACGACATTATTCATATCCGACCCGATTTTGGTTCGGGGATTTGCTTGTAGGGTTTGGCCCGATATCATTCATATCCGTCCCGATTTTGGCTCGGGGATTTGCTTTAAATGACTCTTGCCTGTTGGTTTTCCCCATTCCTTTTACTGCTTCGGAAACTATATCAATCTCTTCGTCTTCTTCCCCTTCCCAAGAACTTCTGCCGTCGCTTCCCTTCCATTATAAATCATTTCCCTCCATGTCTTCGTCCTCTTATCTCACTATCATGGCTTCAGAGGGGCACCCCATCGAAATTTCTTCAAATTCAGAATCTTTCGAGCTGCAGGACTAGGTTTCTGAAGACACTGAAGATTCGGAGACCCGCTCAACTGCCACTTCAGCTTTTCGTCCTCTTCCTTTTCCGCCTCACACTCCAACTCCAACCCCTCCTACAGGGAGGTCCTTTCGTGCTCCCTTCCCTTCCTTCCGCAATAGAGTGTGGAATCCTCCCTTCACATGGGAGTATACAGTGGGAGACCCCCGTGCCGCTGCCGAACTTCCTCCACTTCCACCGGCGCTGGCTTTCATCCCAGTCCCCCTGGCGGAAGCTCATCCTTCTTCGTTCGATGAAGGTCCATCAGTCATTCCTCCGTCTCAAGGCGAGCGCTTCAAGGTCATCTTGGCGCCCTCTCCCCCCAAAGAGACCTCTCCCACTTCGTCCGTTAGGAGTAATCAGAGAAAATATGTATAGATCAAGTTAATGTAATCATTTCAAATATATCAATAAAAATGAGGGAGGGAACTTGATGTTTGCTTTTGTCTTTTTCTCGTAGAAGTAAGGTTTCTGTCTTCAAAAGGACTGTAATCTGGTCCGAACATACCTTCTTCTATCATCACCCGGGGATTCGGACCCTCTTAATTACAGTTATAGTCCCGTCGACCTTCCCCCTACTGCCCCCACGTTTCCTCTTCTTTACTGGCATTTATTGTCCCTATTTCTTCTACCAATAAATGCACTCTTCCCCTTCATCGCTATAAAAATCTCCGCCCCTTACCTGATAGCTTCCATCCTTTCCCTTTCCTTTTATTTGCCATGGACAGAATATCTGAATAGGGCAGCAGTTCCTTTCCTGCTAAAGAACAGATGAACGAACACCGCTACATATCTAGCCTGGAGGAGCAAGTGAAGTATTTACAACAACGGCTGAAGGAAACTTCCGATAATCGCTCCTACGTCCAAGAATCGGTCGGGTCCCAAAAGGAATCGCCAAGCAAATCTTCTGCGCAGTCTTACACGGCAATTCAATCCGTTCCTCCCAACAAAGAACTGTAATACCCTAGATGTATAAGGGTTTCTTTTTGTTATTTCCCTCTTGTCAATGACTTGAAATATGTAATTTTTCCGCATCAAAGAACTTTTCCCTGTTTATCTTCTTCTTCCCGTATCTTTTGAGTTGTGTCGTGCTTTACTTCTTTTCGTACTGACATATAGTTGAGGCATATTTCGGTTCTCCTGCCTTTTCACCCTACCGGGAATATAGAACCATTAAATGAATCGATTCTACTATTTTACCGGAATAAAACAATATAAAGTTAAACAAGGACTTCAACTTCTCCCACTTTATGGGGACAAAAAGTGATATATAACTGAGGAGATCTCAGTTCTTCCGTTCCGCCACCACACGGGGATATCTTCCGCTTTGTGGGGATAAAAATTTTGAGTATAACCGAATGAATTTCGGTTCTTCCGTTCCACCACCACACGGGGATTTCTTCCGCTTCGCGGGGATAAAAAATTTAAGTATAGCATACAACCGAGGTGTTTCGGTTCTTCCGTTCCACCATCACACGGGGATTTCTTCCGCTTCGCGGGGATAACAATTTAAGTATAACTTACAACCGAGGTATTTCGGTTCTTCCGTTCCACCACCACACGGGGATATCTTCTGCTTCGCGGGGATAAAAATTTAAATATAACATACAATCGAGGTATTTCGGTTCTTCCGTTCCACCACCACACGGGGATATCTTCCGCTTTGCGGAGATAAAAATTTAAGTATAGTATACAACCGAGGTATTTCGGTTCTTCCGTTCCACCACCACACAGGGATTTCTTCCGCTTTGTGGGGATAAAAATTTAAGTATAACATACAACCGAGGTATTTCGATTCTTCCGTTCCACCACCACACGGAGATATCTTTCGCTTCGCGGGGATAAAAATTCAAGTATAACCGAATGAATTTCGGTTCTTCCGTTCCACCACCACACGGGGATATCTTCCGCTTCGTGGGGATAAAAATTCAAGTATAACATACAACCGAGGTATTCCGGTTCTTCCGTTCCACCACCACACGGGGATATCTTCCGCTTCGCGGGGATAAAAATTTAAGTATAACCGAATGAATTTCGGTTCTTCCGTTCCACCACCACACGGGGATATCTTCTGCTTCGCGGGTATAAAAATTTAAGTATAACATACAACCAAGGTATTTCGGTTCTTCCGTTCCACCACCACACGGGAATGTCTTTCGCTTCGCGGGGATAAAAATTCAAGTATGACCGAATGAATTTCGGTTCTTCTGTTCCACCACCACACGGGGATATCTTCCGCTTCGCGGGGATAAAAATTTAAGTATAACCGAATGAATTTTAGTTCTTCCGTTCCACCACCACACGGGAATATCTTCCGCTTCGCGGGGATAAAAATTTAAGTATAACCGAATGAATTTCAGTTCTTCCGTTCCACCACCACACGGGGATATCTTCCGCTTCGCGGGGATAAAAATTTAAGTATAACATACAACCGAGGTATTTCGGTTCTTCCGTTCCACCACCACACGAGGTTGACTAATGAATATCATACTCGCTTAGTTCTACCACCCATTTGGCCAATCTTCCGGAGAAATTGGGCTTAGTGATGACCCTGCCTAATTCGCTGTGAGTTAAAATGGTGATGGGATGAGCCAAAAAGTACGGCCTCAATTTGCGGGCGGTTAACACTAGGATATATGCCAGCTTCTCTAACTCGGTATAACAGAATTCAACCCCCTTCAGGATGTGGCTGGTATAATAAATAGGCTGCTGGTGAGAGCCTTCTTGTTTCAATAAAACCGAACTAATAGCTCCCTCTGAGACAGCCAAATACATCCATAATGGTTCTCCAGCTATTGGTTTGGCTAGCAATGGGAGTCTAGCCAAATATTTCTTCAACTCCTGGAAAGCCTGTTAGCATTGATCATCCCACTGAAATTTACTAGCTTTACGCAAAATCTTGAAGAATGGCAGCCCTTTGTCCGCCGATCTAGCTATAAATCGGGATAAAGAAACAATCCTGCCCACCAACTTTTGGGTTTCTTACAAATTAGCGGGTGATTTCATGTTGCATAACGCTTGTACCTTCTCAGGGTTGGCTTGCAACCCCTTCTCGATCCTTCGTTCCGGTTACGTATTGCTCCTCGATCCTAGAATAGGCATTTGTTAGGGTTTAGCTTCATATTAAACCGTCTCAATGTAGCGAAGGTTTTATTTAAGTCCTTGACTAGATCCCGAGTGGTCTTCGATTTGACTAATATATCGTCCACATAGACTTCCACATTTTTCCCTTTTTGCTCCGCAAAGATCTTGTCCATGAGACGCTGATAGGTTTCCCCTGCGTTCTTTAATCCGAACGGCATTACCACGTAAGCGTATAACCCTCCTGCAGTCACAAAGCTAACCCTCTTTTGATCTTCTTTGGCCAAAGGTATTTGATGATATCCTTGATAGACATCCATTAGGGACACCACTTCATATCCTACAGTAGAGTCTACCGATTGATCAATATGAGGCAAGGGGTAGCAGTCTTTAGGGCATGTTTTATTTAAATCACGGAAATTGATACACATCCTCCACTGCCCTGCGGGCTTGGGGACCAAGACTACATTGGAAACCCACTCGGGAAACTGGATTTCCTTTACATGACCCGCTTTTAGCAGTTTTTCCACTTCTTCGGCTATGACTTTGTCCTTTTTCGGTCCAAAATGTCGCTTTTCATTGGGATGGTGATATTGAGATGGTGTTCAGCCACTCGAGGGTTGATCCTCGTGAGATCATGCACATCTCGCAAAGATGTCCTCGTTCTCCTTGGGCAAGCCACCAACTCTTCCCTTGGCTTCCAATTGTTGTATATCCCGTGTGGCCTTTCCTGGGGCGATTTCCACCAGTTCTCCTTCCTCCCCTTTGCCAGTCTTGGGTGGGGATTCCTCCAGGATGCAGACATCCGAAATGATAATAGCTTTGCTTTTGAGGTCATTCGTTCGGGCTTTCTTTTGATCATCCCGAACCATTTGTACGTAGCAGCTTCTGGAGGCCTTTTATTCTCCATGAACTTCTCCCACCAATTGTCCCATCGAAAATTTCAACTTTTGGTGATACGGGGAAGCTACCGCCTGAAAAAGGGTGAGGAAAGGGCGCCCAAGAATAGCATTATAAGTGGACGGAGCGTCCACAATAAGGAAAGGGATTATACTAGTTTTTTGGCTAGGTTTTACACTCAGAGTCAGGGGCAATGAAATCTGCCCTGCAGGGTGGACCACATGCCCTGTGAATCCAAAGAGGGGGGTGGCCACATCTTCTAGCTGGGCATTTCCCAGCTGCATCTATTCGAAAGCTTCCTGAAAGAGGATATTGACGGAGCTTCCCGAGTCGACCAGTACCCTAGCCACCTCATAATTGGCTAGGGAGATACGAATAACTAAGGCATCCGTGTGTGGCAGCAGGACGCCTCGTAGATCTTCTGGCCCAAATGAAACGGGTGGTGCAACTTGAATAGTTTGGTCGGTGATGATGGTCAAACTCTCCATGAGGCGGGCGTAGGATTTCCTCGCCCGGTTAGAGTCCCCGTCGGTAGGTCCTCCAGCTATAACATGGATAACCCCCCATGTGGGGGCGTTATCTAGATTGGACGAAGGGCCCTCACCAGATGGGCCTCCTTGAGAAACAACCTCATGGGACGGCGTTTGGGGGAAGGTGACTTGAGGCGGTTGATTATACAACCCTGGATGGGTTACATTGGGTCGGGGGCCTCGCCGTGTCGGTCCTCCTGGCTGGAACCGCATTTGTGGATATGCAGTGTGGAGGTGATTCAACTCCTCCTGTAACTTAAAAAATCGGCCACTAGTGTGGTCATATTCCGTATGATATTGACAGAAGAATGGGGCGGGGAGGGGTTACGTGGGATCCCCCTGTACCCTAAGGGTCGTTGTAGCAGACCCTGTTGATCATAGAATTCCATCTCTTGTTCCTTCCAAGTCCTCGCAGGAGGAAGCGCTTCAGCGGCCATGATTTGTAACGGCGGCACAGGGCGAACACCCTGCGGCATGGGACGAGGCCTTGGAGCCTCCTGTCGAAAAGGTCACACATATTCCCGCCGAGGGGCGCTTGAGGAGCAGCGGGGCAAGCTCTTTCAGTTGGGACTGCTGTGACAACCCGTTCAGCTCTCCGCACCCTTAATCCTTCTTCTTCGTGGATAAATTATTCCGCACGGCTTAGTAGCTCCTCATAACTATCCGCAGGTTGTCTTAACAAGGAACTGAGGAAGGGGCCCTTCTTCAGCCCGTGCTGAACAGCACCTCTGAAAGATTCGGATCTGGCCGAGGGGATTCCCCTAGCCGCAGAAGTGAATCGGTGGAGGTACCCTCTAAGGGATTCTGAGGGTCCCTGGGTGATATGCATTAACATGGAGGCATCATGTTTATACGCCTTACAGGTGACAAACTCCCGGCTGAACATTCCCCGGAAATCAGCGAAACAAGTGATGGATCCTGGGGGCAGAGTATTAAACTACTTTTGTGCTGAGCCAGTTAAGGTGGTCCGAAAAACTCGGCATTTGAGAGCATTGGTATAACAGTGGAGCGAGGCCGCTCCGTCAAACTGAGATATGTGCTCTTCGGGATCCGTCGAACCATCATACTTATCGATCTGAGGATTTCGGAAGTAGGACTGAGGGACCTCAGAGAGAATGTCCATTGTAAAGGGACTGGGCTCATATACTTCCGGAGGTCTGGTTGATTGACTTTCACCATATTCTTCCCTGTGCGTTTGGGTGAAGGGCATAGTGTTCTGAGGCGTTCTTCCCCCAAGTCCTCCTCCAGGCAATATTTCCACATTGACGGATGTACGAGATGGAGGAGGCATTTCTGGGGGTGGTCCTCTGGAAGAAGGTTCACCAGAATGCGGATGCAGATACCCGGTCCTTCTCCTTTCCCTAGCGAGGGCTTCTGTAATAGCGTCATTCATCAGGGCCTTCAGCTGCGATGGTAGAAGGGTGATGGGGCGCTCCTCCGCTGCAGAGGTAGCAGGTTGTTGTACTTCTTCAGGTTGCATCTCGATGTCCAGCTCAATGTTTCCCATAGACGGCACCAACTGATGCGACGGGGAAAATCTGTTCACTCCTTTTTCAATGCAGTGAAGCACTGAGGGAGATCTCAGAGAGTTCTCACAAGCCGCAATCAGTAGAGAATAAGAAGATGAAGTAGATGAAATGCAAAAACCAGCACCAGCAATCGAAACTCAGACACAAGATGTAACATGGTTCGGAATAAGGATTCCTACTCCACGGAGGTGAGCTTTCTCACCGAGGCTCATTATGAAGGTCCTCCTTTACAGAAAAGAAATTTCCGGAGGTGGAGGAAAAGAACCTCTTACAATGATATCACCAGACGAGAAAAAACACAAAAAATGTAACAACAACAAATCACTGCCCTTCTTCTCCGGCGAGATGGTTGTCCCCTTTTTTCCTCTGGCGTCTTCTTCCCTCTTGCTGGGTTGGAATAATTGCGGATCCCCTCCCTCCTCCTTGCTTCCTCCCTTTTATCCTCCTTTCTTCCCCCATCGTAGCGTCGTGGGCTATCTCCATCGTACACGTGGCCACCACCTCCACCTGGAGAATAATTCTGTTGCAGATATGAGGAACGAAGACTCCTCGGAATATTGTGTGGGGGCCTCCCAAGCCATTGCATAACGCCTCTTCTCTACTTTCCAGGTAACTAGGTTAGACTGTCTCCCTCAACCATCCACTTTAGGTGAAGCTAGCTTAGGTCTATAGCCCACGGGTGACCTAGTCTTAGGGTTCCTCATCAACCCGAGCCAATTCCTCTTTTTCCCGTGCCAAACTTCCTTCGGATCGATCAGGTTGAGTCGACCCCTTAGAGACGTGCCTTCCGCCTCTTCCTTGCCATGCCAATTACTTCTGCTAACTCTCCCGTGCCAATTGCTTCTGCTAACTCTCCTGTGCCAATTGCCAATTGCTTCTGCTAACTCTCCCGTGCCAATTGCTTCTGCTATTCGCGTCCGAATCATTCTTTCTTTTTTCCCTTCGCCAAGCCGAATATTTTGGATCGGATCCGGGGTTACATGTTAACCCTTTTATCTGGATTTATATGAAAAAGTTGCCAGTAGTATCAGTTGCCAAAGTAATTTTTTTGCCCCTTTATAAGAGAAAGGGGTCTTGGCTTTTTAAAAGTATTTATCCAATTAAGATACTCCATTTTCTATCTTGATTACGAGTGCAAGACTTCTCTACAGGAAATCACCATCAGATCCCGAGGGCATTTGGAGCGAGGAACTACAAAGAAGACTCTAGTAGCCTTCTTTCCGATCCTACAAAATTCTGTAATGTACTGTTGGATCGATGCGGTTCGCTAAAGGGGGGGGGTGAATAGCGAAAAAAAAACTTTTTCTCGTTTCTTTCGTTAAAACTGGAGAGAAAATTAATTACAGTGAAAATGTAAAGTAAATAGAGACAAATAGGTTTTACTTGGTTCATAGCCTTCGGCTACTACTCCAAGGCCCTAATGGTCCTTGACCACGCACGGAGGGTAAATACTAAACGAACTCCTTCTCGATGGAGATAGGAGTTAAACGATTACAAAAACTCAAGAAAGACTCAAGGTAGAGGGACACTCCCCCTCTCCTTGATATGATTTAAAGCTCGAAATAAAAACAACTTATACAAATTTAAAGATTATACCGACGACTTCAAAGATTGGAGGTTGAAGCTCTAGTCGTCGTCTCGGCTGCGCTTCGTCGTAGGGATGTCGGAGAGTCGGAGCATATCGGAAGCACTTGGAAGCTTTTGAATTGATTAAAAACCCTAGGTTTGACCCTCCTTTTATAGCCTTTAAGCCCCTCATCGAATGGGTCTTTAGCCAATCACAAATGGGCACAAAACCCCTTGAAAAATGGTGATAACTCTTGACTACTCGAGGCTGATCCTTTGACCAGCAGTCGACTGATGGCCATCACCAGTCGACTGCTGGCAGCATCAGTCGAGTGCTAGCCGTAGTCACTCGACTGATGGACGACAGTCGAGTCCTTCAGGTTGGTAGTCGACTGATGCTGGCTGCAAGGCAAAGTTAGCTTAAGGAAAACATTGTTTCGACGGTCGTCGACCATCCGATCTCGACCTAGACCATCTATAAGAAGTCTTTGGTCGGATCTACGCTTAAGATCATCCCCGTAAAGAGGATACGACCTTACTTACGCTCGCACACACGAGCTTACCTCAGTACTTACGTGTTGCTTCCGGCCTTCCACTCAATTCCTTCGGCTCCCTCCGAAGTCTCTTGAGTGTCGCCCGACCACCGCGGCTTCCTCCGGGTGTCGCTAGCCTTCAGCTCCAGCGTTGAAACTTTTTTACACACTTGATTTAGCTCATGAGAAAACAATATATGCTTAACTTTGTATCGTTTGCTATAATCAAAACTTAGGTTCGACTTAGGTGCCTACTGCACCAACAATCTCCCCCTTTTTGATTTATGGCAAACCCACATACAAAGTTAAGTAAATAGCAAGCATGAAGAGTAATAATGTGCATGAGAAACAAAAAATATGAAGATTAAGTTGGAGTAGTAAGGATTTTCTTCAAGTACTCCCCCTTGAGGAAACCTCCCCCTTGACCGAGGGTGAGTCTTGAAGAAAGACCTTAATCCTCCCCCTTGAGGGTTGCTTTAAGTAATTACTTAAAGTTGGCTTTAGTAAAACGTTTTAGTTAAGCCCTTTCTCCCCCTTAAGTAAAACATTAACGACATAAAGTTTTTAAAAAAAATAAGTTTAAGTAAAACGTAGACGACACACATAAGATTAAGAATTCTTTGGCCTTTTGGTAAAAGTTAAGTTTTAACTTTTGGTTTAAATATGAAGTAAGAGTTAAGTTATCAAAAAATTTTGACCCCTTAACTTTGGCCTTTTTCTCCCCCTTTTTCCGTATATCGAAAAGAGTAAGGGGTGTGTGGAAAACAAAATAAGTGTTAAATTTAAAGTCCAAGCATGTTCCCCATTTTATATAAAAAAAAATAATATACTGAAAATAAGCTCATCTATAAAATGTTCGACTCATATTTGGCTTGATTGATATGTAAGATCAACCAGTCCTGGTCAGAGTCGGTTAGTATGTATGATTATACTCCGTGGTTCATGGCGATGCACTAGCTCTACATCTGGAACCAGGAGTAAGGTCCTAACATCTCACGCCCATCTACGTAGCTAAGTACACAAACACATTAGTCCTATGTGTTGTGAGATGTACTGACTCCTTAAATCTATAGGTGCATGATATCTAAGGTATGTCCTATGCTAGTTCCATAAAAATGATATTAAAGAAATAGTAGTAAGAACATATAATTTGCATGTACCTATTCTATTACGCACATGCCCAATTTTCATCTTAATAGACTAAATTCGGCTTCGGGTAGGGGTTTAGTAAATAGGTCTGCTAAGTTAGACTTCGATTTGACGTATTCGAGTTGTATTGCTCCGTTGGCCACATGTTCTCGAATGAAATGGTGTTTGACCTCTATATGTTTGGTCCTAGAGTGACATATCGGATTCTTTGTAAGATTAATTGAACTAATGTTATCTACATGAAGTTTAGTATTCGTAAAGTTTAACTTAAAGTCGCGGAGGGTGTACTTCATCCAAAGAAGCTGCGTGACACACTCATCCATCGCGATGTATTCGGCTTCGGTGGTAGATAAAGCAACACAGTGTTGCTTCCTACTGCACCAACTCACTAGACTCGAGCCGAGAAGTTGACAACAACCACTCGTACTTTTTCTATCGAGCTTACTACCGGCATAATCCGAATCGGAGTAGCTGATTAGTTTGAACTCCGTAGATCTAGGGTACCAAATACCAATGTTTAAGTGTACCCTTAAGATATCTAAGGATACGCTTAACTAGGGTTAGGTGAGACTCCTTAGCACAGGTTTGAAACCTAGCGCACATACTTACTGCGAATAGAATGTCAGGTCGACTCGCAGTTAAGTATAGGAGACTTCCTATTGCGCTCCTATAGTACTTTAAGTCAATGGACTTACTTTCTAGGTCTTCTCCTATGTTAACATTTATCGCCATTGGGGTGTTTATTACCTTAGCGTCTTGCATTCCAAATCTTTTAATTAACTCCTTAGTGTATTTTTGTTGATATAGGTATATACCATCCTTAGTTTGTTTAATTTGTAGACCTAAAAAGAAACTTAACTCGCCTACCAAGTTCATTTCGAACTCACTTTCCATGAGCGAAACGAACTCGTTTAGTAAGGCTGAGTTAGAGGTTCCAAAAATTATATCGTCTACGTAAATTTGAGCTATGAATATTTCTTTACCTAAGGTTTTTACAAAGAGAGTTGGGTCAACTAAGCCTTGGTTAAACCCTTTTGACTTAAGATGGATTGAAAGTCTCTCGTACCAAGCTCGAGGAGCTTGTTTATGTTGGTGCAGTGAGGCACCGAAATCGAACCTGTGTTTTGATTATAGCAAAGACACAAAAGTTAAGTCTATTTTGTTTTCTCACGAGCTGAATCGAGTGTGCAGAAGATTGATATAGCTGGAGCTGAAGGCTAGCGACACCCGGAGGAAGCCGCGGTGGTCGGGCGATACTCGAGTTACTTCGGAGGGAGCCGAAGGAATCGAGTGGAAGGCCGGAAGCAAAAGCGACATGTAAGTATCGAGGTAAGCTCGTGTGTGCGAGAGTAAGTAAGGTCGTATCCTCTTTACAGGGATGATCTTAAGCGTAGATCCGACCAAAGACATCTTATAGATGGTCTAGGTCGAGATCGGATGGTCGACGACCATCGAAATTATGTTTTTATTGAGCTAACTTTGACTTGCAGCAAGCATCAGTCGACTGCCGAAGGTCATCAATCGACTGATGCTGCCATCAGTCGACTGATGATGGCCATCAGTCGACTGATGGTCAATGATCAGATTCGAGGAGTCAAGGCTTATCACTCCACCTCAAAGCGGTTTGGTGTCCATTTGTGATTGGTTGAAGACCCACTCGAAAAGGGGCTCAAAGGCTATAAAAGGAGGGCCAAACCTAGGGTTTTAACAACAATTCTAAGTGCTCAAAAGCCTCCGTTACGCTGCAACTCTACGACAACGAAGTCCTTCCATTCCGACGTCTAGGTTTAACTTTCTTTATTATTGTACGTCGGTCTTAGTTTTTGTTATCAATTTGTCATTTATAATTCCGGAGCTTTTTATCGTATCACGAGGAGGGAGTGTCCCTCTACCTCAAGTTTTTGTGGTTTCTTCTTGTATCGATTAACTCCTACCTCTAACGAGGAGGAGTTCCTTTAGTGCTTTTGCCCTCCGTACGTGGTCAAGGACCACTAGGGCCTTGGAGTAGTAGCCTTCGGCTACGAACCAAGTAAATCTCTTGTGTCTATTGTCTCCTTTACTTTTTGTTTTGCTTATCTTTCCACTGCATATAAGTTTTCTTTTAAAACGAGTTCGTACGAGAAAAATTTTCTTTCGCTATTCACCCCCCCCTCTAGCGAACCGCATTGATCCAACAATTGGTATCAGAGCCGGGGGCGCTTAGATTTGGTGAAACCACCAATCTAACATTTTTTTTACAAATTTGTTTTTTCGTTCGTTTAAATTTTTCTCCCGCACTACTAATCCAAGACGAAGTCTTGGTACTCTTCGTTTGATTTTGTTTTGCAAGTATTCGCTTTTGGAGTAACCGACGGTCAAACGGGCATAACTTTTCGTACAAGTTGACCCACGACACGGTCTACCTACCAAATCGAAGCCCTCGCAGAGATCTACACTTCTTATGGGGGTTTACCCCCGTAACAAGCTGTTTTCATCCTCAAAAAACGACGTTTAGTAGCCTTTCGGGGACATCGAAGGTTGTGAGTACTTACTTTTTATTTAGTTTCTTATTTCTTTGCTTAACTTTCTATTTTTCGTTTATTTCTTTTTATTTCCCGCACTACTAATCCAAGACGCAAGTCTTGGTACTTTCGTGTGTTTTTGTTGTTGCTAGGTTTTCATTTTAGTCTCCTTGTCTTTTTGTTCTAATGGCCCATCTCGAGGGTTTTAGCACCGTCCGACCTCCGTTTTACAACGGAGATGATTTCCGTTACTGGAAAGGTCGGATGGAATGCTTTCTCAAAACCCAAATTGAGATGTGGATCATAATTCAAACGGGTTTCACACTTCCGACCAATGAAGTGGGTGACTCCTTGGATTATGATCAATGGACCGTTGCAACAAAATGACAAGTCGAAGCCGACGCCAAGGCGACACAAATCCTCCAATGTGGCCTATCCAAGGAGGAGCTAAATCGCGTCGGCCCCTTCATAAGCGCAAAGGATCTTTGGACAAAACTAATCGAGTTACACGAAGGATCGGATCAAGCTAAGGTTTGCAAACGTGATTTGTTATTCAATAAATTGTACACACTAAAAATGCAGGAACACGAGTCCGCGACGCAACTCCACGCCCGTGTCCAAGACATAGTCAACAACCTACACGCAATCGGGCAAAAGGTCGAAAACTGCGACCTTATAAGGTATGTCCTAAACTCTTTTCCGAGGACTACCTTATGGGCATCCATGGTTGATGCCTATAAGGTCTCCAAGGATCTTTCTAAAATTAGGTTAGATGAACTCTTTTCCGATTTCGAATTACATGAACAATCCAACTCGGAACCCGAGAGGGGTATAGCCTTGTTTGCAGGTTCAAAGAAGAAGAAAATCGCAAGCAAGCCACCACCAACCGAGGAGGAAGACGAGTCCGAAGAAGAAGTTGACCCGGAGTTGACTGCCGAACTAATGAACCTAGCTCGAAGGATAGCCAAGGGACGAAAGCGAACCACGACAGGTAAGCCTAAAAGTTCTAACATTAGGTGTTATGAGTGCAACAGGTTTGGACATATCAAGTCCGAGTGCCCCAAGCTCAACCACCAAGCACCTAAGCATAAGAAGGCCCTCAACGCGACATGGGAAGAAGCGTCATCCGAAGAAGACGAAGATCACGTCTTCATGGCGAAATCAATTGAGTCAGACACGGAGACCGAACTTGAGTCAGAACCTGAGGATGACTCGGACTACGAAGCTACCTTCAAGTCAAGCCACGGATACGCATCCGGTTCAAAAGATACCCTTAAGGTGAGTCGAGCTTTATTTAATACTTTACATAATACGGTTAGGTTTTTGTCTAGGAAGTTAGCTAAGTCAGAGTCCAAGGTCGAGACCCTTGTTGAGGAGGTTAAACTCCTCAAACACGAGGTCTCCCTAACCTCTTCGACTAGTCGAGTTCAAGAGAAGGACTCAACTCGAGTTGAAAAGCTCGAAGTTGAGAACTCTCTCTTGAAAAGTCAAGTCGAAGATCTTAGGAACACGTTGGAAAGGTTCACTTCGGGATCCAAAGGACTTGACCTCCTACTTGGATCTCAAAGGGCCGTGTACAACAAGGCTGGACTAGGGTTTAACTCAAACGCGACTAATAGGTCGTATATGTCGATCGTAAGTCGACATAAGAAACATGTCCAAGCATGGGTCCCTAAGAACTTTTTGATTTCAACTCTAGGATCCAACCCGTACTGGGTTCCCAAGGACCAAATCCACTATGTGGATAGACCGAACCGATTCAACGGTCTAGGGGGAGCCAGTACAAAACATGTTTGTGCTTTAACTTAGAAATTGCATGTTTTAACTTAGAATGTTTATGCTTTAACTTAGAAATTGCATGCTTTAACTTAGAAAGTTTGTACTTTAAAACTTGTGAACTCACTTAGAACAAAAACATAACCAACTAAAATTTTTCGAAAAGATTGAGCCTCGGGGAGCCTCTTTTCAAAAATAACTAGTTAGACGAGGAAATAATTTTAGGTGAGTCAAGTCATCATTTTCTTGAAAATAGCTTTGTCTAAGGAAGTGGTCGATGATCCGATAAAAGAAGGCCCCTGTGCCTCACCACGACCTGGAAGCCATGATCTTGAAAAGGTAAACTTGACAAGCCTAGGGTTAAATCCAAATCTAACATAAAATTACTTGAACCTAAATCCACTTAATCAACTTAATTAGAAGTCATCTCAAAATAAACACATAAGTATAACATGCTTGATCATATAGACTCCGATGAGATGACCTAGGGTTAACAACTTACAACCAATTTTCTTAACAAAAATCTAACATCCAATCCAACCACCTTGTGTGTAGGATCAATGGATGTTGGACGTGATTGCTCGACACATGACCGGGATCAACTCAAATTCAAAGCTTCGATTCAAACGACAAGGATCGGTAGCCTTTGGGAATAACGGCAAACTCAAAATCATCGGATCAGGTGATATCGAGCTTAACACGAATTTTGTTATTAAAAATGTATTACTTGTAGAGAATTTTGAATATAACTTACTTAGTGTAAGCCAATTGTGTGATAATAACTATAAGGTTATATTTCTAGAAAATGAATGCGTAATTAATACCAACGAAACCTCTGAAATAATTCTTAAAGGAACTAGAAATAACAACATTTATACGATCAATTTAACCAACTCCTCAACTAAGTGTCTTATGACACGGCAAGAGGAATCATGGTTGTGGCACCGACGACTCGGTCACTCGCACCCAAGACTCGTCCACAAGATGAGTCAGAGTGGCTTAGTCAGAGGCTTACCCAACCTCAACAACTTGGTTAATAAAATCTGTAATGCTTGTCAACAAGGAAAACAACCTAGGACACAACACAAGTTAACTAACCAAGAACGAACCTCAAGTGTACTTGAGCTCCTGCATATGGATCTATTCGATTCACATGGAGCCAAGTCTCTCAATAGAAGTCAATATTGCTTAGTCATAATTGACGACTACTCCAGGTTTACCTGGGTTAGGTTCATCAAACATAAAAATGATACCCTAGATCAATTAATTAATCTATTCAAATTAATCGAGAATCAAAAAGACCTTAAGGTTAAAAGACTTAGAAGCGATCATGGTGGTGAATTCGAAAATCAAAGGTTCACCGACTTCTGTAACCTAAACGGATACCACCATGAATTCTCCTACCCTAGGACCCCTCAACAAAATGGCCTAGTGGAGCGGAAAAACCGAACTCTACAAGAAGCCGCTAGGACCATGTTGAACGAATACGACCTACCCGATAGGTTTTAGCCTAGCACACGGCTTATGTCCAAAATAGGATCCTTATGGTAAAGAGGCACCTTAAGACCTCGTACGAGATTTATCACGATAAAATACCTAACATCAAGTACTTTAGGGTATTTGGGTGTAAGGTACATATCCTAAACACTAAGGATTACCTAGGGAAATTTACATCCAAAACCACGACCGGAATCTTTCTAGGATACTCGACTACAAGTAGAGCTTATAGAGTATATAACCACGACACCCTTAGAGTCGAGGAGATTATCAATGTAGTATTCGATGAAGGACATGAACCTACAAAACCCCCGGCAACCCCAATTAGCGAGCCGATTCATACTAGACCTTACTCTGATCCGGAGATCAGGTCTAGTGTTAATCCTAAACTAAGTCAACCTAGTCACTCTATTGATCAAGTGATAGATGACTCCAACCAAACTAGTGTTCAACCAAGTCACCCCATTGATCAAGCATTAGGTGACACAAACCCAACCCAATCTAGGACTCAGACTAACCACCCTATCGATCAAGTGATAGGAGATCCTAATCTAGGAGTTCGAACTAGAGCATCCTATAGGAACCTTAGTCAAATTTCCTTAATTTCAAAGATAGAACCCAAATCAATTGAACAAGCTCTTCTTGATCCCGATTGGATTATTGCAATGCAAGAAGAGCTAGCTCAATTTACTAGGAACGAAGTGTGGGAATTAGTACCACCACCTAAAGACAAAACGATAATTGGAACAAGGTGGGTGTTTCGAAATAAGCTTGATGATAAAGGTGAAGTAGTTAGAAACAAGGCTCGGTTAGTCGCCAAAGGATTTAGCCAAGTCGAAGGCTTAGATTACGACGAAACCTATGCCCCAGTAGCTAGACTCGAATCCATTCGAATGTTGCTAGCTTATGCCGCACATCGAGGATTTAAAAATGGATGTTAAGTCGGCATTCCTAAATGGATACATTAAAGAAGAAGTTTATGTTAGCCAACCCCCCGGATTCGAAAATCTAGATAAACTCGACCATGTTCTAAAACTTAAGAAAGCTCTCTATGGACTTAAACAAGCTCCTCGAGCTTGGTACGAGAGACTTTCAATCCATCTTAAGTCAAAAGGGTTTAACCAAGGCTTAGTTGACCCAACTCTCTTTGTAAAACCTTAGGTAAAGAAATATTCATAGCTCAAATTTACGTAGATGATATAATTTTTGGAACCTCTAACTCAGCCTTACTAAACGAGTTCGTTTCGCTCATGGAAAGTGAGTTTGAAATGAACTTGGTAGGCGAGTTAAGTTTCTTTTTAGGTCTACAAATTAAACAAACTAAGGATGGTATATACCTATATCAACAAAAATACACTAAGGAGTTAATTAAAAGATTTGGAATGCAAGACGCTAAGGTAATAAACACCCCAATGGCGATAAATGTTAACATAGGAGAAGACCTAGAAAGTAAGTCCATTGACTTAAAGTACTATAGGAGCGCAATAGGAAGTCTTCTATACTTAACTGCGAGTCGACCCGACATCCTATTCGCAGTAAGTATGTGCGCCAGGTTTCAAACCTGTGCTAAGGAGTCTCACCTAACCCTAGTTAAGCGTATCCTTAGATATCTAAAGGGTACACTTAATGTCGGTATTTGGTATCCTAGATCTACCGAGTTCGAACTAATCGGCTACTCCGATTCGGATTATGCCGGTAGTAAACTCGATAGAAAGAGCATGAGTGGTTGTTGTCAACTACTCGGCTCGAGTCTAGTGAGTTGGTGCAGTAGGAAGCAACATTGTGTTGCCTTATCTACCACCGAAGCCGAATACATCGCGATGGGTGAGTGTGTCACTCAACTTCTTTGGATGAAGCACACTCTCCGCGACTTTAAGTTAGACTTTACGAATACTAAACTTCACGTAGATAACATTAGTTCAATTAATCTTACCAAGAATCCAATATGTCACTCTAGGACCAAACATATAGAAGTCAAACACCATTTCATTCGAGAACATGTGGCCAACGGAGCCATACAACTCGAGTACGTCGAATCGAAATCTAACCTAGCAGACCTATTTACTAAACCCCTACCCGAAGCCGAATTTAGTCTATTAAGACGAAAATTGGGCATGTGCGTAATAGAATAAGAACTTGCAAACTATAATTTCTTACTACTATTTCTTATTTTTCATTTTGATGGAACTAGCATAGGACATACCTTAGATATCTTGCACCTATAGATTTAAGGAGCCAGTACATCTCACAACACATAGGACTAATGTGTTTGTGTACTTAGCCACGTAGATGAGCGTGAGATGTTAGGACCCTACTCCAGGTTCCAAGATGTAGATCAAGTGCGTCAATATGAACCTCGGAGTATAAATATGCAACTAATATTAACCAACTCTAATCAGGACTTGTTGATAATATCATTTCAATCAAGTCAAACTAGAGTTGAACATTTAGATGAATTATTTTCACATACTATTTTTAAAAATCATCATGCTTGGACTTAGGGTTTTCTTAAAACCCCCCCACTTTTTCCTTGATTTATGTCAAAAGGGGGAGAAAAGGCCAAAGTTAAGGTTCAAGAAAAGGCCAAAGTTCAATTTCAAATTTTTGAAATTGATAACTTAACTTAAAACTTTGATTCTGGCCTAAGTTAAGGGGGAGTAAGGTTTAGGTTTCAACTCTTCGGAATTGAAAACTTTAAAGGCCCAAGTTAAGAAATCAAAAGTTAAACCTTTTGAATAATTAACCTTTTGAATTAACTTTTGATTACTTAACTTGCACTTATTTTTGACTCTAAGAAGCCTAACTTAACTTTTGTGTTTGGAGAACTAAAAGTCTTTTTCAAGTACTCACCCTCGGTCAAGGGGGAGGGTTCCTCTAAGGGGAGAACTTGAGAAATATTTTTACTACTCCTACTTTTGCTTCTTGTCTTTACTGTTTCATGCACTTAATTTCCTTAACTTTGTGTGTTTTTGCCATATATCAAAAAGGGGGAGATTGTTGGTGCAGTGAGGCACCGAAATCGAACCTGTGTTTTGATTATAGCAAAGACACAAAAGTTAAGTCTATTTTGTTTTCTCACGAGCTGAATCGAGTGTGCAGAAGATTGATATAGCTGGAGCTGAAGGCTAGCGACACCCGGAGAAAGCCGCGGTGGTCGGGCGATACTCGAGTTACTTCGGAGGGAGCCGAAGGAATCGAGTGGAAGGCCGGAAGCAAAAGCGACACGTAAGTATCGAGGTAAGCTCGTGTGTGCGAGAGTAAGTAAGGTCGTATCCTCTTTACGAGGATGATCTTAAGCGTAGATCCGACCAAAGACATCTTATAGATGGTCTAGGTCGAGATCGGATGGTCGACGACCATCGAAATTATGTTTTTATTGAGCTAACTTTGACTTGGCAAAGAAGCATCACGATCGCCACTTGAGGACTCGATCGCCGTGTATCCCGATCGCCGAAGGTCATCAATCGATCGATGTCGCCATCACCGATCGATGATGGCCATCACCCATCGATGGTCAATGATCAGATTCGAGGAGTCAAGGCTTATCACTCCACCTCAAAGCGGTTTGGTGTCCATTTGTGATTGGTTGAAGACCCACTCGAAAAGGGGCTCAAAGGCTATAAAAGGAGGGCCAAACCTAGGGTTTTAACAAAAATTCTAAGTGCTCAAAAGCCTCCACATACCGCAACTCTACGACAACGAAGTCCTTCCATTTCGACGTCTAGGTTTAACTTTCTTTATTATTGTACGTCGGTCTTAGTTTTTGTTATCAGTTTGTCATTTATATTTCCGGAGCTTTTATCGTATACGAGGAGAGGGGGAGTGTCCCTCTACCTCAAGTTTTTGTGGTTTCTTCTTGTATCGATTAACTCCTACCTCTAACGAGGAGGAGTTCCTTTAGTGCTTTTGCCCTCCGTACGTGGTCAAGGACCACTAGGGCCTTGGAGTAGTAGCCTTCGGCTACGAACCAAGTAAATCTCTTGTGTCTATTGTCTCCTTTACTTTTTGTTTTGCTTATCTTTCCGCTGCATATAAGTTTTCTTTTAAAACGAGTTCGTATGAGAAAAATTTTCTTTCGCTATTCACCCCCCCTCTAGCGAACCGCATTGATCCAACAGTTTAAGTCCATAGAGAGCCTTCTTAAGTTTTAGAATATGGTCGGGTTTATCTAGATTTTCGAATCCGGGGGGTTGGCTAACATAAACTTCTTCTTTAATGTATCCATTTAGGAATGCCGACTTAACATCCATTTGAAACAGCTTAAATCCTCGATGAGCGGCATAAGCTAGCAACATTCGAATGGATTCGAGTCTAGCTACTGGGGCATAGGTTTCGTCGTAATCTAAGCCTTCGACTTGGCTAAACCCTTTGGCGACTAACCTAGCCTTGTTTCTAACTACTTCACCTTTATCATCAAGCTTATTTCGAAACACCCACCTTGTTCCAATTATCATTTTGTCTTTAGGTGGTGGTACTAATTCCCACACTTCATTCCTAGTAAATTGGGCTAGCTCTTCTTGCATTGCAATAATCCAATCGGGATCAAGAAGAGCTTGTTAAATTGATTTGGGTTCTATCTTTGAAATTAAGGAAATTTGACTAAGGTTCCTATAGGATGCTCTAGTTCGAACTCCTAGATTAGGATCTCCTATCACTTGATCGATAGGGTGGTTAGTTTGAATCCTAGATTGGGTTGGGTTTGTGTCACCTAATGCTTGATCAATGGGGTGACTTGGTTGAACACTAGTTTGGTTGGAGTCATCTATCACTTGATCAATAGAGTGACTTGGTTGACTTAGGTTAGGATTAACACTAGACCTGATCTCGGGATCAGAGTTAGGTCTAGTATGAATCGGCTTGCTAATTGGGGTTGCCGAGGGTTTTGTAGGTTCGTGTCCTTCATCGAACACTACATTAATGGTTTCCTCGACTCTAAGGGTGTCATGGTTATATACTCTATAAGCTCTACTTGTAGTCGAGTATCCTAGAAAGATTCCGGTCGTGGTTTTGGATGTAAATTTCCCTAGGTAATCCTTAGTATTTAGGATATGTACCTTACACCCAAATACCCTAAAGTACTTGATGTTGGGTACTTTATCGTGATAAATCTCGTATGAGGTCTTAAGGTGCCTTTTTACCATAAGGATCCTATTTTGGACAACACCGCCCAAAACCTATCTGTAGGTCGATTCGCTCAACATGGTCCTAGCGGCTTCTTGTAGAGTTCGGTTTTTCCGCTCCACTAGGCCATTTTGGCCGAGGGGTCCTAGGGCAAGAGAATTCATGGTGGTATCCGTTTAGGTTACGTAGTCGGTGAACCTTTGATTTTCGAATTCACCACCATGATCGCTTCTAAGTCTTTTAACCTTAAGGTCTTTTGATTCTCGATTAATAGATTAATTAATTGATCTAGGTATCATTTTTATGTTTGATGAACCTAACCTGTAAACTCGAGAAGTCGCCAATTATGACTAAGCAATATTGACTTCTATTGAGTGACTTGGCTCCATGTGAATCGAATAGAATCCATGTCACGAGCTCAAGTACACTTGAGGTTCGTTCTTGGTTAGTTAACTTGTGTTGTGTCCTAGGTTGTTTTCCTTGTTGACAAGCATTACAGATTTTATTAACCAAGTTGTTGAGGTTGGGTAAGCCTCGACTAAGCCACTCGACTCATCTTGTGGGCCGAGTCTTGGGTGTAGTGACCAGTCGTCGGTGCCACAACCATGATTCCTCTTCTGTGTCATAAGACATTAGTTGAGGAGTTGATTAAGTTGATTGTATAAATGTTGTTATTTCTAGTTCCTTTAAGAATTGTTTTAGCTATTGGTATTATTTGCATTCATTTTCTAGAAATATGACCTTATAGTTCTTATCACACAATTGGCTTACACTAAGTAAATTATATTCAAAATTCTCTACAAGTAATACATTTTTAATAACAAAATTCGAGTTAAGCTCGATATCACCTGATCCGATGATTTTGAGCTTGCCGTTATTCCCAAAGGCTACCGATCCTTGTCGTTTGAATCGAAGCTTTGTGAATTTGAGTTGATCCCCGATCATGTGTCGGGAGTAACCGTTGTCCAACATCCATTGATCCTACACACAAGGTGGTTGGATTGGATGTTAGATTTTTTTAAATTGGTTGTAAGTTGTTAAACCTAGGTCATCTCACCTGTGTCTATATGATCAAGCACGTTATACTTATGTGTTTTTTGTGAGATGATTTCCAATTGATTAAGTGGATTTAGGTTCAAGTAATTTTATGTTAGATTTGAATTTAGCCCTAGGCTGGTCAAGTTTACCTTTTCAAGATCATGGCTTCCAGGTCGTGGCGAGGCACAGGGGCCTTCTTTTATCGGATCATCGACCACTTCCTTAGACAAAGCCAAGTTCAAGAAAATGACGACTTGACTCACCTAAGATTATTTCCTAGTCTAACTGGTTATTTTTGAAAAGAGGCTCCCCGAGGCTCAATCTTTTCGAAGAATTTTAGTTGGTTATGTTCTTGAAAAGAGGCTCCCCGAGGCTCAATCTTTTCGAAGAATTTTAGTTGGTTGTGTTTTTGAAAAGAGGCTCCCCGAGGCTCAATCTTTTCGAAGAATTTTAGTTGGTTGTGTTTTTGAAAAGAGGCTCCCCGAGGCTCAATCTTTTCGAAGTTGATTATGTTCATGTTCTAAGTGAGTTCACAAGTTTTAAAGTACAAACTTTCTAAGTTAAAGCATGCAATTTCTAAGCACAAACATTCTAAGTTTAAAACATGCAATTTCTAAGTTAAAGCACAAACATGTTTTGTACTGGCTCCTCCTAGACCGTTGAATCGGTTCGGTCTATCCACATAGTGGATTTGGTCCTTGGGAATCCAGTACGGGTTGGATCCTAGAGTTGAAATCAAAAGGTTCTTAGGGACCCATGCTTGGACATGTTTCCTATGTCGACTTACAATCGACATATACGACCTATTAGTCGTGTTTGAGTTAAACCCTAGTCCAACCTTGTTGTACACGGCCCTTTGAGATCCAAGTAGGAGGTCAAGTCCTTTGGATCCCGAAGTGAACCTTTCCAACGTGTTCCTAAGATCTTCGACTTGACTTTTCAAGAGAGAATTCTCAACTTCGAGCTTTTCAACTCGAGTTTAGTCCTTCTCTTGAACTCGACTAGTCGAAGAGGTTAGGGAGACCTCGTGTTTGAGGATTTTAACCTCCTCAACAAGGGTCTTGACCTTGGACTCGGATTTAACTAATTTCCTAGACAAAAACCTAACCGTATTTTGTAAAGTATTAAATAAAGTTCGACTTACTTTAAGGGTATCTTTTGAACCGGATGCGTATCCGTGGCTTGACTTGAAGGTAGCTTCATAGTCCGAGTCATCCTCAGGTTCTGACTCAAGTTCGGTCTCCGTGTCTGACTCAATTGATTTCGCCATGAAGACGTGGTCTTCGTCTTCTTTGGATGACGCTTCTTCCCATGTCGCGTTGAGGGCCTTCTTGTGCTTAGGTGCTTGGTGGTTGAGCTTGGGGCACTCGGACTTGATATGTCCAAACCTGTTGCACCCATAACACCTAATATTAGAACTTTTAGGCTTACCTTGGTTGGGTCGAGTCGTGGTTCGCTTTCGTCCCTTGGCTATCCTTCGAGCTAGGTTCATTAGTTTTTTTTTTTTTTTTTTTTTTTTTTTTTTTTCGGACTCGTCTTCCTCCTCGGTTGGTGGTGGCTTGCTTGCGATTTTCTTCTTCTTTGATCCGCAAACAAGGCTATACCCTCTCGGGCTCCGAGTTAGACTGCTCATGAAGTTCAAAATCCGAAAAGAGTTCATCTAACCTAATTTTAGAAAGGTCCTTGGAGACCTTATAGGCATCGACCATGGATGCCCATAAGGTAGTCCTCGGAAAAGAGTTTAGGACATACCTTATAAGGTCGCGGTTTTCGACCTTTTGCCCGATTGTGTGTAGGTTGTTGACGAAGTCCTGGACTCGGGCGTGAAGTTGTGTCGCGGACTCGTGTTCCTGCATTTTTAGGTTATATAGTTTATTGAAAAGAAGATCACGCTTACATACCTTGGCTTCGTCGGTCTCTTCGTGTAGCTCCACTAGTTTTGTCCAAAGATCTTTTGCGCTTATGAAGGGGCCGACGCGATTTAGCTCCTCCTTGGATAGGCCGCATTGAAGGATTTGCGTTGCCTTAGCGTCGGCTTCGACTTGTCATTTTGTTGCAATGGTTCATTGATCATAATCCAAGGAGTCACCCACTTCATTAGTCGGAAGTGTGAAACCCGTTTGGATTATGATCCACATCTCGATTTGGGTTTTGAGAAAGCATTCCATCCGACCCTTCCAATAACGGAAGTCATCTCCGTTGTAAAATGGAGGTCGGACAGTGCTAAAACCCTTGAGATGGGCCATTAGAACAAAAGACACAAATAGACGGAGACGAAGAAACTAACAACGACAAAAACACGAAAACAAGTACCAAGACTCGCGTCTTGGATTAGTAGTGCGGGAGAAAAACTTAACAAGGTGAAATAAATAAAAAAAAGAATTAAAAGAAAAATAAATCTGTAAAAAGGCTAGATTGGTGGTTTCACCAAATCTTAGCAACCCCCGGCTCTGATACCAATTGTTGGATCGATGCGGTTCGCTAGAGGGGGGGGGTGAATAGCGGAAAAAAAACTTTTTCTTGTTTCTTTCGTTAAAACTCGAGAGAAAATTAATTGTAGCAGAAATGTAAAGTAAATAGAGACAAATAGGTTTTACTTGGTTCGTAGCCTTCGGCTACTACTCCAAGGCCCTAATGGTCCTTGACCATGCACGGAGGGCAAATACTAAACGAACTCCTTCTCGATGGAGATAGGAGTTAAATGATTACAAAAACTCAAGAAAGACTCAAGGTAGAGGGACACTCCCCCTCTCCTTGATATGATTTAAAGCTCGAAATAAAAACAACTTATACAAATTTAAAGATTATACCGACGACTTCAAAGATTGGAGGTTGAAGCTCTAGTCGTCGTCTCGGCAACGCTTCGTCGTAGGGATGTCGGAGAGTCGGAGCGTATCGGAAGCACTTGGAAGCTTTTTAATTGATTAAAAACCCTAGGTTTGGCCCTCCTTTTATAGCCTTTAAGCCCCTCATCGAATGGGTCTTTAGCCAATCACAAATGGGCACAAAACCCCTTGAAAAATGGTGATAACTCTTGACTACTCGAGGTTGATCCTTTGACCGAATGATCGTGATGGCCATCACACCGATCACGGCGATCACCGAGTGCTAGCCGAGTTACTCGACCGATGGATGGCAAATGAGTCCTTCAAAGTTGGCAATGACCGATGTCGGAAGGCAAAGTTAGCTTAAGGAAAACATTGTTTCGACGGTCGTCGACCGTCCGATCTCGACCTAGACCATCTATAAGAAGTCTTTGGTCGGATCTACGCTTAAGATCATCCCCGTAAAGAGGATACGACCTTACTTACGCTCGCACACACGAGCTTACCTCAGTACTTACGTGTTGCTTCCGGCCTTCCACTCAATTCCTTTGGCTCCCTCCGAAGTCTCTTGAGTGTCGCCCGACCACCGCGGCTTCCTCCGGGTGTCGCTAGCCTTCAGCTCCAGCGTTGAGACTTTTCTGCACACTTGATTTAGGTCATGAGAAAACAATATATGATTAACTTTGTATCGTTTGCTATAATCAAAACTTAGGTTCGACTTAGGTGCCTACTGCACCAACATGTACAAGGGGGTGAATAGCTTGTAATTGTTCCGTCGATAGAAATGGTTCGCGTTTGTCTACAATTTTCGTTAGCATGCAGCGGAATACTAATAAAGTGATAATGAAATAGACAAACACACCACAACACAAGGATTTAACGTGGTTCGAAACCTCAAGATTCCTACTCCACGGTTGAGCTCAACGAGCTCTAGTTATGCACACGCAACCACTAATAAACACTCATTCTCAGAACAATCCGGAGGCGGAGAAACCTCGTATAATAGTTTACAACAATAAACTAAATACAACAAGCAACTAATATGAAATACAATGCAATACAAGTAAATAAAACACTTTACAAATGCCTTTGGATTACTTGCTTTTGGTTGCTTGAAGAATGGCCTTGGAGACTCTGATTTGCAACAACAAATAGCCCCAAGGATGCTCAAGAACCGGACGACTTTTTCTCCTCCACGAGCTCCATTTATATCTTCTGCCTGGGCTGGAAAAATCCGATCAGTCGACTGCTCAGGACCATCAGTCGACTAATCACACTGTTGCTGTGAGACAACGGTGTAATCCACGCTGGAGAAATCCAACAGCTAGGATATCAGTCGACTGATCATGACCATCAGTCGACTGTTCAAGACATCACTCGACTGCTGACCGCAGTGGTCGAGTGAGACTCCATTCTGTGCCCCAAAACCCGAGCATCAGTCGACTGATCACAAGATCAGTCGACTGCTCATCCAATCAGTCGACTTCCAAGCTCTGACAATCGACTACTGGAACACATCCCGCAGTCAAACCCTAATTAACTCTCACCAGTCGACTGTCATATGGAACCAGTCGATTGGCACACCTTAAACATGAGGTTTTAGCCCAAGTATGGTTCCCCCATACTTGCTAGACCACTCTTAGTCTAGACCTAAGCCTTCTAGCCACCTCCATCATCCTCATGCCTCTCAGATCCCTGCAAGTCATCCATGACTTGTTCATCCATCGCACTAGCCTTCAGGTGCTTCCATCAACTATGTCATGCTAACGGTGTCTACACCGCCAAGGCACATTGGACTTACACCGCCAAGACTCCGCTTGGACTTTACGCTGCCAACCATTGGACTTATGCTGCCAAGACTCCCGGTTGAACTTTACGCTGTCAATATCAAACCCCTTTGACTTCTCAAATGCCAAGACTCAAGCTTGGACTTTCCCTTTCCAACCCATGTTGGACTTTCCATGCCAAGTACTCAAGACTTGGACTTTCCAAATGCCAAGTGTCCCACTTGGACATTCCCAAATGTCAAGTCTCCCACTTGGATTTTCCATGCCAAGTACTCAAGACTTGGACTTTCCCATGACAATCACATTGTCATATGTTTTTGTCAAACATCAAAACATCTCTCGAGTCAAGCTCGAGTCCTGGTCAAATGTGACCTAACCCGATTGCACCAACAATCTCCCCCTTTTTGATGTTTGACAAAAACCAAACAAACCATTGAGTTAGACCATCTAACTCAAACCAATCATCCCCATCAATTTTCCCAATTGATGTCATTCTCCAAATAAGTTCTCCCCCAAAGCATTCTCCCCCTTTTTGACTAACATCAAAAAGGTTCTCTCCAAGGAGGTCAAAGTCTCATGTCCCAATGAGATCTTACAATCTCCCCCTTGGTCCAAAAATACCTAGGATGTCTTCCATCTTCCTAGTGATAAGTCTCATATCACTCAAGAGAGGCAATCCTATACACTCTCCCAATTTCCAAATTGGGTATCTCAAAATCTCATTTTCCCCCTCAAAAGAAAAAATATCATCCATCATCCCATGATGGATACCTCCCCCTAAAGGCTTGCTCCCCCTTGACCATTGCACCAACAATGTCCTTGGAAAGTCCCTAAGCTAATAGGAACTCTAAATCATCAAAAATAAGGTTCAAAGTTCAAACATGAACTCTTCACACCTTAAATTTGATACAAACCCTAAACAACTCTCCTAATCCATATCCAATGGATTTTCACCCTTTCTAATGCTTCCCAAAGCATATCCTAGGGTTAGGAGTGGTTAGGGACCTTAACCGTAGCTGAACACGGGCTAAACAACCTTGTTTTCTCGAAATCAACCTTGACAGTCGACTCTATCAGAGATCAGTCGACTGTCGTGCTCATCAGTCGACTGCCACCCAGGGTAGTCGACTGATAACTGAAATATCAGAATTTCAGTTATCAGAAATAAAATTTGACAATTCATAAATAATTATACATATATCAAAAAATCATGAAAATTCATACGTATAATACTTATGACACATACAATTGGTGAAAAATATTGGAAAAATATTTTACCTATAAAATATCAAAATTGATATAAAATCCAAAAGTGAATAAAAACTTCAATGTTTTAGCTCAATTTGTATCAATCTCATCAATGGAGATTGCTATCAAAAGATAGACTTCACTAAGGTTTTTCAAAAAGATTTTAAAATATTTTTAAAACCTTATTTTGGATCATATTCTTTGGGCTCAATGTACATGACTTGTACACAAGCTTTCCCAATGATCCACATATGATTTTAGATGAGTTTTAGTTCATCTAGATGCAAAAACCATGCATCTTGAACTTAACTCATATCCTAGCATCTCACATGTATCTAGGGTGTATAAATACACATACATGTCAATGTAATGTGAGATGTGGATTTTGTTCTCCCTAATCTAGGGTTTCATGCATTTTTCTAAGTCAACTCTACTTGATTCCCTTATAAATGGAATTCCAAGTCATGTCATTGTCCTTAAATCAATTTTAATCAATTTAAATGCATGAAATGATCATGGCATAATGATAGCATTAATTAAGCATGACCAATGATCATGATGTCATGACATATGATTAAATCTAAAAACACATGACATTTAATCCATAATCCTAAACATGATCATGACATATAAATGATAAAAATAAACATGATGTCATGGCATGTTATATGGCAAACAAAGTATGACATATAAAAAGTATAGGTATAATAATATCTAAATTTTAATATTAGTTATCATTTGTCATAATTAGATTTATTTTTTCATATTACTACTAATCTCCCAAGTGTGCCAAAAATCCAAAGTGACACACTAACCTCTAAACCTAAATTGTGCCAATTTAATTTATTTTTCATAATTCTAAAAATATATTGGCACATCCTAAAATCTTTTAGGATCATAAGATCAATTCTATTTCCAAGGTATCCATAATCTTGAAAATATCCTAAAATGTCACCTTTACCATGGTTGAGTTAACTACCCATCCAATCAAGGTTGACACACCCTAAACCAATCTAGCGTGAATCAATCACGCTCTTAGGAACCTAAAACCTATTTGAGCTCCTAGGATTAACTAGGTATTCCTTAGGGATGACCTCCCTAAATACCCTCCTAATGACCCTTCTAGGCTTGTTAGCCTTGGTCATTTGGGTCTTACCAAGGTTGACTCTAGAGGTAACTCCCCTTGCAACCTTCTTAGTGGCCACCTTAGGTTTCTTAGAAACCCTAGCCACTAGGCATCTACCTTGGTCAACCTTAGAGATGACTTCCCTATTGACCTTGGTCTTCCTAGACCTAATTTGAGTTCCATAA
This sequence comes from Wurfbainia villosa, assembly GCA_025175895.1. Taxonomy (NCBI): domain Eukaryota; kingdom Viridiplantae; phylum Streptophyta; class Magnoliopsida; order Zingiberales; family Zingiberaceae; genus Wurfbainia; species Wurfbainia villosa. Next base: position 73,998,241 of record CM045994.1, on the reverse strand, counting down.
TCAAATGGAACATTGTGGTAGGTATTTTTGGGCTTAGGCTTGCCCTTGGATGGTTATTGTTTCCTAGGTCTTTGACTTTGACTTTTATACCCTAGGCTTTGACCATTTGACCCTTTAATTGAATTTTACATCTTCGCAAGGGTCTTTTCAAGTTTTTTAAGTCTTGACCTCAAGGCTTGATTTTCCTTTTCTAATTGCCTAATTTTCGAATTTTGATTTAATCCTTGGGCATGGTTCTTCCTAGGCATGTGCCTAGTCCATTTGGGATTAAAACCTAGGTGCTCTTGCACCTTTCTAATTGTCTCCCTAGGTAGAATTAGTCTTGAGTTATTTGACCTAGGTTTGTCCTTAGATAAATTATTTTTAGGGATATTAGTCCTAAATTTCTCCTTATTTTCAAAATGAAAATTCTTAGCTCCTAAACAAAAGTACTTGTTCCTATTAGCATGCTTTTCATAAATTGCAAGAGAATTAAAATTCCTAGCATGCTTTTGTCTATTAACTAAAGAAGGAGCATTACAATATACCTTAGGGTTTGCCTTAGAGGCTCCCCCTACTTGTGAAGTTCCCCTTTGAGTCTTCTTCTCCCCCTTTGGGCATTGAATCTGGTAGTGTCCCGGTTGCCGACATTTGAAGCAAATCACTTGCTCCTTGCTTTTGGTTGTTGGGGGACTGACATCCTTGACTTTTGGTGCAGGAGGAGTCTTCTTGACTTTCTTTGGGCACTTACTCTTATAGTTCCCAAATTCCCTACACTCAAAACACTTAATATTATTTTTATTTTGAATTACGGTGTTTGAGTTACTTAAGTCAATGGAGGTCGGAATCGGATTTTGAGATTCTTCATCTTGACTAGATGTTGAAGCTTCTTCTTGATGTTGCTCCGGTGATCTAATCTCCTCCCCCTCAATCCTAGAGGTGGAGGTCTCCTCCGATTCTACTTCCTCTTTCTCCTTGGATGTTGATGGTCTCTCAACCTCCAAGTCCTCAGTCTCTTGTGAGGATGATGTGCTTGCCTCTTCGGTCCCTTCCTCTTAGACCGGTGATGGACTTTCATGGAGCTTTGCCAATTGGCTCCATAGCTCCTTGACATCTATATAATTACCTAACATACACAAGATATTGTTAGGTATTAAATCAATCAAAAATTTCATTACCTTATTATTTTTCTCGAAGGCTTGGACTTGCTCTTCGGTCCATCTCTTCTTCTTGAGGAATCCACCTTTTGGTCCTCTCGAATACTCAAATCCATCCATCAAAATGGACCATTCTTTGAAGTCCCTCATCATCAGGAAGTCCTCAATTCTCATCTTTCATTGTCCAAACCCTTCTTGTCCATAGAAGGTATATGGGATAGGGGTGTTGATATCCCATCCTAGTTGTTCTTAAACTTTCATCTTCACCCTCTAGCATGCCCCTTAGTTGTTAAACTTCAAGAGCAACCTCGCTCTGATACCACTTGTAGGAGATCTTTGGAATGCTAGAGGGGGGATGAATAGCTTGTAATCATTCCGTCGATGGAAATGGTTCGCGTTTCTACAATTTTCATTAGCGCACAGCGGAATAATAATAAAGCGATAATGAAATAGATAAACACACCACAACACAAGGATTTAACGTGGTTCGGAACCTCAAGGTTCCTACTCCACAGTTGAGTTCAACGAGCTCTAGTGATGCACACGCAACCACTAATAAACACTCCTTCTCGGAACAATCCGGAGGCGGAGAAACCTCGTACAATAGTTTACAATAATAAACTAAATACAACAAGCAACTAATAAGAAATACAATGCAATACAAGTAAAGAAAACACTTTACAAATGCCTTTGGATTGCTTGCTTTTGGTTGCTTGAAGAATGACCTTGGAGACTCTGATTTGGAGTAACAAATCGCTTCAAGGATGCTCAAGAACCGGATGATTTTTTCTCCTCCACGAGCTCCATTTATATCTTCTGCCTGGGTTGGAAAAAGTCGATCAGTCGACTTCTCGGGATCATCAGTCGACTGATAACACTATTGCTGTGAGAGAACGGTGTAATCCATGCTGAAAAAATCCAACGACTAGGACATCAGTCGACTGATCATGACCATCGATCATTGTTCACTCATCACTCACGCGACCACGGTCGAAAGTGAGACTCATTATGTGCTCCCAAAACACGAGCATCACGATCGATCACAAGATCACCGACTTCCAAGCTTCTGGCGATCACGGGACACATCCCGCAGTCAAACCCTAATTGACTCTCACCAGTCGACTGCCATATGGAACCAGTCGACTGGCACACCTCAAACTTGAGGTTTTAGCCCAAGTATGGTTCCCCCATACTTGTTAGACCACCCTTAGCCTAAACCTAAGCCTTCTAGCCACCTTCATCAACCTCATGCCTCTTGGATCCCTCCAAGTCATCCATGACTTATTCATCCATCGCGCTAACCTTCAGGTGCTTCCATCGGCTATGTCATGCTAACGGTGTCTACACCACCAAGGCACATTGGACTTACGCCGCCAAGACTCCGCTTGGACTTTATGCCGCCAACCATTGGACTTATGCTGCCAAGACTCCCGCTTGGACTTTACACCACCAATATCAAACCTCTTGGACTTCTCAAATGCAAAGACTCAAGCTTGGACTTTCCCTTGCCAACCCATGTTGGACTTTCTATGCCAAGTACTCAAGACTTGGACTTTCCAAATGCCAAGTGTCCCACTTGGACTTTCCCAAATGCCAAGTGTCCCACTTGGACTTTCCATGCCAAATACTCAAGACTTGGACTTTCCTGACAATCACATTGTCATATGTTTTTGTCGAACATCAAAACATCTCTCGAGTCAAGCTCGAGTCCTGGTCAAACGTGACCTGGGCCGATTGCACCAACAATTACCTGTCTCTCAGATTTTTCAAGCATTGGTATCATAGCGAAGTATCTCCCTCCACAATGTCGTCGGATGATCTCTATGCGCAAGAACTTGTTACAATGGAAAGAGGTGATTTTGAACCAACGGAGATCTTTGTCGATGACAATAACAGTCCTCCTACGGAGTTTTCTGTGGTGCCATTTAGATATCGACGACTGATGACTGCAAGGGATTATGTTGTTGCACTGTGCGCTTCTCGCTCGACTCACAATGGCGCTTCACGCGAATTGGACAGAGACATGGTCGCCCGCAACATTGGCAATAGCGCGCACAAGCACATCACCCGAGGTAGAATTGTTGCCCGCGGCAACACGCTCCGACATGCCATCCGATGCGGACTGGCCTCCCGTGATAGTGCGTCGTCCGAGGTGGTCTTGCCATCTGCTACGACGTGCATGGGCATGCCGTTCGAGGTCATGGCATCCTTGCCGCTCGAGACGACGTGCACGGGTGAGTCGTCCGAGGCGGCTTTGTCGCCAGTGACATCACACGCGGATGCACCATCCTAGGCCTTGTCGCCTGAGACGATGTGCCCGCGTGTGTCGTTCAAGGCGGACGACACAGTGCTTGTGGCGGCCTTGCCGCCCGCGGCACAGTGCTTGGGCACACTGTCCGAGGCGGGCAGCACATCGCCTGAAGCGGATTTGTCTCCAACGGTAGCATGCTTGGGCACATTGTTCAAGGCGGGCAGCACGCTACCCAAGATAGATTTGCTACCTGAAACAATGCAGGTTGGCGCTTCAGTGGCCGCCTCAATGGGCATGTCGTCTAAGGCAGCAACGACATCAATGGGTGCCTCAATAGGCGCGTTGTCCAAGGCGGTAGTGTGTGTTGGTGCAATCGGCCTAGGTTGACTCGAGTTTGACTCGAGCAGTACCTTGATAGTATTTTGATGATAGACAAAACTCATGACATGGGATTGTCATGGGAAAGTCCAACATGGAGTTGGCATGGAAAATACAAGCATGGAGCTTGGTGTGGGAAAGTCCAACATGGGGTTGGCATGGAAAATCCAAGCATGGAGCTTGGTGTGGGAAAGTCCAACATGGGGTTGGCATGGAAAATCCAAGCATGGAGCTTGGTGTGGGAAAGTCCAACATGGGGTTGGCATGGAAAATCCAAGCATAGAGCTTGGTGTGGAAAAGTCCAAAGTATTGCGAAGTCGTGCGCTTGGTGCTTGGTGAGAAATGCATTGCGAAGCCGTGCGCTTGGTGCATGTGGGAAGTCTTGAAGACTTGGTAAGTTCACTAGGCTCGGGGTCCTTGAGTCGGTGAAGGATGGCATTGCGAAGCCGTGCGCTTGGTGCATCCGAGGGACCGCTGGACGGGGAGCGAATGGAGTGAGGCCCAAGGGAATCATACTTCGAGGGCATGAGACGCAAAGGATGGCGTTGCGAAGCCGTGCGCTTGACGTATCCGAGGGACGTAGGCCGATGGAAGAGAGCTTCAGTGGGGAACTCCATGAGGGATGATGTGGACTTGGCCAAGTGGCTAAGACTGAGTGTCGGAGGCTCAAACTTGATGTTTGAGGGTTTACCCGACGGTCGGATGCTCAAACAACTTGGTGTTTGAGATTTTGCCCAATAGCAGTCGACTGGCATAGGTGCCAGTTCGACTGGTCCAAGTCGACTAGGGTTCGACTGGTGTAAGACTTGCGATTTTGTGCTTGGTAGTCAATCGCTATGGATCGGCATGATCGAGTCGATGATAGTCGGCGATCGATCGATAAATGATAGTCGATCGCCGAGGGATGGCCCGATCGATGGGAGTGTCGCGAGCACGTAACGCCTGTAATCGATCGGGCACGGCTTATTAGGTCACCAATGATCGCCATGAATTGGTAGTCAACTGGTAGGTGATCCGTTGGAACTTATCCGACGTGGATCTGGCCGTTGTGAGACAACGGCTACAAGGGCAGTCGATTGATGGGCGAGAAAATAGCTTGATGCAGGTTATAAATGGAGCTCAAGTGGAAGGATTTCGCCAAGACTTTTGTGAAGCTATTAGAGGGGAATTCCTGCTGCATTCCAGACCTTCAAGAGCCATCTAAAACAAGCTACAAGCAAAGGGTTCAAAGCAAGCGTTGTAAAGTGTTCTTTACGTGTATTTCGTATTTGTCTTTGTATTGCTTGTATTTCATATATTACTTGTTGTAATAGCTTGTCAGAGGTTTCTCCACCTCCGACGTGTAGTCGAGAAGGAGTTTAGTTAGTGTCGTGTGCATAACTAGAGCTCGGTGAGCTCGCCCGTGGAGTAGGAATCATTCGGTTCCGAACCACGTATATTCTTGTGTATTGTTTGTGATTGTTATGTGTTATTATCATTGTTATTCCGCTGCGCTAACAACAATCGTAGACAAGCAACGCAACGAGAATGAGCAAATTCCACCTTCCAACAAAAGAGGGCTATTCACCCCCCTCTAGTCGGACAACACATACCGATCGATCCCCTACAAGTGGTATCAGAGCCAAGTCACTCTTCAAGGACTAACCGCCGCGAGAGCACTACAAAATGGCCGGCCTCGTCCATCCACCGAAATTCGATGGAGATTTTGCTTGGTGGAAGAAACGGATGGAGGTATATCTCAAAACCGATTTTGATTTTATGATTAGTATAGAAAACGGTTTTGAGATGCCTAGGGATAAAGAAAACAAACCATTGAGAAGTCAAAGTGGACCCAAGACCAAATCAAGAACTTTAAGACAAATCTCGAGGTAATAAAATTGATTAGTGATTTGTTACCTAACACTATTTGGTCTAGATTGGGTGATTATAGGGATGCAAGGGAATTATGGAATAAGATAATGAAATTCCAAGAAAATTCTCAACCGGCACAAGTAGAGGAGAATGCCGAAGAAGAAGCACCATCCACTTTTGATGATGTTGATGATTTGGTGGAGACCTCCACCTCTAGCATTGAGGGGGAGGAAAGGATTTACATTCCAGAGCAAGATCAAAATGAAGCTTCTACCTCCGGAAGAAGTGAAGAGGCCTCCACCACCTCCCTAGGTAACTCAAGTGTTATTATTTTAAATAAAAATCACATAATATGCTTTGAGTGTAGGGAGAAAGGGCATTACAAGAGCAAATTCCCTAAATTGGCTAAGGAAAAGACATCGACACCAAAAGTCAACTCAAAGTCAAAGGATGTCGGAGTTCCCTCAATTAAGAGAAAAGAGTACATTGTGTGCTTTAAATGCAACCAAAGGGGGCACTACCGAAGCCAATGCCCTAGGGGGAGGAAGAAAGGGTAAGAAGGTGTATCTCATGTAGGGGGAGCTTCAAAAGCTAACCCTAAAGTACATTTAGTTAATGTACCTTCAATTCCTAAAGTCAAAAAGCATGCCAAAAATTATTTTAGTTCTCTTGCTATTATCAATGAAAAGCATGCTAGGAGAAACAATAAGGTTTATTTCTTAGGTGCTAAGCATGTTAGTTTCTCTAAGGACAAACCTAGGACTCAAAACACTAGACCTATTTTACTTAAAGAGTCCATTAGGAGAATTGAAAACCACCTAGGTGTCAACCCCAAGAAATCTAGGCATATGCCTAGAAAGAGTCCTTCCCAGAAGATAAATGAAAATTCAAAATTGGGAAAATTAGAGCTAGAAAACCAAGCCTTGAGGTCAAGGCTAGAAAAACTTGAGAAGACCCTAGCAATAATAACAAATTCGGTTAAGGGGTCAAATGCCCAAAAGTCAAGACCTAAGGTTCAAAAACGGTCTAAGGGCAAGGAAGGTTTGGGTCACAAACCTAAGCCCAAGAAGACATATCATAATGTTCCATTTGATTATGGAACAATTTCTAGGTCTAGAAAAACCAAGGCTAATAGGGAAGCTATCCCTAAGTCTAGCCATGGTATTTGCTTAGTGGCTAAGACCTTAAAGAAATCAAATGTAGCCACTAGGAAGGTCAAAGGAGGAGTCACCTCTAGAGTTGACCTAGGAAAGACCCAAAAGACTATGACTTTAAAGCCTAAAAGGGTCATTAGGAAGGTATCTAAGGAAGTTATCCCTAGAGAATACCTTGTTATCCCAAGGAGCTCCAATAGGTATTGGGTTCCTAAGAGCGTGATCGATTCACACTAAATGGGTTAGGGTGTGTCAACCCTAAGTGGATGGGTAGTTAACCTAACCATAGTAGAGTTGACACATTAGGGTGTGCCAATATGCTTTGAGAAGTTAAAAATGATTTAAATTGGCACAATTAGGTCTTAGAGGTATTGGTGTGCCATTTTGGGTTTAAGGCAAAATGGAATAAACCCTAGAAATGAAAATTTGGATTTAACACTTAGGTATTTTATACCTTAGCATATTTTACTTGCCATGATTTGTTTGCCTTGCAATGTCATGACATCATTTTCATTTTTATCTATAAAAATGTCATGATCATGTTTAGAATTATTTTTAGATGTCATGTATGCTTAGATGTCATTCACATGCCATGACATCATGATTTTGGCATATGCTTTTATCTATATCATATTTATGCCATAATCATCTTCATGCATATAACTAAAATGAAATTAAGGAATATGGCATGATTTGATGGGAATCAAATAATATTGCCTAGAAATATGCATGAAACCATTAAAAGAACAAAAACCCACATCTCACTTAAAACTTGACTTGTATGTGTTTTACACATCTAGATATAAGTGAGATGCTTAGGAAAAAGGAATCAAAGGTTTTAAAAACATTTTGAAAAACCTTGGTGAAGCCTATCTTTTGATAGCTATCACCATTGAATGAGATGATACAAAGAGGGCTCTTTATTGAAGCTTTTCTTAACTTTTGAACTTTGTATCAATCTCCTAATTTAGTGGGTAAAATAATTTTCAAATATTTTTCACCCATAGTGTTTATGATAAGTAATATACATATCAAATTTCAAGATTTTTAAACCTATGTATATTTACTTATGAATTTCGGAAAGTCATTTCTGAATGTCAAATAGCGATTATCGACGACTACAGGGAGGCCATTGATCGATGGAGGTGGCAAACCAACTGATTTCTGAATTCGATATCATTGCAGTGATTCGGGTAAATCTTGTTGGTTAGGCCCATGTTCAGCTAGGTTAAGGTCCCCTAACCACTCCTAACCCTAGGATATGCTTGGGAGAGTATTAGAAAGGGTGGAAATCAATTGGACATGGATTAGGAGATGGGTTTAGGGAAAGTATCAATTTTAAGGTGGAAGAGAGTTCATTGTTGAACTTTGCAAATTTTAAGGTTGTAAGATCTCATTGGGATATGAGACATTCATACCCTTGGGGAGGACCTTTTTGATGTAATGTCAAAATGGGGGAGAAGTTACCAAGTTACCAATTAGGTTTGGAATTCTCATTTGGGATGTGAGAATTGCCAATATGGGAGAATTGGTAGACTTGAGATTGTAGTTTTGTCAATCATCAAAAAGGGGGAGATTGTTGGTGCAATCGGCCTAGGTTGACTCGAGTTTGACTCGAGCAGTACCTTGATAGTATTTTGATGATAGACAAAACTCATGACATGGGATTGTCATGGAAAAGTCCAACATGGAGTTGGCATAGAAAATCCAAGCATGGAGCTTGGTGTGGGAAAGTCCAACATAGGGTTGACATGGAAAATCCAAGCATGGAGCTTGGTGTGGAAAAGTCCAAAGCATTGCGAAGTCGTGCGCTTGGTGCTTGGTGAGAAATGCATTGCGAAGCCGTGCGCTTGGTGCATGTGAGAAGTCTTGAGGACTTGGTAAGTTCACTAGGCTCGGGGTCCTTGAGTCAGTGAAGGATGACATTGCGAAGCCGTGCGCTTGGTGCATCCGAGGGACCACCGGACGGGGAGCGAATGGAGTGAGGCCCAAGGGAAGCATACTTCAAGGGAATGAGACGCGAAGGATGGCGTTGCGAAGTCGTGCGCTTGGCACATCCGAGGGACGTAGGCCGAGGGAAGAGAGCTTTGGTGGGGAACTCCATGAGGGATGATGTGGACTTGGCCAAGTGGCTAAGACTGAGTGTCGGAGGCTCAAACTTGATGTTTGAGGGTTTACCCGACGGTCGGATGCTCAAACAACTTGGTGTTTGAGATTTTGCCCGACAGCAGTCGACTGGCATAGGTTTCGGTTCGACTGGTCCAAGTCGACTAGGGTTTGACTGGTGTAAGACTTGTGGTTTTGTGCTTGCGCGATCGCCATGGATCGGCATCGATTGATGTCGACAACGATCGCGAGGATGACAATGATCGATGGGAGTGTCGCGAGCACGTAACGCCTTAGCCGATCGGGCGGCTACATTAGGTCACCAATGATCGCCATGAATTGGTAGTCGATTGGTAGGTGATCCGTTGGAACTTATCCGACGTGAATCTGGACATTGTGAGACAACAACTACAGGGGCAGTTGACTGGGGCCTTTTGGCAGTCGACTGATGGGCGCGAAAACAACTTTGATGCAGGATATAAATGGAGCTCAAGTGGAAGGATTTCGCCAAGACTTTTGTGAAGCTATTGGAGGGGAATTGCTGCTGCATTCTAGACCTTCAAGAGTCATCTAAAGCAAGCTACAAGCAAAGGGTTCAAAGCAAGCATTGTAAAGTGTTCTTTACGTGTATTCATCTTTGTCTTTGTATTGCTTGTATTTCATATATTACTTGTTGTAATAGCTTGTGAGAGGTTTCTCCACCTCCGATGTGTAGTCGAGAAGGTGTTTAGTTAGTGTCGTGCGCATAACTAGAGTTCGGTGAGCTCGCTCGTGGAGTAGGAACCATTCGGTTCCGAACCACGTATATGCTTGTGTATTGCTTGTGATTGTTATGTGTTGTTAGTATTGTTATTATCATTGTTATTCCGCTGCGCTAACAACAATCGTAGACAAGCAATGCAACGAGAACAAGCAAATTCCACCATCCAACGAAAGAGGGCTATTCACCCCCCCTCTAGCCGGACAATACACACCGATCGATCCCCTATAGTGTGCACGCTTTTGAAGGCCATGCAGGCTTCTTTGTCGCTTGTCGTCCTATAGACATGAACGCAGGTCGGAACGTAGGCTGGCGTTGCATACGTGGCCTCACGAGAAGCCATGGCCAGGCAAGGATTGTTGACTCGGCCTCTCGCCGCCACCAAAATGCAAATTTGGTGGTACGGCGAGTTCAACGTCACATATGGCATGTTCCCCGGAGTCGGACTATGCCTCCCACTCACCTCCAGACGATTGCTTTAGTTCTTATGATGTTATCACAATTTTAGATATGTTTTTTAATTAGTACTATATTAGCTTCTTAATTATGAGATTGTCTTATTAAAATCCATGCAATAAATTAATTATGATTTGCACATGCATGCTTATTTATTGTTCAGCATTATTCGAATAATTTTTGAACATAATTAACTATTGTTCGTTCTTTATTTGAATATTCATGTTCAGTATGTGCATGCTTATTAAATAAGAAATGTTAGTTCCTCTACATTTATATTATTTGATCGAAATTATCCTAATAATATTACATATTCTTATATAAATGGGAGATGACTGTAGTACTCTAAGTCTACTTTCGATCTTATTATATAGCGAATATTTAATATTATAGTATAGATTTTGGGTTAAATAGACTGATGTGTAGAATTGTCAATTTAATGTAGTGATACTTTGATGGCCTCAAAGAATGTTATTGTTGACTTAACAAAAGGGGATAAATTAAATGACACTAACTATGATATATGACATCGAAAAATCTAATATCTCTTGAATGAGCAAGAATTGTTTGATCACATTACAATATCCATGACCCTCGCCTATAGAAGACAACACTACTCAACACAAAAGAGATCAGGAGACTTACAACTCTTGGTTCAATAAAGATCGCAGCACGCGCTTTACACTGTTAAGCAGCATGCAAGATGATTTGATTGGCGAGTTTGAAAAGTGTAAAACTGCCAAGAATATGTAGGATAACTTGAAGATTGCTTTTGGAGGAACCTCTATCACGAGGTTAAGAGCTCTTGTTTTGAAATTTGAGACCCTCAGAAAGGATCCCCATCAGAACATGACTGAGCATCTTAGGATGATGTCAAGCATGATTCGTGACTTGAAGTCTGCAGGTCATGATCTCACCGATGAGCAGTAGGTGCAAGCTGTAATAAGATCTTTGCCAGATTCTTGGACTCACATGAAACAAATCCTCACTCACAATGAGAGCATTAAGAATTTTTCTGACATCTCTCATCTTGTGTAGTTAGAGGCTGAGCGCGAGAAAGCTATGTGCGCTACTGCCCTTGTCGCCTAGGGAGGCAGACAACAGGGCAAGAAGGGTCCAAAGAAGAACTTTAAAAGGAAGAGGCAAAATGATGCTTCCACTTCTAAGGCGGGACATACACCGAAGTGCCAAAGAAGCAAGCGCGGTGGAAAGAGAGACAAGTCAAAGGCCAAATGCTATAATTGTGGACAATTGAGACATTTCGCTCGTGAATGCACTGAGCCGAAAAAGGTATTTCCATCTCTTCGCTCTCCAACTGTGCATGATTGTTCGCATATCTTAGTTGCTCGAACAAATCCTGAATAGATAGTGGATTCAGGAGCAACCAAGCACATAACAAGGGATCGAGCAGGATTCATGGATTATCACCGAATCTCAGCGGGATCGCAAAGAGTATACATGGGAAATGGTTCCAATAAGGAAGTCCTTGGAATTGGAGTGTATCAACTCAAGTTAAAGACTAGACAAGTCTTAACTCTCCATGACGTGCTCTATGCGCCTAGAATTCATCATAATCTACTATCCGTCTCATCATTATTAGCATTAAACTTCTCCTTTTATTTTGCTAGCAACCAAGTTGACATTTATTTGAATAATGTTACATATGGTCATGCTTTATTCATGGATGGTTTGTTTAAATTAGATTTGGATTATCATAATCTTCCTGTATCTTATGTGGTGAATATTGATAATAACCTTGATTCACAAATTTGGCATGCTCGGCTAGGACACAAAGGACACGATAGAATGACAAGGTTAGCTCAAGAAGGCTTGCTAGGCTCACTCGCTAAAATCAATCTTCCTATGTGTGAATCGTGTTTAGCCAGTAATTCATGTCGCAAGCCTTTCGAAAAGGCTAAGAGAGCCAATGAACTCTTACAATTGATCCACTCCGACATTTGCAGACCTATGAATGTGAAGACCCGTCAAGGGGCTTCCTATTTCCTCACATTTATAGATGATTATTCACAATATGGATATGTCTATTTGATTGCTCACTGCTATGAAGCATTAGATTGCTTCAAACTCTTCTTGGCAGAGTTTGAGAATCAATTAGAAAAAACCATAAAAGTTCTTCGAACAGATCGAGGACGTGAATATCTTTCGGATGAGTTCTGAACTTTATGTGAAGAAAAAGGAATACATAGACAATTAACTATTCTGTATACACCGCAACAAAATGGTGTTGCTAATGTTGGTGCAATCGGCCTAGGTCACGATTGACCAGACTCGAGTTTGACTCGAGTGATGTTTTGATGTTTGACAAAGGGATTTGACAAAGTGGTTTGGCATTGATGTTTGACATTAATGTCGGTTAATATGTTGGGGAGATTGTTGGAGCAATCGACCCTGGTCATGTTTGACCGGACTCGAGGTTGACTCGAGGAAGACCTTGATGGTTGACTGGAGTTGACCATGTGATTATGGGAAAGTCCAAGCATGAGTCTTGGCAAGGTAAAGTCCAAGTCATGGGTACTTGGCATGGAAAGTCCAAGTGGGACACTTGGCATTTGGTAAAGTCCAAGTCTTGAGTACTTGGCATGAAAAGTCCAAGTGGGACACTTGGCGCATGGAAAGTCCAAGTCATAGGAACTTGGCATTTGGGAAAGTCCAAGTATTGAGTACTTGGCATGAGAAGTCCAAGCATGGGTCTTGGCAAATGAGAAGTCCAAGCATGGGTCTTGGCAAATGAGAAGTCCAAGCATGGGTCTTGGCAAATGGAAAGTCCAAGCATGGGTCTTGGCATGGAAAGTCCAACATGGGTTGGCAAGGGAAAGTCCAAGCTTGAGTCTTGGCATTTGGGAAGTCCAAGGGGATTGATATTGGCAGCGTAAAGTCCAAGCGGAGTCTTGGCGGCGTAAGTCCAATGTGCCTTGGCGGTATAGACACCGTTAGCATGACATAGCCGAGGGAAGCACCTGGAGGCTAGCGCGATGGATGAACAAGTCATGGATGACTTGGAGGGATCCAAGAGGCGTGAGGCTGATGGAGGTGGCTAGAAGGCTTAGGTCTAGGCTAAGGGTGGTCTAGCAAGTATGGGGGCACCATACTTGGGTTAAAACCTCATCTTTGAGGTTGGCAGTCGACTGACATTATGGCCGGTTCGACTGCCGTGAGTCGACTTGAGTTCGACTGCCGTTTAAGAGCCGAATCGCTCTGGCGATCGCTCATGGGAGCGATCGACGATATCTACGATCGGCCGATCGCCAGGGTCGGCCGATCATTCGCTAGTTCACCGCGAGCACAGAATGCTCGTGGCCAGGCGGGCGATCGATTACGCGTGATCGGCACGCCAAGAGATCCGTTGGAGTTTTTCCAGCGTGGATCGAGCCGTTGTCTCACGACAATAGTGGCATCAGTCGACTGGTGACTTATGGCAGTCGACTGATAGGCGGAAATCCAGGTCACGCAGAAGGATAAAAGGAGCTCGACGGGAGGATTTTTGGATATGGTTTCTTGAGCATCTTTGGGGCGATTTGTTGCTACAAATCAGAGTCTCCAAGGCCACTCTTCAAGCAACCAAAAGCAAGCAATCCAAAGCATTTGTAAAGTGTTTTCTTTACTTGTATTGCATTATTCTTCATTGTATTTGCTTGTTGCTTTTAGATTATTGTTGTAATCTATTGTAAGAGGTTTCTCCACCTCCGACTTGTGTCGAGAAGGAGTATTTGTGATTAGTGAGTGTGTGTGCATCACTAGGGCTCTTTAGAGCTCGATCCGTGGAGTAGGAACCGTTCAATTCCGAACCACGTTATATCTTTGTGTTTGCGTGTTGTATGTTTCGTTATCATTATTATTCTTGTTATTCCGCTGCGTACTAACGAAATTGTAGACAAGCACGCGAACGATTTCCATCTACGTACGAATTCAACGCTATTCACCCCCCCTCTAGCGGTGTCAAATCTCCAACAAGTGGTATCAGAGCCCGGGGCTCTTCTACGGACTAACCGCCGGGAGCTAGGACAAAGAAGCTAGAGGGTGAAGATGGAAGAACAATTGGGATTGAACATTAACACACCGATCCCTTACTCCTTCTATGGACAAGAAGGGTTTAAGCAATGGAAGTCAAGAATTGAAGACTTCCTAATGATGAGGGACTTCGAAGAATGGTCTATCTTAATGGAAGGATATAGCTATCCAAGAGGACCAAAAGGTGGATTCCTCAAGAAAAAGAGATGGACCGAAGAGCAAGTCCAAGCCTTCGAAAAGAATGAGAAGGTAATGAAGTTGTTAATTGATTTAATACCTAACAATATCTTGTGTATGTTAGGTAATTATGTAGATGCAAATGAACTATGGAGCCAAGTGGCCAAGCTCCATGAAAGCCCATCAATGGTCCAAGAGGAAGAGACCGAAGAGGCTAATGCATCACCCTCATCAACATCCAAAGAGGAAGAGGAAGTAGAATCGGAAGTTGATAGGGAGTCAATTTCCGGGTTGGTGGAGGAAGTGGAAGAAGCATCCACTTCTAGGATTGAGGAGGAGATTAGAGTTTCCTCAACACCAGAGCAACAAGAAGAACCATCTACATCCGGTAGAGAGGAAGAGCAAGCTCAAGAATCCACTCCGACCACCACAACCACCCTAGGTAACTCAAGCATGTCAATTAATAATAAAATGAATATTATATGCTTTGAGTGTAGGGAGAAAGGACACTACAAGAGTAAGTGTCCTAAACGGGTTAAGAAGACTCCACCCGTGCCAAAAGTCAAGGAGACCGGTGCCTCAATGAAAAAGAGCAAGGAGCAAGTGATTTGCTTCAAATGCCGACTACCGGGTCATTACCGGAGTCAATGCCCGAAGGGGGAGAAGAAGGGGCAAAGGGGAGCATCACAAGTAGGGGGAGCTACTAAGGCTAACCCTAAGGTATATCAAGTTAATAATTCTCTTTCTTTAGTTAATAGACAAAAGCATGCTAGAAATTTCAATTCCCTAGCAATTTGCCATGAAAAGCATGCTAATAGAAATAAATACTTTTGTTTAGGAGCTAAAAATATTCACTTAGATAATAGGGAGAAATTTGGGACTAATGTTCCTAAAATCAACTTATCTAAGGACAAATCTAGGTTAAATAACTCAAGATCAATTTTACCTAGGGAGACAATTAGAAAGGTGCAAGAGCACCTAGGTCTAAACCCTAAATGGACTAGGCATATGCCTAGGAAGTCCAATGCCCAAGATTTAAATCAAAATTCTAAAATTGAGAAATTAGAAAAGGAAAATCAAGTCTTGAGGTCAAGGCTTGAAAAACTTGAAAAGACCCTAAATAAGATACAAAATCAATTTAAAGGGTCTAGTGGTCAAAATCAAGGGTCCAAAAGTCAAAGTCAACACCTAGGACCTAAGAGTCAAAAGTCAACCAAGGGCAAGCAAGGTTTGGGTCACAAACCTAAGCCTAAAGTGGCTTATCATAGTGTTCCATTTGACTATGGAACACAAACTAGGTCTAGGAAGACCAAGGTCAATAGGGAGGTTATCCCTAGAGTTGACCAAAGGGTGTGCCTAGTGGCTAGGGTTTCTAGAAAACCTAGGGAAGCCACTAAGAAGATTACAAGGGGAGTCACCCCTAGAGTTAACCATGGCAAAACCAAAATGACCAAGGCTAATAAGCCTAGAAGGGTCATTAGGAAGGTATCTAGGGAAGTTATCCCTAAGGAATACCTAGTTAACCCTAGAAGCTCAAATCGGTTTTGGGTTCCTAAGAGCATGATTGATTCACGCTAGATGGGTTTAGGGTGTGCCAACCTTGATTGGATGGGTAGTTAACTCAATCATGATAAAGGTGTCATTTTAGGTTATTTTCAAGGTTATTGATACCTTGGAAATAGGGTTGAATTATAATCCTAAAAGATTTTTAGGATGTGCCAATATTAGTTATGAAGTTTGATAAAATGATCAAATTGGCACAATTTAGGTTTAGAGGTTAGTGTGATATTTTGGGTTTTTGGCACACTAGGGAGATTAAGGTTAATATGGCAAAATATATCTAATTGTATCAAATGACAATTAATATTAAAATTTTAGGTATTACCATACTTATACATTTTATATGCCATGCTTTGATTGTCATATGCCATGTCATGACATCATGTCTAGTTCTATGATTTTATATGTCATGTTCATGTTTAGGATTAAGGTTTCAAATGTCATGTGTTTTTAGATTTCATCTTATGCCATGACATCATGATTATGAGCATATGCTTATTTATAACATTTCTAATGCCATAATCATTCATGCATTTAAGACAATTTGGTTGAAATTGAATTAAGGACTATGGCATAACTTGAAGTCCCATTTATAAGGGAATCAAGTAGGGTTGCCTTAGAGAATGCATGAAACCCTAGATTAGGATGAACAAAACCCACATCTCACATCCAATTGACATGTATGTGTATTTATACACCTTAGATACATGTGAGATGCTAGGATATGAGTTAAGTTCAAGGTGCATAGTGTTTGCATCTAGATGAACTAAAACTCATCTTGTTTCATTTGTGGATCATTGGGAGAGCATGTGTACAAGTCATGTACATAGAGCCCAAGGAATATGATCCAAAATAAGGTTTTGAAAACATTTTAAAATCATTTTGAAAAACCTTGGTGAAGTCTATTTTTTGATAGCAATCACCATTGATAGAGTTGATACAAAATAGGGCCAAAACATTGAAAATTTCAATGGTTTTGAGTTTTGTATCAAACTCACTATTTTATGGGTAAAATAAATTTCAAATATTTTTCACCCATTGTGTGTGTCATAAGTATTATACGTATGAATTTTCACGATTTTTCAAATTACGTATAATTATTTATGAATTTCCAAAATTTATTTCTGATAGCTGAAAATCGAGATTTTAAGCGATCGGCCTGTGTGGCGATCGATGTGAGTGGCGCAATGATTCATTACTATCAGAGTCAACCGGTGTCTGATTTTGGGTTAACAAGGTTTGTTTAGCCCATTTTCAGCCATGGTAAAGGTCCCTAACCACTTCTAACCCTAGGATATGCGTTGGAAAGCATTATAAAGGGTGAAAATCCATTGGATATGGATTAGGAGAAGTGTTAGGTCAAAGTATCAAATTTAGGGTGAGTGAAAGTTCTATGTTGAACTTAGAACCTTAATTTTGATGGTTTAGAGTTCCTATTGGCTTAGGGGCTTCCCAAGGACATTGTTGGTGCAATGGTCAAGGGGGAGCAAGCCTTTAGGGGGAGTTATCCATCTTGGGATGATGGATGTGTTTCTCTTCTTGAAGGGGGAGAAGTTATTGGGAGAGTATCATCAATTGGGAAAATTGATGGGTTTTTGATACCCAATTTGGAAATTGGGAGAGAGTATAGGATTGTCTCTCTTGAGTGATATGTGAATTATCACTAGGAAGATGGTAGGCATCCTAGGTATTTATTTTTGGTTCAAGGGGGAGATTGTAAGATCTCATTGGGATATGAGACATTGACCTCCTTGGAGAGAAAACCTTTTTGATGTTAGTCAAAAAGGGGGAGAATGTTTGGGGGAGAACATTTGGAGAGTGTTTACCAATTTGGGATAATTGGTAAGAGAATTTGAGTTAGTGGTCTAACTCAGATGATTTGTTTGGTTTTTGTCAAACATCAAAAAGGGGGAGATTGTTGGTTCAATCGGCCCAGGTCACAATTGACCAGACTCGAGTTTGACTCGAGTGATGTTTTGATGTTTGACAAAGTGGTTTGGCATTGATGTTTGACATTAATGTCGGTTAATATGTTGGGGAGATTGTTGGAGCAATCGACCCGGGTCATGTTTAACCGGACTCGAGGTTGACTCGAGGAAGACCTTGATGGTTGACTGGGGTTGACCATGTGATTATGGGAAAGTCCAAGCATGGGTCTTGGCAAGGTAAAGTCCAAGTCATGGGTACTTGGCATGGAAAGTCCAAGTGGGACACTTGGCATTTGGTAAAGTCCAAGTCTTGAGTACTTGGCATGAAAAGTCCAAGTGGGACACATGGCGCATGGAAAGTCCAAGTCATAGGTACTTGGCATTTGGGAAAGTCCAAGTATTGAGTACTTGGCATGAGAAGTCCAAGCATGGGTCTTGGCAAATGAGAAGTCCAAGCATGGGTCTTGGCAAATGGAAAGTCCAAGCATGGGTCTTGGCATGGAAAGTCCAACATGGGTTGGCAAGGGAAAGTCCAAGCTTGAGTCTTGGCATTTGGGAAGTCCAAGGGGATTGATATTGGCAGCGTAAAGTCCAAGCGGAGTCTTGGCGGCGTAAGTCCAATGTGCCTTAGCGGTATAGACACCATTAGCATGACATAGCCGAGGGAAGCACCTGGAGGCTAGCGCGATGGATGAACAAGTCATGGATGACTTGGAGGGATCCAAGAGGCGTGAGGCTGATGGAGGTGGCTAGAAGGCTTAGGTCTAGGCTAAGGGTGGTCTAGCAAGTATGGGGGCACCATACTTGGGTTAAAACCTCATCTTTGAGGTTGGCAGTCGACTGGCATTATGGTCGGTTCGACTGCCGTGGTCGACTTGAGTTCGACTGCCGTTTAAGAGCTGGAACTGCTCAGCGTCGGCTCATGGGAGCGATCGAGCCGGCGATCGACTACCAATCGGCGGTCATTGCTAGTTCGCCGCGACCGCAGAATGCTCCGTGGCCGTGGCGGTCGACTACGCGCGGTGCGATCGACGCCAAGAGATCCGCTGGAGTTTTTCCAGCTGGATCGAACCGTTGTCTCACGACAACGTGGCATCGATCAGTGACTTATGGCGATCGATAGCGTAAATCCAGTCGCGGAAGGATAAAAGGAGCTCGACGGGAGGATTTTTGGATATGGTTTCTTGAGCATCTTTGGGGCGATTTGTTGCTGCAAATCAGAGTCTCCAAGGCCACTCTTCAAGCAACCAAAAGCAAGCAATCCAAAGCATTTGTAAAGTGTTTTCTTTATTTGTATTGCATTATTCTTCATTGTATTTGCTTGTTGCTTTTAGATTATTGTTGTAATCTATTGTAAGAGGTTTCTCCACCTCCGACTTGTGTCGAGAAGGAGTATTTGTGATTAGTGAGTGCGTGTGCATCACTAGGGCTCTTTAGAGCTCGATCTGTGGAGTATGAACCGTTCGGTTCCGAACCATGTTATATCTTTGTGTTTGCATGTTGTATGTTTCGTTATCATTATTATTCTTGTTATTCCGCTGCGTACTAACGAAATTGTAGACAAGCACGCGAACGATTTCCATCTACGTACGAATTCAACGCTATTCACCCCCCACTCTAGCGGTGTCAAATCTCCAACAGCTAAGAGACAGAATATAACACTGTTAGATATAGTTAGGTCGATGATGGCGCATGCCAACCTTCCAATATCTTTTTGGGGGGATGCTATAATGACTGCGACCTATATCCTTAATTGTGTACCTTCATAGTTAGTTCCTTCCACTTCTTATATATTATGGCGTGGTGAAAAACCAAATTTAGATAACCTATGCTCATGGGGTACCGCGGGATATGTCCATGACATTTCTCACAAGTTTGGAAAACTTGGCCCTAAAGCCAGAAAGTTTATCTTTATAAGATATCTTGAAGGTTTTAAGGGTTATGTCATGTATGGACAACATCCGAATGAAGGAATGATAGAAAAAGACATCCGAGATGTTGTTTTCTTAGAAATAGAATTTCCTAGTATCGACGACACTGGAAAGAGTCTTGATCTCCATGAGTTGGATGACCCTAATGATATTCTACCATCTTCCAACGAAGGGAGTGAATTAGTTCCTATCCAGGAAGCCGCCGGAGATAGTAGAGATGATCATGAGAGTAGAAGCTATGTTCCCAGTGGAAGCACACCTATAGAAGCACGAGATGATCAGATACACCATAGCCAACATGTGTTAGTGAAAGCCCTAGAGCCAATCATATGATGATTGTTGTATGGACTTTATTGTATCATATTCCTATTTATAAAGGCATGGTTATTATATTTACTTGTATTGGTGCCAAATAACTAAATATAATAATGTCCTTGAGTAGTAGGTTCTTATCTATATCAATCGATTGGTTGAATCGATAATGAGATGATATAGAGAACACTACTCTTAATCATTCCTAGTCGAGTATTAACATTCAGGGACAATGTTAATGCATAGAGACTAGCATGTAGGTCAACAAGATGACTTGATCTCACAAGTCATGGATATGAGATATCAAGTTGACACATGGGTATGCATTAGAGAATGTATACTGAATGACCCGCCATGAGAAAGTATCATGGATCGTTATATGAGTGTCATATACTTTCTCATGTGACTATTAGTATGACTATTAGTCCTTAGACCTGAAGTCACCATGGTTCCCTACATAAGGAGTTGCATACTTTGGCTTCGTCAAACGTCACCCGTAAATGGGTGGACTATAAAGGCGATTACTGGGTATGTAACGAATTATGCGGAGGGATGTGAGTGATGTAGATGGGATCTATCCCTCCTATATGACGGGGGTGACATCGATATTCTTGATAGAGTGAGACCACGAAGTGCATGGCCATGCCCAAATGAGTCAATATGAGATATTGAGCTCATTTGATTAGAGTGAGTCTACTTGGAGTTCAAGATTTAGATTGTACCGAGGATGACACGGTCTATGCCTCGATTGGTCAATCTAGATGTCAAGGATAGAGGGACATTGTCACATATTGTGAGAGTCACAATTAGTAGTCACAAAGGTGATGTTGGAGCTCAACATTCTTGTAACTTGGGTAGCAATGATGTGTTGCTAGATACCGCTCATTGCTTATGTTCCTAAATCGGTTTAGAGACATTGCGTTACAAGAACCTATAGGGTCACACACATAAGAGCAATTAGATGGAGATTAGGTTCATATGATGAACCATGAGGATTAGGTTCATGGGATGAACCAAATTGGATTAAGAGTAATCCAAATTAGACTAATTGAGTTAGACTCAAGTTGATTCAAGTGTTGAATGAGTCTAATTGAGATTTGATTCATCAAATCAATTTAAATTAATGAATAGAGATTCATTATATTAAATTGACTTGAGTCAAGTGGTTAGATTTGATCAACCATGGGAGATTAGAGGTCAAGTTTGACTTGACTTGAGAGGGAAGATGAAAGGTCAAGTTTGACTTGACCAAATGTCATGTCATGATGATGACTAGGCATGGCCGGCCAATGATGGTGCTCCACATCATCATTGACTTGGTCAATTGGTGCCACATCATGAGGGAGACCAAGGGTCATGGGAGTTACATGCATGCATGTAACCCCCCCTCCATAATGTGGCCGGCCAACACCATTAGGGGTTATGTGGATGAATTCATTTGGTAGAGTTACTCTCATAACTTCATCTTCAACCTTGGAACCTTTCCTCTCAAGCTCTCCCTCTCCCATCCCTCTCTTTGGCCGAAATTCCTAAGGGAGTGCTAGCACACTCTAAGGCATTTCTCTCCACCTATTGCTTGTGTGGATACCATAGAGGAGTGTGCACTTGACACTCTCGAGTTCCGGCGAACTTTTGGACGAGCGGGATAAGCGAAGGGCGTCGCTACGAGGGTAACGTTCTAACCTCTTAGATCTAAGGTAGATCTAGGATTTCTGTAAGCACATACATGTAATTATAATTTTTATACTTCGCACGGATCCGTGGCCGGGGCTTCCGAGGTTTCCGCAACGCAAAAAGCGGTTTTTGCGGCTCGGAAAAACCCAACAGTGGTATCAGAGCCACGTGCGAAGCATGTATGTGTTTCGTTTTTTGTAGTTTTTATATTAGATATAAAAATTACAGATTTATATGTTTCTGTAAATTTTCTAATTTTATAGAATTTTTGGGTATTTTTCTCGTAGAGTCGAAGCAACGAGTGTTGGGACACTCGTAGGCTTCAACCGTCGAGAAAAACTCTCCGAATCGGCGAGTTCTCGCTTTAGGTTTTTGGGACAGCGACTTAAGTCGCTGTAAGATCATTGTAGGGACACTCGCGAAGTTTATTTTGCGAGTAGGGGCGCTGCCCCTATCCCCGAAAGGGGCCATGTCCCGCGATCGCGCCCGGAAACCGCTTAGCGGGACCGTTTCGGAGGGGTGACTCATAAATTCAAAATAAATTAGGAAAAATTATAGAAATTTTCTGTAAAAAATACATAATTTAGAATTATGTATAATTCTGTGATTGTCATGGCCCAATAACCCAATTGGATTGGATTATGTGTGTTGTAATTCATAATACGGCCTGCGTCGTTTGTGGTTGTGCGTGTTGTAAAGTGTTTGCGACTGCGCGTCACACCTATTCTTTAATATTCTAGTTGTAAATAGTTTTAGACTCGAATGTAACTCGAGTTTCGTATTTGTAATGTACAAAAATGGAGCGGTGGAAAGTCCACTTGAAGACGAGCTTACGAGAAGGGTGACGACGACACATGGCGGTCAAAGGAAGCGCTTGGAGAAGCCGCTAGCCTTAGGTTGACCGTCCGATCTTCTCATTGGCTTGAGAAGATCGTAGTAGGACCATGACTATATCACATTTAATGATATATATATATGTTGATATATATATATGTATATTTAATTGATTTTGCTTGTATGTATGTGATGCATGCTAGTAGAAAAATGATTGTATGTATATGATGCATGCTAGGTTAATTTTCTTGTATGTATATGATGCATGCTAGAATAATTAATGTATGTATATGATGCATGCTAATATAGGATAATAAAGGCCTAAATGCGTATAAGATACACATTACGATTAGATTAGATCATAATCGAATCAACTCGAAAATGCCTACCGAGCCTTGATACCCATCACTACCTCGATCATTTGTTGTTGTTGAATCTACCAAAGCAGAGCAACGCATATTATCTTGGTAGGGTGCGGAGGGACAATCTTAGTCCCGCCTATCACGACTCGGGTTAGAGTAAGCTCAATTAGATTGAGCAAAACTAGTTAACTCAATTGGATCGAGTAGAACTATAGGCATATTCCAATCATTGGAAAGATAGGTTAAGATCGCATTTACACTAAATCTTGGGCGATTTAGCCAAAGCTAACTCAAGGTCTTTTGTAAATGTGGGTCTTAATCCTATAAACAAGAGTTGCATAGAGATGTAATCGGTAATGTGTTACCCACCGATCGTACTAAGTCTTGGGCGATTTAGCCAAAGCTAACTCAAGGCTTAGTATGATGTGGATCTTGTCCTGCAAGAATTATAGCTAGTTTGTATGAATCTAGTAAAAGTGGTTTGACCACATCCATAACTCGATTCTACAAAATTCCTATAATTTAGTGGGAGCATCATTTGATTAAAGGCTTAATTAAATGATAAAAGGAATATGATATTAATTCTCTGCATTGTATGTTGTAGATAACTATGTCGACAAATACGAACACTCTCTCTCTGCGATCTGTCCTTGAGAAGGACAAGCTCAATGGAGCAAATTTCTGGGTGATGCAGAACTCCGAGAATTATTCTCACCCAAGAAAGGAAGCTGTACGTCCTGGAGCAGCCCATTCCAGAGGCACCTCCTGCCACTGCCTCGCGAGCTGACAAAGATGCTTACAAGAAGCATCAAGATGATGCATTAGATGTGTCATGTCTATTGTGCTCGCGACCATGAACTCGAGCCTGTATAAACACGAGTTCATGAATGCTTATGATATGGTTGGACATCTTCATCAATCAGATCAAGGACAAGCAAGGCATGAGAGATATGAAGTCTCAAGGTATACCTGAAGATCTTAAGAAGAAGAGAAGTGAGACTTCTACTGTATAAATGTTATAGAAGTCAATCTATCTATTTCTTCATCATGGGTATTAGATAATGGATGTGCATCTCACATTTGTACCAATGTGCATGAGAAATAGCAGGCATTGACAAAGGGCGAGGTGGACCTACGAGTAGGCAATGGAGCAAGGGTTGTGTCAGAGGAACTTATGATCTATCTCTCGCCTCCGGGCTTGTACTAGAATTAGATGAATGTTGTTATGTGCCCGCTTAACTAAGAACATCATTTCATTTCTTGTTTGACAAGAAAGGTTTTTCATTTATAATAAAGAACAAATGTTGTTCAATCTTTATTTAAATGATATGTTCTATTGTAGTGCACTTCTAATGAACGGACTCTACTTTCTAGACTTAGAGAGCCCTATCTATAACATAAGTACCAAGAGGTTCAAGTCAAATGAGTTGAACCAAACCTATCTCTGGCATTGTCGCTTAGGTCACATAAATGAGAGTCGCTATCTCACTCCATAAGGATGGGCTGCTAGACTCATTTGATTTTGAATCATATGAGACATGCGAGTCTTGCCTTTTAGGCAAGATGACCAAGACTCCCTTTAGTGGACATAGCGAAAGAGCAACAGATTTGTTAGGACTTATACATAGTGATGTATGTGGTCCTTTAATGTTGTCGCTAGAGGTGGTTCTGTGTACTTCATTACATTTATCATGACTTCAGAGATATGGTTATGTGTATCTTATGACATAAATCAACTTTGAAAAGTTCAAAGAATTCAAGAATGAAGTACAAAACCACTTGGCAAGAGTATTAAGATACTCGATCGATCGAGGTGGTGAATACCTTAGCCATGAGTTTCATGACTATCTAGCCGAGTGTGGATTCTATCCCAACTCACTCCTCCCGAACACCACAAAGGAATGGTGTATCCGAAAGGAGGAATCGTGACTTATCGATATGGTACGATCTATGATGAGTCACAGATCTTCCTATATCCTTTGGGGATATGCTCGACACAGCAGCCTTTACCCTTAATCGTACCATCCAAGGTAAAGACACCATATACGATATATGGACAGGAAAATCCTAAGATGTCTTTTATGAGGATTTGGGGTTGTGAGGCTTACGTCGACGCCAAGTCTCGCATAAACCGGGACCCAAATCCGATAGGTGCTATTTTGTTGGATATCCCAAGGATACAAAGGGATATTATTTACATTCCTACCAAAGACAAAGTGTTTGTGGCAAAGGCCGGGGTTTTTCTAGAAAGGGATTTTGTTTCTAGAAAAACTAGTGGGAGTACCTTCGATCTTGAAGAAATTCAAGATAAGGACCATAGCACTGAGGCCTTGATGGAGGTTGAACAGGAACCACAAAGTGTTATGGGTGATGAGGTTGTTGCACAAAGAGTTGTGGAACAACCACCTGTTCAAGTAGACCTACCTCTTCGCAGGTCTGATAGGGTACGTCGTCAGCCTGAGAGATACTCACTTCTCTTGTCTGACCATGATGACGTTATGCTCATTGAGAATGAGCCTACCTCCTATCAGGAAGCTGTGATGAGCCCAGATTCTGAGAAATGGCTAGACGCCATGAGATCCGAGATGGAATCCATGTACACTAACCAAGTATGGACTTTGGTTGATCCACCTGAAGGGGTCAAACCCATTGGGTGTAAGTGGGTCTTTAGGAGAAAGACTGACATGGATGGACTTACGCATACCTATAAGGGACGATTGGTGGCTAAAGGTTTCAAGCAAATTCATGGTATTGACTATGATGAAACCTTTTCTCCAGTGGCGATGTTTAAGTCCATTCGGATCTTGCTTGCTATTGCAGCATACCACGATTATGAGATCTGGCAGATGGATGTCAAAACCGCGCTTCAATGGAAACTTACTCGAGGATGTGTACATGACACAACCCGAGGGTTTTGTAGATCCACAAAGATACCGGGAAGGTATGCAAGCCGCAAAGGTCCATTTATGGGCTAAAGCAAGCTTCTGAGCCGGAATCTTCGATTCGATGATGCGATCAAACAGTTTGGTTTCATCAAGAATGAAGATGAACCGTGGTGTCTACAAGAGGGTTAATGGGAACACAGCTTGTGTTCCTTGTATCAGGATGTGGATGACATACTACTCATTGGGAATGACATCCTTCGCTACACCGTGAAGACTGGTCGGGACGTGCTTCTCAATGAAGGACTTAGGTGAAGCACCAGATTCTAGGCATCAAGATCTATAGAGATAGATCTAAGAGATTGCTTGGCCTAAGCCGAGTACATACATCGACACTCAGATACTGGTTTGCCATGCAAATTCCAAGAAAGGACTTCGCGATGTCACATGGTGTGAGTCTTTCAAGACTCAAAGTCCCTCTTCTAGAGAGGAGAGAGACCGCATGGATAAGATCCCTTACGATCCGCTATAGGATCTATCATGTACGCCATGTTGTGTACTCGTTCCCGATGTCTCGATGCTTTGAGCATGACGAGTAGATACTCAGATCCGTGAGCGCCATCGATAGTAATAAGAATATTCTTAAGTACTTGAGAAGGACTAAAGAATATTTCTTGATATTCGAGGCGATGAGGAGCAAGTCAGAAGGGTTACAATGATGCTTCCAAACCCTGTGATGATTACAGATCGCAATGTGGTTCGTGTTTTGCTTGAATGGTGGCGCTGTGAGTTGGAAGAGTTTGAACCCGGACACAGTTGCTGATTCTACAACAGAGGCCGAGTATATCGTTGCGTCAAAGGCAGCAAAGGAGGCAGTTTGGATCCGCAAGTTCATTACTGAGCTTGGGGTGATTCCTAGCATAGCATATCCTATAGAGCTCTATTGTGACAACAATGGAGTGATCGCAAAGCTAAGGAACCTCGCCACACCAAATGACCAAACACATACTACGGCGCTTCCATCTCATTCGAGAGATCATCGATAGAGGAGATGTGAAGATTTGCAGAGTACCCACAGAGGCTAACATCGCAGATCCTTGACCAAGGCTTTGGCACGTAAAAAGCATGATGGTCACACTAGGTCATTGGGTATTAGATACTACGGTGATTGGCACTAGTGCTAGTGGGAGATTGTTAGTGAAAGCCCTAGAGCCAATCATATGATGATTGTTGTATGGACTTTATTGTATCATATTCCTATTTATAAAGGCATGGTTATTATATTTACTTGTATTGGTGCCAAATAACTAAATATAATAATGTCCTTGAGTAGTAGGTTCTTATCTATATCAATCGATTGGTTGAATCGATAATGAGATGATATAGAGAACACTACTCTTAATCATTCCTAGTCGAGTATTAACATTCAGGGACAATGTTAATGCATAGAGACTAGCATGTAGGTCAACAAGATGACTTGATCTCACAAGTCATGAATATGAGATATCAAGTTGACACATGGGTATGCATTGGAGAATGTATACTGAATGACCCGCCATGAGAAAGTATCATGGATCGTTATATGAGTGTCATATACTTTCTCATGTGACTATTAGTATGACTATTAGTCCTTAGACCTGAAGTCACCATGGTTCCCTACATAAGGAGTTGCATACTTTGGCTTCGTCAAACGTCACCCGTAAATGGGTGGACTATAAAGGCGATTACTGGGTATGTAACGAATTACGCGAGGGATGTGAGTGATGTAGATGGGATCTATCCCTCCTATATGACGGGGGTGACATCGATATTCTTGATAGAGTGAGACCACGAAGTGCATGGCCATGCCCAAATGAGTCAATATGAGATATTGAGCTCATTTGATTAGAGTAAGTCTACTTGGAGTTCAAGATTTAGATTGTACCGAGGATGACACGGTCTATGCCTCGATTGGTCAATCTAGATGTCAAGGATAGAGGGACATTGTCACATATTGTGAGAGTCACAATTAGTAGTCACAAAGGTGATGTTAGAGCTCAACATTCTTGTAACTTGGGTAGCAATGATGTGTTGCTAGATACCGCTCATTGCTTATGTTCCTAAATCGGTTTAGAGACATTGCCAACGTTACAAGAACCTATAGGGTCACACACATAAGAGCAATTAGATGGAGATTAGGTTCATATGATGAACCATGAGGATTAGGTTCATGGGATGAACCAAATTGGATTAAGAGTAATCCAAATTAGACTAATTGAGTTAGACTCAAGTTGATTCAAGTGTTGAATGAGTCTAATTGAGATTTGATTCATCAAATCAATTTAAATTAATGAATAGAGATTCATTATATTAAATTGACTTGAGTCAAGTGGTTAGATTTGATCAACCATGGGAGATTAGAGGTCAAGTTTGACTTGACTTGAGAGGGAAGATGAAAGGTCAAGTTTGACTTGACCAAATGCCATGTCATGATGATGACTAGGCATGGCACGCCAATGATGGTGCTCCACATCATCATTGACTTGGTCAATTGGTGCCACATCATGAGGGAGACCAAGGGTCATGGGAGTTACATGCCTGCCTGTAACCCCCTCCATAATGTGGCCGGCCAACACCATTAGGGGTTATGTGGATGAATTCATTTGGTAGAGTTACTCTCATAACTTCATCTTCAACCTTGGAACCTTTCCTCTCAAGCTCTCCCTCTCCCATCCCTCTCTTTGGCCGAAATTCCTAAGGGAGTGCTAGCACACTCTAAGGCATTTCTCTCCACCTATTGCTTGTGTGGATACCATAGAGGAGTGTGCACTTGACACTCTCGAGTTCCGGCGAACTTTTGGACGAGCGGGATAAGCGAAGGGCATCGCTACGAGGGTAACATTCTAACCTCTTAGATCTAAGGTAGATCTAGGATTTCTGTAAGCACATACATGTAATTATAATTTTTATACTTCACACGGATCCGAGGCCGGGGGCTTCCGAGGTTTCCGCAACGCAAAAAGCGGTTTTTGCGGCTCGGAAAAACCCAACAACATGGACACATACCTCGTCGTCCATTTGAGATTGAAGAGGAAGTCCTTGTGTGCCAACTTACTGATGATGATGAGCCTACTTCTGTTAAAGAAGTGTTAACTTCATCTAATAGTAAAGAGTGGAAGGAAGCAATGCAAGATGAGATGGATTCTATGAATAAGAAT
Source organism: Wurfbainia villosa (assembly GCA_025175895.1). Taxonomy (NCBI): domain Eukaryota; kingdom Viridiplantae; phylum Streptophyta; class Magnoliopsida; order Zingiberales; family Zingiberaceae; genus Wurfbainia; species Wurfbainia villosa. The sequence goes on along the minus strand of CM045994.1, from coordinate 73,969,263 downwards.
CGGGTTTGGGAACTTGTTGACCTCCCTCTAGGGCCTAAGGCTATTGGAAATAAATAGATTTTCAAAGTCAAACACAAGGCAGATGGATCAATCGACAAGTATAAAGCACGACTTGTAGCGAAAGAATATACTCAAAAGGAGGGTATAGATTTCGATGAGACATTCTCCCAATGGTGAGAATCACATCAGTTCGCCTTATTCTAGCCATTGTTGCACATTTAGACTTAGAACTTTTTCAGATTGATGTTAAAACAACATTTTTCAATGAAGAACTAGACAAAGAAATTTATATGGCTCAACCAGAAGGATTTAAGACAAAGGGACAAGAGCGCAAAGTTTGTCGTCTCAAAAGTTCAATTTATGGCCTTAAACAATCGTTTAGACAGTGGTATTTTAGATTTCATAAATCTATTATCTCATTTGGTTTTGAGATGATTGAAGAATACCACTGTGTGTATGTTAAACGTACGATGGAAAAGATTCTTATTTTGTCATTATATGTTGATGACATTTTATTGGCTGGAAATGACATGGAATCTATCAAAGCCACTAGAAAATGGTTGTCTCCTGTCTTTGAGATAAAAGACATGGGTGAAACAAATTATGTGCTAGTAATAAAGATTACCAAAGATTGCTTAAATAAACTTCTATATTTATCATAGGAGACTTATATTAATAAGATTCTTGAGCGATTTCAGATGCATTATTCCAAACCCATCGATACTCCAGTTGATAAGAGTTGTGTTTTAAGTATCAGTAAATGTCCACAAATTGATAAGGAAAAGAATGAAATGTCTAAAGTGTCATATGCTGCAGCAATTGGAAGTCTAATGTATGTCATGTTATGTACATGACTAGTTTTGCTGTGGGCCTTGTTAGTTGTTATCAAAGCAATCTTGGTCTCACTCACTAAAAAGCAGTTAAGAGGATTTTTTGATATTTCTGTGGTACTTCGAACCTTGTCTTATGTTACAAAGGAGGTGAATTAAGATTGAGAGGTTACAACGATGTTGATTGGGCCGATGATAAAGATGAACACAAATCCACCTCAGGCTATGTGTTTATGTTAGGTGGAGGGGTCATTTCTTGGAATAGCAAGAAACAAACATGCATTATTTTATCCACCATGGAATCAAAATATGTGGCTTGTTCTGCTGCATGTTAAGAGGTTGTTTGGTTGCAGAATTTCATACTGAGATTGGCCATGACACCATTGTCAAAGGAAGCAATGGTGATGTATGTTGATAGCACATCAGCCTTGGCCTATGCTAAGGACCCTAAATACCATGGACGAACCAAACACATTGACATTCGATATCACTACATTTGGGATTTGGTTGCAAAGGAGTTGGTGGTTCTTCAACACATTTCAACAGGCCATATGGTCGATCCACTAACTAAACAAATACCGAGGGAGGCATTTGTAACCCATATTAGAAATATGGGATTGTGTAAATTGTAATATGCACAATATTTTTTTTATTATGTTTTCCTTCCTTATGTGTGTCTATGGTTGGAATACTTTACACATCAAGAAAATGTCACTAGGCTCTGAATGGACCCCCTCACACGGGTCATTCTCCTTGGCGCTAAGAAAGCGAGCAAGATGAGACAATTTTTTATCTATGGCGCTATGAGAGCGAGCAAGATAATTTTTATTGTTTATTGTCACCTTAAACTGAATTAAGATGAGATCCCTCTGGATCGATCATAGGATATGAGAATCAAATCCGTGAAGCCTTCTTTAAGCCGGTTGTGAGTTTTATGATAAGACGTCATGAGACTCGGGTTAGCCACAGTGGGAGTGGCTAAACTAAGAACCGTATGGTGTTTGATTATGTTATATGTGATACGCCAATAATGATAGAAGAACACCGTAGCATGTGACCATACTGCATGTGAGTAAAACGATCATTAAAGAGAATGATGTATGAGATCTCTGTTTCATCATTGTGTGAGATCTTGGATCATAATTTGTTGATTCATCTGTACCCTTAGGACTTGAGATCTTTGTCATGAAAAGGAAGCTTGATGTCGCTACTTTAGTATGCACCTTAGGGCTATGGATGATACAGTCCAATGGGACATGACTAGGAAAGCGGCCAAGACTAATTGAATTGACATGAGAACTCAAGAAAGACATCTATATATTGCACCGTGTTTTGTGGCTCATACCTCGAGGGACTATGTTGACTTAGTGGCAATAAAGTCGTGAGCACAAAATGTTCGAGTTCTGACATTGCTAGTTTTTAAGAGATTCGGGATGTCAAAACTGGTGAATATTGAAGATATCTAGGGTACCACGAGATTCTTTTAGAGTATTGTGATCTATTAGTTTTGTTGATAACTTAATAGATCACTACTCATATGTTGTGCCGACTCTTGTAAGGTCGCTCACTCCATTTGTCATATGTTAGATTGAGAAGCAAGTGTCGAGAGATGAATTGCTCTTAGTGAGCAACTGACATTTTATTGTGCCCTCGGTGGGCAAGTGGGAGAGCTCTGAACAAATGCATCAATCAAAGAACTTACCTTCCCAGATATTTGATTGTACCTATCTTGTTATAACTGTTGGGATTGATATAGTCTACATTAGAGGGAGAGTGAATAGTAATTCATGATTAGTCATTCATTGTACTCGTCTACAAAGATTAAAATGTAGTAAAAATATAAACAAAAAAAATATAATCAACACAAACATAAAAAAAAAAAATTTATGTGGTTCAAAATCTTCAATTCCTACTTCATAATCAAATATCCTAATGATAGTGTAGGATCGAGATTTTCGAGAGAGGAGGTGAATCTCGGAGTTATAAAAAAATGTTTAACTTTTTAAAACTTTTCTTTTTATATTTTCAATCCAAGAGTTATGCAACGAAAATGTAAAGTGATTCCGAACCACATAAAATTCTGTGAATTATACTTGTGTTGATTTATGTTTATATGTTTTATTTTTGTTGCGCATGTTATTTTGTAGACAAACACACAATTGACGATTGAGTCGCGTCGCTATTCACCCCCTCCTCTAGCGCACAACCGGTCCCAACAAGTGGTATTAGAGTGAGGCTACTCTTTTATGGACTGATCGTCCAAGGAGCACAGAAGCTAGAAGATATGGAATTTCAAGATGGTTTCGAACTCGACACTAGATTTCCACCTCCTTATGGGCTAAGGGGGTTTTGATCAATGGAGAGAAAGGACTGAGGTGTTAGTTCAAATAAGATTTACATATCTCTATAATGGTATGATATCGTCTACTTTGGGCATAATCCTTCATGGTTTTATTTTTGGGTTTTACCCAAAAGACCTCATACCAATGGAGATATCTTTTCATCTTATAAGCACATGATATTTTCCATGTCTTACCAATGTGGGACTTTTATTGTATTCTTAATATTCTCAACAATCCCCCCCTTCCCTCAAATGAAGGACTACATTGGCCTCCCTCGAGTCTATCCATCCTCAAAGGACTTCCTCTACTTGATGTCCGATCCTCAACCCACCAAGTCTTCTTGCCAACTGTCTGGTCCTCCTGACCCAGTTGGATTTCCTACCAGGTATCTAGTCCTTCTGACTCAACTGGACTTCTTTCCAATTGTCTGGTCCTCCTGACCCAACTGAACATCCTGTCAGATGTCTGGTTCTCTTGATTCGGACATGGGAGCCTCACTTTCTTCGTTCGAGGTGCTTGGTTTGACATGAACCATGGCTATGATACCAATTGTTAGTTCAAATAAGATTCACATATCTCCATAATGATATGATATTGTCCACTTTGGGCCTAAGCCCTCATAATTTTATTTTTGGACTTTCCCCAAAAGGTCTCATACCAATGGAGATATCTTTTCATCTTATAAGCACATGATCTTTTCTATGTATTACCAATATTGGACTTTGATTGTATTCCCGATACTCCCATCAATTGTTGGTGCAATCGGCCTAGGTCACGATTGACCAGACTCAAGTGGAACTCGAGTAGTATTTTGATATTTGACATTGTGCTCGAGTGGGACTCGAGTTGGAGTTGGGTTTGAGTATGGATGATAATATAACTATGGAATGGTATGGGACATCCGTAGTCATATGGAGATGAGTGTGAAGTCAAGGAGATTAAGGTTGACTAGATACTTGGCAAGGGAGAAATCCAAGTCGGTCAAGGGTGATCAGACACTTGGTGTTGAAAAGTCCAACTAGGAGTTGGCAAGGGAAATCCAAGTCGGTCAAGAGAGACCAAACACTTGGTGAAGTGAAGTCCCGACATGTCATGGGGTGATTGTGCTTGTCAAAGGAAGCCCTGATAGGTCTAGGAGATCATGTCTAGCAAGGGAAGACCCAACTAATCAGGGGATTGAGCTTAGCAAGAGAAGTCCTGGCAGGTCACGATTGACTGGAGGCTAGGCAAGCGAGGAAAGTCCAAATAAAGTTGCTTGGCAAAGGGAAAGTCCAAGGATAGAGCCTTGGCAATGAAAGTCCCAGAGGCGCAACCTCTTAGCAATGTGTACTCAATGACATGATAGCCGATGGAAGAACTTGAAGGCTAGCATAAAAGGTGAATGTGTTATGGAGGACTCGGATGGACCCTGAGGGTGTGAGGCTAACGGAGGTCACTAGAAGGCTTAGGTCTAGGCCAAGGGTGGTTAATCAAATATGAAGAGATCATACTTTGGTTAAACCTCATGTTTAAGGTTTAACAATCAACTGGAGGTTTTGCCCAATCAACTAGTCCAATATTGTCAATTCCCGTTGTGGGGCTCGATTTTCATACTGGGTGCTAGGCATAGCTCGGGAAACAACCATGATACTCAACAGTCGACTGCTGAGGAAGAGCAGTCGACTAGATGAGGGTACTCGGGATTCAGAATAAGTGTTTGGCACTTGGTGAGTCGGCAAATGAGCTAGGTCCTCGGTAGTCGACTGTTGTTGTAGAGCAATCGACTGGTGGTTGGGAGAGGGGAAGTCTGACTATGCGACTCGGCACTGCAATGCTCTGCAATCGACTGCTGAGGAACTACAGTTGATTGGATATAGTAGTCGGGAAGTCTGAAGGGTGGTTGGGCAATGTGAGAAACAATAGTTTCGACAAACAGTCGACTGTTATGGTAGAGCAGTCGACTGGAGGCTTGACAACAGTAGATCAGAAGCAAGGTGCACTCAACCAATGCCTAAACTAGGACTCAGTCAAGGCAGCACCTCGACTGGCGAAATGATCATTAAGCAATAATGGTCAGAAATCAGTTAGACGTGATGCTATAAGAGGAGCTCAACGAGGAGACTTCGGTAGTTGGTTTCTAAGGAATTTGAAGGGAAAACACTGCTGCTTTCCAGACCTTCAAGGCATTCCAAAACAATCAAAAGAGATAAAGCAAAAGCATTCTTTGTGTAAAATTGTTTCTTATTTGTATTTTCTTTTACTTGTATTTTATTACTTGTTTTGTATAAACTCTTGTACGAGGTTTCTCGACCTTTGTCTTGTTGCTGAGAAGGAGAAGAGTTTAGTGGGCATGGATCACTAGCTCGACCATAGAGTAGGGACCATAGGTTCCGAACCACATAAATTCGGCGTCGTGCTTGTAGTGTGTGATGTATTTATCTTTATTTGTATTTGTATTCCGCTATGCACACTAACATCACTATAGACAAGCATGATCCAACGAAAAAATCGAAGAATTGAGCGATTGCTATTCACCCACCCCCCCCTCCCTCCTCCAACACACTAATTGTCCTTCCACAAGGTGTTCTTCCAAATGGAAATGGAAGAATGGTTAGCTCTAACAGAGGGATTTGAAGCTCCTACGGACAAGAAGGGAAAGATTATCAAAATGAGCAAGTGGGTCAAGGAACACACCTTGAGATCCGAAGCTAATGATAAAGTAACCAGAATTTTGGTTAATTTAATACATAATCATATTTTATGCAAATTAGGGAAGTTCAAGGATGCTAAAGAATTATGGAGAAAGCTTGGTAAACTCCATGAAGAACCTTCTTTGGTCTAAGATGATGATGAATCCGAGGAAGAATGCTCATCATCCCAAGCTTTTAACTATTCAGAGGTTGAGAAGTGCACAACATTTGAAGTCAAAGAGATTGTAGAAGCCTCCACTTCTAGTATTGAGGGGGAGATTAGACAATCAATACCGGAGCAAGAGGAGATCTCTACATCCAAATCCAAATAACAAGATCAAGGCTCCCCTACCACTAAGGAAGGTAACTCAAGCATAATTATTAGAAATGAATATCATATAATATTGATATATGCATTTTATATAGGGTTTAGTTATCATTTTGGCATACATCTTATATCATTTTTAGGATATTCATTATATATTATCTTTGTTTACACCACTTTTCTATTATCTTGTTTCGGATATCTACTATTGTTGTTTTCTTATTGTTAGGGAAAATATTTAGGGCAAAATGAAGCATTTATATGGAGCACAAATTTTAGGGAACATGCTCTGGCCATATCCCAAGACACGGGCATGTTCCTCAAGCAAAACGGATCAAAACGGAGGCTCCAGAATGACATACGAGCGACCATGTGAATTTCACATGACCATGTGTTTTTTCCAGATTGATTTTTAGCCTAAATTTTAGCAGTTTCCAGCCTTGCACACTGACGGTCATGTGTGCCACACGCGGCCATGTGGCGTTGCCACGATTTCAATGAATTAGGTATTTTTAAGCATTTATGGAAAGTCAGAGCCACCTCTATACATAGGAAGTTCATCCAAGAGGTTGGGGATTATGAAGGGAACTGCCCTAGGGCTCCCAAACCCTGAAAGGGGGTCATCCAAGGGCCCCCTAACCGCCAGAGGAGGAGATCTCGATGTCGCCACTCCAAAGTTGGGTATATGTTGAAGTTGAAGACAATCTCGATCAAGACTAAACCCTTCTCTTTTCCTTTTTTGAAATTCATTTGGGTTTATTCTTGTTTTGTCGAGGTCCTACAGTTGTATTTCTAATTATGGAGTGGATTCTGTGATTCTAGAATTAGGAAATAACCTATGCATGTTGAACTTTGTCCTGCAATGAATTATGAGTTTATCTTATATTTATTTCCAACTTATGATTTCTAGTTTGATGAAGAAGTTTATGTTTGCTTTTATTCTACTGTGCTTAGTCGACATGGGTGCCCTAAGCATTCACATCAAAACTTAGGAGAATCAAAGAGGAACCGAACGGTCGTCCTCCCTCCCAAAATCGTAGACCCTAAGACGTGAAAGAGTAGGGCATGAAATAAGGTCCACTTGTTCAAGGGGATAACATAGGACATCTTAGAACTCCATGAACCTAATCTATCTAGAGGTTGCGAAGTAGGAGAAATCAACTCAGCAGTTGTGGGACCCGTGACAGGGGCATCCCAGTGACAACAATCTCCTAAGCTCTATGGATCGGAAAGGGATGCTCTAGAACATTAGGTAATTCCCATGTAGAATCAAAAGTTCATCGGGATTAAACTTGATGATCCTCTAGCAAAATAAATCTTAGAGAACTTGAGAACATAAGTAAAAGACATGTTCAACATCATATAGGTGAAATCGAAATCTTAGAATCATTCCTGTCGATTATAAAAGGGACCCAATGATAGTGTTGTCCCTATAAAAATGATCTCCTAGCCCTCTCGCTCTCCGTCTTTCTCGCTTTCAACCCCTTTGCCAACCAATTTGGTCTAAATAATCTTAATTCACTTAGTAAACAAATACTCGATTACCAATCCCTATGGGATCGATATTTTATTACTTGACGACAACCGTGCACTTGCAGTAGTTGAGCGTAAGCTCGTGCATCAAGTTGTTGGCATCTTAGCCAGGGACTTGATGTCACGTTTGCGCGCATCAAGTTTTTGGCACTGTTGCCGAGGACTGGTTTAAATTTATATTGGTTGAAAAGTGAATTGATTGGATTATACCACTTTATCTTCAATTTTTAATTGCTTTTGGTTATTTCATTTATTATTGCAATTTTCTTTTCCATTTTTATTGTTTCCTTTTATTACTTTTTTAGGGGACTAATGGAGCACACAAATATATAACTGCTTTAACTGCCTTATTTTCCTCTACGACCTTTTCAATTACTTCACCTGCAGAACTATGCTTTAATGTAAGTCGGGGTGGGGGGGGGGGGAGTATCATTTTGATTTAATTGAACATGTGCTCATTTATTTATTTATTTTTACCTGATTAGTTTAGTAATTTGCTTTCATAATTTTTAGCATTAGTTTTATTGTTTCTTTTGGCATGCATTATGGTTACTTATTTTCATGCATTGTCATTTTCATTCTTAGTTCATGCATCTACTTGTCCTTTTTTGTAAGTTTCAATGTGCACTATTTTGATGGTATCTTGTTGATATGCTTCATTATTTTTAGTAATTCATATTCTTCTATCTTATGGTGCAAATTTTATAAAAATTTATATGAGTGTTTACCAAGTCCTACTAGTTAGTTTTTATTTTTCACATACTCTTAACTCAAATTCTGAAGAGTTGATTTAGTATGATTAGTCATGATTCATCTTGTTGGACTAGTACTTTGGAATCAATAGGGAATTTTTAAATTAGCATTTTAGTTACTGGAGATGCTCGAATTGTGTAAGCCCATTTGAAAAAAAATCAAAATTCCAATGAGCCAGAGAGGAACAAAGTTCCTTGAAAAATATATATAATTAAAAAGAGAGAGAGAAAGAGAGAGAGAGAGAGAAAAAAATGGATTTTAAAAATAGTTGTCATAGATGGAAATGATTTGGTGCCCCCTTAAGATCGAGTTAGGTTACTGGAGAAACACCTACCAATTTCTCTCAATACCGAGCATGCCTTTGAGACTTTGTATTAGTTTGGGAGGATGATCCCCACTTAGGGCAGGTAAGTGCCCAGAGTAGGAAACCTTAGGAATACAATGAGATGAAGACTTGACTTAACATGGAATTTGAAAACTCTAGGATAAAATTTTACACTTGCACGAAAAACTTTCTTTGTAGACTTGGTAAACTTATTTATTTGATTTAATAGTAGCACCACTTGATAGGATTAGATGAACATACTAGATAATGAAGCTATTCATTTTTATGCATTGATCTGAATACGGAAGTTTGCTTAAGGACAAGCAAAGTTTAAGTCTTGGAGATTTTGTTGTGTGCATTTTATATAGGATTTTAGTTATCATTTTGTCGCACATCTTACCTCATTTTTAGGATATTCATTGCACATTATCTTTGTTTACTCCACTTTTCTATTATCTTAGTTCAAATATCTTCTCTTGTTGTTTTCTTATTGATAGGGAAAAGATTTGGGGCAAAATGAAGCATTTATATGGAGCACATATTTTAGGGAACATGCTCTAGATGTGTCCCAAGACACGGGCATGTTCCTTAAGTGAAAAGGATCAAAACAGAGGCTCTTTTTCCAGATCAATTTTAAGCCCAAATTTCAGCAGTTTCTAGCCTTGCACACAGGCGGTCGTGTGTACCACACATGGTTATGTGGTGGCACCATGATTTCAATGAATTAGGTATTTTTAAATATTTATGGAAAGCCAAAGTCGCCTCTATATATAGGAAACTCATCCAAGATGCTGGAGATTGCAAAGGGAGTCGCCCTAGGGCTCCTGAGCCCCAAAAGGGGGTCGTCCAAGGGCCCCCTAACCACCGGAGGAGGAGATCTCAACGTCTGATTCTATTCAATTTCCATTAGAGATCATTTCTAATGGTACCCATGTGCTTGAGGAGATGGATTATGGAATCTATGATAAGAATGTTTTTTATTCTACTACTCAAGAGGGCTCCTCTATGTCATTATGCTATGATGATGAAGTAACTGATGTTGTAAGTTCTGATGATGTGGATGTTACATGCAGTATTCATGATGATAGTGTAAATAATATAAATATTGAGGATGATGATGTTGGTGTGGTGTCAACTGCTCCTGCTTGTGAAATGGTTGTTGATGGAAATGTAGAAACATGCAATGGAGGTAGTACCTACCATATTTTTTCCTTCAATTGTGCAGAAACTTGAATTGTAATTTGAGTCATTTATTGATGACTTAAAGGATGCATACTTAGAATGAGTGATGGATAGTTGGAGGCTCTCAAACTAGACACTCACCTTTAAGTTGAAGTCTCCAAAAATTTTGTTGAAAAAGACCCTAATATCAAATACAATAATCCTGCCCTAGATTGGATTCTTCTGATGAATCACCTCTTACCATTAGAGAAAATATATGAGAAAGTGATGATAGAGGGAGTGACACTCAAAGAGATTGACCATATGAGGAAGGCACTCACCTCACCTCAGTCCATCCCAGCCTCGACTTGGACATTAAAGTTAAGCCGTCTTCAATCACCGAAAAGGATTTCCATTCGGACCCACTCCCTGTTGGATCGAGAAGCGTCGCTAGAGGGGGGGTGAATAGCGATCGTAAATCTTTTGTTCGAATTCGTTCATTGAGACACAAGTAAATGAGTAAGCACAGCGGAAAATAAAGTGACACGTTTATTTTACTTGGTTCACAACCCAGCGGTTGCTACTCTAAGGCCCTATCGGTCCTAGACCACGTACGGAGGGCAAAGCACTATAACGTCTCCTCCTCGTTGGAGGTAGGAGACAACGATCACAAAATCCGGAAGTACGAGGATGAGGCAACAATCCTACCTCACCTCGTTATGAATAAAAACAACGAATACAATATTAAAATATATTACTAGATGCTACTGCCGACGAAGAAGATCTGAGCTTGTTGTCGCGTCGGCGTTATGACGGTGTTGGAGTGTTGGCGTTGTAGGAGCACTTGATGAATAAACTTGATGATGTTTGGAGTTGGAATCCTCCCCTCCTTTTATAGATTTTGGCCTTTGAATTTGTCTCCTTTTTTTTTTGGAACAGATCACGAAGTTGTCTAAATTTTATCGCGAAGTGGCCGCATCAAACGTTATCTATTTTGACCTAGCGCAAAGGCTGATTCGTCGCCATCAGTCGACTGATACCTCCCATCAGTCAACTGCCCAACGTCCAGCAGTCGACTGCCAGCTTGGTCACTTACCTGCAGTAAGAGGTTAGCTCAGAAAATGATAAATGCGACGGTTTCTAACCGTCCGATCTTGACCTAGACCTTCCATAGGAAGTCTTAGTCGGATCGCCGCCTACGGTCATCCCCGTAAAGAGGACACGACTTTACAATCTCTCACTCACACGAGCTTTCCTCGATACTTACCTTGTAGCTCTCGCTTCCGGCCTTCCACTCGATTCCTTCGGCTCCCTCCGAAGTCACTCGAGTGTCGCCCGACCACCGCGGCTTCCTCCGGGTGTCGCTAGCCTTTAGCTCTAGCTTTAGTACTTTTCTGCACACTCGATTTAGCTCATGAGATAACGATGTAAACTTAACTTTGTGTCTTTGCCATAATCAAAACACAGGTTCGATTATCTAGTGCCCCTGCACCAACACTCCCTGCATGGCTATTCTACTAAACCGCCTTCAACTGCTAGACACTCAAGGAGTTCATTCCTTTTCCCTTCTTATTTATATATATGCTTATTTTTCTTTATTTTTGTTTGTTTTAGTTGTCAAGTTTTTGTTTTGTTGGATTTCGAGTTGAATTCCCTATGCATTCCTTTATATCATCTTAGAAGGTGTGAAAGATAGTTAAATTTGGCAATCAAGTTTTAGGATTTTTTGAAATAAATGGATTCCTTGATTACATATGGTTTCTAGTTGGTGATGGATTCTACTATGATAAATTGGTTTGATAATGTTTATATGTCTAGTGAGGATTGAGGCTATTTTATTCTATTTGGTTGTGTGTGGTGCACTTGTATTTATTGTTACTCTAGAACATGCTTTGATTCTTTCGAGACCACCTTAGCATAGGTTTGCATGATGATGAAGGCCACCTCATTTATTGCTTCATTTCTTTTATTGCTACATGTTGGTTGAATAACTTTCTTGTTATGCATCTACCACTTTTCTTTTACATCTATTAGTTTATCTTTATTATTCTTTTGGATGTGAGAATTTGGATGTTGCTATGATGAGTATTTTGTTTGGGATGGATGAAATTTCAAGTGTGGGGGAGGAGTAGCTTAGTTGTTAGATTTAGCTAAAGTATAAGCAAGTCATACTTGATTACCATGGGCAAGAAATACTCTTTATATTTTTGATAAGAGTGATAATGGAACATAGGAAAGTGCAAAGAGAGAATAAAAGAATAATAATCATTTGACTGCAAAAGAATAATGGTGTTAAAAAAAATTCTTTGACATGTCATGCAATTTTGAATTCATGTGTAATAGAATTATTATGAGTGACAACCCTTATTGTAGCAACTATTGAGATATTATTGTATACCATGAGTAGATTTATATTGTAGAAGAGTCATAGAGGAGGTTGTTTGCACAATGAATGAATTGTTGAAAAGCTAGTTTGGATGGAAAACTTATGGGGCAATACTTGGTTGTATTCATCGAATGTAACATTTCAATATTCTCATGTCTTTCTCCAATACTTTGATCTCTATCATTTTTTTCTTGCACACATACTATCATTTCATCAATTCTTGTTTCCCTTACAATTCTAATAAGCCTTTAGAGTTATGCATTCATATGTTTATGACAATGGTGACGAGTAGAAGATAAGCAAGTATATGGTAGTGCCTAAATCGTGAGTAGCTTGAGTGAACTCTACCGTTACATGTACATGAGAGTAAGAGCCACGACCACTCACCTTATGAGGCTTAGTCATTCTTAGTTTATTAATGATGGATTCAAGTTACCAAGCTAGTTAACCAGTGTAAGAATTGAGTCAATGAATGCTTGAGTCTTTAGAAATTGATAGTCCTAGGTAACTTTTTTTCATAATCTTCTAAGTGTGTTTAGGAATTGTTAGGGGAATACATCTTTGTTTGTTTTCTTGATTTTGTTACTTGCCTGAGACGTACAAGAATCGGTGTGGGGGAGTTGACAACTCACATTTTGACATGTTATTTTCTAATCATCACTTGATATTTTAGTCTACTCGTATAGTTAATTCATCTTATTTATCATGTTTTACGAGCATTGGATTATTTTAGTGCTTTGATGCAAATATATTCTAAATTGATATCCCTAGCACTAAATTTATATATACATTATTTTGTAGGGAATTTAAAGAGCATATTAATGATTTTTGGGTCTATACAATGGCAAATACAGCCAAACCATGCCACCAAACATGCCCCAATCATGTTCTAAGCTGTGGAGTCGAAGAAAAATAAAGGATGTGTGATGATGCACAAACAAAGTCCTCAACTATGATGCCAAAGACTTGATGTGTGGAAACCCTGTAAGTGTACGGTTGTCATGAAGTAATAAAAATATCGATCCCACAGGGACTAATATTCGATTACCTATCTACTTAGTGAATTCCAATTGTATAGACTTGATCACAATGTGGGAAATTACTCTATCCTAGAATTTTAATGGACAAAGCTTAGATGTTGGTGTCACACAGAGTAAGAAGAAGATGTATTAGAGTTCAAAAGAGATTCTAGGATTTCAGTTTCACCTATATGATGCTAAACACGTCATTTATTTATGTCCATTAGTTTTCTATGATTGATTATGTGAGTAGTCCATCTTGTTTAATACCAGTGTGAACTTTTGGGACTAGACGAGCTTTACCTATCCCCAAGCCGAAGTCTTCTTTCAGAGTGACAGAGCTAAAGAGTTGTTATCAATGGGATTCCCCTATCACGTGGTCCCACAACTCTATAGTTGTTCTCTCCTACCGGGTGGCCTTGTGCTGGAATAAGTTCTATGCAATCTCGGATGTCCTATGGTCTCCCTGCGAAAGTCATATCTACTTTTGCATTTTACTCTTTCACGTCCTAAATTCCTATAGTTCCTAGGGTAAAGTTCACCTTTTCATTCTTCCTAAATATCCTTAATATTTGATATTAATGTTTTTGCCACCCATATTGACTACGCACAATAGATCTGTTGTAATAGAGAGGTGTCCTAAGGCAATCGCCTTATATGTTAATACTATTCACTATTTGAGTGTATATTCTATATGTATTTTATTGGATCTTAAACTCATTTACTGAAGTTTACAATATGATGCATAGTGTGAGAGAAATCACGATTGGATCATGATCAGTGAGTATCTCATCATGTGTAATTATGTAAGTATTGAAACAATCCCTAGTCGATGAATTGATGAGATTGTACACCATTAATTCTAGGAGACTAACACATATTATGCACCTTAGTTTATCCAACCATTCAGTACTCGCTGAATAGAAGCTTAGGGTTGCAAAGAGTAAACATGTGGATGCTAGTTAGGGTAATTAGTTCATTGGAGTGACCTGCTATGAGACTTCATATGGTTCTTTATATCGTTGAAGATCCCATTGCAGCTCAAGTGCAAGATTCCTTAGACTTGATGTATTCAAGTCATCTTGATCATGGTGCCTTATACTTTGACATCTTCTCAGCCATCTCCATAAGAGATGTAACTCTGGGTTGATTCAGTATGAGTTAAAGTGATCAAAAAAATTTGAATAGCCAACAAAGAATTCACCACTCCTGTTATAAGGAGATATATACCCTAGGCCTCTTGTTAGGATTGTTACTCAGAAGTCTTTGGCCAAAACACATATGTCAAGAAGAATGGGCTTCTTGGATACATGTAGGGAGTAACTTGAATCTACAGGACAAGGAACAATACTTGGACTAGGTGTGATGTAGTCAGCCTAGTGGGGACAAACACATAGACCATGTCGTGAATCAAGTGGATATAGGATGAGTGAAAGTAACAAGGCACAAAATAACTGCAGCTGCTGAAGGGTTCAGAAATATTTTAAAGTCGACTTAAATTTTTCGATCAATAGAGAGTCATGATGTACTGCTAGTTGTCACTCATGATCTATTCATAATTAATGGGTTAATCATGAATGACCAATATAACCGGGAACCTATTGAGTCACACATAATACGGGTGATCTAGAGACGTAAAATAAGTCTGAGAATGAGATTCTCATAGAGAGAGAGAGGTTATACCTGGTTGGACTAGGCCATAGCGGTGTGAAACAGGGGCTATTTAACCTCCCATGGTCGTGTCAGGGTTTAGCATGGTCATATCACACTTAAACGAAGTTAAATAGACAATATAAAGCCTCATATGGTCGTACCTAACTAGGCACGGGTCATGCCTAGCTCTGGCCAAAAATGGCCAGAGCTGAGGTCATGCCTAGAGGGACACAGTCGTATGTCCAAGCATGACCATGCCCAAGACACACAATTGGCCATGTGCCCCATACACGACTGTGTCGTGGAATGTTGATTTTTGGTGCGTTCACGTATGGAAATTTCCTAAGTGTTCTTACCTTAATTATAGGATAATTATGGTAAGATAGGTTCCATTTAAGCCTCCTAAGATGACTTAATTAAAAGAACTATAAATAGATCTCTTGATAATCTTAGGTTAAGGAATTCTCTCTGGGATTCAGTGTGGTGGTCGTCATCCTCCTCTCACGCTTCTTCTCTATGTTGGGCTAGCACCTATCGGAGAAGAAGACTTGTTGGCCTTCGGAAGATTGTATCAAGAGATCCTGACATGGATACTGATAAAGGCAAGGCTCGTTGGTCTTGTTCATTATTTCGACATATAAAATCTCGAAGGTATGATGTCTACTTTCTTAACTCTATTTATGTATGACTATGTTAAAAGCAAGTGTTCATTGGCTAAAGCGATCTACGGGATGTGGAATTTTACTTGTTTTCATATTTCCGCTGAATCCGCATCCCTAAGATCCTGCTAAAAGGGATGAGAAGAATTGTGAATGTCCTCCGTAAATCCCAACAAGATCAAGAACATAATCAATCACTATCATCAAACTTCAAGACATAAATTGCATATATAAAGATTAAGCCACTTAGAATTTATGCATGACAATGTTCGACAAACATATTGTTACTTCCTAATCCTAGAGATCTACTCCATTAAACTATAAAACCAATGCAAGACATTAAGATATAAATAGATACAACTGAAGTAATCTTAATATGATAGAAAATTGCTCTGCTTCGATTGGAATTACGTCTTGGTTGCACCTTAATTGAGATCTCTTGTCATCGCCTTGAATCTCCTCCTTCTCTCCTCCGATTCTTGAGCCTTTCGGTGCTTTTTTAGGGTACCCTCCTCCTAATCCTCTGGTGATTCTTCCTTTATATGAAGGTGGATATGAATCTTTCCAAAAATACCAAAACCTACTGACTCATAACTTGCAGCGCCGCCACATGACCATATTGCAAACACACGTCCAACCCGTGTGTCACTCTGAAAAAACCGCCTTGAATGAGACACGGTCATGTGTAAAACACACTACCAACCATGGCTCTCTCTAGAGAAAACTCATTGTGTTGAAACCCCATGGCTTGCCATGCTCACTTTTCTGCAAACTGGAACACGACCATGCCTTTTTGGCATGGCCCTCTCGTGTGTTTCTCTGGACACTCTTTGAACTTCTTCTCCTTCTTTCAGGAACATGCCCGTGTTTTGGGGATAGGCCAGAGTATGCTTCCCTTCATTCCATGCTCTATAAGAAACTTCATTTAATATTCAAATCTCCATCCCGTCAAGACAAAAATAACAAAAGAAGATCTCTAAACCAGAAAATCAACTAATGATATAAAATAAAGTAAATATACAATAAACATCTACTAAATGAATTAAGATGTGTGCAAAAATAATAACTAAAACTCTATGTAAATTACACACATCAAAATCCCCCAGACTTGAATCTTTGATTGCGCTCAAGCAAACTTCAGTGCACAATTCAACCCACATAAATGGATTGCTTCAATGCCTAGCATGCTCACTTAAACCTATCAAGTGGTACTATTATTAAGAAACTAAGTAAGTTCACCAAGTTCACTAAGTAGGTTTTTTCATGCAAGTGCAAAATTTCATCCTAAAGGTTTCAACTTCCAAGGAAAATCAAGTCGTCATCTTATTACGTTCCTAAGGTCTCCAGCTTCTGGGCACTTACTGTTGGATTGAGATTTCCAAGAGAGGGCAGTGAATCTCGGAGATTATAAAATTTTATTTTTAAACTTTTAAAACTATTCTTTTCTTTTTTGAAATCAAGAGTTATGCAGCAGAAATGTAAAGAAAGAAAAGTAAAGTGCTCATGTTGTTTTTACTTGGTTCACAATCCAAACCGGGTTGCTACTCCAAGGCCCATAACTCTCCAAGAGTTACCTCGTTTGGAAATCCACTAAGATCTCTCAAACTCAAGAACTCTTGACCTCAGAGTGGTTTTCTTTTACAAAAATGAAAGGGTAAGGTAACACACTACCTTCCCCTTAAGCAATAAGTACAATAAGCAAAATACAATAAAGAAAAGTTATACCGATACTAATGAAATGAAGTTTGAGCTGTAGTGTTGGGGTTGCAGTTTTTTAAAGCTTTTGTGGATGAAGAACTATGATGACAACACTTTGAGGTATGAGCAATTGATAATTTGGAGTTGGTCCTCCATTTCTTATATAGTCCTTTTCTAGTTGACTAGAACACCCTCCAGTCGACTCCAAATTAGCTTGTCGATTTAGTATTTCAGGCTTTCCAGTCGACTCCAAGTTGGTTGGCTCTGCTCCTCTGCTATTCGAGAAATTTTCTATCCGAGTCAACTAGACCTCCCCAGTCGATTGAAATACTTGCCATCTCGATGTCACGATCTTTAGCCGATAACCAACCTGCCTTTCCAACTCAGCATCCCAGTCACTAGACCATAGCCAGTCGATTGCATCTGAGTCAACTGGAAACTTTCCAATTGCCTAGATACCTACAAAATGAGATTAGCAAAATACACAATATGAAATTAAATGGTAGTAGTAATACTGCCTGATCTCGACTTCTTAGTCCAACGCAGACTATCCATTAGATCGACACCTACCTTGTCCCCCTACAAAGGACTCGACTTCACCTCTTCACTCGAGACTTACCTATCGACTTTCTTGTTGGACTTATCTTGCTTGACATCCGATCTGATCCACCGAGTCTTCATGCCAGTTGTCCAGTCTCCCTGACCCAGCTGGGCTTCTTATCGATTGTCTGATCTCCTGACCCAATAGGTCTTCTGCTAGATGTCCGGTCCACACGATCCATCTAGACTTCCTGTCTGGTGTCTGGTCCTCCTGATCTATCAAGTCTTCTATCTAGTATCCAATCAACATGACCTACTAGGACTTTCTGTTAAGTCTGCACGCTTAATTGTATGTTAGATCACAAGCTAATCCTAACTTTAACTATGGTTTATACATCAAAATTAAGGAGTGGTGCTTTCTGCACCAATAATCTCTCCCTTTTTGATGTATGACAATACATCGGTTAAAGTTAGGAGAATTGATATATCAATTTGCAATGTGTAACAACAAGTTAAAAATGTACCATTGATATATCAATTTGCAATGTGTAACAACAAGTTCAAAATGTACCATCAAGTTCAAATGCAATGCATCAAGATTCAAGTTTATGTTCACATGAAATGTATGAAGTCATGAAATACATTCTTAATAACCAATATCAAGTAAATATATTAACTTTAAACTACTCTCTCTCTTTTAACCAGTCTCTCTCCCCCTTTGGCATACATCAAAACACTATAAAATATTTTTCAATGTCAAAATTCAAGATTTAAGAATTTCTTAACTTTTTCACAAAAGTTAATCCACAAGAGTCAAACCAATAAGTGAGTTCAAGTGATTAGTTTTCAAAAAGAAATATTGATTTAGGATAAAAGCTATGCTACTTATGGCAAAGCAAATTAGCGTTTCAAAGTATGTAGCCTTTTCAAAGTACTTAAGCTTTTCATAGATATTAGTTTCCAAACTAAACTTTTCAAAATATTCTAACTTTTCAAAGTATTATTTTAAAGGTACATAAGCTATTCAAAATTTTCAAAGTATTTCAATGTACTTAAACTTCTAAAGTTCATGAAAAATTTGATTTCAAGGCTCGGTAGATTTTAAATAGCTTAAAGTTACCCCTTTTCAAAATCCTCTTTAAATTTTGAAATTTCCATAAGATTTTGAAAATTATTTTCTCACCCTAAAAAAAATTCCCCTCAACAAAAACTAATAGTCTTTAAAAAAAACTCCCCCTAGATCATTATATCTGAAATTGTTTTCTCCACGGGTACAAGCTGAAGCGGAAGACAATCCCGATCAAGACTAAGCCCTTCTCTTTGTAGGAGATTTAACGCTGCTAGAGGGGAGGTGAATAGCGTTGACCGTACATAGATGGAAATCGTTCGCGATCGTCTCTACAAAACTCGTTATGTGCAGCGGAATAGAAATAATAAAAGCAATAACGAAAAGATACAATCACAAACACAAGGATATAACGTGGTTCGGAACCGCACGGTTCCTACTCCACGGATCGGGCTCAAACGAGCCCTAGTGATGTTAATCACACACCACTAAGCAATAAACTCCTTCTCGACAATAAGTCGGAGGTGGAGAAACCTCGTACAATGGATTACAACAAGTAATACACAAAAATACAAACAAAATACAAGGAAATGTAAAGAACACTTTACAAACTAGGGTTTGAGCGCTTTGCTTGTTGGTTGCTTGGATGAGGTTGAAGGGCCCTGAAATGCACCTGCAAATCGCCTTCAAATCGCCTCAAGTAAGCTCCCAAAGAACTAATGCTTGAGCCTTCCACGAACAGCTGCTTTTATCCTCCATCGGGCTAGATTTCCGCCTAGCAGTCGACTGCCATAAGTCCCCAGTCGACTGCCAGCACTGTAGGTGTGAGACAACGGCTCAATCCACGTTGGACAAGTTCCAACGGGACTCTTAGCGATCGCTAACGCCTATAGTTGATCGCCAGTCGGCTTACGGCCGCTCGTGCTCGACACGAGCAGCATTCGACCCTTGTCGATCACCAACTATCAGAGACATCGATCGATGCTCGAATGAGCGATCGCCGCAGCAATTCGGCTCTCTAAATTGGCAGTCGAACTCAAGTCGACTCACGGCAGTCGAACCGGCTATATTGCCAGTCGACTACCAACCTCAAACATGAGGTTTTAACCCAAGTATGGTGCCCCCATACTTGCTAGACCACCCTTAGCCTAGACCTAAGCCTTCTAGCCACCTCCATCAACCTCACGCCTCTCGGATCCCTCCAAGTCATCCATGACTCGTTCATCCATCGCGCTAGCCTCCAGGTGCTTCCCTCGGCTATGTCATGCTAACGGTGTCTACACCGCCAAGGCACATTGGACTTACGCCGCCAAGACTCCGCTTGGACTTTACGCTGCCAATATCAATCCCCTTGGACTTCCAAATGTCAAGACTCAAGCTTGGACTTTCCCTTGCCAACCCATGTTGGACTTTCCATGCCAAGACCCATGCTTGGACTTTCCATTTGCCAAGACCCATGCTTGGACTTCTCATGCCAAGTACACAAGACTTGGACCTTCCCAATTGCCAAGTGTCCCACTTGGACTTTCCATGCCAAGTACCCATGACTTGGACTTTACCTTGCCAAGACTCATGCTTGGACTTTCCCATAATCACATGGTCAACCCCAGTCAACCATCAAAATCTCCCTCGAGTCAAACTCGAGTCTAGTCAATTATAACCTGGATCGATTGTATAAACAATCTCCCCAACATATTAACCGACATCAATGTCAAACCACTTTGTCAAACATCAAAACATTACTCGAGTCAAACTCGAGTCCTAGTCAATCGTGACCTGGGCCGATTGCACCAATAATCTCCCCCTTTTTGATGTTTGACAAAAACCAAACAAATCATTTGAGTTAAACCACTAACTCAAATCCCTTACCAATTATCCCAAATTGGTAAACACTCTCCAAATGTTCTCCCCCAAACATTCCCCCTTTTTGACTAACATCAAAAAGGTTTTCTCTCCAAGGAGGTCAATGTCTCATGTCCCAATGAGATCTTACAATCTCCCCCTTGATCCAAAAATAAATACCTAGGATGCCTACCATCTTCCTAGTGATAATTCACATATCACTCAAAAGAGACAATCCTATACACTCTCCCAATTTTCAAATTGGGTATCAAAAACCCATCAATTTTCCCAATTGATGATACTCTCCCAATAACTTCTCCTCTTCAAGAAGAAAAACACATCCATCATCCCAAGATGGATACCTCCCCCTAAAGGCTTGCTCCCCCTTGACCATTGCACCAACAATGTCCTTGGGAAGCCCCTAAGCCAATAGGAACTCTAAACCATCAAAATTAAGGTTCTAAGTTCAACATAGAACTTTCACTCACCCTAAATTTGATACTTTGACCTAACACAACTCCTAATCCATATCCAATGGATTTTCACCCTTTATAATGCTTCCTAAAGCATATCCTAGGGTTAGGAGTGATTAGGAACCATTTCCATAGCTGAACACGGGCTAAACAAACCTTGTTAACCCGAAATCAGACTGGCAATGACGATCGACTCGGCGATGTCGATCATTGCCACTCACCGATCGCCATAGGCGATCGAAAAATCTCGATTTTCAGCTATCAGAAATGAATTTTAGAAATCCATAAATAATTATACGTAATTCGAAAAATCGTGAAAATTCATACGTATAATACTTATGACACACACAATGGGTGAAAAATATTTGAAATTTATTTTACCCATAAAATAGTGAGTTTGATACAAAACTCAAAACCATTGAAATTTTCAATGTTTTGGCCCTATTTTGTATCAACTCTATCAATGGTGTTGCTATCAAAAAATAGACTTCACCAAGGTTTTTCAAAATGATTTTAAAATGTTTTCAAAACCTTATTTTGGATCATATTCCTTGGGCTCTATGTACATGACTTGTACACATGCTCTCCCAAAGATCCACATTTAAAATTAGATGAGTTTTAGTTTATCTAGATGCAAAAACTATGCACCTTGAACTTAACTCATATCCTAGCATCTCACATGTATCTAAGGTGTATAAATACACATACATGTCAATTTAATGTGAGATGTGGGTTTTGTTCATCCTAATCTAGGTTTTCATGCATTTCCTAGGCAACCCTACTTGATTCCCTTATAAATGGGACTTCAAGTCATGTCATAGTCCTTAATTCAATTTCAACCAAATTGTCTTAAATGCATGAATGATTATGGCATTAGAAATGTTATAAATAAGCATATGCTCATAATCATGATGTCATGGCATAAGATGAAATCTAAAAACACATGATATTTGAAACCTTAATCCTAAACATGAACATGACATATAAAATCATAAAACTAGGCATGATGTCATGACATGGCATATGGCAATCAAAGCATGGCATATAAAATATATATGTATAGTAATACCTAAATTTTAATATTAATTGCCATTTGATATAGTTAGATATATTTTGTCATATTATCATTAATCTCCCTAGTATGCCAAAAACCCAAAATAGCACACTAACACTCTAAACCCTAATTGTGCCAATTTGATCATTTTATCAAACTTCATAACTAATATTGGCACATCCTAAAATCTTTTAGGATTATAATTCAACCCTATTTCTAAGGTATCCATAACCTTGAAAATAACCTAAAATGTCACCTTTATCATGGTTGAGTTAACTACCCATCCACTCAAGGTTGGCACATCCTAAACCCACCTAGCATGAATCAATCACGCTCTTAGGAACCCAAAACTGATTTGAGCTCCTAGGGTTAATTAGGTATTCCTTAGGGATAACCTCCCTAGATACCTTCCTAATGACCCTCCTAGGCTTGTTAGCCTTGGTCATTTGGGTCTTACCTAGGTTGACTCTAGGGGTAACTCCCCTTGCAACCTTCTTAGTGGCCACCCTAGGTTTCCTAGAAACCCTAGCCATTAGGCACACCCTTTGGTCAACTCTAGGGATAACCTCCCTATTGACCTTGGTCTTCCTAGACCTAGTCAGTGTTCCATAATCTAATGGAACCCTATGATAAGCCATTTTAGGCTTAGGTTTGTGACCCAAACCTTGCTTGCCCTTGGTTGACTTTTGACTTTGACCTTTGGACCCTTGATTTTGACCACTATACCCTTTAAATTGATTTTGTATCTTATTTAGGGTCTTTTCAAGTTTTTCAAGCCTTGACCTCAAGACTTGATTTTCCTTTTCTAATTGTCCAATTTTAGAATTTTTATTTAAATCTTGGGCATTGGACTTCCTAGGCATATGCTTAGTCCATTTAGGATTGAAACCTAGGTGTTCTCCTATTTTCTTGATAGATTCCCTAGGTAAAACATTTTTAGGGACATTAGTCCCAAATTTCTCCCTATTATCTAAGTAGACATTCTTAGCTCCTAAGCAAAAATACTTGTTCCTATTAGCATGCTTTTCATAAATTGCAAGTGAATTGAAATCCCTAGCATGCTTTTGCTTGTAAATTGAAGAAGGAGCAAAATTAGAAGTTACCCTAGGGTTTGCCTTAGCTCCCCCTACATATGATGCTCCATTTTGAGTCTTCTTGCTCCCCCTAGGACATTGATTCCTATAATGTCCTTTTGAATTGCACTTGAAGCATATGATGTGCTCCTTGCCTTTAGGTGTTGGGGAACCGACATCCTTGACTTTTGGTGCCGGTGGAGCTTTCCTAATCTTCTTTGGGCACTTGCTCTTATAGTGCCCAAATTCCCTACACTCAAAACACATAATATTATTTTTATTTGAAATTAGAGTGTTTGAGTTACCTAGGTTAGTGGTGGAGTTCGGAATTGACACTTCTTCATCTTGACCGGATGTAGAAGCTTCTTCTTGATGCTCCGGTGTTGAGGAAACTCTAATCTCCTCCTCAATCCTAGAAGTGGATGCTTCTTCCACTTCCTCCAACAACCCGGAAATTGACTCCCTTTCAACTTCCGATTCTACTTCCTCTTCCTCTTTGGATGTTGATGATCTCTCAACCTCCAAGTCCTCACTTCCTTGTGAGGGTGATGCATCAGCCTCTTCGGTCTCTTCCTCTTGGACCATTGATGGGCTTTCATGGAGCTTGGCCACTTGGCTCCATAGCTCGTTTGCATCTACATAATTACCTAACATACACAAGATATTGTTAGGTATTAAATCAATTAACAACTTCATTACCTTCTCATTCTTTTCGAAGGCTTGGACTTACTCTTCGGTCCATCTCTTTTTCTTGAGGAATCCACCTTTTGGTCCTCTTGGATAGCTATATCCTTCCATTAAGATAGGCCATTCTTCGAAGTCCCTCATCATTAGGAAATCTTCAATTCTTGACTTCCATTGCTTAAACCCTTCTTGTCCATAGAAGGAGTAAGGGATCGGTGTGTTAATATTCCATCCCAATTGTTCTTCCATCTTCACCCTCTAGCTTCTTTGTCCTAGCTCCCGGCGGTTAGTCCATAGAAGAGCCCCGGGCTCTGATACCAATTGTTGGGAATTTCAGGCCGCTAGAGGGGGGGGTGAATAGCGTTGACCGTACGTAGATGGAAATCGTTCGCGATCGTCTCTACAAAACTCGTTATGCGCAGCGGAATAGAAATAATAAAAGCAATAATGAAAAGATACAATCACGAACACAAGGATATAACGTGGTTCGGAACTGCACGGTTCCTACTCTATGGATCGGGCTCAAACGAGCCCTAGTGATGCCAATCACACACCACTAAGCAATAAACTCCTTCTCGACAACAAGTCAGAGGTGGAGAAACCTCGTACAATGGATTACAACAAGTAATACACAAAAATACAAGCAAAATACAAGGAAATGTAAAGAACACTTTACAAACTAGGGTTTGAGCGCTTTGCTTGTTGGTTGCTTGGATGAGGTTGAAGGGCCCTGAAATGCACCTGCAAATCGCCTTCAAATCGCCTCAAGTAAGCTCCTAAAGAACTGATGCTTGAGCCTTCCACGAACAGCTGCTTTTATCCTCCATCGCCGATTTTGCCTAGCAATCATCGCCATAAGTCCTCGATCGCCAAGATCAGAGCTATGAGACAACGGCTCAATCCACGTTGGACAAGTTCCAACGGACTCTTGGCGGCCGATCGCCAACATTGGCGATCGGCTAACGCTGTAGTCGACCGCCGGCGGCTACGGCCGCTCGCGCTCAACACGAACTAGCGATGATCACGACCCTTGTCACCGATCGAGACATCGGGCCGATCGCGCTCAATGAGCAATCGACCGCAGCAATTCCAGCTCTAAATTGGCGGCAAATAACTCAAGTCGACTCACATCGAATCCACCATATTGCCAGTCGACTGCCAACCTCAAACATGAGGTTTTAACCCAAGTATGGTGCCCCCATACTTGCTAGACCACCCTTAGCCTAGACCTAAGCCTTCTAGCCACCTCCATCAGCCTCACGCCTCTCGGATCCCTCCAAGTCATCCATGACTCGTTCATCCATCGCGCTAGCCTCCAGGTGCTTCCCTCGGCTATGTCATGCTAAAGGTGTCTACACCGCCAAGGCACATTGGACTTACGCCGCCAAGACTCCGCTTGGACTTTACGCTGCCAATATCAATCCCCTTGGACTTTCAAATTCCAAGACTCAAGCTTGGGCTTTCCCTTGCCAACCTATGTTGGACTTTCCATGCCAAGACCCATGCTTGGACTTTCCATTTGCCAAGACCCATGCTTGGACTTCTCATGCCAAGTACACAAGACTTGGACCTTCCCAATTGCCAAGTGTCCCACTTGGACTTTCCATGCCAAGTACCCATGACTTGGACTTACCTTGTCAAGACCCATGCTTGGACTTTCCCATAATCACATGGTCAACCCCAGTCAACCATCAAAGTCTCCCTCGAGTCAAACTCGAGTCTAGTCAATTATAACCTGGATCGATTGTATAAACAATCTCCCCAACATATTAACCGACATCAATGTCAAACATCAATGTCAAACCACTTTGTCAAACATCAAAACATCACTCGAGTCAAACTCGAGTCCTGGTCAATCGTGACCTGGGCCGATTGCACCAACACTCTTTTCCTTTTCTAAAATTCATTTGGGTTTATTCTTATTTTGTTGATGTCCTGCAGTTGTATTTTTAATTATGGAGTTGACTTTGTGATTCTAGGATTAGGAAATAACCTATTCATGTTAAACTTTGTCTTGCAATGAATTATGAGTTTATCTTATATTTATTTGCAACTTATGATTTCTAGTTTGATGAAGAAGTTTGTGTTTGCTCTTATTCAACTATGCTTAGTCGGCATGGGTGCCCTAAGCATTCAGATCGAAACTTAGGAGAATCAAGGAGAAATCGGACGATCATCCTCCCTCCCAAAATTGTAGGCACTAAGACGTGAAAGAGTAGGGCATGCAGTAAGGTCCACCTGTTCATGGGGATAACATAGGCCATCTTACAACTCCATGAACAAAATCAACTCAGCAATTATGGGACCCATGACAAGGGCATCCCAGTGACAACAAACTCTTGAGCTCTATGGATCCAAAAGGGATGCTCTATACGATTAGGTAATTCCCGTGTAGAATCAAAAGTTCACCGAGATTAAACTTGATGATCCTCCCGCAAAACAAATCTTAAAGAACTTAGGAACATAAGTAGATGACATGTTTAGCATCATATAGGTGAAATCAAAATCTTAGAATCATTCTCGTCGATCATAATAAAGACCTAGTGACAGTGGTGTCCCTGTAAAAGTGATCTCCCAGCCCTCTCCCTCTCCGTCTTTCTCACTTTCAACCCCTTTACCATTTGATTTGGTCTAAAAAATCTTAATTCGCTTAGTAAACCAATACTCGATTACTAGTCTCTGTGGGATCGATATTTTATTACTTGATGACAATCATGCACTTGCGGTAGTTGAGCGCAAGTGCATCCATCAAGTTTTTAGCATCTTAGCCAGGGAATTGAGGTCATGTTTACACGCATAAAATATGCTTTGAGTGTAGGGAGAAGGGGCATTATAAGAGAAAATGTCCAAGTAGAATCAAGAAGGTTAAAGTGGTGCCAAAAGTAAAGGAAAAACCCAATGAGGTTAGAGCCCCAATACGCAAAGGAAAGGAACACATAGTGTGCTTCTCATGCAATCAAAAGGGTCACTATCTAAACCAATGTCTGAAGGGAAGGCACCCAATCAAGGAAAAAGAAAAGAGCTCAAGTTTAGGGGGAGTTCCAAATACAAAACCTAAGGTACCATCATTTTGTAATGCAATTGTCGTTTGTCATGATAAAAAGCATGCTAGCAATAAATATCACAATAATAGGCCTAAGGTCAATTTTAGATCAATTAGCTCAAGTACGACACTACCTAAGGATAATGTTAGAACTTTTATAGGTAGACCTATCTTACATAAGAATAGAAAGGATAAGAAGAACCTAGGCAATAACCCAAAGAAGACTAGACATATGCCTAGGAGAAATAATGTTCAAAGAAATCATGGACAAACAAAAATTGAGCAACTAAAGGAAGAAAATCAAGCATTGAGGTCAAATCTTGATAAATTAGAGAAGACCCTTAGAAGGATGGAAAATATGCTTAAGGGGTCAAAAACACAAAATCTAGGTTTTGGTAGGTAAGAGCTACCTAGGGACAAGAAGAGTTTGGGATACAAAACTAAGTCTAAGGAAGACTTGCCATATTACCATAGGGTTCCATATAGTTATCGAACTAAGCCTAGGTCTAGGAAAGTCAAGGATACAAGGGAAGCTATACCTAGAGTTAACCTTGATGAGAGTACAATGACTAAGGCTTCCAAGAAGCCTAGGAGAGTCATTAAGAAGGTATCATGGGAGGTTATCCCTTGTGAATACCTAGAATACCCAAGGAGCTCCAATAGGTATTGGGTTCCTAGGAGTGTCATCCTTTCACACTAGATTGGTATAGGGTGTGTCAACCAAACATGGAAAGGTAGTTAACCTAACCATAGTGGAGTTGATAATCTAGAGAATTTTCAAGGTATAGCTATACTTTGAAAATAAAATTAGAATGATATGTGCCAATGGAAAAAGAAGTTTGAAAATTGATCATAATTGACACAAATAAGATAAAGTCAATAGTGTGACAAGTTGGAGGTTTTGGCACACTCGAGGGTGTTAGTTCATCATAATGTCAAATCGAGTATTTGATATAATTCTAGCAAATGATGAATGAGGTTCAAGGCTTAGGTATTTTCATACCTTTGCATTTTTATAAATTTGTCATGTTTTGTTTGTCATATCATGTAATAACATCATGTATCACATGATTATTTAAAATATGTCATGTTAATACTTAGGTTGATTTTGATCATGTCATGACATCATATGCTTTTAACTTATGCACATCTAATATGTCATGATCATATTCATGGATTGTTTATCAAATTGAAATTAAGAACAAATGACAATATTTGACATTTAGATACGTGATGTAATTGAGAGGTGTCCTAAGGCAATTACCTTAGAAGTTATTAATAAAATTCACTATTTGAGTATACATTGTCTATGTATTTGATAAAATCTTAAACTCATCTACTGAAGTCCACAATACAATACATAGCATGAGAGAAATTATGATTGAATCATAATTAGTGGGTATCTCATCGTGTGTAATTATATAAGTATTGAAACTATTTCTAGTCAATGAATTGATGAGATTGGACATCATCAATTCTGTGAGACTAGCATATGTTATGCTCCTTGGTTTATCCAAGTATTCGATACTCATTGAATGGAAGCATAGGGATACTAAGAGTGAATATGTAGATACTGTTAGGGTAACTAGCTCATTGGAGTGACCTGTCATGAGACTTCATATGGTTCTTTATGTCGTTGAAGATCTCATTGCAGCTCGTGTGTGAGATTCCTTAGACTTAAGGTATTCAAGTCATCTTGATCATGATGTCTTATACTTTGACTTTTTCACAGCCATTTCCATAGGAGGTATAACTCCGGGTTGATTGGGTATAAGTCAAAGTGATCGAAGGTGTTTGAATAGCCTACAGAGAATTCACCACTCCTTATATAAAGGAGATGTATACCTAGGCCTCTTGTTAGGATTGTTACTCAGAAGTCTCTGGCCAGAGCAAGCATGTTAAGAAGACAGTCTTCTTGAGAACATGTAAGAGTAATTTGAATGCGCAAGACAAGGAAAATAACTTGGGCTAGATGTGACGTAGTTAGCCTAGTAAGGATGAGCACATAGACTATGTCCTGAACCAAGTGGGTATAGAATGAGTGAAAGGAACAAGGCACAAACTTATTATAGCTGTTGAAGGGTTCAGAAATATTCTGGAGTCGATTTAGACTTTTCGGTTAATTGGGAGTTATAATGTACTTCTAGGTGTCACTCATAATCTATTCATAATTAATAAGTTAATTATGAATGACCAACATAGTCGGGAACCTATTGGGTTACACACAATACGGGTGATCTCGAGACGTAAAACAAGTCTGGGAATGAGATTCTCAATGAGAGAGAATGTATCTGGTTGGACCAGACCATGGGAGTGTGAGACGGAGGCTATGGAACCTCCTGTGACCATGTTGAGGCTTAGTGTCACGCCCCGAGAGTATGCCGTGCCGAAAAGCAAACGGACGGCATCTCCCCTGTACGTGGCAACATATCGGGTTAATACAAGGCCTGTAGGCCCACAACAACAATATAATATACACAGATATCATCATATCAAACATACTAAACACAGCGGAAACAATACAAACAGATCAACAAGATACAATGACCCAACTGTGCACTCCGGAGTGACTTGACACAACAAGAAACATAATAGAAGTCGAATCAAAGACCAAATACATACCACACATCCGTATATCACAGATACGGAGACAATACGGCGTAAAAACCCCAAAACAACAATCCATAGTAGTACAACAATATGGAAAACATATCCATCCGTCCGGTGTGAGATGGGATCAGCTGGCGGAGCTCCGAACGTCCAAGGAATCTTCTACCTGTTATCTGGGCGACAGGAAGCCCAGGGTCCAGGGGTGGTGAGTATAAACTCAGGGGTAATATATAGAAAAGTGCATGAGCAACATATAAGGATAGATCTACAAGTATACATGTGAAGATCTACAGGTATACAGCATGAGTCCAATAGACATACAGTCATATCCAAATCTAATAACAAGTAACTACAGTAAAGTCATACTCAATGTATATACTAAACTGATCAACTGAACATAAAGTAATGTACCAACGTACCTGGCGGTCTGTAACACCATATGCTAGATCATCCTAGATAGGTATACTATGACATAACCATATAACGTACCAGGTCAATCCCATACCTGACCAATACTCAGACATATGAACAGTATATGATCACTTGTATAATAACCCGGTCCGTACCACACAATGACATGATGCTAATCAAATGCATATAACAGTCTGAATCAACGCATGTATCATGCTCAACACATAGTAGTAAATAAAATGCAAATGTCATGTATCATGATGTACAAGCATGTGCAACAATCATAGCTCAATCAAATGCAGCATCTCACAGGCATATGTAAAACATATATCAAATACATGCATACATATATATCAACAATGCATATGCATGGTCACTGTCTGCGGACCCGTCCAACCACGACCCCAGAGTGGCCAGGGTGGCACGACAAATGACAACTAGCCCGACTCCAGCTGCCACCACTCTCGAGTGGCAGAGTTGGGTAGTATGACTGAGTAGCGTAAAAAGCTAACTACTCCTAGGGGCCCCTGCTGCAAGCCACGCTGTCCCTACCCATGAGTAGACAAACGCCGCACACAGGACAACAACACCACACACAACCACCGTCTATAGTGGGCGAGTGCTAACACCACTGCGGTGGTCAAAGATCTCCGGCTACCACCATCCATAGTGGCTAAGCGCGCACATCCAATGCTCCGCCTCAACCTCTACCACTACCCCCGGGTCGGGAGGCGGGATGACGACGACGTCTCATCCACAAGGGAGACTCCACAAGATGCATGCAAATGTAATGATGCATAGCTCCATACATGTATCCTAGCGACACTCCCTATCCCACGGGGAGTCCTGGTCAACTAAAAGTCAACTATGTAAGAACTACAATCCATAAGACTCTCTCTATCGCATAAAGAGTCATACTCATCTGACAGTCAACCACGCTAAGACCTCTAGTCAGTAGCGATATACAATCGACCGTCCATATAACCATACACAGACATACAATCCATAATGGATATACCATCACGCTAGGACTTCTAGTCCATGGTCACATACTGACAACCACACACCTATCTATGCATAGACAACTAGATCCACCATAGATGCACCACTAATACGGGTATGATATACCAATCGACTCCATAATCCAATCCATCACCTAACCCTAGTGATGTAACACAGTAACCCAACCTGAAGTCACAAAGATAATCCTAACCACATGTACTTACTGAACATATATCAGCTAATACATAATAGGGTTTATAGTTCCTATTCGAGCTAGATAATCAATGAAGTACCAGAGTATATATCTCAAAGGTCAAGGCAGTACAAGCATATGATTAAATAAGAGTGGATTTAAGGTAAACAGGTATAAACATAAATCCAAGATCATGCACTAGAATTTGATCAAAACTACTGACTGTAGATATTACCCACCTGATACATAATCCGTGCTATCCATCTCCACGTTCATGTATCCATCACCATCAACGTCCTGTAACAATAGGATACAATTAAGTACCATCACAAATCTAATGATCAAATTTAGGCAAAACATTACTCAGATCATCCTCTTCCTCTAATTGCAGCTATATAACTATACCAGTTTTAAACACACTGCAAATCAAATACCACATTCCATAATACCCATATTAAGTCTAGACAGTTATCATAGATTCACCCCAATTAATCAATCATATAGATAACTCTTCTATGATACAATTAGCTAAATCCAAATTGAAACTTACCAAATTGAGCTTTCTCTATACTGCTTCTTGACCCACTTAGCAACATCCAATCTGAACAATTAATCACATTTCATCATACCAATAATAAATCCATTGTGAAACTAGTATTCCAAAATCTACACTTACCTGGTGTAGTTCCCACATGCACTACGCTATCTAGAAACCAAATCCACTGTCGATCTCCAACAATAAGATGTCCGAATAAGTTGACCAATTCATGGATCTGCACTCTAACCATCGGAACCACAATGGTGGTATTCCTTCTCTATTACAAAGAACCTCACACCAATGCCCACAACCACAAGACATTCACAGAGCCAAGCCTCGAAACACAGGGACTACAGATCACTGGTTGCAACACAAGACAATTAATCACATCATATCCATCGACGTTGTCACAATGACCAAACTGCTGGTTGCAAATGTAGGGCAGGCTATCAACGAACAGGGGAACTAAGCTGCCGATGGAAGTGACTGTAACCTAGATCAGAAAACCACCGCAGATGATCAACTCCAACCCTCACTGGTCGCTACGACGATCGCCAGCTGCGACATCCATGGAGCCGATCCGGCTTCCCTCGTCCTCGGCATAGATATCAACGACAGGCTGGGTTCAGGCGGTAGCTGGACCATCCTCGCGATGAGACGAAAAGGGCGGCGACTGATCTGAGCTTCACCGATGAAGACGCCGTCGAGTTGGCCTCTCGAATAAGGGATCGACAACGGCAGATGAAAGGTCGACGATGGCGGTAGCAGCTCCAGCTCACAGCTGAAAACCAGATTGACTCACTGCTGACCCCTAGCTCCAGCGAGGACTCTTCACCGGAAATCGAGCTCGGGAATCCGAAATCAGAGATCCCCTCCGGCGACGATCGGCATACGTGGCGACCACAGCAGCTAGAGGAACGACTACAGGCGTCGACGGCGTCGCGTGCGATCGGGAAGGCTGCGGCGGCGTGGCCAAGCTTCCCTCCCCAAGATGCCGACGAGCTGAGATCGGGCGGCAGGATCGCTCGGAGAAGAAGGAGATCGCGAGAACTCACGAGGAAGGGAGGAAAACAGCGATCGTGATGGGAAAACAGAATCGCGATCGGCTTATATGGGTGGTTTCGGTGTTTGATTCGATCGAACTGATTCAAACCAATCTGATTTAACCCAATTCGATTCAAGCCCATTTCTTCAACCCAATGGATTCAAGCCCATTTCCTTAGCCCAATGGATTCAAGCCCATTTCCTTAGCCCAATGGATTCAAGCCCATTTCTTTAGCCCAATGGATTCAAGCCCAATACAGCCCCAAACCCAATAAGTCCACTTATTGAGCCCAATTTAATCCACTAATTAACCCCACTTAATTAAAGGGTTAATCCATATTAATAATATTTTTTTTTCCGTATTTTACATTCTCCCCCACTTATAAAAATTTGGTCCCCAAATTTCTGACTCATGTACGAGTACGAGATGTCACAACAATCATCTCAAGTATCCGGAGCAAAGTCACACTTCAAGTGAATAAGTGGGGTACTGAGCACGAATATTATATTTCCAGCTCTTATATACTCTCTCAACATATCGACCATCTATCAAAGATACATAACTGTACCAGAGTGGAGCTCTATACTCGTAACCGATGGAAAAGTTTGCCAGAATCGTAAGGTGAATCATGCATCACTATCAGAAATAATACTCAAGGATACCCCATGAATATAATTCCGTCAAGCGATCCAACGAACTCCATCTTACGGCTCGGAAGGAAATGAGCGGACCTAGCTAATCGATCATCGACTACCCAAATCCTATCAAGTCCTTTCCGAATTCCAGATAATCTCCCAACATAGTCTAACGTACTAGGCTCCCACTTTATCACGGTACGTAACCCTACCGATCACAATATTCTACCTTTGCTTGTTGGCATACCCAACATCAAACTACGAAATCAACCATGTCCCACATGTCGTTCTACCACCAAGAACGTTCCATCACTATATAGCAACTACTCAATAGCTAGCCAAAACTCTAGGAGCACTCCTGCTCTATACATCTACAATCAAGATAATAACTGCTTATCTCATAGTTCCTCAACTGACATAGCCCTAAGACACGTCTCATACAACTGCATCGGGATCGCTCCTAATCCCTGAAATGATGCATCTGCGTACAATACGCTTCCATTCATATCGGATGGATTAACTAACACTGACACAAAAGTCAGCCATCGTCTAAGCCTTGAAACCTAGCTTCACACACTTCTGACCAGGTGATTCCCATCACCTTCTTGGTCCAATAAGTCGACGATATAGTATCGCTAGAACATCCTATCCTCATCTATGGTAAATACCAAATCAATCTAGGGAACCATAACTTCCCTTAAGATCGTGAATATATCCATAACTATATCATCCACAGATGTGATGACAATCAATCTCAAATACTCCAAGAGTACTTGATTCCTCCAATCTATGAACGATTAAATCATCGATAAGTCTAACAACATTATCAACATCTCCTAAAATTCATACCAAGTATGAAATATTGTCTTCTACACACCTGTATCCCTTTTACTCTAAGCTACAGATAGCTTAATCATCACACCGACAATGATAATGGTATGACACTAAGTCACTACAATATCAAACCTCCAGTCGTAGGCCAACCCTAGGATATACACAGGTGTCATTTAGTTGATCTAACAGATCCTCTATCCACAACGAAGGGTACTCATTCTCAACTACTGCGTTCAAATCATCGATAATTGATGCATAACCTCAAGGTCTGACTCTCTTCTAACAAAGAGTTACAAGTCTTTTCAAGAAGAAACACTGAGGCAGATAAATCTCCCATAGTGTTTAGCAACACTGATACCCAAAAAAAATCATCTCCCGGTATGAGGTCTCAATATCGAAACTATTTCTGAAATCACCTCAATTGCTTACTCCACTTACCCATGCAGTGGCAAGCTCGAGAGTTCATCCAAAAATATATCCGAATACTCTCGAATTATACGTACATCCGAGAGTCCTAGTATACCAATGCTCCATCAATCCAACTATCCATAAGGATATGTCTATAGTGGAGGTATGACTAGCAAAGGCTAAGGGTATCCCTTGACTTCTTGATTGTTGATCAATATCTCACCTGACGGTAGAGAAAATCACCAAACCACAAGTCGATAGGAACCCTTCGAACCCTATCTAAGAATGTTCTAGACAAAGATACCTATAAATTACTAGTATCTCTTGATATATCCGCAAATAGGATAATCTAGAGTAATACCCCGAAGGACCGATCCTTCGGTCTTCTATACTTCTCGAGTAATCATGTAAACTTGTCCAACATCTGTTCTGGACGGCTGAGCTCATGTAGATGCAAAGACTATCATGGAGGAACTGAAATCAACTGCTGGAACTGAGGTACAAACTGAAACAACTGCAATGGAGATGGTAAACACTGTTGTACTGGCAAGGGTACACATCCTAGTATATATCAAGAATCACAACAACATAGCACGCTTCGCCTCGTGAAAGGTATAGTCGAGAATCGAGTGTAGATACGACCATCATCGTAAAATCCCTCATCTGTATAAAGCATAACCATGTCTGGAAAAGTAACAGTTGTTGTCGTCTGGGAAGGTAACAATTGTTGTCTGCATGTCTGAATCTTCTGAGATGTCTTCGGCTGATACTGCTGAGTAACTCGCTTCTTCCGGATGAAAGTATCAAAGAACTCCAACTATATCTGTGGTAGTAGATCGCTGCTGATGTGATAACCTAATCTTCTGTAATGATCTCGGCTTTCGAGGTTGTGGATCGTCCGCTCGAAAGCATCATCCATAGTCTTCAATTAAGTCTTCAAAATACATACTCTCCTCGTAGATACCGGCTGCTTATAGTAGAAACAGATATAATGGTCCATCGGATAATCTGACTCTGTGTCTCGTCGTAACCCGCACTGCACACACATAATCTCCTTTCGGAGTCTTTCCTCTGAGTTCGCTGATAAACATGAGAAGCTGTTGACAATCTACAATCGCTCTTCTATGATCGGAAAACTTCTCCAATAGTCGCTCGTGACTTACGACTTTAATCTTGCTTCTTTTATCCAACATTTGGAGATTTCGAATTCCAATAATTTGACTCGCAATATCTGCTTATCAAATCTCCAATTCTTTAAAACACTTACTACGGAGTCATTTCTATACACATGACTCGGTCTATACACTTCCGGTAGGATCTGATAGGAGATCCAAACATCATGATCAAGATGTCAACCGATAACCCGTGGGTGGTCAAAACCAACCCAATCACATTCTCGAGCTATTAGGGGGGTCGTAACCCTCACGAGTCTAACGACTATGCATGGTACTTTCGTCACCAGATGATCACCCAACCTGAAGCTCAAGAATTCCCTGACGATGAGTCAAAAAAATGACATGGGAAAATACCCTCTCACAACATCACTACACCGTGGCCAAGTGATGTATGATTTCCTGAAGGTTATTTCCTATCTCTTCCACCAAGTACCGGCTAAATCCGGATAATGGTATTCAACAAACACTACTATCTTCGTATAACCCGAGTCAAGTACTCTAAAAGTACTTCCAATGTTATACAACTTAGAACGACCAGTACGAGGATCAAAATCCCCATGAATATCATCCACTAATTTTCTACTATCTGCATCAGCAATAGTGTACTCGCTTGTCCATTACCCAATAGGTAATGATCTAACTAACATAATTAGTGAAAATCTTAGGACCGAAATCCTTAATCTCCACAATAGATGTGACTACCTAATCTCTGTTTTCCGACTTGGTATCAATCGACTCTCAAAGGTAATTACCTTTTCGATAGCAGGAACATGTCTAATAACCTCAACATATCGTTCCCGTGGTCATCTCAAACCACGGTTACGAATACTGATTAACATACTACAAGTCATGCACTGTTATAAGCAACTAAATGCATAGCCAACAGAAGGATATGTAATAACAGTTAACATACCTTAATCCTTGTAGCTCGGAGATGTCCGCAACAGCCAGATCCCAGAACTCACAAACCAAAACCGAGTAAAGCAAAACT
Organism: Wurfbainia villosa; assembly: GCA_025175895.1. Classification (NCBI taxonomy): domain Eukaryota; kingdom Viridiplantae; phylum Streptophyta; class Magnoliopsida; order Zingiberales; family Zingiberaceae; genus Wurfbainia; species Wurfbainia villosa. The sequence goes on along the minus strand of CM045994.1, from coordinate 73,932,293 downwards.
CGATGTCCGAACGAAATAAAATCCGAAAATGGACTTCGCAACCTAGGGCTCTGATACCAATAAAATTGTCACACCCCGGGAGTATGTCGTGCTGAAAAGCAAATGGACGGCATCTCCCCTGTACGTGGCAACATATCGGGTTAATACAAGGCCTGTAGGCCCACAACAACAATATGATATACACAGATATCATCATATCAAACATACTAAACACAGCGGAAACAATACAAACAGATCAACAAGATACAATGACCCAACTGTGCACTCCGGAGTGACTTGACACAACAAGAAACATAATAGAAGTCGAATCAAAGACCAAATACATACCACACATCCGTATATCACAGATACGGAGACAATACGGCGTAAAAACCCCAAAACAACAATCCATAGTAGTACAACAATATGGAAAACATATCCATCCCTGTCCTGTGAGATGTGATCACCAAGTGAGTCTGAACGCCCAAGGAATCTTTCTACCAAGATCCGGGCGATGTGAAGCCTGTGGTCCAGGGGTGGTGAGTATAAACTCAGGGGTAATATATAGAAAAGTGCATGAGCAACATATAAGGATAGATCTACAAGTATACATGTGAAGATCTACAGGTATATAGCATGAGTCCAATAGACATACAGTCATATCCAAATCTAATAACAAGTAACTACAGTAAAGTCATACTCAATGTATATACTAAATCGATCAATCAACATAAAGTAATGTACCAACGCATTCACGGCCTCAGAACGCCATATGCTAGATCATCCTCGACAGTATACTATAACATAACCATATAACGCACTGTGTCAATCCCATACCGACCAATACTGCATATATGAACAAAGATATGATCACTTGTATAATAACCCGGGCCGTACCACACAATGACATGATGCTAATCAAATGCATATAACAGTCTGAATCAACGCATGTTTCATGCTCAACACATAGTAGTAAATAAAATGCAAATGACATGTATCATGATGTACAAGCATGTGCAACAATCATAGCTCAATCAAATGCAGCATCTCACAGGCATATGTAAAACATATATCAAATACATGCATACATATATATCAGCAATGCATATGCATGGTCACTGTCTGCGGACCCGTCCAACCACGACCCCAGAGTGGCCAGGGTGGCACGACAAATGACAACTAGCCCGACTCCAGCTGCCACCACTCTCGAGTGGCCGAGTTGGGTAGTATGACTGAGTAGCGTATAAGCGTAAAAAGCTAACTACTCCTAGGGGCCCCTGCTGCAAGCCACGCTATCCCTACCCATGAGTAGACAAACGCCGCACACAGGACAACAACACATCACACAACCACCGTCTATAGTGGGCGAGTGCTAACACTACTCTACACAGTGGCCAGGTGCGCATCTCCAGCTACCACCATCCATAGTGGCCGAGCGCGGCACATCCAATGCTCTGCCCTCAACCCTGCTACCACTACCCCGAGTGGCCGGGGAGGCAGGATGACTGACGACCCGTCTCATCCACAAGGGAGACCCAGTCGTCAGCATGCATGCAAATGTAATGATGCATAGCTCCATACATGTATCCTAGCGACACTCCCTATCCCACGGGGAGTCCTGGTCAACTAAAAGTCAACTATGCAAGAACTACAATCCATAAGACTCTCTCTATCGCATAAAGAGTCATACTCATCTGACAGTCAACCACGCTAAGACCTCTAGTCAGTAGCGATATACAATCGACCGTCCATATAACCATACACAGACATACAATCCATAATGGATATACCATCACGCTAGGACTTCTAGTCCATGGTCACATACTGACAACCACACACCTATCTATGCATAGACAACTAGATCCACCATAGATGCACCACTAATACGGGTATGATATACCAATCGACTCCATAATCCAATCCATCACCTAACCCTAGTGATGTAACACAGTAACCCAACCTGAAGTCACAAAGATAACCCTAACCACATGTACTTACTGAACATATATCAGCTAATACATAATAGGGTTTATAGTTCCTATTCGAGCTAGATAATCAATGAAGTACCAGAGTATATATCTCAAAGGTCAAGGCAGTACAAGCATATGATTAAATAAGAGTGGATTTAAGGTAAACAGGTATAAACATAAATCCAAGATCATGCACTAGAATTTGATCAAAACTACCGGACCAGGTAGATATTACCCACCTGATACATAATCCGTGCTATCCATCTCCACGTTCATGTATCCATCACCATCAACGTCCTGTAACAATAGGATACAATTAAGTACCATCACAAATCTAATGATCGAATTTAGGCAAAACATAACTCAGATCATCCTCTTCCTCTAATTGCAGCTATACAACTATACCAGTTTTAAACACACTGCAAATCAAATACCACATTCCATAATACCCATATTAAGTCTAGACAGTTATCATAGATTCACCCCAATTAATCAATCATATAGATAACTCTTCTATGATACAATTAGCTAAATCCAAATTGAAACTTACCAAATTGAGCTTTCTCTATACTGCTTCTTGACCCACTTAGCAACATCCAATCTGAACAATTAATCACATTTCATCATACCAATAATAAATCCATTGTGAAACTAGTATTCCAAAATCTACACTTACCTGGTGTAGTTCCCACATGCACTACGCTATCTAGAAACCAAATCCACTGTCGATCTCCAACAATAAGATGTCCGAATAAGTTGACCAATTCATGGATCTGCACCCCCAACCACTGTGAACCACAATGGTGGTATTCCTTCTCTATTACAGCAACCTCACAGCCGAATGCCCACAACCACAAGACATTCACAGAGCCAAGCCTCGAAACACAGGGACTACAGATCACTGGTTGCAACACAAGACAATTAATCACATCATATCCATCGACGCTGTCACAATGACCAAACTGCTGGTTGCAAATGTAGGGCAGGCTATCAACAAACAGGAGAACTAAGCTGCCGATGGAAGTGACTGTAACCTAGATCAGAAAACCACCACAGATGATCAACTCCAACCCTCACTGGTCGCTACGATGATCGCCTGCTGCGACATCCATGGAGTCGATCCGGCTTCCCTCGTCCTCGGCATAGATATCAACGACAGCGGGTTCAAAGGTTGACCATCCTCGCGATGAGACGAAAAGGGCGGCGACTGATCTGAGCTTCACCGATGAAGACGCCGTCGAGTTGGCCTCTCGAATAAGGGGTCGACAACGGCAGATGAAAGGTCGACGACGGCGGTAGCAGCTCCAGCTCACAGCTGAAAACCAGATTGACTCACTGCTGACCCCTAGCTCCCAGCGAGGACTCTTCACCAGAAATCGAGCTTGGGAATCCGAAATCAGAGATCCCCTCCGGCGACGATCGGCATACGTGGCGACCACAACATCTAGAGGAACGACTACAGGCGTCGACGGCGTCGCGTGCGATCAGGAAGGCTGCGGCGACGTGGCCAAGCTTCCCTCCCCAGGATGCCGACGAGCTGAGATCGGGCGGCAGGATCGCTCGGAGAAGAAGGAGATCGCGAGAACTCACGAGGAAGGGAGGAAAACAGCGATCGCGATGGGAAAACAGAATCGCGATCGGCTTATATGGGTGGTTTCAGTGTTTGATTCGATCGAACCGATTCAAACCAATCTGATTTAACCCAATTCGATTCAAGCCCATTTCTTCAGCCCAATGGATTCAAGCCCATTTCTTTAGCCCAATGGATTCAAGCCCAATACAGCCCCAAACCCAATAAGTCCACTTATTGAGCCCAATTTAATCCACTAATTAACCCCACTTAATTAAAGGGTTAATCCATATTAATAATATTTTTTTTCCCATATTTTACACTTAGCACCACCATATCGTACTTAAATAAAGTTAAATGGACCGTACAGAGTCTCACATGACCATGCCTAACCAGGCACGGATTGTTCCTAGCTCTGGTCGAAAACAGCCAAAGCCAGGCTTGTGCCCATCAGGACACATGGCTAGCCATGTGTCCTAGCATAATCGTGCTATTTAGGCATGACCAAGCCATGTGTAAAACACACAGTAATGTCACGGGCCACTGTATTTTAGAGAATTCTCTTATGAAAATTTCTTGGTTGTTCTTTCCTTAATTATGGGATAATTATGGTAAGATAGGTTCCATTTAAGTCTCCTAAGATGCTCTAATCAAGAGATCTATAAATAGATCTCTTGATAATCTGAGACAATCTTAGGTTTTCTTCCTTGGTAGTCGTCTTCTTCCTTTCTCTCCCTCTCTCGCCTCTGTTAGTTGGCTAGCATCAATCGGAGGCAAAGGCTTGTTGCTCGAAGAGTTGTCTCAGGTGATCCCGATGTGGATACTGATAGAGGAAAGGCTCGTTGGTCTTTCTCATGGTTTTGACAGATTTGATAAGAATCTCGAAGGTATAACTTCTCTCCATCTCGATTTTACATGTGATTATGTCAAAGTAAGTATTCATGGCCGCAAGGGGATGTTTGGGATGAAATAATTTTTTTTTATTTATTTTTTTGCTGCATATATCCTAGCATCCTTCCAACAAGTGGTATCAAAGCCACCTTGTTTGTTTGGCATAAATCACATGTTGTACGAGAATATTTAAAGCATGATTGATGTTTTATGCATGCGTGATGTTTTTTTTTCTATAGGATAGATACGACTATGCATGATAGTATATATTATGTTTGATGATTATATATACGTGAATGTGATTGTAACCGGAAAAGGAAAAATACCAAGGATACGCCTAGAATCACCGAAGGTGTTGGATGCATCATTAGAGCCTAATCTTAGACTATCCATATGTTGGGAAATAGGTAGCGTGTTTCACGCATCTAATTCCTAATAATGGTATGTGAGTCAGGTGCTCGACTCATGTTCACGTCAGGAAAATTGTTTCCTAATGTGACCTTGGTTTTTCCATATTTAGGTTCAATTCCTGTTATAGATGAGACCTAGAATAACCTGAAATTCCTCATGCAAATATTAGGGCTAGTACCTTCCATTAATATGATTGAACCAGAGTTCTTTTTCGTGTTTGGGTTGTTGGACTCCCTCCAAGCTTAGCATGACTTTGAGCATGTTCAATTCATATGAGATTCGATATTTACTTTAGATGGTAAGAACCAGAGTTCAAGTTTCAAGTTTGGGTTGTTGGACTCTCTCCAAGCCTGGCTTGAAAATTCAATGTGTACGAACCATTTAAATTTGATCTCATGATTAATGGGTTGACACTAACTGAAAGCATTGATTTTTTGCACCCCCTCCAAGGTCAATGTAGATAGGTGCAATTAGGTGATATGCATAGGATGCATATTTGTTAATGAGTTAACAACCTAATGTATATGTGAATATTTAATTAGTTGGGTTGATAGCATAAAGTGATAGTTATATATTTGATATATAATGGGTACTATTGATACCTAACATTATGACTTAGAATGACTTATTGGACTCCCTCCAAGGTTGTTCTTAGTCATAGTTCATATCAACCCACTAAGAGATAATCTACCATCTCTCAAATTCAAAGTGAAGGCTCTTGAATTTGAACAAAATGGTGGGAGTTTCTTGTTAATGTAAATTGTTTACATTACTATAAATTCATCACTCTTACACTTTTTTTTTGTATGCCCAGGTATTGATTAGAACAGCATGTCAACCTCTATTAATTTACGTTCTATTTTGGACAACAACAAACTAATTGGGTCAAACTTCTTGGACTGGCTTCGCAGCCTGAGAATTATTCTCAAGACTAAGAAGTTAGCTTATATCCTTGAAGAGTTTCTTCCCCAACCTCCTAGAGACAATGCATCTGGTGACCAAAAGTTGTCTTACCAGAAACATGTTGTTAACTCTGACATGGTGAGTTGCATTATGCTAGCATTAATCTCTCCCGAGTTGCAAAAGCAACATGAGCATATGGATGCTAACACAATTGTCTTCCATCTTTGTGAGTTATCCGATGAGCAGGCAATATTCAAAAGGTTTGGATCACCCAACTCCTCTTTTGCTCAAAGATGCAGGAGGGTTCATCTGCAGTGAAGTATGTACTAAAGATGAATGTTTATATTGAGCGATTGGGATCACTAGGGTTTTTCATGATCCATAAATTAAGTATTGACTTAATTCTATATAGTTTGACTGATAATTATTCACAATTTGTGATGAACTATCAGATGAACAAGATAGAGTCCACGATATCAGAGTTGATCAATATGTTCAAAATAGTGGAGCCATCTATTGCTAAAGAACATAAGGCAATGATGTTGGTTGACTCCTTAAAGAAAGGTTCTAAGAGGAAGTCAAAATCTGCAACCAAAGGGAAGAAAAAGGCAAAGAAGGAAGAGCCAACTTCCAAGGGCACTTGCTATCATTATGGCAAGGATGGACATTAGAAGAGAAACTGCAAGCAATATCTGGAGTCATTGAAGCAGAAGAAGGCATCTGATGCCCAATCTACTTTGGGTATATTCGTTATTGAAAGTCATATTGTTTCTTCAAACATTTGGGTATCAGATATCGGGTGTGGCTCACATATATGTAATAACATATAGAGGCTAAGGAACAGAAGAAGACTGGTTAAGGGGGAAGCAGATCTGAGGGTTGGCAATGTAGCAAAAGTTTCTACTATAGCCAAAGGAACTTACATTTTGCAACTTCTTACAGGACTAGTTTTAGAGTTGGATGATTGTTGTTATATTCTTGCATTAATAAAGAATATTTTTTCTATTTCATGTTTGAATGAGAAATGTTATCATTTGGCATTTAGTAATAATTGTTGTTATATTACATTAAATGGTGTTCTTTATTCTACTAGAATGTTGAATAATGGAATCTACACGTTAGATACATCCAACGAGATATTCAATATCGAATCGAATAGAAAATGCGCTAAGTTAGATAATCAGTTAACCTCACAATTGTGGCTTTGTCGTCTTGGCCATATAAGCAAAGAACGCATGTACAAACTGCATAATCTTGGCATTTTGGAGTCTTGTGAATCAGATTTATTAGACATATGCACTTCATGCTTAAAAGGAAAGATGACTAAGTTATCTTTTCAAGGAAAAGGTGAACGAGCAGTTGAGATATTTGGCCTTATACATACCGATGTATGTGGACCAATGTCAACTCATGCCATAAGAGATTATATCTACTTCGTTACCTTTATCAATGATCACACACGATATGGATATTTGTATCTATTGAGATACAAATCTGAAGTCTTTGAAAAGTTTAAAGATTTCGGAAATGAAGTAGAAAAATAACTTGGGAAAAGTATTAAAGTACTTCGATCGGATCGAGGTGGTGAATACTTAAGCCAAGAGTTTCAGGATTATCTAAAGGATAATGGTATCTTGTCCCAAAAGACTCTACCTTACACGTACAACATAATGGTGTAGCTGAAAGGCGAAACTGAACCTTATTGGGCATGGTTAGGTTAATGACGCAACATGCAAGTCTTCCAATGTCTTTTTGGAGTTATGCACTCGAGACCGCTATTTACTTGTTAAACAGAGTCCCGACTAAGACAGTCTCTACTACTCTATATAAGATATGAAAAAGTAGAAAACCTCATTTATCTTACTTAAAAATATGGGGTTGTCCTGCTTATGTAAAGAGGACAGTATCAGATAAGCTGAAGGCTAAGTCTAATAAGTGTCTATTTATTGGTTATCCTATGGAAACGAAGGGTTATCAATTCTATCATTCCTTGGAACAAAAGGTGTTTATTTCAAGGCATATTGTATTCTTAGAGAGAAGTTTCTCTTACAAGAAAATAGTGGGAGTAAAGTTGAACTAAGCGTAGTTCAAGAGACTCTGGTAGACATAGAAAAGATTCCCAGTCAAGAACTTCAGCTAATTACTCATTCGGATGAGGCAATAGCTGAACCTGATAATACACCACCTCCTCATAGATCTAGTAGGACACGTAGAATTCCTAAGAGATATGAATTTCTCATAAGTGAATATAATGACGTGTTTCTCATTGAGGATGAGGAACCTACTAGTTACAAGGAAATTCTGGATAGTTCAGACAGGGATAAGTAGCTAACAACCATGAAATCAAAAATTGATTCCATGTATGAAAACCAAGTTTGGAACTTGGTGGACCCACCCAAAGGCATAATGCCTATAGGGTACAAATGGGTTTTCAAGAAGAAAACCGACATGGACGGTAATGTTATTACCTATAAAGCTAGATTAGTGAAAAAAATTATCGTCAAAGACAAGGTGTTTACTATGACAAAACCTTTTCACCAATAGTTATGCTTAAATCCATTCAAATACTCCTAGCCATAGTGGCTCATTTTGATTATGAGTATGACAAATGGATGTGAAAACAACTTTCCTTAATGGAAATCTATTTGAGGATGTATATACGATACAACATAAGGGTTTCACATCTATTAATAAGAATAAAGTATGCAAACTTCAACAATCCATTTATAAATTGAAGCAAACATCCAGGAGTTGGAATATCTATTTTGATGAGGCAATCAAATAGTATGATTTCTTATAAAATCCTGAGAAGCCTTGTGTGTATAAGAAGGTTAGTGAGAGTGCGATCGTGTTCCTAGTATTGTATGTCGATGGCATATTAATTAATGGAAACAATAGGATTGTAAATAGTCAAGGTATGGTTGTCCAAAACATTCTCCATGAAAGAATGGGAGATGCAACCTATATTTTGGGGATTAACATATATAGAGATAGATTGAATCGGTTGCTTGGCCTTTTGCAGTCTACATATATAGATAAAGTGCTAAAATGGTTTAGCATGGAAAAATTTAAGAAAGGTTTCATTCCCATGAGGCATGAGATTCACCTTTCTAAGTCTATGTGCTCACGCACATAAGACGAGAGGATTCGCATGAGTCAGATCTCATATGTGTCAGCTATAGGATTGATCATGTCTGCTATGTTGTGTACTAGGCCCGATGTATCGTATGCTTTGAGTGTTACGAGTAGATACCAGTGGGATCCTAGTATGGATCATTGGGTGGATGTCAAGACAATCCTTAAGTACTTGAGAATGACTAAGGATTTATTTTTGGTATACGGAGGAGGTGATATGGTAGTAAACAAGTATATGGATGCCAGCTTCCAAACGGATAAAGATGATTCCAAATCCCAGTCTTGATACATATTCACCTTGAATGGAGGTGCGGTGAGTTGGAAAAGTTCAAAACAAGACACTGTTGTTGATTCTACCATAGAGTCAAAAACCATTGCAGATTTCGAAGCATCAAATGAGGTAGTATGGATAAAGAAATTCATTACTGAACTTGTAGTAGTTTCGAGAATTGTTAAAGCATTACCGGTTTACTACTACAATAATGGCATCATTGCACAGGCGAAGGAACCACGGTATCATCAGTGATCCAAACATGTACTTCGTCGTTACCATCTGATCAGAGAGATCATAGGTAGAAAAGATGTATAAATAGAGAAAGTTCGCACCGATAGGAATCTAACAGATCCCTTGACAAAGTCTCTTCCCCAAGAAAAGTTCGAGAGGCATATAGAGGCCTATGGTATTAGATACCAAGGCAATTAGTTACAAGACAAGTGGGAGTATGATGTAATTGAGAGGTGTCCTAAGACAATCGCCTTAGAAGTTATTAATAAAATTCACTATTGTCTATGTATTTGATAGGATCTTAAACTCATCTACTGAAGTCCATAATACGATACATAATATTAGAGAAATTATGATTGGATCATAATTAGTGGGTATCTCATCATGTAAGTATTGAAACTATCCCTAGTCAATGAATTGATGAGATTGGACATCATCAATTCTGTGAAACTAACACATGTTATGCTCCTTGCTTTATCCAAGTATTCGGTATTCACTGAATGGAAGCATAGGGATGCTGAGAGTGAACATGTGGATGCTAGTTAAGATAACTAGTTCATTGAAGTGACCTATCATGCGACTTCATATGGTTCTTTATGTCGTTGAAGATCTCATTGCAATTCGTGTACGAGATTCCTTAGACTTGAGGTATTCAAGTCATCTAAATCATGGCGTCTTATACTTTGACTTCTTCGCAACCATCTCTATAGGAGGTGTAACTCCGGGTTGATTGGGTATAAGTCAAAGTGATCGAAGGTGTTTGAATAACCCACAAAAGATTCACTAATCCTTATATAAAGGAGATGTATATCCTAGGTCTCTCTCTTGTAAGGATTGTTACTCATAAGTCTCTGACCAGAGCAAGCAGTCTTCTTGGGAACATGTAAGATTAATTTGAATCCTCAGGACAAGGAAAATAATTTAGGTTTGGTGTGACGTAATCATCTTAGTTGGGACGAGCACATAGACCATGCCCTGAACCAAGTAGGTATAAGATGAGTAAAAGGAATAAGGCACAAACTTATTGTAGTTGTTAAAAGGTTAATTATGAATGGGCAACATAGTTGGGAACCTATTGAGCCACACGCAATATGAGTGATCTCGAGACGTAAAACAAGTCTAAGAATGAGATTCTCAATGAGAGAGGATGTATCTGGTTAGACTAGACCACGGGAGTGCGAGACGGAAGCTATGGAACCTCCTGTAGCCATGCTGAGGTTTAGCACACCCATATCACATTCAAACAAAGTTAAATGGACCATACAAAGTGTCACACAGTTGTGCCTAACCAAGCACGGGTCGTTCCTCGCTCTGGCCAAAAATGGCCAAAGCCCAGCAAGACACACGACTAGTTGTGTGTCCTGGCATGACTAGGTCGTGTGTAAAACACACGACTGTGTCATAGGCTGCCAAATTTTAAAGAATTCTCTTATGAAAATTTCTTGTTCATTCTTACCTTAATTATGGGATAATTATGGTAAGATAGATTTCGTTTAAGTCTCCTAAGCTGCCCTAATCAAGAGATCTATAAATAGATCCCTTGATAATCTTTGGAGACAATGTTAGGTTTTCTTTCTTAGTAGTCGTCTTCTTCCTCTCTCTCCCTCTCTCGCCTCCGCCGATTGGCTAGCACCAATCGGAAGCGAAGGCTTATTATTCAAGGAGTTGTCTCAGGTGATCCCGACATTGACACTGATAGAGGCAAAGTCCATTAGTCTTGCTCACAATTTCGATAGATTTGATAAGAATCTCGAAGGTATAGCTTCTCTCCTTCTCAATTTTACATGTGATTATGTCAAAGTAAGTATTCTTGGCCCCTAGGGGATGTCTGAGATAAAATAAAATTTTGTTTTATTTCTTTTTCCGCTGCATATATCCTTGCATCCTTCCAACAGTACGATGATCAAATTAGAATGCCTAGATAGAAATGGGATCCCTTAGTTTAAGGAAGAACCAATTTACATCTCACAAAGATTATAGGATGACATGTATATATATTGAAATACTCTAGACACATGTGAAATGTTAGAAAAATGAGTTAAGTTCAAGGTATTTTTACATCGCATCCAAATGAACTCAAACTCTTTAAATCATAGGAATGAATCATGAGGAAAGCTAATGTACAAGTCATGTACACTTGGCCCCTAGATCATGATTGAAAATAAATTTTGAAAACATTTTTAAAATTATTTTGGAAAATCTTGGTGAAGTCTATCTTTTGATAGGAATCACCATTGATGGTATTGTAACAAAGTTGCTTAAAACATTGAAATTTTCACTGGTTTTTAACTTTGTATCATTCTTTAAAACTAATAGGTATTTTCATAGAAAAATATTTTTTTCCCATAGTATTTGACATAAGTAATGTCTACATGAAATTTCAAGATTTTTCGAAAATTGTAGATTTACTTATGCATTATCTAAATCCGATTGAGAAATTTTGATTTTTTAAAAATCAGAAACCAGTTGATTGGTGCTATGATCAGTCAACTGGTTATTGAAAGCAGTCAATTAAAGAGTTGTTTTTGATTGATCGGCCATTTAACCATAATACTAGGTTAGTTAACTATTTCTAACCCTCTAATATGATTAGACAAGCATTGAAAGAGTGAGATTTTCAATGAAAATGAATATGAGAGTTAATTAGGATAAGAATCAAATTTTAAGGGATGTTAAAGTTCAAGATTGAACTTTTTCTCTTATTTTTGAAGTTTAGATTTCCTATAGGTTTAGGACCTCTCCAAAGACATTGTTGGTGCAATTATTAAGGGGGAGTAAGTCGTTAGGGGGAGATTGCCCATCAAGGAATGATGGATGATTTTTTAAAAGGGAGAGAATAAAAAATGGTGAATAGGTTGCCTTTCATTGTGTGATAAAGGTTGTATCACTAAGGAGAATAAAGGGGTTGAAGATGAAGGATTTGAAGAAAGGTCGAGAATGAAGTATGAAGTTTTTTAGAGACTTTTTTATGTATGTCAAAGGGGGAGAATAAAGGGTTTAAGTTATCAAACCTTCTTTATGCTTTGGCATAGGAAGAAGTGAGTTAGGCTTATGGTGGTTAGCCTAACTTAAAGATATTGTCAAACATCAAAAAGGCGAAGATTGTTAGAAGGATATTGTTGGTGCAATCAACCTCAGGTCAAGGGTGACCAAGCTTGAGTGAGACTCGAGTTAGAGTTGAGTTTTGATATTTGACAATATGAAAATATGGTTAAGTATATGATTATAGGATGGTATGGGACATCCGTAGTCAAATGGATGAGAGTGTTGGTGGTTAGAAGTCCAACTGAGAGTTGGTGAGTGTGAAATTCAAGTCAGTCAAAAAAGACCAGACACTTGATGGTTGAAAGTCCAACGGGGAGTTGGCAAGATAGAAATCCAAGTCGGTCACCGGACACTTGGTGGTTGGAAGTCTAATGGAGAGTTGGCAAGGTAGAATTCTAAGTGGGTTAGGGAGGACCAGACACTTGGTGATCGGAAGTCCAACAAATAATTAGCAAGGGAAAAATCCAGGTTATGTAGGATCGGATGATTGGTGTTGGAAAAGCCCTTGCAGATCTAGAGACCGAATGCAAGGCAAGAAAAGTCCAAATAAGTCAAGGAGGATCAGATGTTTGGTGAAGTGAAGCCCTAGTAGGTCAGGGTGACCGTGCTTGGCAAATGAAGTACTAGTAGGTCAAGGTGATCGAATGACTAGGCAAGTGAAGTCTTAGCAGGTTAAGGTGATCGGATGACTAGGCAAGTGAAGTTCTAGCATGTCAAGATGACCGTACTTGACAGATGAAGTCCCTACAGGTCAGGGTGACCGTGCTTGGCAAGTGAAGTTCTGACATGCCAAGATGATCATTCTTGATAGGTGAAGTCCTGGTAGGTTAGGGTGATCATGCTTGGTAGATGAAGTCCCAAAATGTTAGGATGATCATGTTTGGTAAGTGAAGTCTCGGTAGATTGAGGCAACCTTACTTGGCAAGAAAAGTATTAGTAGGTCATTATTGACTAGATTCTAAGCAAAGGAGGTTCCGACAAATCAAGAGTGATCGAATGTTGGACAAGAAAAGTCTTGGTAGGTTGAGGTCAATGGGAAACCAAGTGAAGTGAGAGTTAGATTAAGATAAGCTAAGAATGAAGTATCAGTCAACTGGTGGGAGTTCGCCAGTTGACTGGGCACTCGGGGTTAGCATTCACGAGTTACATACTCAGGAAGTTGATGAGTACTCGAGCTGTCAACTGGTGGCCTTAACCAGTCAGCTGGTCAAGTGCTCAGGTGACGGAAAGGTGCTCGGGCAAGCCCTGAGGAAGTGGTGCTCGAGGCAGCAACGACTAAGGTCTACGCTCAGGTAGTCGACTGCTCTGGTGAAGCAATTGACTGGCCATGGGTACTTAATTCTTGAGTGATGAGAAAAGGAGCACGCTCGGGATGCTCGGGTGTGCGAGCACGAGTGCTCAGGATGAGTCGTACTCGAGAAGCACATTCGCGATGCTCAAGAAATTGAGAAAGTGGGTGCTCGAGGGGATCGCGACTCAACATTCACTTATTGTGGTGAAGTAGTCGACTAGTTGAAGTGAAGAGTGAACAAAAGTGCTTTGAGTCAATTGCTTAATTGACTAGTGTCGGAGCTCAAGTCGGGGACTCAGGTGCTCAGGCAACCGTGGTGCTCGGGATAGGAAACCAGGTGCTCGAGAAAGTTACAATGCAATAGTTGACTATTGTTGTGAAGTAATCGACTGGCTACAATGTAAAGTGAACAAAAGTGTCATTAATCGACTGACCAATTTGACTGTTGGGCTAGCAGTCGATTGATGAATGAGAACAGGCAACTGATCAACTGAAATCTGATGTGTATTGAGTCGTTGTAAGTAAACGGTCGAGTGACCAGTTGACTGGGGGCAAAACTAATTGACTTATTGGCAAAGATTATCTAATGTCAACCATATAAAAGGAGGACTTTGCGAAGATTTGAAATGTCGATTTCTTGGTGACTTAAAAGGGGAAGAGCTATTGCTTTCCAGACCTTCCAAGTGGTTCCAAAGCAACGAAATCAAACAGCGATCAAAACAATCATAGTGTAAAGTGTTTTTTATTTATATTTTACTTTATACTTGTATTTAGTTATTGTATTGTAAAGTTTCAGTTGTAAAAGGTTTCTCTGCTTCCGAAAGTTTCTAAGAAGGAGAAAGATAGTGGTGATCTGTAGGAGCTAGGTCGTGGAGTAGGAATCGGAGATTTCGAACCACATAAAATCCTATGAGTTTTGCTTGTGTTGATTTATGTTTATCTATTTTGTAGACAAGCACGCAATCGACGATCAAGTCACGACACTATTCACCCCCCCCCTCTAGTGCATAGTCGGTCCCAATATTCCTTGACCTATTTAAACTTTTCATCTCATGTATAGCATTTGATTCTCTCTTGCCAATTAGGGCTTCATCAATATGCCTAACATCTGGTTCTTCATGACCTATTAGGGCTTCCATTCATGTGCTAAGTGTCTGATCCTCCATTATTCACTTGGACTCACCTCTTATGTCAAATATCTAGTCCTCTATAACCCACTTAGGTTCACTTATCTCATGCTTGTTATAACTGAGAGATGTCCTAAGGCAATCACCTTATGACTATACTATTTATTTGATAAATAAAGATTCACTATTTGAGTGTATATATTTAATGTATGGATTGGATTTTAAGCTTATTTATTGAATGTGTGCAATGTGATTCATAACATAAGAGAACTTGTGATTGAATTACAACTAGTGAGCATCTCTACATGTGTAATTATAAATGTATTGAAACATTCCTTAGTCGATGAATTGATAAGCTTTGACATCATCGATTCTGAGATAATAGCACGTATTATACTCCTTGGTTTATCCAAGTAGTGGTTCCTCACTGGTTGAAGATATTGGGATGTCGAAAGTAAATGTGGATGCTAGTTAAGAGTAACTAATTCATTGGAGTGATCTGCCATGAGACTTCATATGGTTCTGTATATATATGTCCATGAAGATCTCATTGTAGCTTAAGTGTAAGTGTCCTTTGACTTGAGGTATTCAAGTCACCTTGGTCATGGAGGTTTATACTTTGATATCTTAGTTAATACATCTCCACAGGGATGTGGGTACGGGATGTGGATACATCTTAGTCATTACACATGTCTGAGTAATCTGAATCCACATAATAAGGAAGTATAACTTGGGCTAAGTGTGACGTAGTTAGCATAGTTAGGATAGACACATAGAACATGTCCTGAACCAAGTAGAAATAAGACGAGTGAAAGAAACAAGACACGTGTAACACCCCAAAAATTTTCTCCAAAATTTTTGTATAGAATTTAATTTCATGTCTAGTAGATTATATATGGAATCCTAGAAAATGATGACAAAAGAATAAAAGTGGAGAGGTGAGGTTTGAACCTTAAACCTCTTGGTGAGAGTTAACTCTTACCATGCATGTGATGACCAAGTGCTCAGCAGTAGCTTACTGTTGGAGAAAGAGAAGAAATTTTAGATGAGTGTGAGGAGGGTAAATGAAGAGGCATGAAAAGAGAAGAGACACTTCTCTTCCTCCCTTTATAAATAAGAGTGAAGGTTTCATTTGACAACTTCTTCTTCCTTCTTCCTCCTTCCACCGAAACCCTAGGGTTCCTTCTTTGAGTTTCGGCCAAAGCAAACTAGGGTTCCACCCTAGTGAGTTAAGCAAAGAGAAGGGTTCATCTAAGGGGCTAATCTTCATCTAAGGGTCAAGAGCACCAAGAAGGGTTCTAGGGCAAGATTATTTTTTTAGTCTCCTCTCCAATCAAGGTCTCTCTTATTAAGGGGTAACCAATTATAAGTGGTAAGATTCCCTCACTGCAGATATTTGCTCTTGTAGGACATGATATATGAAAGAAATGTGATGCTTTATACCATACAAGTTTCTCCAACTAGGGTTTTAGGGCTAGGGTTGCATCAAAACACTCCTTATGAAATTATGATATGTTGTATGTCTTCATGTATAAATTTTAAGTGACAAAAATAAATTTTTGTTCCCCTAATGTTTCTGACAACTAGGGTTTTAGGGCTAGGGTTGCATGAAAATACTCCTTATGAAATTATGATATGTTGTATGTCTTCATGTATAAATTTTATGTGACAAAAATAAATTTTCTTGTGCCCTAATGTTTCGGCCAACTAGGGTGTTAGGGCTAGGGTGGGGTCTAAGTACCCAACTTCATGTGCAAATACTCCCCCTAAGTTTATGATATGTTATGTGACACTTATGTAAGCTTCATGTGCAAAAAAAAATGTATGAACCCTCCCTAGTGATTTCGGCCACTTAGGGTACCTAAGCTAGGGTTAAGATTATGTGCTTAAATTGGTGTACAAGAATTCCCTTAGAATTCATGATATGTTGCATGATTGTATGTATGCCTATGTGATGAACATGGTTATGATTTAATATGCCATGAAATATGCCTATGTGATGAACATGTTTATGATTTAATATGCCATGAAACATGCCTATGTGATGAACATGTTTATGATTTAATATGCCATGAAATATGCCTATGTGATGAGCATGTTTATGCTTGATATGCCATGAAATATGCTTATGTGATGAACATGTTTATGCTTTAAGACCCCTTTAGGGTATTCTTATGTTATGAATGCATATATGCTATGAAATGTCTAAGAAGATGCTTCCCCTTTTTATGTTGGGATTAAGAGCTCTCTTTATGATAAGATAAGACGGAGATGCTTCCCTTTTTATGTTGGGGATTAAAAGCATTCTTTATGATATGATAAGAAAGAAAAGAAAGAAAATTAAGTATTTTACTTTGTAAGAGGTTAAGTACCCGACCCGTTAGGTGGTCGTTAATCAAATCCAAGGGACATAAGAAGACGTAAGAGGTCTTGCCCTGGTAAGACGTAAGAGGTCTTGCTCTAGTAGGTCTGGTGGCTAGCTACCCCAGCCTATTAGGGAACGCGCTTTATGTGGTACTTAGCCTGGGGGCCCCCCTTCATGTTATGATTATGTTGAAGTATCTATATGTATATGTTTTGAAAAGAAATGACTTGTATGAAATTGTGAATGCTTATGTTTAAGTTTAAGAATGCTTATGATTGTCCTTTATGCATGTTTAGGATTGATGATGTCATGAATGCTTATGTTTAATTTATGCCATGCTTAGGTTTAATTATGTTTAGCATGCTTATGTAAATTTTATGCCATGCTTATGTTTCATTACGTTAGTATGTTGAGGTTTAGTGTTGTTATGCAATACTTATGTTATTTATGCTAGTATGCTCATGTTTTATAATTATTTGATGTAATTTGTGGCTTTTGTGAGTAGGCAAGAATCTTACTAAGCTATATGCTTATAGTTTATGTTGTCCATATACTACAGATAAAGGAAACATGAACTAGAGGAAGTAGCAGGAGGGGAAAAGTGTGTGTGATAGTGGCATGGTGGAAAAAGACCCTATTACTCTCTGCTTTTATTTATATGCTCAATGAACAACTTAAGACATTTGCTTCCGCTTTTATGACTTGTGATTTATTAGTACCATGTTAGATGTTGCTTAGTTTATGTTACTGTTCACCTTACTTATGAAAGTTTGATATGTTAGAACTCATGAATGGATCGTGTTAATAATAGTTACATTCTCTAATCTTTATGTTATGCATGTTATAAAAGAAGTTATGATATGTTAACATGCTAATTATGATTATGATATGTGATGCACGTTATAAAGAAGATATGATATGTTAACATGCTAATTAGGTCTATGATATGTGATGCATGTTATAAAAGAAGATTTATGTCATGATAACATGTTTGATTATGTAGATTGTGAAATGATCCATATATGTTATGTTATAAAAAAAAAAGTAGCGCCACCAAGCGAGATATAAGGGGCGTTCTGAGTTGATATCGAGCAGTTCACCTTTCCACTATCACATATCAAGCCTCCATCTTGCTGTTTCCAAGTAAGTAACTTTATGCATACCTAAATTTCTTTTATAATGAAGAATGTCTTCTATCTAGATAGAAATAATACCTCATCATGTTTTAGTAGAATGGAACCATACTTGTGACTTAGATAGTAATGATACCTTACCATGCTTTATATGATGGAAACATGTTTCTAACCTAGAAATACAACTAGAAAGGATACCTTACCTCGTTTCAGTCGCAATGGAAGCGTGGATGGGACATGTCTTATGAAGACATAATGGATGAACCAAAATGGTTTGGTTCTAATCCAATGGAGGAGAATAAACCAAAGGGTTTGGTTTATTTTAAACGAATGAACCAAAAGTTGGTTCGGTTCGTTTTAACTTAAAATAAATCATCATGGTTTGGTTTATTTTAACTTATCTTAATGGAGCGGGTTAACGGACCTAATGGTTATGATCCAATAACCATTAAGAGAATTAGTTCTCTATAAAAGAGGGCTTAAGGGATAATTAAGCCCTAATCCAAAACCCTAGCAATAGTTGCCGCCCACCTCTCCTTGGAGACTCTCGGCGCCAACCCCCATTGCCACCCAGCCCCTTGTGCCGCCGTCCATCTCCTTGCCGACGTCCAAGCTTCAGCCGGTGATCCTCCGGCGACCCTCCGGTGATCTTCCTAGGCTTCGGTGATAAGGTGAGCACTTGGCTTCCCTTGTTTGGCCGGTGCCTACTCCTCCACCAAAGTTGTCCAGTTTTCTGGACAGCTTGTTCTCTTCTCGTCGGAGCGTCATTTGGATGACGGTTAGAGCTCCGACAGTGCCTAACTTATCGGGGATTCAATCTCCAGTAATCCTCTGAGGTGGAGGACGAAGGATTCGTCAATCGGTTGACGAATATCTCTCCGGAGAAGCGAGTTTTGAGGACTCATTTTGGATCCGAATTTGGATTCGGATCGTGATCATCTCTCGATCACGTCGTCTTCAACACGAGGCTAGTAACCCGTATGAAGACGAAGCTTGTGGCTTAGCGAAGTCATCCTAAGGATACTCGGCGTGGATAAGGATAGAGACGATTCTAGCGAGGATCGTTCCGGTTGATGTCGTTCCCGCTACACATAATACGAAAGGTATAACGTAGTTAAATTTCCTTTTATTGCAAATTTAAATTTACGGTTATATCTACACATGTTGTACTATGCATGCGTGTGATGTGTGTGTTGTAATAAATGTAGATTTATTAATTTTATTGCTTCCGCTGTGCTCATATTTACGAAACATGATCGAACACACACACGCCGCGGTGCCGGAAACCCAACAGTGGTATCAGAGCTCAAGTTGTATTTCGACATAATCGTAAAATGGTTTTGCGATAGTCATAATGTTATTTCTGGAAATTTTTTTAATTTTGGAAATTTAGAAGTTTTTATGGAAATTTTTCAATTTTGGAAAGTCTAGATGTATTTATGGAAATCTTCCACTTTTGGAAAGTTGGAAGTATTTATGGAAATTGATATTTTCCATAAATAAAATATTTGATTAGATTCTGGAAATTTGTTTCCTAATTTAATCATGATTTGATTTGGAGAACCAAATCTTAAAATATTTTATTTCCATAAGTAGTTTTGATGATTTAGGAAATTGGTTTCCTAAATTGATTTTCCTTAATCAATTATTTTCATAAATAAAATATGTGATTAGATTTGGAAATTTGTTTCCTAATTCAATCATGATTTGATTTGGAGAATCAAATCTTAAACATATTTTATTTCCATAAATAGTTATGACAAATAAAGAAATTATGTACATGACATAATTGTATGCCATGTAATTGCATTAGATGCATAACATTATGTCATGCGTGTCGTGACATGTAGATGTATGCCATGTATGTCATGCCATGTAGATAATAGTTATTTGCATGCAAAGAGGATGAGACATAAAACCCTAACTCAATATTAAAGCCTACACCTTCCATTAATATGGTTAGAACCAGAGTTCTGTTTCTTGTTTGGGTTGTTGGACTCACTCCAAGCCCGGCTTGAACCTGAACATGTTCAAATCATTGGAATAGTTTAACTCTAATATGGTAAGAGTCAGAGGTCAATCGTTAGTTTGGGTTGTTGGACTCACTCCAAGCCTGGCTAATTGGTTGAATGCGCTCTAACCATATTAAAACTATTTCGCGATTAATGGGTCGGCTCTAACTTGGAGCATCGATTTGTTGGACTCACTCCAAGGTCGATGTGAAGAGAGGTGAAGTTGGGTGCTATGCATATGATGCATACTTGTTAATGTGTTAACAACCCAATGTATGTGTAAACATTCAATTAGTTGATAGCACATTGTGATAGTTACATATACATGATATGTAATTACTTGATACCCACCATCATAGCTAAGAATGGCTTGTTGGACTCACTCCAAGGTTATTCTTATCTATATTGGATATCAGCCCATTCGGAGATTGACCTACGATCTCCCGAATTGATTTCAAGGGTTTTTGAATTCGAAAAATGAATGGGATTTATAAATGTATATTGATGCATTTTAAAAATCATCTTTCTCATATATGCTCATTTTGTATTTCTAAAATTGATCATGTTGTCTTTTAATTTGCGTTCCATTTTGGATTCGAATAAATTGACTGGGTCGAACTTCTTGGACTGGCTTAGAAACTTGAGAATTGTTCTCAAGGTGAAAAGCTTGCGTATGTCCTCGAAGCGCCTCTTCCCGCCCATCCTAGTGACGATGCAACTCCGAACCAATTGTTGGTCTATCAGAAACATGTGACTGATTCTGAACTGACAAGTTGCATCATGCTAGCCGCGATGGAACCCAAGCTACGAAAGCAGCATGAGCATATGGATGCTCATATTGTAGTCCTTCATCTTTATGAGTTATTTGATAAGCAAGTGAGATTCGAAAGGTTCGAAGTCTCCAAGCTCCTCTTCACCTCTGAGATGCAAGAAGGTTCATCTGTGGTACTGCTCAACATGCTGAAGACTGTGGAGCCTTCTGAGAAGCATGAGCAGGGGACGACGTTGTTAGTTGATTCCTCGAAGAAAGATTCTAAGAGGGAGTCAAAGGAACAACAGAAGGGGAAGAAGAAAAAGGCTAAAAAGGCAGAACCAGCTCAAAAGGGTACTTGCCATCATTATGGCAAGCAGGGCCATTTGCGAAGAAAGTGCAAGATTTATCTTGAGTCTGTGAAGAAGGATAAGGCATCGGATGCCCCATCTTCTTCAGAAATCTTCTTTATTGATTGTCATTCTATTTCCTCAGACACTTGTGTATTTGATACTGGGTGTGGCTCACATATATGTAATGACATACATGGGCTAAGGAATAGAAGAAGACTCGTCAAGGGAGAGTCAAATTTACGTGTTGGGAATGGAGCAACGGTTGCTGCACTCGCCATCGGAACGTATTTGTTGGAACTCCCTGTAGGACTTGTCTTAAAACTGGACAATTGCTTTTATGTTCCTTCGTTGATAAAGAACATCATTTCTATTTCTTGTTTAAATAGAAATGGGTACCATTTGACTTTTAGTAATAATTGTTGTTACATAACTTTGAATGGAGTTCTTTAAGGGACTGGAACTTTAAGCAATGGTGTTTATACATTGGATGTATCCAGTGATATTTTCAATATCGAAGCGAGCAACAAGCGTGCTCGAAAAGATAATCAATTAGACTCCTACATGTGGTATTGTCGTCTTGGCCATGTAAGCAAGAAACGCATGTCCGAATTACATCGATGTGGAATTCTGGAATCGTTTGAATAGGATTCATACGATACATGCGAATCATGCTTAAAAGGCAAGATGACTAAGTTACCTTTTACTGGAAAAGGTGAACGAGTGGGAGAGTTACATACTGATGTATGTGGACCTATGTCAACTCAAGCTTTAGGAGGCTATAACTACTTCATTACCTTCACCGATGATCACTCACGGTTTGGGTATGTGTTCTTGATGAAACACAAGTCTGAAGCCTTTGAAAGGTTCAAAGAATTCAGAAATGAAGTAGAGAAACAACATGACAAGAGTATTAAAATACTTCGATCGGATCGAGGTAGTGAATACTTAAGTCAAGAGTTTCTTGATTATCTAAGAGACAATGGCATATTGTCTCAATGGACTCCGCCATATACACCACAGCATAATGGTGTATCTGAGAGGCGTAACCGGACCTTGTTGGACATGGTCAGGTCAATGATGAATCATGCGACTCTTCCCAAGTCCTTTTGGGGCTATGCACTTCAGACAGCTGTTTACTTGTTAAACAGAATGCCTACCAAGGTAGTCTCAACTACTCCATATGAGATATGGAATAGTAAGAAACCTCATGTATCTTACTTGAAGAAATGGGGTTGTCCTGCTTATATGAAGCGGACAGTATCAGACAAATTGGATGTTAAGTCTGATAAATGTCTATTTATTGGATACCCTAAGGAAACAAGGGGTTACCAATTCTATCATCCTGTGGAACAAAAGGTGTTTGTTTCAAGGCATGTTGTGTTTCTAGAGAAAGAGTTTCTCTTGCAAGAAAATAGTGGGAGTGTCGTCGAGCTTGAGGAGGCTCGAGAGACTCAAATAGACATTGATGAGATACCTGGTGAAGCACAACAGTCGACAACTCATAGTGATGAGCAATCGACTGGACCTATTGTAACACCACATCTTTGTAGATCTGGTAGAACACGCAATATTCCTGAGAGATATGGATTTCTCGTAAGTGAATCGAATGATGTGTTACTCATTGATGATGAGGAGCCTACCAATTATGAAGAAGTGCTGACAAGTTCAGAAAGGGATAAGTGGCTTGGTGCCATGAAGTCGGAAATGGATTCCATGTATGAAAACCAAGTTTGGAACTTTGTTGACCCACCTGAAGGCATAAAGCCTATAGGGTGCAAGTGGGTTTTCAAGAAGAAAACCGACATGGATGGTAATGTGATTACCTATAAGGCTAGATTGGTGGCGAAAGGATATCGTCAAAAACAAGGTGTTGATTATGACGAAACCTATTCGCCTGTAGCTATGCTTAAATCCATTCGGATGCTCCTGGCCATAGCGGCTCATTATGATTATGAGATATGGCAGATGGATGTGAAAACATCTTTCCTTAATGGAAACCTGCTCGAGGACGTGTATATGATATAGCCTGAGGGTTTCACATCGGTTGATAAAACCAAGGTATGCAAATTGCGACAATCCATTTATGGATTGAAGCAAGCATCCAGGAGCTGGAATATCCGTTTTGATGAGACAATCAAAAGTTTGATTTCTCACAAAATCCAGACGAACCTTGTGTGTACAAGAAGGTTAGTGGGAGTGCAATCGTGTTCCTAGTATTATATGTCGATGACATATTACTTATAGGAAACGATGTTTGATCTTCTGATCGATTAAGGTTTGGTTATCCAAGACATTCTCCATGAAAGACCTGGGAGAAGCAACCTACATCCTCGGGATTAAGATCTATAGAGATAGATCGAAATGGTTGCTTGGTCTTTCGCAGTCTACATATATAGATCGAGTGCTAAATAGGTTTAGCATGTCGAAATCCAAGAAAGGTTTCCTACCCATCAGGCATGGGATACACCTTTCGAAGTCTATGTGTCCGCGCACAGAAGACGAGAGAATTTGCATGAGTAAGATTCCCTATGCATCCGCAATAGGATCTATCATGTATGCTATGTTATGTACGAGGCCCGATGTATCGTATGCTCTGAGTGTCACGAGCAGATACCAGTCTAATCCAGGAATGGATTATTGGGTGGCTGTTAAGACGATCCTTAAGTACTTGAGAAGAACTAAGGATGTGTTCCTAATATATGGAGAAGGGTACATGGTGATATGTGGGTATACGGATGCCAGCTCCAGACAGACAAGGATGATTCCATGTCTCAGTCTGGGTATGTATTCACCTAGAATGGAGGCGCAATAAGTTGGAAAGGTTCCAAGCTTGACACTATAGCGGATTCTGCCACTAAGACAGAATACATTGCATCTTTGGAAGCAGCAAAGGAAGCGGTTTGAATCAAGAAGTTTATCTCTGAACTTGATGTGGTCTCATCAATGATCCAAACATGTGCTTCGCCGCTATCATCTTATCAGAGAGATCATCAGTAGGAACGAAATACAAATCGAGAAAATTCCCACTGAAAGGAACTTAGCGGATCCTTTGACTAAAGCATTACCTCAAAGTAAGTTTGAGGGTCATGTTAGTGCTTATGGTATTGGATACCGTAGCGATTGGCATTAGGCCAAGTGGGAGTCTGTTAGTAATATATGAGAGATGTCCTAAGGCAATCGCCTTATGTATGAATCATTTATATGATAAATGAAGATTCACTATTTGAGTATACATGTTTCATGTATTTGATTGGATCTTAAACTCATTTACTGAATGTCCACGATACGATTCACAGCATGAGAGAATTTGTGATTAGATCACAACTAGTGAGTATCTCTACATGTGTAATTGTGATGTATCGGAATTATACCTAGTCGATGAATTGATGGATTTGGACACCATCAATTCTGTCGAGACTAGCACGAGGTATACTCCTTGGTGTATCCAAGCAGCTGATTCTCACTGGCTGGAGACATAGTGATGTCCGGAGTTAATCGTGGATGCTAGTTATGGTAACTAGTTCATTGGAGTGACCAGCCGTAAGACTTCATATGGTTCTCTGCATATATAGATATGTCAATGAAGTTCTTACTGTAGCTTAAGTGCGATGTTTCTTTGACTTGCGGTATTCAAGTCATCTTGATCATGGAGACTTATGCTTTGACATCTTAAGCAAACATCTCTAAGGAGATGTGGACCCGGGATGATTGGGTATAAGTCGAAATGATCGAAGGTGTTTGAATAGCCTATAAAGGATTCACCACTCCTTGCGAGGAGATGTATACCCATGGCCTCTCGTCGGATTGTTACTAAAGTCTTTGGCCAAAGCATTACATGTTTAGAGTAAGGCACTCTTCGATACATGTTGAGTAACTAGAATCCGTAGGACGAGGAAATGATACTTGGGCTAGGTGTGACGTAGTCAGCCTAGTGGGGACTGACACTATAGACCATGTCCTGAACCAAGTGGGTATAAGATGAGTGAAGGGAATGGGGCACGATTCATTCGAGCTGCTGAAGGGTTTCAGAAATAGTTCTGGATCAACCGTTGATCTTTTCGGTTAATTGGGGATCATGATGTACTACTAGGTGCCACTCATGATCGTTTTATAATTAATGGTTAATTATAGACGACCAACATAAACCGAGAACCTATTTGGTCACACGCACAACGAGCGTAATCCGAAGGATTTAAAACGAGCTTGAGAATGAGATTCTCATACCGAGAGAAACTAGGTTTGGTTGGACCAAACAAGAAGCGAGCATGAAATCGTTTCAGTCGCAATGGAAGCGTGGATGGGTCATGTCTTATGAAGACATAATGGATGAACCAAAATGGTTTGGTTCTAATCCAATGGAGGAGAATAAACCAAAGGGTTTGGTTTATTTTAAACGAATGAACCAAAAGTTGGTTCGGTTCGTTTTAACTTAAAATAAACCATCATGGTTTGGTTTATTTTAACTTATCTTAATGGAGCGGGTTAACGGGCCTAATGGTTATGATCCAATAACCGTTAAGAGAATTAGTTCTCTATAAAAGAGGGCTTAAGGGATAATTAAGCCCTAATCAAAAACCCTAGCAATAGTTTCCGCCCACCTCTCCTTGGAGACTCTGGCGTAACCCCATTGCCACCCGGCCCCTTGTCTGCGTCCATCTCCTTGTCGGCGTCAAGCTTGGCCGGTGATCCTCCGGCGACCCTCGTGATCTTCCTAGGCTTGGTGATAAGGTGAGCACTTGGCTTCCCTTGTTTGGCGGCGCCTGCTCCTCCACAAGCTGTCCAGTTTTACGGACAGCTTGTTCTCTTCTCGTCGGGCGTCGTTTGGGCGGCGGTTAGAGCTCGACAGCGCCTAACACGAGATTCAATCTCCGGTAATCCTCTAGTGGAGGGCGAAGGATTCGTCAATCGGTTGTGAATATCTCTCGGAAGCGAGTTTGAGACTCATTTTGGATCCGAATTTGGATTCGGATCGTGATCATCTCTCGATCACGTCGTCTTCAACACGAGGCTAGTAACCCGTACGAAGATGAAGCTCGTGGCTTAGCGAAGTCATCCTAAGGATACTCGGCGTGGATACGGATAGAGACGATTCTAGCGAGGATCGTTCCGGTTGATGCCGTTCCCGCTACACGTAATACGAAAGGTATAACGTAGTTAAATTTACGGTTATGTCTACACATGTTGTATTATGCATGCGTGTGATGTGTGTGTTGTAATAAATATAGATTTATTAATTTTATTGCTTCCGCTGTGCTCATGTTTACGAAACATGATCGAACACACACACACCGCGGTGCCGGAAACCCAACATGTATATGAGTAGAAATTATAATAATACCTTAATTATTTATGTATCACTTAGATAACATGGCTGGGAGACGTAGTAATAGAGGGAATGAATCAGCACCCCTACCAGATTTGATGCATGTGGTTACCGAGCTACAGCATCAGGTCGTAGAACTACAGCTGGTTATCAATGCTCTCATGAATCAACAAGGTAACCCTATCACCACACCAGAGACGCAGAACGTGATGCCAAACACGACCACTATGGTGCAAGCACCACTAGTCAATGCTACCACTGGGGGTCCGACCCGAAGCTTATCTGATTCAGTGGCAGAGGCTGAAACCAGAAAATTTCTCAGGTGCCTGCGAACCATGGGATGCCCAAGCCTGGTTCAAAACAGTTGAGAGCATCGTGGAGCTGCTGGATTGGCTCGAGCATGAAAAGATAAAATGTGCCTCATTCTGTCTTTCTGCAGATGCAAGGATGTGGTGGGAGACAGTCAAAGCAAAGAGACAACTATATCAAATGTGGTGGACAGACTTTGAATCTGAGTTCTTCGAGGAGTTCTTTCAGAGACGGATCACAAATAAGCACTACGATGAGTTCCTCGAGTTCCGACAAGGCGATCTATCAGTCAGTGAAGCTATGAAAAGGTTCAACTGACTGGCACGTCTCTGCCCAGAATTAGTCAGTATAGAAAGGGAGAGGATTAGACTCATGCTGAAAATGTTACGGCCAGGAATAGCCACGAATGTGGCGGCGAGTCAATCGACCCAGCACCGCCGAAGAGCTATTCGGTAGTGCCACGATCACCGAGCACTACTCGAACAACATCGATCGGTGAGAATAAGGCCTTGCGACCGAGGTCGAAATCTCGAAATACTAGGCTGGAAGAGGGAGAATGGCAAGAAGAAAGCGTGGAATGGCCCAAAGGGGGCCCAGAAACAACCAAACTATGTATCTGGTCTGCATGTGGGAAGAAGCATCCGGGAATGTCGTCGAGCACGAGGAAGTGTTACTGATTGTGGGTGGAGGCACATAGCTGGAAGGCGCCTACGAGTTCGAGCACCTCCTCGTGATATGTCGATGCAGGTGCTCCTCCAGCTTCACGGATCACAGCTACGATAGAGGTCCTCGGATAAGCCAAGGAGATGGAAGCCCCACCCATGGTGACAAATGCCGAGTGTTCTCCCTCACGAGAGAAGATGTAGCGAGTGCCTCGGCGGTTTGTCACAGTCATATTTATTTTGATCGGTATCTCTTGTATTGTTTGACAACAGGGCAACCCATTCGTTCATCTCTCGCCTTTCACAAGAAAGATAGATAGGAATCCCCAAGTTTTGGACTATAAATTCTTAACAACGTTACCTTCGGGAGAAGTGATGTCATCCACCCATATTCTCGCGCTACGCACCAATTAGACTTCGCGCAGGAGCTCTATTGTGACACGATAGTTACGGATATGCGGGACTATGATGTTATATTGAGCATGGATTTTACGCACAAGTCTGGCGCTTGATTGAGTGTCGTAGCGGAAGGTGATCTTGGGCCGAGCGAGAGGTTTCATTTGAGTTTATCGGGAGCCAAAGAAAGGAACAAGGAAATTCTTATCGGCTTGAAAGCCCGAAAATGTTAGAAAATGGATGCACGGATTTCTAGCACACGTGGTTGATACTCGTATCGAGCAAAGAACCGAAGCTAGAAGATGTCGAGTGGTATGATCGACCATCGGAGGTATTCCTGATGACCTACGGATTACCACACGATAGAAATTGAGTTCGAGATCGAATTGATTCCGGAACTAACCCGATCTCCAAGGCACCTTCTGTATGGCGCCGACTGAGTTGAAAGAACTTCAGAAACAGCTACAAGAGTTACTTGACCAGGGATTTATCCTCTCTAGTCACTCACCATGGGGAGCTCCAGTGCTGTTCATAAAGAAAAAAGATGGGTCTATGCGAATGTGTATAGACTACCGGGCACTGAACAACGTGACCATCAAGAATAGGTAAGAACGTAATAGTAAAGTGAATTACTAGAGTTTGACATCTAAATCATACAGGAACAATGTCAGGTACCCCCTTCCCGGGATCGGACGACACTGCTCGACCAAGCAAGGGAGAACTCGTCTTTTCAAAGATCGATCTCAGGTCTAGCTATCATCAAGTAAAAGTAAAGCCAGGCGATATTCCGAAGACGGCCTTCCAGACGAGATACGGACATTATGAGTTCGTAGTTATGCCCTTCGGAGTAACCAATGCTCCTGCGATGTTCATGGACCTGATGAATCGAGTATTCTCGGCCTTCCTCGACAAATTTGTAATCGTTTTCATCGACGATATTCTTATCTACTCAAGAGACCGAGAAGAGCATGTTGAACATCTGAAGACAATACTACAGATTCTTCAGAAAGAGCAACTATATGCGAAGTTCTCCAAATGTGAGTTCTGGCTCGATCAAGTGTCATTCTTGGGTCATGTCATCTCTAAAGAAGGAATCATGGTAGACCCAATAAAGATTGAAGTGAGGCTGGAATAGGCCAAGGAATGCGAGTGAAATCGAAGTTTTCTCGGGCTAGCGAGGCTATTCTGAAAGTTTGTAGAGGACTTCTCTAGAATTGCAGCCCTATGATAGCCCTCACGGACAAGCAATACAAATGGGTGAGGGGTGTGAGAGGAGTTTCAGGCCCGAAGAGGAGGGACCAAGCGCTCCCATTCGACTTTCTGAAGATAATGAAAGCTTCGATATGTATAGTGACGCTTCTAAATTGGGGCTCGGAGCTGTACTTATGCAAAATGGCAAGGTTATCGCTTACGCCTCTAGACAGCTCAAGGAGCACGAAAGAAATTATCCTACCCATGACTTAGAACTAGCAGCCGTGGTATTCGCTCTGAAAATATGGAGACACTACTTATACGTAGCTCGGTGCAAGATTTATACAGACCACCAGAGTCTGAGATATTTCTTCACTCAGAAAGACCTAAATATGAGACAACGCAGATGGCTCAAGCTAGTCAAAGATTATGATTGTGAGATATTCTATCATCCAGGAAAGGCTAACAAAGTGGCAGATGCACTTAGCAGGAAAGTCTTGTGCCGCTTTGATGTCCTTATCAATGCTATCTCAGCCCCTGAAAAGGGAAATAATGAATTACGGAATAGAGATTATTTCTGGACAACTTTCCACCATGACGATAGCGCCGATATTGTTCGACGATATATTGGGAAAGCAAGATGGTGATTCAGACATCCAGAAGATCAAACAGGAAGTCCTGGAAGGAAGGGATAATGGATTCCGCATTTTCGACAGCGGATTATTATACCTCCGGGACCGACTATGTATTCCGGATGATCCGGAAATATGGAAGAAGATACTCGAGGAATCCCATGGAACACCTTATACCATGCATCCTGGATCTACAAAAATGTATCAGGACTTAAGAGATAAATTTTGGTGGTCCGGCATGAAAAGGGATGTGGCTCGATCGTCGGCCTGTCGACTGCCCGGAGGGTTAAGGCGAGAACACGAGAAACTGAAGGATTACTGCGTAGATCTGATTCGAGTGGAAATTGGAAGAAATTTCTATGGATTTCATCTCGGGATTACCCAGAACAACAAATGGTTATGATGCTATATGGGTAATCATAGACCAGTTGACAAAGCCTGCCCATTTCCTAGCAATTAAGATGACCTATCCAGTTGAGCAGCTAGCTCAATATGCCAAGGAAATTATCAGATTACATGGAGTGCCTAAGGCTATTATTTTTGATCGTGATGGTCGTTTTACCTCCCATTTCTGGGAATGTGTTCAGAAGGCTCTTGGCACTAAGTTGAGATTCAAGATCGCTGCTTTCATCCTCGTAATCGATGGTCAGACAGAAAGAGTGAACCAGGTGCTGGAAGATATGTTGCGGGCTTGTGCTCTAGACTTTAAGGGGAGTTGGTGTCGATATTTGTGCTTGGCAGAATTTTCTTACAACAACAGTTACCAGGCTACTATTGGAATGGCACCATATGAAGCTCTATACAGGAGAAGATGTAGGTCTCCTATCTGTTGGTACGAGGGTGGTGAAAGGAGGGAAATGGGTCTTCAGGCCGATATTATTGACGATACCACCCGAGCTATACAGACTATCCATCAGAGGATAGAGACTGCTCAGAGCCGGCAAAAGAGTTATGCGGATAAGAGATGCCGACCATTGGAATTCGAAGTTGGGGATTTTGTGTTCCTCAAGGTCGCCCCTATGAAAGGAGTAATGAGATTTGGAAGAAAGGGAAAGCTGAGTCCGCATTATGTAGGACCGTATCAGATCCTGAAAAGAATCGACAAGGTGGCCTATGAGCTGGAGCTACCTCAGGAGATGTAGGCTATCCACAATGTCTTCCATGTATCAATATTCAAGAGATGCGTTCCCAATGCAGACAAGGTGATCGAACCAATGGCAGTACAAATTCAAGGGGACCTAAGTTATGAAAGTCGACCTGTTCAGATAACAGATCGAGAGGTCAAGAAGCTAAGGAGCAAAGAGGTACCCTTAGTGAAGGTCATATGGCGAAGTCAAGGGTTCAAAGAGTTCACGTGGGAACGAGAAGACGAGATGTGACAAAAGTATCCGGAACTGTTTTAAGTTCGGGACGAACTTTTCATAAGGTACGGGGGATTGTAACACCCCAAAATTTTTCTCCAAAATTTTTGTATAGAATTTAATTTCATGTCTAGTAGATTATATATGGAATCCTGGAAAATGATGATAAAAGAATAAAAGTAGAGAGGTGAGGTTTGAACCTTAAAACTCTTGGTGAGAGTTAACTCTTACCATGCATGTGATGACCAAGTGCTCAGCAGTAGCTTACTGTTGGAGAAAGAGGAGAAA
The DNA here is from genome assembly GCA_025175895.1 of Wurfbainia villosa. Classification (NCBI taxonomy): domain Eukaryota; kingdom Viridiplantae; phylum Streptophyta; class Magnoliopsida; order Zingiberales; family Zingiberaceae; genus Wurfbainia; species Wurfbainia villosa. The sequence continues at coordinate 73,900,690 of CM045994.1, read as the reverse complement.
TTTTAGATGAGTGTGAGGAGGGTAAATGAAGAGGCATGAAAAGAGAAGAGGCACTTCTCTTCCTCCCTTTATAAATAAGAGTGAAGGTTTCATTTGACAACTTCTTCTTCCTTCTTCCTCCTTCCACCGAAACCCTAGGGTTCCTTCTTTGAGTTTCGGCCAAAGCAAACTAGGGTTCCACCCTAGTGAGTTAAGCAAAGAGAAGGGTTCATCTAAGGGGCTAATCTTCATCTAAGGGTCAAGAGCACCAAGAAGGGTTCTAGGGCAAGATTATTTTTTTAGTCTCCTCTCCAATCAAGGTCTCTCTTATTAAGGGGTAACCAATTATAAGTGGTAAGATTCCCTCACTGTATATTTGCTCTTGTAGGACATGATATATGAAAGAAATGTGATGCTTTATACCATACAAGTTTCGGCCAACTAGGGTTTTAGGGCTAGGGTTGCATGAAAACACTCCTTATGAAATTATGATATGTTGTATGTCTTCATGTATAAATTTTATGTGACAAAAATAAATTTTTGTGCCCCTAATGTTTCGGCCAACTAGGGTTTTAGGGCTAGGGTTGCATGAAAATACTCCTTATGAAATTATGATATGTTGTATGTCTTCATGTATAAATTTTATGTGACAAAAATAAATTTTATTGTGCCCTAATGTTTCGGCCAACTAGGGTGTTAGGGCTAGGGTGGGGTCTAAGTACCCAACTTCATGTGCAAATACTCCCCCTAAGTTTATGATATGTTATGTTACACTTATGTAAGCTTCATGTGCAAAAAAAAAAAAATGTATGAACCCCTCCCTAGTGATTTCGGCCACTTAGGATACCTAAGCTAGGGTTAAGATTATGTGCTTAAATTGGTGTACAAGAATTCCCTTAGAATTCATGATATGTTGCATGATTGTATGTATGCCTATGTGATGAACATGGTTATGATTTAATATGCCATGAAATATGCCTATGTGATGAATATGTTTATGATTTAATATGCCATGAAACATGCCTATGTGATAAACATGTTTATGATTTAATATGTCATGAAATATGCCTATGTGATGAGCATGTTTATGTTTGATATGTCATGAAATATGCTTATGTGATGAACATGTTTATGCTTTAAGACCCCTTTAGGGTATTCTTATGTTATGAATGCATATATGCTATGAAATGTCTAAGAAGATGCTTCCCCTTTTTATGTTGGGATTAAGAGCTCTCTTTATGATAAGATAAGACAGAGATGCTTCCCTTTTTATGTTGGGGATTAAGAGCATTCTTTATGATATAATAAGAAAGAAAAGAAAGAAAATTAAGTATTTTACTTTGTAAGAGGTTAAGTACCCGACCCGTTAGGTGGTCGTTAATCAAATCCAAGGTACATAAGAAGACGTAAGAGGTCTTGCCCTAGTAAGACGTAAGAGGTCTTGCTCTAGTAGGTCTGGTGGCTAGCTACCCCAGCCTATTAGGGAATGCGCTTTATGTGGTACTTAGCCTGGGGCCCCCCCTTCATGTTATGATTATGTTGAAGTATCTATATGTACATGTTTTGAAAAGAAAGGACTTGTATGAAATTGTGAATGATTATGTTTAAGTTTAAGAATGCTTATAATTGTCCTTTATGCATGTTTAGGATTGATGATGTCATGAATGCTTATGTTTAATTTATGTCATGCTTAGGTTTAATTATGTTTGGCATGCTTATGTAAATTTTATGTCATGCTTATGTTTCATTACGTTAGTATGCTGAGGTTTAGTGTTGTTATGCAATACTTATGTTATTTATGCTAGTATGCTCATGTTTTCTAATTATTTGATGTAATTTGTGGCTTTTGTGAGTAGGCAAGAATCTTACTAAGCTATATGCTTATAGTTTATGTTGTCCATATACTGCAGATAAAGGAAATATGAACTAGAGGAAGTAGCAGGAGGTACAAAGTGTGTGTGATAGTGGCATGGTGGAAAAAGACCCTATTACTCTCTGCTTTTATTTATATGCTCAATGAACAACTTAAGACATTTTCTTCCGCTTTTATGATTTGTGATTTATTAGTACCATGTTGGATGTTGCTTAGTTTATGTTACTGTTTACCTTACTTATGAAAGTTTGATATGTTAGAACTCATGAATGGATCGTGTTAATAATAGTTACATTCTCTAATTTTTATGTTATGCATGTTATAAAAGAAGTTATGATATGTTAACATGCTAATTATGATTATGATATGTGATGCACGTTATAAAGAAGATATGATATGTTAACATGCTAATTAGGTCTATGATATGTGATGCATGTTATAAAAGAAGATTTATGTCATGATAACATGTTTGATTATGTAGATTGTGAAATGATCCATATATGTTATGTTATAAAAAAAAAAGTAGCGCCGCCCTGAGAGCAGATAAGGGCGGGCGTTACAACACGACTCACTGTAGTTGCTAAAAGGTTCAGAAGCGGTTCTGAGATCAACCATTAATTTTTTGATTGATTGGGAATCACGATATACTATTAAGTGTCATTCATGATCATTCCATAATTAATAGTTAATTATGGACGACCAATATAAACCAAGAACCTGTAATGTCACACGCACTAAAATTTTTCCAAAAGACTTAAAACGAGTTTGAGAATTAGATTCTCATATCAAGAGAGATTGGATCTGGTTGGACCAGACAAAGGGAAAATATGGAAGGAATTTTATTGGAAGAAAATGCGGATGGTCAAGTCTTATGATGACGGGTTGAACCCTCTTTGGTTTAATTCTAAACCAAATTAGTTTGGTTTGAATTAAAAGAGATTTGATTATTGAATTAAGTGATTTGGTTTTGAACCAAACTTAAGGCTATTGGTATGGGTTGCAAGTTAATGGATGCGAGTTTTGTATTTTCTCATCTAACCCAATAGGCGAGATATATATATTGGATGAGAAACCTAGGGCGGAAAGAGCTCTCTTCTCTTCCTCTCCTCTCCTCTCTTGCTACCCACACCAAAAGTTGTAGCCTAACTTGTTGTCGCCGCATCTTTTAGCATCGATAGCCACCTCTGGCCCTTCCGACTCTAGCACTTCCTCCTCTGACGAGTCACCTTCAGACAACACCCAGTGCTGCCAATCAAGGAGATCGATCAACAAAGGAAAAGGAGTGACAACTCCTTTTTCCTGGCTAGACAACAATCCTTTTGTGTGGTTGTTCTCTCCATTTGGTGTCGCTTGGTTGCGTACATTGTCGAGCACCAAACTCTATCTTAGAACACAAGGCTAGTACCTTTTGCGAGGATAAAACTCGAGCTTTGGAAGTCATCTTGATAAAAGTTCAGTATGGATACGAGTAGAGGCAAACTCCGTTGAATTTGCAGGTTGATATCATTCCCGTTTCACGTCATCCGATAGGTATACCTAGAATATATGTTATTCTTCATTTATTTCTTTCATAAATTTTTATTTTGCGATTATTTTCACATGTGTTTTATCTGCATGTGTGGATGTGTGTGTTGTATCAAAATAGGAATTTATTATGTATTATTTCCACTGCATGCATTTGTGAAATGCATCCGAGCACGCATTCGCGTCGGGCTCCCCAACAATGATAAGTATCAAATCTTCCATGAAGCACTTGGTCTTTAACTCTTATGCTAAGTGTCAATTCCTCTCACATGCATTTAGTCCTTGCCAACTCTCTGTTGAACTTCTGATTGTCAATTATTTGGTTAATCATGATCCTCTTGTCCACTTATACTTGTTAACTCCTTGTTAGACTTTTGATTGTCAAGTGTTCGATCAACCATGATTCACTTGGACTTCTCGCTCAACCATCGAGATTGATTGCAACAACAATCTCTCTTTCAAACCTATTTTGGTCACCACTGACCAATAATCCCTCCCTTAAGAATATTGCTTAGTCATTAAGACATATTACTCAAATATTGAAATTCAACTCTAGCTTAATCATCCTTAACTAGAATTCGATATTACCAACAATAAATTTGGCTTGAAAATATCTTTGGCCAATCCCATACATCATTTGAAATGATAAATCTTACACATTAAACCTATCTAAGAGTTTATAATACACAAGAAAAGAAGTTAAACCTAAGGCTATTAGTGGGTATTTCATTTGATATATCAAAAAGTCTATGGAATATAAATTCTTTTTATCTTTCTAATATCACAAAGTTTGTGGAATCAAGAAATGTGATGTTTCTTGAGAACATCTTAATTAGTGGGAGTGATAAATGTTGGAACTTTATTTTTGAGAGAGATAATTTGAATATTCCATCTCTAATATCAAATGATATATTAATTATGGCATATAATATGCATATGGTCCAAACACATGTTAAACCATCAATTACTAAAATTCCACAAGTTTATCTAGATCCAATAGATCAACAAATACTATAGCCTATTAAAAATTCAATAGAACAATGAAATAATGTTTTATAAGAAAATGTTGATTCAACATTGAGAAGATCTACTAGAATAAAGAGATTAGTGATATAAGAGTCTGATTACAATAATGGAGTTGAAAATGATCCTGAAATATTTTCACAGGGCATGAGTTCTATGGAGTATGACTTATGGTATGATGCCATGAAAAAGGAGATGATTCCATAAAATTTAACGAAGTCTAAGATTAAGTTGCTTAATGACATAAAAGTCATTTGATGTAAGTGGGTCTATAAGACAAAGAAAGACTAATTAGACAACATTGAGAGGTACAAAGGCAAACTTATTGCTAAAGGATGCACTCAAAAGAGTGAATTGATTATACAAATATTTTTTTCTCATATACCAAAGAAAGATTCTCTTCACGTGATGTTAGTATTAGTCACTTATCTTGATATGAAATTACATCAAATGAATATGAAAATGGCTTTTTTTTTAAATGATTATTTAGAGGATATTATTTTTATGAAACAACTAGAAGGTTTTCCTCTAAAAATGGTGAGCATTTGATCTGTAAGCTAAATAAATCCATATACAGATTGAAACAAACATCTCGTCAATAGTATTTAAAATTTTATGATGTTATCTCTTCATTTGGGTTTGAATGTTTGATAAAGAAGAATATGGATGAGACATCTTATGTCATGACATAAAGATCCATAGGGATATTTCCAAATACATTTTAGGTTTGTTATGAGAGACCTATATATCAATAAGATTTTAAAGAAATTTTGAATAAATAATTGTTCACCAAGTATTACTCCTAATATGAAGAGTGACAAATTCAATTTGGATCAATGCCGAAAGAATAAACTCGAAAGGGAATAAATGAGAAACATTCTATATGCTTCAAATGCTCAAAGAATAATTAACTCAAAAGGGAATAAATGAGAAACATGTCATATGCTTCGGTGTACAAGATCTAACATTGCATTTGTTATGAAAATGCGAAGAAGATATCATACTAATTCAAGTATTGACTATCGGAAGGAAGCAAAGAAAGTGATGAAATATTTTCAATGGACTAAAAGTTATATGGTTACATATAAATGAACTAATAATTTGAAAGTCATTGGATATTCAAATTCAAATTTTGATGGATGCATTGATTTATGTAAATCAACATGTAGTTGTGTGATTATATTTGCGGGTGGAGCTTTATCTTGGAAGAGTGGAAAATAAATAGCAATTGCTACTTTTACTATAGAGGTTGAGTTTTTTTTTTTACACCACTTTGTATGATGTATTGTTGAAGAGTTTCATTTATGGACTTTGAATTGTGAATTTTATTTCTATGTCATTGAGAATGTTATGTGATAATTCAATTGCTATGTTTATGAAAAAAAAATAATAAGAATGGTAGTGAAATAACATATAGATATTAAATATTTAGCTATAAGAGAACATAGTAAAGAAGGAAAAGTAGTTATTGAATACATAATATTAAATTGATGATAACTTATCCTTTAGTTAATGTGATGTACATCTAAAGGGCTTTAAGGATCATGTGATTCAAATAGGACTTGAGTCCATAATGTAATTTTAATATACGTACAATTATTGTATTATCAAAATTGTATTCAATTTTGATATTTTCTCATATTTAGAGATACATAGAATAATTTGAGAAAAATATCATAAGTTGATCTTAGAATAAATATGAGGTCTATTGATTTAGTTGGTTACTATATTTAAAGTGTTATTAAGAAATAAGATATATTGTAATACATGAAAGATACTACTCTTTTTTATCATATTATTATTTCTTAAATAAAGTTTAATTGAAATTATTGACCAAGTGATAGAATAAAGAGTTTGATAATTAATTCTAAAAAAATCCATTATATGGTCAATAATTTGATGGTCTTTAAATTTCAGAATTAATCGTTTTAAAATGTGACATTTTTTTGAAAAGTCACTTATAACTTCCAATCATATGTTATACAGTTCATAGAAATGCGTATATAAAGAGTATGATATTAGGCCCTATGCCTAACATCACTACGGAAAAAATACAACGGTTGTTTTTTTTAATTATATTTGATTTGTTTTGAGATAAAAAAAATTACAATATTGTAGTTTTAATTTCTTTAAAAAAAAAAAAGCAAAATACATCAATACGGAAAGATATAATTTATAAATTATTTCAACAATTTTAGCTTGCAAAGGCTCTCTGCAATTTGAACAATCTCTTGATGTATGAGAGGTGCAATACATCTCCCTGAACACATTTGGTAAAATTATAAGAGTACATTTGGTATATTTTGGTACATTGTAATCTATCTTATAATATAATTCATATTATATTATAAGATTAATTATTTTATTTATTATCATTTTAAAATTATAATTTAATGTAATTTGAATTATAAAAGACACTAAAATTTTGTAATATAGATTACGAAATAAAATCTATGTAATCCGATTACATTCCAAACCATAATCTGAAAAGTATCGGACACTCAATAATCGAAGTCGATCGTCATCGTCCATTGCCACCATCTATCATCGACTGATCGATCGCCATCGCCGACCAATCGCCATCGCCTCTGATCAGCCCCCGTCATTGCCAACCGGTCGATTGCGCTCCGTCGTCTAACCGACGGTTGGCCGATCGATCGATTGATCGACCATTGTCGTCGGTCGTCACCATGGTCACCTCACCATGGTCATTGAGGTTGCTCGCTGCCGCCGTCGTCCGATCTCTAACGTCTTATAATGCATATCAAATAAAAAAATAAAATTATCTTTGTAATACAAGATTATATGTAATTTTTATTTAAATATAGTAATATAATTAAAATTATATTATTTTATATTACGAATTTGATTACATTATAAATGCAGTTACATATCAAACTGTTTTATTAAGCATTGTTTTTTTTTTGGTACGAAACTCATGAAGTATATATCTTGAGTTGAAAAAATGCGAAACATACATATAAAAGCAGGATGGACGTACACCTCCCTGAATATCATGTTTTATAGAAGTTTGTTTTAAATTGCTTGATATTTTATTTGACTTTAAAGAACTATAATTAAAATATTTTAAATTCAATGTAAAAAATTATGAATAAAATAGAAGTACTGTACTAAATATAAACATTTAATTATAAAAATCACGAAGTAAATAAAGGTGACTTGAGTTAATAAAATCACATGGTTAACCTAAATAAAAATATCTACGGAACTAAAATAAAATAAAGGCATACTGTGAAAATGATACTACTAGAATAAAATATGAATATTTATTTAAACTAACACAAAGACACAATAAAGTTTTTAAATTAATAAAAACTCATAGAAAAAAAATATTCATTCAATTAAACAACTTTAAAATTCAAGCAACACAAATGGCCTGCACGCCTATATATATACACACCCTTAAACATAGACGGGCGTAAAGCTCGTGCTATGTTTTACACCCATCTCCTTGCACAGCCACAGCGATCGATGATTTTATAGGATTGTGTCGAAAATCTTGTTGAAATCTTAAGCAATCTAGAACTCGACAATGGTTACGTTATAATCGTGTCCTTCGCCTGTTGGCATTGCAGAGCCCGAAGTTATAATTAATTCGAACTAAATTTCTTGTTTTAATAAAATGATTTGGATTGACGATATAATTTTCATTTGAAAATGAAAATTTAATCAAATAAATTGTTACAAAAATTTTTATCCAAACTAAAATTCAAATAAGATTATATGTGGCTCCGCCCGTGGTTGGCACCGCGTTTTAATCGTCGGATCGAGAATGCGCATGTGCCCGAGCCACTAGCGGTTGGTGGGGGCATCTGCTCAAGTACTCCCTGAACCCAACGTCCTCTGTAGCGGGTTAAGACAACAGAAATCGGTGCACATGCACTCCCCAAATAGGCAAGGAAACAGATATTGCTTGAACTCAACCAACACGAGGATGAGGATGACATATTAACATAGCCATAACATGCATCTTCATGCCCCACTACGTCCTTTTTCAAACCACTAGTAAACGAAATAATCATGCTTGTGTTTTTTTTTCTCTGTAAAATAAAATTATCATCGCGCTGTTGCACTCTAACATCAGTTTAGTGAAAAAGCCAGTATCATATATATTTGCCTAATAATTCTCCTCCATTAGTTTATGGTTATGGTTGGCATACCATGACACACTAAGCGCGAGCTAAAAACGTTTCGATGAGCCGCGAAGCCGGCCATGAGATATTTCACATGGCTTGCTGATGCTGTGTTGTGGTCCTTAATTTTTTTTTTCCCACTCACCAACTTCTGCTTTGCCCGCATCCCCAGAAGATGACTTAATTTGCTGCCACATGACATGGAGCACCATGAGACGATTTAGGCAAATACATAAACTCATCACATGCTACCTACCTCTCATCAGATGTGACACTCCTGGTCCGAATTTTAAAAATTGATTCTGAGACCCGAGCCACATTCGAAAATTGAGTTATATTTTACTGTAAAATTTATAAAAAAAATTTAGGTCCAGGGCTGGCTCTGCACTCGAGGATAAAGTACTGTGCGAAGAGGATGATACGTAAACAATTAATTAATCTATTCAGGCATACTGTTTGTGAATTTTGACCGGTGAACGAACCGATTGATGCAGCATCAGTATTGCACAAGTTACGGTTAGGCTTGAAAGGCCTCTATCATTCCCAAAGGGATGATGCGCACCATAGAATTTAGGTGTGTATAGATCTGAAGAATTCATACTGATAACAGAAGGTAATTAAGTAGACAGAATGTTTATCCAAGAAGGAAGCTTCAACCAATTGCGAAGAAGTGGAATATATATTTAGGCATCTTACAGATACGAATCCAAATCTTGCACAGATAGAAAGAAGGAACAATGGCTTTGATCGTATTCAGAGACAGTAGATGGATAGGCGATCAAGCAATCTTAGCAACGATGGAAGTAGATCTCACCAGAGGAAACCAATTGGTATATGTAATTTTCGATATTATGCTTGTTGAAAATCTTTCCGAAATAATCGGGGAGACAACAATCTGATATGATTTCGTTGAGGTTAGTGTTCGACACTATCTCCGTAAAATGATATTTGATGCGGAACGGGTGAAAATCTGTTCACTCCTTTCCAATGCAGTGAAGCACGGAGGGAGATCTCAGAGGGTTCTCACGGGCCGCAATCAGTAAAGAAGAAGAAGATGAAGTAGATGAAACGCAAGAAACCGACGCCAGCAATCGAGACTCAGACACAAGATGTAACGTGGTTCGGAATAAGGATTCCTACTCCACGGAGGTGAGCTTTTCTCACCGGATGCAGTGCCTAAGCACTTTCACTATGAAGGTTCTCCTTTACGGAAAGTAAGTTTCCGAAGATGGAGAAGAAAAACCTCTTACAGTAATATCACAAGACGAGAAAAATACAAGAGATGTAACAACGACAGATCTCCGTCCTTCTTCTCCGGCGAGACGGTTGTCGCTCCCCTTCTCCTACTGCGTCTCCTTCTCTCTTGCTGGGTTGGAATAATTGCGGATCCTCTTTTCCTCCTTGCTTCCTCCCTTTTATCTTCCCCCTTGCTTCCTCCCTTTTATCTTCCCCCTTCCGTCATTGTAACGTCGTGGATTATCTCCATCGTACACGTGGCCACCACCTCCACCTGGGGAATAATTCTGTTACAGATATAAGGAGTGAAGACTCCTTGGAATATTGCGTGGGGCCTCCCCAGCCGTTGTCTAATACCTTTTCCTTTACTTTTCGGGAAAATAGGTTAGACTATCTCCCTCAACCCTCCGCTTTGAGTGAAGCTAGCTTAGGTCTATAGCTCATGGGTGCCCTAACCCTAGGGTTCCTTATCAATCCGAACCAATTTCTCTTTTCCCCGTGCCAGACTTCCTTCGTATAACCGTATCGATCAAGTTAAGTCGACCCTCTATCCATCCCATCGGCTTCTGAAATTATCTAGCTGAACCAATTCTTGCTCCACTCTTTAGCGAAGTGTCTTCCGTCTCTTCTTTGTTGTATCAATTACTTCTGCTGACTCTCCCGTGCCAATTGCTTTCGATATTCTCCCGTATCAATGACCTCTGATATTCGCGCCCGAACCAATTCTTCCTTTTCTCCCTTCGTCGAGTCAAATATTTTGGATCGGATCATGGGTCCCCGCTAACCCTTCTATCGGGAATTATATAGAAAAGGTACCAGCAGTATCATTAGTCAACCCCGAAAAATAGTCAAGCGAAGTTATAAGCTTGACTTTCCAAATGTACATAAAGTTTCTGACCTACTCTTCATTTCTCAACTTAAATCCATCCGTTCCCTTATACCTCCCTTAGGTATACCCAAGGAGGCCCGATGGGCTTATGGGCTCTGCTCCTCCTTCTCCTTTCATGCAGTTGAATCGTCACGGAAAACCCTATATAAACTCCTGCCTTCTCCTTTTAGGTATCATTTAGCGTGCTTAACAATCCAGCCTGTTCTTCTCCTTCCGTGATTTTCACCGGCGACGTTTCGGCGACCCAGTCCTTCCTTTCCCCACATGATTCTTCCTTAACCTCTGAGTAAGTGCTCTGCTTTGTTCACACCCATGGCTCCTAGGACCATCTCTTCACCCGCCTGGTATGAACATACCATAACCCAGTTAGATTGTAACAATTATTTCTTTAATATTAAGAACAACTATATAGACCCCTCTATAAAATGTTGTTTCACGACTAAACTGCATCGGCCCCATAATCCTCCTCCCGGTTTGACATACTTTTTCTCTGAACAATTTCTTAACGGCCTATCTCTGCCAGTACCATTGGTCTATTTGGACCTTCTAAACTTCTATGGACTACCCCTGAACCAATTCACCCCCAACTCCTTTCGAATTTTATCAGGAGCTCACATAGTGTTCCAACACTTGAACCTCTCTTTAACCCCCGAAATATTCCATTGCTTCTTCCAATTAAAGTCTTCCAAGGAAGGTCTCTTCTATTTATCTAGCCGTTCAGACTGCCAATTTTTGGTGAACCTGCCCACTTCCCACAAGGGTTGGGAAGAATTGTATTTTTTTGTACAGCTTCCCGAGTCTCCACCCTATTCTGATATATGGAAGGTAGCCCTTCCCGAATTGCCTCCCTTCCGGGAAATGAGGACCAAATGTCCCTTCCCGGAAGTATATAGAGTATTAGGAGAGTTACATTACTGCTCAAACCATCTAATAGAAACTCCTCTTTTAAGCCATTTTGGATTGTCTCCTCTATCTTTGACGACTTCGGTTGCTGTAGGTAGGATGATACTTACCCTGCAATATGACTTCCTTTCTATGTTATTCATCTTTCTTATCAGCATACCTTGCAGATAATCTAATGCAGAAGACTTTAGTGGAAGGGGAGGCGATCGAGGCTGCCAAGAAGAAGAAAACCTCAACTAAAAGAGGCAAATCAGTAGCCGCTCCATCATTCCCCCGGAAAAAGCTGCGGCTCATCAAGAAAGGAGCCCCTAGTTCATCGGCTCATCTCCCCTCGCCCTCAGACCAACTGGGGTCTCAACCCCTAACCATTTATAAGCCAAGAAGAGGAGGCACTACCTCATCTGCCCTTTCTCCCTGTCCTCGAGGAGGGGATTCTCCCTCCCAGTTTCTTCATTCCTCCCCATCTGCACAAAATTCACCCCCACCTTCTCATGCGGAGTCCCTCCAAGCTCATATATCTTCCGACTCAAGAGTTGCTCCTACCCCCCTTTGTCGTCTCAGGCCCCCATCTTCCTCGGAAGGGGAGGATCTTTCCCTTCCCGTTCCTCCGAAGGCCACGCTGGGATCCCTGCTGAAGATTCGGCACTCCTCGGAGGTAAAATTCTTCAATCAGTCGGGCATACAAGGCCCGTGCGAACAAGTGAGCAAACTGTTGGCAGAGGTATCTACTCTTTCTTTTTCTCCTCTTCATTATGAGTATCTCTCTATGCCGATATATACTGATAATTTTTCCTTCCATTTAGGCCTCCACCCAACATAACAAAATGGTGGTTCAGCTGGTTCAATTCCAATCTAGTGTGGAAACTCGCCACTTTGCCGCCGTATCACAACAAAAGGAGCTCGTTCGGCGGTTAAACGAGCAAGAGGCCAAGGAGGCGGACTTCAGGGGCCAGTGTGAAGATGCCATGATGAGAAAGAGGAGCTACAACGAAAAAATGAAGAACTTGAACAGCGCCTCTTCTTACAGTCCAGCGAACTACAACAGGTAAATGTCCTGACCCGTGAACTGGGGGAGTACAAGGGATATCTTGGGGACGCCATGATCAAGGCTGCTGACTCCTCGACTACTATTATACAACCAGAGTGACAGGGAATTGGAATTGGAACGTCAAACATGGGAAACCACCAAGGAATCCTGTACAGAGAAATGTCAGAAGCTTTCCTCCATGGTGGCAGCTCTTTCTCACACCTTATCGCCGGTGGCTCAGCAACAGTCTCTACCCTCCACTAGAAGTACCTAGAAGCTCTTTCAGCCTTAGGGCAGCAAGCTATAAAGGCAGCCACCGAAAGAGATGCTTTGGCGGTAACGAAAAGTCAAGCCTGTGGTTCAATATCAAGACCAATTGAAGGAGCAAGAAGCCGACCTCAAAGGACGCTATGTCAAGAAGGGGGTAGATTTATTTATACTAGGTTTTGAGGGGTCCTCGGCTCAAAATGCCGAACAAGGATACCCGCCTCCTGGCACAGACACTAGCTAAGTGTCTGCCCGAACTTTTTGACTTGTAATTTCTACTATTCTTCTTTTTGGTAATTTTGTCAATAGCCTTTCTTTTGCTTCTGAATGATGAATTTGTCCATATGTTTAGCTATCATCATCTTGTCATGTTTCTTGACGGATCGGGAATTCTGGACCTATTTTAAACTCCTCCCTCTTTGTACCGTCATCTCTTTCCCCGTATTGTATGGCGCAATCACCTTATTGGTTCGGGCTTATTTGAGGTATCTCGAATAACATTATTCACCTCTGTCCCAATTTTGGTTCGGGAATCCGCCTGAAGTATCTTGCCTGATTTTATGTATATCCGTCCCGATTTCGGCTCGGGGATTTACTTTAAGTGACTCTTGCCTATTGGTTTTCCCTATTCCTTTTACTGCTTCAGAAACTGTATCAACCTCTTCGTCTTCTTCCCCTTCCTAAGAACCTTTGTTGTCGCTTTTCTTCCATTATAAATCATTGCCCTCCATGTCTTCGTCCTCCTATCTTACTATCATGGCTTCGGAGGGGCACCCCATCGAAATTTCTTTCAATTCAGAATCTTTCGAGTTGCAGGACTGGGTTTCTGAAGACACTGAAGATTCGAAGACCCGCTCAACTGTCACTTCATCTTTTCGTCCTCTTCCTTTTCCGCCTCACACTCCAACTCCAACCCCTCCTATAGGGAGGTCCTTTCGTGCTCCCTTCCCTTCCTTCCGCAATAGAGTGTGGAATCCTCCCTTCACATGGGAGTATACAGTGGGAGACCCCCATGCCGCTGTCGAACTTCCTCCACTTCCACCAGCGTTGGCTTTCATCCCCATCCCCCCGGCGGAAGCTCATCCTTCTCCGTTTGATGAAGGTCCATCCGCCATTCCTCCACCTCAAGGCGAGCGCTTCAAGGTCATCTTGGTGCCCTCTCCCCCCAAAGAGGCCTCTCCCGCTTCGTCTGTTAGGAGTAATCAGAGAAAATCTGTATAGATCAATTTACTGTAATCATTTCAAATATATCAATAAAAAACGAGGGGGGGGGGAACTTGATGTTTGCTTTTGTCTTTTTCTCGTAGAAGTAAGGTTTCTGTCTTCACAAGGACGGTAATCTAGTCCGAACATACCTTCTTCTATCCTCGCCCGGGGATTCGGACCCTCTTAATTGCAGTTATAGTCCCGTCGACCTTCCCCCTTACTGCCCCCACATTTCCTCTTCTTTACTGGCATTTATTGTCCCTATTTCTTCTACCAATAAATGCACTTTCCCCCTTCGTCGCTATAAAAACCTCTGCCCCTTACCTGATAGCTTCCATCCTTTCCCTTTTCTTTTATTTGTCATGGACAAAATATATGAACAGGGTAGCAGTTCCTCTCCTACTGAAGAGCAGATAAACGAACGCCGTTACATATCTAGTCTGGAGGAGCAAGTGAAGTATACGGTGAAGGAAATTTATGATGTCGCTCCTGCGTCAACAAGGTCGGGTCCCAAAAGGAATTAGGCCAAAGCAAATCTTCTGACAATCTTACCGTCGGCAATTACTGTGCCAACCTCGACCGCACAAAGGAGCTCCATCCGTTTCTCCCAACAAAAAGCTGTAATACCCTAGATGTATAAGGGTTTTCCTTTTGTTATTTCCCTCTTGTAAATGACTTGAAATATGTAATTTTTCCGCATCAATGAACTTTCCCCTGTTTATCTTCTTCTTCCCGTATCTCTTGAGCTGTGCCGTACTTTACTTCTCTTTGTACTGACATATAGTTGAGACATATTTTGGTTCTCCTTCCTTTTCACCCTACCGGGAATATAGAACCGTTAAATGAATTGACTCTGCTATTTTACAGGAATAAAACAATATCAAATTAAACAAGGACTTCAACTTCTCCCCCTTTACGGGGACAAAAAGTAATATATAACTGAGAAGATCTCAGTTCTTCCGTTCTGCCACCACACGGGGATATCTTCCGCTTCACGAGGATAAAATTTTTGAGTATAACCGAATGAATTTCGGTTCTTCCGTTCCACCACCACACGGGGATATCTTCCGCTTCACGGGGATATAAATTTATATATATATATATATATATATATATATATATATATATATAATATAACCGAGGAATTTCGGTTCTTCCGTTCCGCCACCACACGGGGATATCTTCCGCTTCGCGGGGATAGAAATTTATATATATATATAATATAACCGAGGAATTTCGGTTCTTCCGTTCCACCATCACACGGGGATATCTTCCGCTTCGCGGGGATAAAATTTTTGAGTATAACCGAATAAATTTCGGTTCTTCCGTTCCACCACCACACAGGGATATCTTCCGCTTCACCTCGCGGGGATAGAAATTTATATATATATAATATATAACCGAGGAATTTCGGTTCTTCCATTCCGCCACCACACGGGGATATCTTCCGCTTCGCGGGGATAGAAATTTATATATATATATAATATAATCGAGGAATTTCGGTTCTTCCGTTCCGCCACCACACGGGGATATCTTCCGCTTCGCGGGGATAAAATTTTTGAGTATAACCGAATGAATTTCGGTTCTTCCGTTCCGCCACCACACGGGGATATCTTCCGCTTCACCTCGCGGGGATAGAAATTTATATATATAATACATAACCGAGGAATCTCGGTTCTTCCGTTTCGCCACCGTACGGGGATATCTTTTGATTCGCCTCACGGGGATAGAAATTTATATATATATATAATATATAACTGAGGAATTTCGATTCTTCCGTTCCGCCACCACACGAGGATATCTTCCGCTTCACGGGGATAAAATTTTTGAGTATAACCGAATGAATTTCGGTTCTTCCGTTCCGCCACCACACGGGGATATCTTTCGCTTCGCCTCGCGGGGATAGAAATTTATATATATAATACATAACCAAGGAATCTCAGTTCTTCCGTTCCGCCACTGCACGGGGATATCTTCCGCTTCGCCTCGCGGGGATAGAAGTTTATATATATAATACATAACCAAGGAATCTCGGTTCTTCCGTTCCGCCACCACACGGGGATATCTTCCGCTTCGCGGGGATAAAATTTTTGAGTATAACCGAATGAATTTCGGTTCTTCCGTTCCGCCACCACACGGGGATATCTTCCGCTTCGCCTCGCAGGGATAGAAATTTATATATATAATACATAATCGAGGAATCTCGGTTCTTTCGTTCCACCACCGCACGGGGATATCTTCCGCTTCGCCTCGCGGGGATAGAAGTTTATATATATAATACATAACCGAGGAATCTCGGTTCTTCCGTTCCGCCACCGCATGAGGATATCTTCCGCTTCGCCTCGCGGGGATAAAAATTTATATATATGGCTCAGAAGACATCAATATAAAGAAAGCAACGTTTTCATATCATCCCTCTTTTGTGCTTGTCTTCCGAAGGGGAACGCCTATATCCGCCCCTTCCCATGCAAATGAAGGCTTTAGTACATAACGGGTCATTTATAAAAAATAACCCTTCTTTCCCTTTCACTTAGGGCCTCCTTCACTACAGACGAGGAGCCCAATAATGGTTACAGGCCCACTCTCCTCCCTTTTATAGGGGATCCTTTTGTCTTCGTTTCTTTTGCTATCTTCATCCCTTTGCCTTTTCATCTCCTTCTTCTCCGTCTGTTCGTTCCTCTGCTGCCATACTCCGTCGCCTCAATCCCTTTTTTCAGCCCTTTCTCTTTATTCTCAGACCCTCAAAATGCATTCTACCTTCTTCCAGGAGATAGCGGGTCGTTATCCACACGCAAGAGGAAGGCCGGCCAGCCGTCGGCTCTGTCTTCTTTTTCACTTTCCCCGGTCACCACCACACCTGCTTCATCTCGTCTGTCTTCCTCTCCTCCCCCTGCATCTCTTGTTAATTCCGCCCCAGAGGAAATCGGGACAATTAGTCCTTCCTCGATTTCTCCGGCATTTACAAACCCTAGCTCTCATATTTTTTCTCCCTCTGCCACCAATATTCAGAAGTCGCCTTCTCCTTCACTGCGACCTGAGGATGAACCTGGGGAGGATGCACTTCCATGTCGGTGATGATGAGGCGCTCACCACGCCTTCTATCTCCCCTGAATACCATTCTTCCTCCGAACCCATGGCGGTTGATATCCCCTTACTGCAAACTTCCCCCTCCACTCATCGCCTGAAGAGCCCTTCTCCTCCCACAAATATCATCCCCCTTCTCCCCATCACCAGTGAACTTCCCACCTCAGTATCATCTGTCCTATCTTCTTCCTTTTCTCCCAGGAGTCTTCGGATCCTGAACTTAGAGGAAGTGGTTCCTCGCATGGAAAGCCTACGCCATGTTCTGGATTTGGTATGTTTTCTCAATTAGCTTCCTTAGCTTTGTCTTACTAACCGATTTCTTTTTCACAACCGGCATGCAGGCCTTGACCAACCATCAAGAGTTGGATCGCTCCCTCCATCAATATCGGGCTCAAGCTCAAAAATGGGAGCGGCAACAACGGGAAGATTTGGCGAATACTCAAAATCAAGAACGGATCCTGTTGCAACAATTGCACCTGTGTCAGGAGCAATTAGCCGAAACTCGCCAACAAATTCAGAAGGATGCTGATACTATCGCAGCGTTAAAGGAACAACAGCGATCAGGTGTAGAGCCACCCGTCCCCCAGCGGGAAGTCCAATCAGCTCCTCTTGATAAGGAGTCTTCCTCGGCTCAAGAGTTAATATGTCTCCAAGGGCAGGTAGCAGAGCTCCTCAAGGGGAAGCAACAGGATTCCGACACCATCGCTCGCCTTCAGGTTCAATACCGGCAAGCACAGGATAAGATAGGAGACCTCCGCACCCGCTTGTGCAAGGAGGTACAAGAAAACTCATCCCTCATAAATTCCAAGGCGCATGCTCACGCCCGTCTACGCAGGCAAGAGACTTCCCTCCAGAGGCTAGGCACTGAACTCACCCAGACCAGATCTTATTCTGAAGCAGTGCAGGGGATTTCAGCTTTTATGCGTCAAAATATGATGGAGATGATGCACCTTGTGCAGCAGGACCAAAATTCCCGAGCCGACGATGTTTTCATACTAGCCGATGCCATTATGGAGGTGTCACGCCGCTATGTTGATGTACGCCGAGAACTTCAGCACAACAAGAAAAATGTCAAAGGCTTCATCGAGAGTGAAGCCCTGACCGTCCGAACCGCCAGGAGCGAC
The DNA here is from genome assembly GCA_025175895.1 of Wurfbainia villosa. Lineage (NCBI taxonomy): Eukaryota > Viridiplantae > Streptophyta > Magnoliopsida > Zingiberales > Zingiberaceae > Wurfbainia > Wurfbainia villosa. The sequence goes on along the minus strand of CM045994.1, from coordinate 73,882,401 downwards.
TCATCATTTTACTGCGTGCCACTTATTAGGACGGATTTAATGAAGCGGTTCGGTAGTATGCCGACCAAGGATTACCTCCCCCAACTTATCCTTCATTTTCTTTAAATTGGGAGGCTGACTTTCGACGTTATCCTCCCGATCGATTTAAGCTGTAATTCGATATCTTATTTTGAAATGGGAATTTCCTTTCCATTTTCTTTCTCTTCTTCAAGATTTATTAACAATACCGTATTACTCTTGTAAATAACTCATTAATGAAATTTGGAGAATACTTGGCATCTAATTAACGCGATCAAGTTAAGGAGTACTCCTTCAGAGTTTCATAATTTCTCTTCTTCTATTCTCTACTCCTCATACAGTGTAAAAAAGTTTTAAATGAATGACATTCCAAGGTCGTGGAAGCTCTTTGCCTTGGTCATCTTTCAGATAATATGCTGACCCTGCTACGCAGCGCGTTATTTCATAGGGTCCTTCCCAGTTTGGAGCTAGCTTTTCGGGGTCTCCAGCGGAATTAACTTTACGCAAAACCCAATCCCCTTCTTGAAATCTTCAAGGCATCACTTTCTTATTAAAGGCTCGCTGCACTCTTTGCTTGTAGAATTCCGCTAGCCTCCGTGCCATTTCCCGCTTTTCCTCCACCAAGTCCAATTCAGTGCTTCGAATAAGTTGGTTCTGATTTGGTTCGTACGCCTTTATCCAAGCGATATTTAATGTAACCGACCGAATAATGCTTCCGTCCCGTACACCAAATCGAAGGAGTTTCTCTGTTCTTTGTGGGTGTAGTTCGATAGGCTCACAGGACGCCTGGTAACTCTTCTACCCAGTTTCCCCTCTGAGCCCCCAACTTGGTCTTTAATCCTTGAATGAGGATCCTGTTAGTCACCTCCACTTGCCCGTTCGCTTGAGGGTGAGCTACCGAAGTGAAAGCCTGCTGAATGTTGAGACTTTGGCACCATTCTTGGATCTTTTTTCCTTGGAACTGTTGTCCATTGTCACTGACTATTTTCCGAGGAATACCGTATCGACAAACAATGTTTCTCCATAAGAACTGTATTACGACATTCTCAGTAATTCTGGCTAGGGGCTCTACCTCCACCCATTTGGAAAAATAATCCACAACCACCAATAAAAACTTCTTCTGTAAAGGTGCCGCTGGCATCGGACCTACTATATCCATTCCCCATTGATCGAAAGGACAGGAAGAGACCACGACTTTCATTAACTCAGCCGGCCGTTCGGAACGGTTGCTATGCTTCTGACAAACGAGGCAAGCTTGCACTATACGAGCAGCATCTTGTTGGAGAGTAGGCCAAAAATATCCTGCTAATAGGGCATTTCTTGCTAAAGCTTTCCCTCCTAAATGATTGCTGCAGCAACCTTCATGAATCTCCAGGAGTACCCATTCCGCATCCTCATTTCCCAAGCATTTCAATAAGGGTCGTCCGAAAGAAGTCTTGTACAAATCTCCATTTAAGAGGGTGAACTGTTTGGCTCGGCTTATTAAAGCGGATGCCGCTATTTTTTCTTTCGGGACCTTCCCGTGCCGTAAATAAGCTATGATGTCAGTCCTCCAATCAAGAATTAGGCTTGATTCGGGTGCGTCTTCCTCCATGCTGCATATTGCTAGGGAAGTATGGATTTTCGTATGGACCGTTTCTGAGGACTTCATTCCTTCCATAGCACTAGCCATCCGAGCCAATTCATCTGCCTTCCCGTTATTCTCCCGCAGGATTTGCTTTAAGAGGACCTGACGGAATTGAGCCTTTTCTTTCTCAAAAGCCTTCAAGTACTTATACAGCCTTTCCTCTCGAACCGCAAAAGAACCTTGAAGTTGTGATATTACCAACTGGGAATCCGAATGGATTACAATGGAAGAAGCCCCCACCGCTTTAGCAGCCTGCAATCCCGCTAGGATGACTTCATATTCCGCCTCATTATTAGATGCCCGATATCCCAGGCGAACGGCTAATCGAGTTTCTTCACCATCAGGGGAAATTAGTAGAACACCGACGCTGCTGCCCGTAGATCCCGAAGAACCGTCTACGAATATATTCCATGCCTCTGATCCTTCCTCTTTTGTTGCTGAACCATCTTCCGAGCCGCAGGGTACCTCACTTGAAAAATCGTGGCGCTTGGGCCTTGATAACTGTTCGAGGTTGGTAGTGAATATCATACTCACTTAGCTCTACCACCCATTTGGCTAATCTTCCAGAGAAATTGGGCTTAGTGACGACCTTGGCCAATTCGCTGTGTGTTAGAACGGTGATGGGATGAGCCAAAGAGTACGACCTTAACTTGCGGGCGGTTAGCACTAGGATATATGCCAACTTCTCTAGCTCCGTATAACGGAATTCCGCCCCCTTCAGGATATGGCTGGTATAATAAATAGGCTGCTGGTGAGAACCTTCTTGTCTCAATAATACCGAACTGACGGCTCCCTCCGAGACGGTCAGATACATCCATAGTGGTTCTCCAGCTATTGGTTTGGCTAACAGTGGGAGTCCAGCCAAATATTTCTTCAACTCCTGGAAAGCTTGTTCACATTGATCATCCCACTGAAATTTAGTAGCCTTGCGCAAGATCTTGAAGAAAGGCAACCCTTTGTCCGCTGATCTGGCTATGAATCGTGATAAAGAAACGATCCTGCCTACCATCTTCTGGGTTTCCCACAGATTAGCGGGTGACTTCATGTTACATAGTGCTTGCACCTTCTCAGGGTTGGCTTGCAACCCTTTTTCAGTCACGATGTAGCCCAAGAACTTGCCGCTCTTTACCCCGAACATGCATTTGTTAGGGTTTAGCTTCATATTAAATCGCCTTAATGTAGCGAAGGTTTCATTTAAATCCTTGACTAAATCCCGAGTGACCTTCGATTTGACTAATATGTCATCCACGTAGACTTCCACATTTTTACCTTTCTATTCTGTGAAGATTTTGTCCATAAGGCGCTGATAAGTGGCCCCTGCATTCTTTAATCCGAACGGCATTACCACATAAGCGTATAACCCTCCCGCAGTCACAAAGCTAACTCTCTTTTGATCTTCTTTGGCCAAAGGTATTTGATGATATCCTTGATATGCATCCATTAGGGACACCACTTCATAACCCACAGTAGAATCCACCAATTGATCAATACGAGGCAAGGGGTAGCAGTCTTTAGGGCATGTTTTATTTAAATCACGAAAATCGATACACATCCTCCATTGCCCCGAAGGTTTGGGGACCAGGACTACATTGGAAACCCATTCGGGAAACTAGATCTCCTTTACATGACCCGCTTTTAGCAGTTTGTCTACTTCTTCGGCTATGACCTTGTCCTTTTCCGGTCCAAAATGTCACCTCTTCTGTTGGACAGGTCGGGCTCCTTTAGCGATATTGAGATGATGTTCAACCACTCGAGGGTTGATCTCCATGAGATCATGCACATCTTTTGCAAAGATGTCTTCATTCTCCTTCAGGCAAGCCACCAGCTCTTCTTTGGTTTCCAGCTGTTGTGCTATCCGTGTGGCCTTTCCTGGAGCAATTTCCACCAGTTCTCCTTCCTCTATTTTGCCAGCCTTGGGAGGGGATTCCTCCAGGATATAGACATCAATGATGATGACAGCTTTGCCTTTGAGGTCATCGGTTCGGGCTTTCTTCTGATCATCCCGAACCATTTGCACGTAGCAGCTCCTAGAGGCCTTCTGTTCTCCACGGACTTCTCCCACCAATTGACCCACTGGAAACTTCAGCTTCTGGTGGTACGGGGAGGCCACGACCTGAAAAAGGGTGAGGAAAGGGCGCCCAAGAATAGCGTTATAAGTGGACGGAGCGTCCACAATAAGGAAAGAGATTATACTGGTTTTTTGGCTGGGCTTTACGCCCAGAGTTAGAGGCAATGAAATCTGCCCCGTAGGGTGTACTACATGCCCTGCGAATCCAAAGAGAGGGGTGGCCACATCTTCTAGCTGGGCATTCCCCGGCTGCATCTGTCCGAAGGCTTCCTGAAAGAGGATATTGACGGAACTTCTTGAATCGACCAACACCCGGGCCACTTCATAATTGGCCAAGGATATACGAATAACCAAGGCGTTCAGACAAGAGGACACCTCAGAAATCTTCTGGCCCGAATGAAACGGGCGGTGCAACTTGAATAGTCTGGTCGGTGACGATGGCCAAACTCTCCATGAGACAGGCATACGACTTCCGTGCTCGGTTGGAGTCCCCATCAGTAGGTCCTCCAGCTATAACATGAATAACTCCTCGTGTGGGAACGTTATCTAGACTGGATGAAGGGCCCTCACCTGATGGGCCTCCTTGGGAGATAACCTCTTGGGACGGCGTTTGAGGGAAAGTGACTTGAGGTTGTTGATTGTAGGGCCCTGGACGAGTTACATTAGGTCGGGGGCCTCGCTGTGCCGGTCATCCTGCCTGTAACCTTACTTGCGGATATACAGTATGGAGGCGATCCAATTCCTCTTGCAACTTGAAACATCGGCCACTAGTGTGGCCATATTTCGTATGATATTGGTAGAAGAATGGGGCAGGGGGGTTACGTGGGATTCCCCTGTATCCTAAAGGTCGTTGCAGCAGACCCTGTTGGTCATAGAATTCCATTTCACGTTCTTTCCAAGTCCTCACAGGAGGAAGTGCTTCAACGGTCATGATTTGTAATGGCGGGACGGGGCGAACACCTTGCAGCATAGGACGAGGCCTCAGAACCTCCTGTCGAAAAGGTCTTGTATACTCCCGCCGAGGGGGCGCTTGAGGAACAGCGGGACGAGCTCTTTCAATTGGGATTGCTGCGACAGTCTGTTCAGCTCTCCGTACCTTTAATCCTTCTTCTTCGCGGATAAACTGCTCCGTACGGCTCAGTAGATCCTCATAACTATCCGCAGGTTGTCTTAACAAGGAACTGAGGAAGGGGCCCTCTTTCAGCCCGTGCTGAATAGCGCCTCTAAAAGATTCGGATCGGGCTGAGGGGATTCCCCTAGTTGCAGAAGTGAATCGATGAAGATACCCCCTAAGGGATTCTGAAGGTCCCTGGGTGATATGCATTAACATAGAGGCGTCCTGTTTATACGCCTTGCAGTTGACAAATTCCCGACTGAACATTCTCTGGAAATCAGCGAAACAAGTGATGGATCATGGGGGCAGAGTATTGAACCACTTTTGTGCCGAGCCAGTTAGTGTGGTTCGGAAGACTCGGCACTTGAGAGCGTCAGTATAACAGTGGAGCGAGGTCGCTCCATCAAATTGAGACATGTGCTCTTCGGGGTCCGTCGAACCATCATACTTATTGATATGAGGATTCCGGAAGTAAGATGGAGGGAGCTCAGAGAGAATGTCCATTGTAAAGGAACTGGGCTCGTATATTTTCGGAGGTCTGGTTGATTGACATTCGCCCTGTTCTTCCCTGCGCGTTTGGGTGAAGGGTATAGTGTTCTGAGGCGTTCTTCCCCCAAGTCCGCCTCCAGGCAATATTTCTCCATTAACGGCTGTACGAGATGGAGGAGGCATTTCTGGGGGTGGGCCTCTGAAAGAAGGTTCACCGGAATGCGGATGCAGATATCCGGTCCTTCTCCTTTCCCTAGCGAGGGCTTCTGTAATAGCATCATCCATCAGGGCCTTCAGCTGCGATGGTAGAAGGGTGATGGGGCGCTCCTCCGCTGCAGAGGTAGCAGGTTGTTGTACTTCTTCAGGTTGCATCTCAATGTCCAGCTCAAAGTTTCCCACAAACGGCGCCAGTCACGGGCAGGTGAAAATACATTCACTCCTTTCCAATGCAGTGAAGCACGGAGGGAGATCTCAGAGGGTTCTCACGGGCCGCAATCAGTAAAGAAGAAGAAGATGAAGTAGATGAAACACAAGAAACCGACGCCAGCAATCGAGACTCAGACACAAGATGTAACGTGGTTCGAAATAAGGATTCCTACTCCACGGAGGTGAGCTTTTCTCACCGGATGCAGTGCCTAAGCACTTTCACTATGAAGGTCCTCCTTTACGGAAAGTAAGTTTCCGAAGGTGGAGGAGAATAACCTCTTACAGTAATATCACAAGACGAGAAAAATACAAGAGATGTAACAACGACAGATCTCCGTCCTTCTTTTCCGGCAAGGCGGTTATCGCTCCCCTTCTCCTCCTGCGTCTCCTTCTCTCTTGCTGGGTTGGAATAATTACGGATCCTCTTTTCCTCCTTGCTTCCTCCCTTTTATCTTCCCCCTTCCGTCATTGTAACGTCGTGGGTTATCTCCATCGTACGTGGCCACCACCTCCACCGGGAATAATTGCATGTATATAAGGAGTGAAGACTCCTTGGAATATTGCGTGGGGCCTCCCGGTAGTTGTCTAATACCTTTTCCTCTACTTTTCGGGAAAATAGGTTAGACTATCTCCCTCAACCCTCCGCTTTGAGTGAAGCTAGCTTAGGTCTATAGCCCACGGGTGCCCTAGCCCTAGGGTTCCTCATCAACCCGAACCAATTCCTCTTTTCCCCGTGCCAGACTTCCTTCGTATAACCGTATCGATCAGGTTAAGTCGACCCTCTATCCATCCCATCGGCTTCTGGAATTATCTAGCTGAACCAATTCTTGCTCCACTCTTTAGCGAAGTGCCTTCCGTCTCTTCTTTGCTGTATCAATTACTTCTGCTGACTCTCCTGTGCCAATTGCTTTCGATATTCTCCCGTATCAATGGCCTCTGATATTCGCGCCCGAACCAATTCTTCCTTTTCTCCCTTCGCCGAGCCAAATATTTTGGATCGGATCATGGGTCCCCGCTAACCCTTCTATCGGGGATTATGTAGAAAAGGTACCAGCAGTATCAATATTACTCCACTCAGGTGCTTACGAATAGCAGCAATTCGTTTCCAAGATACAACGACGATATCTCGGAATAGTAGCACTACAAATTCCGAGATCGGCGAACCTACTCGTAGGCTTTTAGGACTCTGGATGTAGAGGATGGATGGATGAGATGAGAGATTGAGGGAATGAGTTTGAGTTGAGTTCTCTATTCCATTATCTAGGGATCTATTTATACTAGGTGAAGAGATGAGGTGCCCTTTGGTGAGTTTAATCTGAGCCATTGGATGTAGAGGGTTGTAACCCTTCATCAAACCCTTTGATCTCAGCCATTAGATCTGAATGATTGTAACCTTTCAGATCATCCTTTGATCTTAGCCACCAGATCTGGATCCATCGATCCAGTCAATCCGACGCTCCAGATCAATCGTAATCACCAGTGGTCCGATCGTGATTTTTCGCGATCAACGCTCCAGATCGCGCTACTCAATCTCTTTGTTCCAACGTGTCCATCCGATTGCCCAGTCAGCAGCCAGTCACCTTTCCAGTCCCAACCGAGTGCCATGTAGGCACTGTCATGTCACCCAGAGCATAAATTTAAGCTCCTTAATGCTCCTCGCGACGACGCGTACGTGCGAAGTGCGCCAACAAAGCGCCCATTGCGCGCGTGCGCGCGTGGCGGGTGGCGGGCTTGTAGGTGCGAGCACCTGCTCGCCCATTGGATGAGAGTATATGTGCTTATTTGAGTTAACTCAATTAACTCATCAACACATATAAGGAAGTAATTCCTCTATAGAATTTTCAATGTGGGACTATTATTCCCCTTACTTCCTTTAATAACTTTTAGGCTGACTTTAACAATTAATTTCTCATTCACCCATAATCGGTTTTGAGCAAATTAATAGTCTAGATTCATCTACTCGAAACATAGATTTCGATTTTGAAGTCAATTTAAACTTTCAATGATTGATGGCACATCGATTTTCCTTTTCAAAACCGTATATTGGTCTTTATAAGACCCAATATCTAACATCCCCCACATGAATGGAAATTAATGCGTGTATGCATGCTGACACTTTTACGAGAGTCCAATCGATAAGTCAATGCATCGAGAGAGATAGCTTGTGGTTTTGAACCTTCCGTAGTAGAGTGCTATCGAGCCTACTAGGCTGCGCAGTGAACATGATGTCTTGAACTGCTCAGCTGTTTGTGTATACTTAGACAATAACACCCACACAAGGACTTGTCTCACCTACTTTTGGTTCTCATGGTTGGTTCCGTTTTGACCATGGACACCATCTTGGATTCATGAGTGTTTCATTGAAGCGGCCTGTCTTCACACTCACATAGGTGACACTTCTATCAAGAGTATCCTACCATACTCCACCTTATAAAGGTATAGAAGTTATTAAAAACATAAGCTTAACCTCACTACATGTGGTAGGACAACACATATTCATCCTAGGACTGGGATAGAGATAATATATCTCATGTGTTGTAACTCAACTTCTGTAACTTCGTTGTCCCATTGAACCAAGATCTTGGGATCTCCAGTCAACAAGGTTGGGTTACCGCTACAGTCATTTTAGTTGTAGGTTTTTAATCTCATTCCTCTCGATGAGCAGTATACTTGATCTCGATTTAGCCCCTTCGTAAGAGGATCTGCTAAATTATTTTTAGACTTGACATAGTCGATTGCAATCACTCCATTCGAGATCAACTGCCTAATGGTATTATGTCTACGACGTATATGTCGTGACTTACCATTATACATACTACTCTGTGCCCTTCCAATCGCCGATTGACTATCACAATATATAAGTACGACAGGCATAGGTTTTGTCCAGCTCGGAATATCTTCCAAGAAATTTCACAGTCATTCAGCTTCTTCAGCTGCTTTGTCTAGTGCTATAAATTCGGATTCCATAGTTGACCGAGCAATGCACGTCTGCTTAGTGGATTTTCAAGATACCGCTCCTCCACCAATTGTGAATACATATCCACTAGTGGATTTGGAATCTTTTGTATCTGATATCCCTGTAAGACAGCGGGATATTTTCCAAAATATAATCCATAGTTCATAGGATATTTCAAATATCTAAGAACTCGCATCAGTACTTTCCAATGGGTGTCGTTTGGATTACTTGTAAAACGACTTAGTTTGTTAACCACACAGGCAATATCCGGATGTGTGCAATTTGTGAGATACATCAAACTGCCTATTATCCGGGAATATTCTAATTGTGATATGGGCTCACCTTGGTTTTTTTGCTAAGTGTATCCATAGGTGTTTTTACTGTAGAGAGATCGTACGCATTGAACTTCTTCAACACCGATTCTACATAGTGAGATTGTATCAAAACTATCCCCTCAGACGTCCTGAGAATTTTAATTCCCAATATAACATCTGCTTGACCCATATAATTCATATCGAAATTCTTGGTCAACATTTTCTTTGTACTCATGATTATCTCATGGTCACTACCCATTATAAGCATATCGTCTATGTATAGACAGACAATTATATAACCTTTAGGTGTGTCTTTGACATAAATGCATTTATCACATTCATTTATTTTGAATTAGTTTGACAGCATTATTTTGTCAAATTTCTCGTGCCATTGTTTAGACGCTTGTTTTAGTCCGTACAACGACTTAACAAGTCTGCACACCTTTTCCTCTTTTCCTGGAACTATGAACCCCTCGGGTTGCTCCATATAGATTTCTTCTTCCAACTCACCATTTAAAAATGCAGTCTTAACATCCATTTGATGTATTTTAAGGTCATACAATGCTGCGATGACTATCAGCACTCGTATAGACGTAATCCTTGTCACCGGTGAGTAGGTGTCGAAGTAATCAAAGCCTTCTTTTTGCTTGTACCCTTTGGCTACAAGTCTTGCCTTATACTTGTCAATAGATCCATCAACTTTATACTTGCGTTTTAGTATCCACTTACAACCTAATGGTTTAGCACCAGAAGGAAGGTCCACTAATTCCCAAGTATGATTATTCATGATGGACTCGATTTCACTATTGACTGCTTCTTTCCATAATGGGGCGTCGGGACTAGAGAGAGCTTCACTCAATGTTCTTGGATCCGTTTCTGACATAAAAGTCATAAAGTCCGGCCCGAACGATTTCTCAACTCTAGCCCGTTTGCTCCGACGTGACTCTTCATTTTGATAGTCAATAGTCCTTTTACGACAATTAAGTTTAGAGACGTCATAGTTGTTAGAACTTCTGTTGCTATCAACTTGAATATTTCCCCTTTTATTTGGGAATACATTTTCAAAGAATATCGCATTCCGAGATTCTATGGTTGTTCCCACATGAATATAAGGAATGTCTGACTTGTGAACTATGAACCGATATGCACTACTATTTTGGGCATATCCGACAAATATTGCATCGAACATTTTAGGTCCGATTTTTATTTGCTTTGGCTTGGGTACTTCGACCTTTGTCAGGCACCCCCACACTTTCAAGTATTTGTACGATGACTTACGGCCTTTCCATAGTTCATATGGTGTTTTATCATTTTGCTTGTGAGGGATTTTATTGAGAATGTGATTTGCCGATAATAAGGCTTCCCCCCACAAGTTCTGGGGTAAGCCTGAATTTATCAACAAGGCATTCATCATTTCCTTGAGTGTCCGATTTTTATGTTCGACAACACCATTTGATTGAGGTGAGTAAGGCGCCGTTGTCTGATGGATAATGCCAGATTCTGAACAAAATTCATCAAACGGTGCACCATATTCTCCACCTCTATCGCTACGAATTATTTTAATTTGTTTATCAAGTTGATTCTCAACTTCTGTTTTATAGGTTCTAAAAGCCTCTAAGGTTTCGTCTTTACTTCTTAAAAGAAAGACATACATGTAATCCTCGTAAGTCATCGATAAAGGTAATAAAATACTTTTTACCTTTTCCGGTTTCAGATGAATTTTAAGTCACATAGATCACTATGTATTAACTCTAGAGGAGTCGTTGACCTTTCCACCGAATGAAAAGGTAGTCTCGTCATTTTTGCTTCCACACACACTTCACATTTGTGTGTTTTGTCAACATCGATATTTGGTAATAAATTTAATTTGACGAGGCATTTTAGAGTGTTATTATTAACATGTCCAAGTCGATCATGCCATAAATTAAAATACTCGACAACATAGCTGGAAGCTTTTATTTTATTACCATCAAATTCACGGTGTACAGTCATTACAACCATCTTGAACAGACTTTGTTCTAAGTACCCTTTACCTACGAATACACCGTTCTTCGTAAGTACAAAATTATTTGATTGGAACACTAGTCTGAACCCGGCTTTAACAAGTGCCGATCCAGAAACTAGGTTTTTTATGATGTCGGGAACATGAAGCACATCAATAAGCATTAGCTCCTTTCCTGATGTCATTTTCAGAACAACTTTATCGAGTCCGACAATCGGCGATGTTGTGGAATTGCCCATATAGAGCTTCCTTCCATTTATCGGAGTATACTTGGAGAACATCGCCTTATCAGAACAGATATGACGTGTTGCTCCAGTATCTATCCACCACTGCTTCGGGTTGTCCACCACCGTGTTGGCTTCAAACACGACCGCAGTGAGATCTAGCTCCATGTCGTCAGAAGTTGTGACCTGGTTCGCAACTTCCTTCTGACCCTTGGTTGGTTTCTTTGGGCGTCTGCACTCTTTAGACATGTGTCCTGGCTTTCCGCAGTTGTAGCACGAGCCCTTGAATTTCTTGACGAGGCATTTTAGAGTGTTATTATTAACATGTCCAAGTCGATCATGCCATAAATTAAAACACTCGACAACATAGCTGGAATCTTTTATTTTATTACCATCAAATTCACGGTGTACAGTCATTACAACCATCTTGAACAGACTTTGTTCTAAGTACCCTTTACCTACGAATACACCGTTCTTCGTAAGTACAAAATTATTTGATTGGAACACAAGTCTGAACCCGACTTTAACAAGTGCCGATCCAGAAACTAGGTTTTTTATGATGTCGGGAACATGAAGCACATCAATAAGCGTTAGCTCCTTTCCTGATGTCATTTTCAGAACAACTTTATCGAGTCCGACAATCGGCGATGTTGTGGAATTGCCCATATAGAGCTTCCTTCCATTTATCGGAGTATACTTGGAGAACATCGCTTATCGTAATGTAGATATGACGTGTTGCTCGATTCATCCACCACTGCTTCGGGTTGTCCACCACCGTGTTGGCTTCAAACACGACCGCAGTGAGATCTAGCTCCATGTCGTCAGAAGTTGTGACCTGGTTCGCAACTTCCTTCTGACCCTTGGTTGGTTTCTTTGGGCGTCTGCACTCTTTAGACATGTGTCCTGGCTTTCCACAGTTGTAGCACGAGCCCTTGAATTTCTTGCATGGAGCCTTCTTTTTGAATTGCTTCAGCTTTTTGGTGTTCGGCTTAGCCAGGTTAGACATCTCGTCGATAGTCCGCTTCGTTCCTTTAGAGTCGGAGAATCTTCGATTATCCTCCTCTATTCGTAGCCTCAGGATCAAGTCTTCAAGCCCATCTCCTTTTGCTTATGCTTCAAGTAATTTTTGAAATCCTTCCACGACGGGGGGAGTTTCTCAATTACCGCGGCTACTTTGAACGACTCGTTCAGCTTCATGCCTTCGGCATCCAGATCATGCAATATCAGTTGCATATCTTGGATTTGAGATGTCACACTCTTGGAATCCACCATTTTGAAATCCAGAAACCGGCCGACGATGAATTTCTTCAAACCGACATTTTCGGTTTTGTATTTCTTCTCTAGTGATTCCCATAGAGATTTCGCCGTCTCTATCAGACTATACACGTTATACAACATGTTGTCTAATGCATTGAGAATGTAATTACGGCACAGGAAATCTCCGTGCGACCACGCATCGCAAGTAGCCTTACTATCGGAATCATCTTCCTTAGCGGCTGGCGGGTCTTCACGCAAAAATCGTACGAGGTTTAGCGTTGTTAGATAGAACAGCATCTTCTGCTGTCATCGTTTGAAATCGGCTCCGTTGAATTTCACCGGCTTCTCTCCAGGTGGAACAGAGGTTGTGACTCCGGTGGTCGGAACGTCGTTGATCACGGCCATATCAGATTGCACCAAATATCGTTTTACGATTGTTGAAAATCTTTTCGAAATAATCGGGGAGACAACAATCTGATATGATCTCGTCGAGGCTAGTGTTCGACACTATCTCCGTAAAACGATATTGCTCCGCTCAGGTACTTACGGATAGCAGCAATTCGTTTCTAAGATACAACGACGATATCTCGGAATAGTAGCACTACACATTCCGAGACCGGCGAACCTACTTGTAGGCTTTTTGGACTCTGGATGCAGAGGATGGATGGATGAGAGATTGAGGGAATGAGTTTGAGTTGAGTTCTCTATTCCATTCTCTAGGGATCTATTTATACTAGGTGAAGAGATGAGGTGCCCTTTGGTGAGTTTAATCTGAGTCATTGGATGTAGAGGGTTGTAACCCTTCCGATCTCAAATCCATTAGATCTGAATGATTGTAACCTTTCAGATCATCCTTTGATCTTAGCCACCAGATCTGGATCCATCGATCCAGTCAATCCGACGTTCCAGATCAATCGTAATCACCAGTGGTCCGATCGTGATTCTTCGCGATCAACGCTCCAGATCGTGCTACTCATTCTCTTTGTTCCAACGTGTTCATCCGATTGCCCAGTCAGCAGCCAGTCACCTCTCCAGTCCCAACCGAGTGCCATGTAGGCACTGCCATGTCACCCGGAGCATAAATTTAAGCTCCTCAATGCTCCTCGCAACGACGCGTACGTGCGAAGTGCGCCAACAAAGCGCCCATTGCGCGTGTGCGCACGTGGCGGGCTTGCAGGTGCGAGCACCTGCTCGCCCATTGGATGAGAGTATATGTGCTTATTTGAGTTAACTCAATTAACTCATCAACACATATAAGGAAGTAATTCCTCTATGGAATTTCCAATGTGGGACTATTGTTTCCCTTACTTCCTTTAATAACTTTTAGACTGATTTTAACAATTAATTTCTCATTCACCCATAATCGATTTTGAGCAAATTAATAGTCTAGATTCATCTACTCGAAACGTAGATTTCGATTTTGAAGTCAATTTAAACTTTCAATGATTGATGGCACATCGATTTTCCTTTTCAAAATCGTATATCGGTCTTTATAAGACCCAATATCTAACAAAGCTAACCATAGATGATTATACATTGTCTTGTTCAAATAAGTTTACCATTCAACGATTACAGTAATCAAACTTTTATCTTACTGAACAATGGAATAAATTATACGAATCCTTCTGTATCCTAAAATTTAACCTCACCTATACATTGTCTTGCATTAAAAGAAAATTGATGATTTTCTTCTTCCCATTTCTTATTGGACTACTTCCAACTCCTTCCCTATTCGAGCTTCATAATATTGACAACACACTGCTAATTGGAGTCTTAGTATTTAAGGAATTTGTGGAGATAGGGTTGTCCTTCAGTTAAATTTACTTGCTCTTTTTTGTCTTTTCAGCGTAGATATAAAAACTGAAATGATCCAGTTTGCTCATGGAGGAAAGAATTATTTCAGACACTGCATGTTCTGAAAATCTGAAAATTAGGCGATTTAAAAAAAAACCGTCACAGGTTTGTCGTCGTTCTTGAATGTTAAATTAACTCTTATATAACACAATAACACATGGGAAGGAAATATCGGACCTTTTGATAAATTTCATAAATTATTTTTTTTTTAAATGATAGAAAGAAAGCTTACAAATCTCATCTTGCTCTCATCTCTTAATCTATCATAGCACTAGGTCTTGACGCTTTCAGTCCTTAGACTTATGCCCTAGCCGACGTCGAGTCTAATCTATATACTTCAAACAGAGTTGTTTTAATTTCATTACTCAAAAGAATGTATAATTTACAAATGCAATCAATATATTTGCAATTTATACAGTTGACGTAGACCTTGACTAGTTAATGTTCAGGTTGATACGTGGTTCGACCAATTATTCCAATTATATAACTATTGCGCCAGTGACTCGGAACCTGTCCAGTTTAACTTTCAGTTCAGGTTTTGTTAACTTTGCTATTCAGGATTTGCTGAACAAAAATTCTAAAATATGCTGCTCTTCTTGCTACAAAGAAAGTTGAGATTTTCATGTGCATGGTCAGTAGCAAATCTCTAACTGAAGGCGAAGAGCATTCTTATGAGTAAGATTTTGGAAAAAAAAAAAAAAACTATTCAGCACCGCTTCTTCTTCTCTGACAAATTTGCATGTGTAGACCAGTCATTGTTGTCTACTGCTTCCTTTTCCTGCAATGGAGGTGGCTTGACATTTGGCTGAATAACTACTGCAAGATTTTGTTGCCAAGGCAAGAGATAGTGGGACCTCTGCGATCGCTTAAATCATGGAAAGATAAATCCAAATGCTTCCTGGTTCTTGTGATTTATTTTAATTTTATTCAATTCCCGCACAGCAGAAAGTGACAGGGTTAGACTAGGAGACAATTTGTTGCTGAACTCTTTAAATTGCTTGCAGTTTTTAGGTAAAATTATATGATGAATCTTATATTGGGGACTAATGACAGTTTCATACAAGTCAGTCCCTCCACGAGTCAAAAGAATCACAGCTTAATAACCGGAAAGAAGAATTGTTTAATCTAATGAAATCCTAGACTCAAGCACCAATTGATGATCACTCAACACACACATCAGTTTCTTCATCTCTTTACCAAAGCTTGAAACGAGGCTTGGGAATTCACCTGCTTTAATTATTTTTGTCCACATCACAACTTCCACTCCACCCTCTCCCACCTGTTCTCATCTATATAAACCCTGTGCAACCTCTCATCCTCACTCATCCCAAGCCACTGCCTCTCCTTCAGACTTAATGGCTTTCCTCATTGCATTGTCTTTGCCTGTCCTCCTCAATCTGCTCTTCATCAATGCCCAGCCATCTCCAGGGTACTACCCCAGCTCCTCGATGAGCCCAATTCGGTTCACTGACGGTTACACCAACCTCTGGGGGCCTGAGCACCAAACCATTTCCCCAGATCAGTATTCAACCACCATCTGGCTCGACAGCAAATCAGGTATGTTCGAACAGCATCTTCAGATAAACTTGTCTTTCTTTCGATCTTTCGACCGAGAAATATCTGTGGTCAATGCAGGAAGTGGATTCAAGTCGACTAATTCTTACAGAAATGGCTACTTTGGGGCTTCCATCAAGCTCCAGAGTGGCTACACTGCCGGCACAAACACAGCATTCTATGTGAGTAAATTGTCTGCCTGCTTGCTTCCTCTGTTTCCCCTGTTTACAATATTTTTTTTCAGGAAAAACAAAAGCAAATGCTTTGTTTGATTTGCAGCTTTCTAATAATCAAGCGTACCCTGGATTCCATGACGAGGTGGACATCGAATTCTTGGGGAATATTGAAGGGAGCCCGTACGTACTGCAGACGAATGTGTACGTGAGAGGCAGTGGTGATGGTCGAATCGTCGGTCGGGAGATGAGGTTCCACCTCTGGTTCGACCCGACTGCCGATTTCCACCATTACGCGATTCTGTGGAATCCAGATGAGATCATGTGAGTAACAGACTGATCTCTTCGATAGCATAAGTCATCAACCGGAGACGTTTAGCACGTTGATTCCCCTATAATTCGTTCGAGAATTCACTTTTAAAATTCACGTAGAAACATATTCAAGAATGCACTTATAAAATTCGTATACAAATATAAAGAAACTCATGACTCATTTTATGCTCATGCCAGTAGCCTTCTCATCAGTTAGCCAAATCTAACTCTTTAACAAACACCGACAAAATATATAGTTTTTTTTCCCCACTTGAAGGCGAAGCTTCAAAGAATTCTAGTCAATCGTTGTATTCTGTGGACTTGTCTACTTTTTTTTGGGTAGATTTCTTTGTCAAACTGTAGATGCCATGATCACTAGTACCTAGTGAAGAAAAAAAACAGAGCCCAATGGGGCCTCATCATTTAATTAAAATTGTTTCAATGTAGAAAGGAATCTGCACAAACAGTCCTGATCAACCTATGTATTAATGTTTGTAGGATATTGAAGATTAAGGTTTTTCTTACAAAAAAAAAGGAAAAAAAAAAGGGGGAAAAACAAGACTAAAATATGAGATGATAGTTTAGTTTAGTAACTTGAGAATAAGTATCTTGCCTTGTCACAATTGTAGATTTTTTGTCAACGACGTGCCAATACGAAGATATGCTCGAAAGATTGAGATGACCTTCCCTGAGCGACAAATGTGGGTGTATGGCTCCATATGGGATGCATCATCTTGGGCCACTGATAATGGTCGATACAAAACCGACTATAGGTATCAACCTTTTGTGGCAAGGTACACAAATTTTAAAATAAAAGGATGCACAGAATCTACACCAGTAAATTGTCAATCTGTGTCTTCATCACCAACTGGCCAAGGGCTTAGCTCAGCTCAATATGCAGCAATGCAATGGGTTCAAAGGAATTACATGGTGTATTATTATTGCCAAGATTATAGTAGAGACCATTCTCTTACACCCGAGTGTTAGAAGTATCTTGATTATTATTTAAATTGTGACTAGTATTTATTTTACTGCTACATGATTACAATCAAGCTGAGTCGCCCTTCTACTATATAATATGCTTGTAGTTGAGGCGTTTACTAGCTAGTGTGTCATTTTCTTTTATTAAAATTGCAAAAAAAAAAAAAAAGAGTATTATTGTATTGTAATGTATTTGTAGTTGAGCCATTTATTGGCATGTCATTTTCTTTTATTAAAAATACAAGAAATATGAATTTTTCTTGTATTCAATGTGTGTACACTTATGAAAATGTATTAATTATTTAGTAAAAGAATGTTAACTATGTATTTTGTCTTTTTTTACTTGAGTTTTATGAATCACTTGTTTCTGTTATCCTGAGAGTTCAAGTAGGTTGATTGATTGAGATAATTGTATTATTGTTATAATAGCTAAAATTTTACAATTATTTATTGTAATTGTATTTAAATAATCTCTTTTAATCCAATAATTTTAGATTAGCTCGAGACTTTTTTAACAAAGAAAATGTTACACCTTGGCGAAGGATTTCCCATAATCAATATCTCTGTGACAATATAAAGGCAACTTACCTTTTTTACTTGAATTCTCCTTCTCTTTGCCTTCTTTTCCCTTCTTCTCCTTCTTCCTCTTCATATTTTTCTTTTTCTTCTTTTTTTTCTTCTTCTTCTTCTCCCTTCTTCAATGTCTCTATTTTCTTTTTCCTCCTCCTCTCCATGCCATCTTTCTCAATGTCATCTCTAAAATTGCTCTATATATATCTCCTTTTCTTTACTTGAGTTATCCTCCCTCTTAAATTCTCCTTAATTTCCCTTCTCCTTTCTCTTCCTCCTCCTCTTCTTTTTCTTCCTCCTAGCTCTTCAATATTGTATCTAAGGACCAGTAAATGGGTAAATAGTGGGAATACAGCAGCACAAGAGATGACTATGGACACCATTCCACCAATCGTCCTAGCCCTACCAGCTGCTCGATGGTGTAATGAGAGGATACTGACAAAAATAGATGCAGCCGGACCAGTAGAGATAGAGTATCAGGGAAACTGTCCGGCACAGCAGGATGGAGATGGTACTCTGGGCAATTCAGTGAGGCAGTCTGATAAGGGAATGGATTCAGGCAAGGGGCAGTCACATGAAAGGCAAGGAAAACACATCACAGCTAGACGACGAAAGTCGGCTGCTCAATCATGAAGATTGGAGTATGGAATATTAGAGGCCTAAATAAGGGCCTCAAACAGAAGGTGGTGGTAGACCTCTTTCTGAAATAGAAGTTGAGCATTTTATGTGTATTAGAGACGAAACTGACCCAACAGTATTACCAAACCCTGAAAAGCAAGAAGTTTCAGCGATGGGAAGCAGAACAAAGATTAGGCAATTCCTCTAGAAGCATAATGCTGCTCATATGGGACCCTCAACTCATTGCATTTGGCATCGACTCCTGGGAAGAACAATTGATACACACCACAATCAAATGCAAGGGCACAGGAGCAACCTATGCAGTGACATTTGTGTATGGCCAGCTTTCTATCGTGAGCAGGAAAACCATGTGGGCTTCCCTACAACAAAAAGCTGCTACTATGGATATGCCATGGCTGATTATAGGAGATTTTAACTCTTATCTATCCCCAGCTGATAAACAGGGAGGGATACCGGTCGCAACATATGCCACAGTTGATTTTCAGAATTTTGTACTCTCGACAGGGATTGAGGACCTACGCTCCATTGGATGTCAATACACATGGACAAATGGACACATAGTGAGCAAGCTAGATAGGGCAATGGTGAACAAAGCATGGATGGAGCAGGATAAAAGTAGCTTCGTGAAATTTAGAACACCTGGAATAGCCTCGGATCATGCATCATGCATAGTCTCAGTCCTGGAAAATGGAAGGAAGCAAGTAAAACCTTTTAAATTTTTCAACATGTGGACATCACACCCTAGTTACGGACATCTTGTGGAGGATACATGGAGCAACAGTAATTTCAGAAATGTTGAAGGAACGACACAATATAAACTCAGGCACAAACTCACCCTCCTTAAAACTGACCTCAAGCAGCTTAATCGGCTACACTATCAGCACATCCAGAAAAGAGTCAAACTATCCCAACAGTAACTACAGGAAATGCAACAACGAGGGATGAAACAGGGTCAAATGGAAAACAATTATCAAGCCACAAGGAAAAAGGTAGAACTGCTTGAAAGGGTATAGTACCTTTTTTACTTACAACGAGCCAAACATGAGTACTTCCGTGGAGTAGATAAGAACACCTCCTTTTTTCACGCAATGGTGAAACGGAACAACAAAAGAAGAGAGGTAGTAGCGATTGAGAAGATCAACGGGGAGTTCACTAACTCAGCAGAGGAGGTAGTGCAAGAAATTATGGCACATTTTCAGGGCCAATTAGGAGAGAAGGGGTCTCGGTCTCAGTTCCAAGGAGATAATATGCATTTCGGCAGAACACTCACTGAGGCACATCAGTTACAACTAGTCAGGCTCCCAACTGAGGATAAAATCAAAGACACCCTGTTTGATATTAGAGACCTCAAAGCTCTAGGTCCAGATGGTTACAACTCAAAATTCTTTAAAAACTCTTAGAGTACAGTCAAGCAGGATGTTATAGCTGCGGTCAAGGAATTCTTTGTAAGTGGGCAACTCCTTAAATCATGGAATCATACCCTTATTGCTCTAGTCCCGAAGACCTTCCATGCTAGCAAGGTGCAAGACTATAGGCCCATCTCCTGTTGCACAGTGATTTACAAGATCATAGGCAAATTTCTAGCCAACAAATTGGCAGCAGTTGCAGACCACCTCCTCCACCCTGCATAGACCGCTTTTGTGAAGGGACACACCATAACAGATAACATCCATCTTGCTCAGGAAATCATGCGCAGCTACACCAGGAAAAGGCTCTCTCCGAGATGTATCCTGAAAGTGGACTTACAAAAGGCATTTGATTTGGTAAATTGGGAGTTTCTTCAGGATGTCCTTGCAGCTTTGCATTTTCCCAGCAGATTCATCAACTGGATTAAAGAAAGTATCACTACCACAACTTATTCAGTGGTAATCAATGGAAACATGCATGGGTTCTTCAGAGGAGGTAGAGGTCTTAGACAAGGGGACTCTCTATCCCCATACCTATTCGGAATATGCATGGAATACCTCTCCAGACTTCTAGCCAGGCGCACCAGCCGATCAGATTTTCACTTTCACCCTAAGTGTGTGCAACTGATAATAGCTCACCTAGTTTATGCAGATGACCTTCTACTCCTAGGGCGTGGAGATGTATCAATGGTCAAGGTGTTGATGGACAGCTTATCACAGTTTGTGGGAATGGCAGGATTAACTGCGAACATGGCCAAATCCAGCATCTACATGGCAGGAATCGATATGGTCACCAAAGAAAGACTCTTAGCCATCACTGGATTTCAAGAAGGGGAGATGCCATTTAGATATCTAGGGGTCCCCATAGCATCAAAGAAGCTAAAAATCACTGATTACAGTGTACTCACAGATGCTCTGGGTAAACAGATCAGTTCTTGGCCCAAAAACACACTATCATATGCGGGAAAAAGCTAGCTAATAGCCTCTGTCCTGCAGGGAGTTGAATGTTATTGGATGCCGATTTTTCCCCTTCCACTAGGAGTGATTGAAAAAATATATAGCACCTGTCGTGCATTTCTGTGGACAACAAAGCACCCACCGATAGCATGGACTGAGATGTGCAGACCTAAAGAAGAAGGAGGGATGGATCTGCGAGATTTGAAGGCATGGAACCTAGCACTGCTAGCAAAAGTTCTATGGAGAATACAGGACAAGAAGGACACATTATGAATTAGATGGGTGCACCACACATACATACGTCAGGGAGGAATCTGGGAGTGGCAAAGCAAGCACACTGATTCACCACTAATCAAGAAGATGATCTTCATAAAAAATAATATCCTATTTTCTGCAGGCACCTCGGAAAGAGCAGAGCAACTGCTTGCTGCATAGTTCAGTCAATGTAAGGGTGGAGTCAGGAGAGCATATGATCATTTTAGAGAGGTCGGGGACAAAAGGTCATGGGCAGTGACGGTGTGGCAAAAAGATATACAACCAAGCCATGCATTCACATTATGGATGTTAGCTCAAGGGAAGCTGTCGGTGAGAGCCAGACAAGAGTATTTGGAGGATAGGAGATGTGCCTTTTGCAAGCAGGAGGAGGAAACTCTAAATCATGTTTTCTTGTTTGTGAGGGGAGAAGAGCAGAGGACGGTTACTGAATGAGGATGCCTGACCCAGGCGTAGACGTGACATATCGACACATGTTGAGGATCTTCAGAACTCAGTACAGGAAGAACACTGGGCTGAATCGTGCCCGACACCTTGCTATGTCAGCCCTGGTTCACTTCACTTGGAGGATGAGAAATGCATGCAGGTTTGACGGAGAAAGATTTGAAGGAGACCTGCTCTTCCGCAAAATACAAGTCCATGTATTCAGGGCAAAGGAGGATTATAACTTCCAGTTCTCACCAGGAATCACATGAAGTTAGGGCAGTGGCAACCCCCCCTCTCTCTCCTTTTAATTACTTCCCTTGGTTTTCTATGTCTTTCCAGGGCACATCTCTCTTCCAGTATTCACCTCTTATAGTCTACCCTCCCCAGGTCAGTTATCCATCTCTTCAGAGCAATTCCTTATTCCAGAGAAGTAGGGCCCCACATTCTCATAGGTGTTTCCATAGTCCTTGCCTGGGTCCCCTCTACCTCTTCCAGGGCAGTCTCCACAATCTTTGGCCCCTCTCCCTCTGTCCTGACCAGTTCTTCACCCTGGCCCCAGGGCAGTCCCCTGGCCCAAGGGCAGTTTCCCTTGAGTTCACGGTAACCCCCTGGTTCTAGGGTAGTCTCTTTGATCCCCCTTCCCCCAGGCCAGTACCCCACCTTTCCAGAGTAGTCCCATGTCCCACGGAAGAAGGGCAACATTTCCAGGGCAGTTCCCCCAATCCCCGACCACTTCCCCTTGTTCTAGGGCAGTTTTCCATAAGTGTCTCCATATTCTTTATCCCTAGCCCTCCCCCCGGTCCTTCACCTTCCCAAGGTAGTTCTCCATCCTCCCAGAGTAGTCACCCTGTTTTCAGAGCAGTCCTCCTTGGTCCCAGAGTAAGTGTCTCTATTCTCTTCACCCATGGTCCTCTCTACTTCTCTACCTCCCCTCTCCCGGCTAGCTCTGGAACTTCCCAGGGCAGCTCTACAACTCCCTAGTGTAGCTTTCCTATTCCAGGGCAGTTCCCTCCCGACAAGATTGCACACTGTCTAGGGCAGCTAAAAAAAAAAAAGGTGGTTTCTTCAGCTTCAGGGTGGTTTTCCCTCGGGCAGGGCAGTCTTCATCGATCCTCAGGGTGGTTTTACATCTGGTCAGGGTAGTTTCTTCAGCTTTAGAGTGGTTTTCCCTCGGGTAGGGTAGTCTTCCTCGATCCTAAGCAGTATCTCCTTGTCCTAGCTGGTTCACCTTGAACAACGAGTGGATCAGGGCGGACCCACGCTCTTCTAGTCACCTTCTCCAGGGCGGTTCAACGACTCTAAGGTGGCTCCAGGTTGGACCCGTTCTCTTCTAATCACCTTTGCCAGGGTGGTTCAGGGCAGTTCAGTGGCTCCAGGGTGGTTAAGTGACTCCAGGGCAGCACAGGGAAGTTGCCAGCTCCAGGGTGGTTTAGGGCGGTTCAGTGGTTTTGTGGCTTCAGGGCGGCCCCCAGGTGGTTCAGTTGCTCCAGGGCTCTTTTAGTCGCCTTCGCCAGGACGATTTAAAATGGCTCGGCTCACGGCCCAGTTAGCTGCTCGGCCTGTGGCGAACAGGAAGCCGCCACCAGGGGATCGCCTTGTCCAGGGTAGTTTATAGGAAAAAAAAATCTTTGGCGTTACTGTTAGGATGAGGGATGGTGAATAGGCCCACCTATAATGACCTATCTAGTCCATAGCAAACGACTACGGTAAAGACGTTGTAAATCCGTTTACGGCTGAGGCTTGGCCAAAAAGCCTAACAGAGGTGAATAAGCCCACACCTAAATGGTCTATCTAGTCCGTAGCAAACGACTACGGTAAAGACACACCAAATCTGTTATCAGCTGATCACTTGCAAAAAGTGACAATCATTAGAGGACACGCAGCTAGGCGGACATTGGAGGACAAACATTGCCCTGGATGACACAAGGAAGGACGTACACAGGAGGATTTGAGTATACATAGATGATACGCAGGAGAGTCATGAGACATGGGCGGTACACATGTGCTGGTGGCAGGTTTTTGGACGTGAGAAGGAGAGAAACGAAAGTATCAAGCGAGAGTGTCAGTTCCCACGAGAGCACATATACGCGGCACCTTGGATACATCTCAGATCTGACACTTCGTCAAGCATGACATGAGCATGAATCCTAGGCTATTATATGATTGTGCTTTTCTTTGATGATATATATTTACCTTTCATAAAAAAAAAATTGTATCTAAGATGGCATTTGATTTAGGCTGTGTTTAGTAGGACGTAATGTAATCCAAGTTGTAATGTAATCCAAATTGTAATTGAATACAATGTAATCTTGATTACATTACTATGTTTGGATAAAAATTGTATGTAATCTTGGATTACAAAGGTCATTACATTCTTTTGTTTGATGTCCATTACAAAGACGATAGGAATGGATCGATGGCGATGATGGAGACAACGATGATGATGACGATGACGGTCGATCGATGACTGGTCGACGACTGACAGACCGACGACAGGCAGACCAATGACCGGTGATGATCGACGACAATCGATGATCGGCCACCGGTGACCGACCGACGATTGACGACCGACGACCGACCGTCGAGGACCGACCGGTGACTAACCACTGGCTGATCGTCGATCGGTCGTCGCCGACTGTCAGTCGTCAGGGCGGCGCCTGGCGGCTAGCGACGACCGACGACCGACTGATCGGTGGCGACAATGGACGATAACGATCGACTTCGATTGTTGAGCATCCAATACTTTTCAGATTACGGCTTGTAATGTAATCTGGATTACATAGGTTTTGCTTTGTAATTCAGATTACAAAACTTTAGTACCTTTTGTAATCCAGATTACATTACAATTTGAAGACAGTAACAAACAAAGGAATCTACCTTATAATGTAATCTGAATTACATTACAAGGCAGATTATGACATACCAAACGTAGCCTTAGGAGTTTGGGAATAGAATGATAAAAATATAAAGTGTTTGGTTAATGGATTTAGAAATAGATGGAATGGAATCATTCCTAATTATTTAGGAATAGATAAAACCCAAAGAGAGAGATGGATTTAGTATTCATTCCCATCGACCCTCGATCTCTCTGCTCTCTATCTCTATTTGTTGCTCCTCCGCCACTATCGTCTTCGCCGCCACCACTGCCAACCACCAGCCACCGACCGCCGACGTTTCCTGTCATCGACCACCGATGTCGCCTACCACTGGATGTCGGCATCGCCTGTCGCCAGTGCCACCCGTTGCCAGCGCAACCACCTATCGCCCTATCTACCGGTTGCCCGATGTGCCAAAGATTGCCGCCACGATCGCGCGCCGATCCATTGCCGTCCGACGGCCGCTCGACATCGCGCCGCACCGCATTCGCTAATCGCGGCGCATACCCACCAACAGTCGGTCATCGATCGCCGCACCCACCCGCCATTGCTTGCTGCCCACTGTCGCCGCGCCACCGCCATCGCCTACCGATGGCGACCAAATAATAGTATTGACAATCATACATAATCCAGCTTATAAACCAAACAATAATATTGGAATGACTAAACTCATTCCTATTCCAATATGTTGGTGTGATCGGCCCAGGTCACAATTAACCAGACTTGAATGGGACTTGAGTAGGGTTTTAATATTTGACAATGGGTTGATAATAGGTTTGACCATATGTTGACCATATGACTAGTGGATGATTGGGATATCTAAAGTCATATGAGGGAGATTATTTAGATTGTTAAAGCAATCAACCTTGGAAATTCAAGTTTGGATACTTGGTAAGGAAAATTCTAATATAGATATTTGGGCAAGGAAAGTCTAAAGGTAAAGTCTTGGCAGCACAAGCCCAAGTGTATAGTCTTGGTGGCGTAAAGTCCAAATGAACTTTAGCAATTGAAAAGTCCAACATGGAGTTGGCAAGGAAAGTCCAAGAATGGTCTTGGCAATGGGAAGTGTTGGAGGATCGTGACCCGACTAGAAGGGGGGTTGAATAGCCTTTCGCGTGCTTGATGGAAATCGTTCATTCATCACGTGCTTGTCTACAATACTCGTTAATATGCAGCAGAAATAATAGTAATGAAAACGAATATACAAGAATAATCACAACATGTGAATATACGTGGTTCGGAACCTTAGGGTTCCTACTCCATGGGGCGAGCTCAACGAGCTCTAGTGATGCTCACACCACTACCTAAACTCCTTCTCGACAACACGTCGGATGTGGAGAAACCTTGTACAAGCAATTACAAAATGTAATACAAAAGTACAAGCAAAATACAAAGACAATATGAAATACAAGTAAAGAAAAACATTACAAAACTTTGCTTTGATCACTTGCTTGTTGCTTGCTTTGGTTAGCTCTTGAAGGTCTGGAATGCAGCAGTAATTCCTCTCCAAAAATCTCACCAAAAATCGCTATGGAAATCTTCCCCAAGATCCTCCTTTTATGCTTGTCTCGGGCTGATTCTGCGCTTAGTAGTTGATTGCCATAAAGCCCCAGACGACTGCTCCTGTAGCCGTTGTGAGACAACGACCTAATCCACATCGGCATCCAAGCTAACAGATACATTAGTAGTCGACTTTCATTATGCATCAGTCAACGGCCAAGGCCGTAGCCAACTGACCAGTCGACTACCAAGCGTTCTGAGCTCGCAACCAACATTGGCAGTCGACTACCCTCCACGATAATCGACTGCCCAAGGACAGTTGACTACGCAAGGCTGACAGTCGATTGCCAATCCTTGTGACTGTTGGTGCAGGGGCACTAGATAATCGAATTTGTGTTTTGATTATGGCAAAGACACAAAGTTAAGTTTACATCGTTATCTCATCAGCTAAATCGAGTGTGCAGAAAAGTACTAAAGCTGGAGCTGAAGGCTAGCGACACCCAGAGGAAGCCGCGGTGGTCGGGCGACACTCGAGTGACTTCGGAGGGAGCCGAAGGAATCGAGTGGAAGGCCAGAAGTGAGAGCTACAAGGTAAGTATCGAGGAAAGCTCGTGTGAGTGAGAGATTGTAAGGTCATGTCCTCTTTACGGGGATGACCGTAGGCGGCAATCCGACTAAGACTTCTTGTGGAAGGTCTAGGTCGAGATCGGACGGTTAGAAACCATCGTATTTATCATTTTCCAAGCTAACCTCTTACTGCAGGGAAGTGGCCAGGCTGGCAGTCGACTGCTGGACGTTGGGCAGTCGACTGATGCTCATCAGTCGACTGATGGGAGGCATCAGTCGACTGATGGCGACGAATCAACCTTTGCGCTAGGTCAAAACGGATAACGTTTGACGCGACCACTTTGCGATAAAATTTGAACAACTTCGTGATCTGTTCCAAAAAAAAAGGAGACAAATTCAGAGGCCAAAATCTATAAAAGGAGGGGAGGATTCCAACTCCAAACATCATCAAGTTTATTCATCAAGTGCTCCTACAACGCCAACGCTCCAACACCGTCATAACGCCGACGCGACAACAAGCTCAGATCTTCTTTGTCGGCAGCAGCATCTAGTAATATATTTTAATATTATATTTATTGTTTTTATTCGTAACGAGGTGAGGTAGGCTTGTTGCCTCATCCTCGTACTTCCGGATTTTGTGATAGTTGTCTCCTACCTCCAACGAGGAGGAGACATTATAGTGATTTGCCCTCCGTACGCGGTCTAGGACCGATAGGGCCTTGGAGTAGCAACTGTTGGGTTGTGAACCAAGTAAAATAAATGTGTCACTTTATTTTCCATCGTGCTTACTCGTTTACTTGTGTCTCAACGAACGAATTCGAACAAAAGATTTACGATCGCTATTCACCCCCCCTCTAGCGACGCTTCTCGATCCAACAGTGACATAGTCGAACGCCGGTCGATTCTCACCAGTCGACTGATACATCACCCCAGTCGACTGGTAAATCTCAAACATAAGGTTTAACCCAAGTATGATGCCCTCATACTTTCTAAACACCCTTAGCCTAGACCTAAGCCTTCTAGCCACCTCTACTAGCTTCGCGCCTTTCGGATCCCTCTAAGTCATCCATGACTTGTTCATCCATGCGCGGATCCATCCAAGTCATCCATGACTTGTTCATCCATACGCTAGCCTCCAGGTGCTTCCTTCGGCTATTGTCATGCTCTCGGTGTCTACACTGCCAAGGTACATATGGACTTACGCTCCCAAGACTATCGCTTGGCCTTACACTGCCAATACCAACCTTTGGACTTCCCAAATGTCAAGTACCCATAACTTGGACTTTCATTGCCAAGGCTACACACTTGGTCTTCCCTTTCCAAATCCATGTTGACTTTCCAATTGCTAAGCCTCATCTTGGACTTTCACCGTCAAGGCTACACACTTGGACTTATGTGGCCAAGGCTACACACTTGGTCTTCCCTTGCCAACTCCATGTTGGACTTCTAATGCCAAGCCCCATACTTGGGCTTTCACCGTCAAGGCTACACACTTGGACTTACGTGGCCAAGACTACTCACTTGGACTTCCCTTGCCAACTCTATGTTAGACTTCTCAATGCCAAGCCCCATGCTTGGACTTTCACCGCCAATTCTACACACTTGGACTTATGTGGCGAAGGCTACACACTTGGTATTTCCATGACAATCACATGTCATATGTTTTGTCTAACATCAAAATACTGCTCGAGTTAAACTCGAGTCTGGTCAATCGTGACCTGTGCCGATTGTACCAACAATCTCTCCTTTTTTGATATTTGACAAAACCACAAACACCTTTGAGTTAGGTGACCTAACTCAAGTCTACCAATTATCCCCAATTGGAAATTCTCACATCTTATGAGAATTCCAACTAACCCCAATTGGTACACTCTTCCCCTTTTTGACATACATCAAAAAGGTCCTCCCCAAGGGTGTCAATGTCTCATATCCCAATGAGATCTTACAATCTCTCCCTTGGTCCAAAAAAATATCTAGGATGCCTTAACTTTTCCTAGTGATAAGTTCCATATCACTTAAGAGAAGCAATCCCCCAATTCTCCTCCCATGAGGAGAAATACATCCATCATCTCAAGATGGATAACCTCCCCCTAAAGGCTTGCTCTCCCTTCACCATTGCACTAACAATGTCCTTGGAGAGTCCCTAAGCCAATAGGAACATTAAACAATCGAAATTAAGGGCAAAGATTCAACATTGAACTTTCACCTCCCTGCAAATTCGATACACACCCTAAACAATTCTCCTAACCCATATCCAATGGATTTTCACCCTTCCAATGATCTCCAAAGCATATCCTAGGGTTAGGAGCAGTTAGGGAATCTAGACATAGCTGAACATGAGCCTAACAAATCTTGTTTACCCGAAATCAACATTGACAATTGACTCTCTCAGCTACTAGTCGACTGCCCTTGATGCTAGTTGACTGTCATCCATGGCAGTCAATTGATTTCTGCACAGTGAAGAAATCAGGGTTCAGAAACGAAATTCCAAAATTCACAAGTAAAAATATGTATTTTGAAAATTCTTGAAAATTCATACGTACATTACTCATAATAAACATTATGGGTGAAAAATAGTTAGAAATTAAAATACTCATAAACTAGTGAGATTGACACAAAGTTCAAAACTACTAAAATTTTCAATGTTTGACCCTATTTTGTATCACCTCCTTCAATGGTGATTGCTATCAAAAGATAGACTTCACTAAGGTTTTTCAAAATGGCTTTGAAATCATTTTAAAAACCTTAATTCCTTTTCCTAACATCTTACTTGTATCTATGTATATGAAATATATACAAGTCAAGTGTTCTTATGAGATATGGGTTTTGGTTATTTAAGTTTTCATGCATTTTTCTAGGCAACACTATTTGATTCCCTTATGCATGAGACTTCAAATCATGTCATTGTCCTTAACTCAATTTTAATTAATACATGAATGATAATTATGACATAATTGATAACATAAATAAGCATGTGCCAATAATCATGATGTCATGACATGTGATTCGAACTTAAGCATAACATGACACTCCTAAGCATAAATCATGACATTTTATATGATAGAAATAAATACGATGTCATGACATGGCAAAACAAATAAAGCATGACAAGTATAAAATACCTAATTGTTAAGCCCAAATTGTCATTATTAGAATTAAATCCATTTTGCCTTAATAATCACTTATCCCCCAAGTGTGCCAAAAACCC
Source organism: Wurfbainia villosa (assembly GCA_025175895.1). Taxonomy (NCBI): domain Eukaryota; kingdom Viridiplantae; phylum Streptophyta; class Magnoliopsida; order Zingiberales; family Zingiberaceae; genus Wurfbainia; species Wurfbainia villosa. The sequence goes on along the minus strand of CM045994.1, from coordinate 73,852,610 downwards.
AAAATGACACACCATGACTCCTAACATCTAGTTGTGCCAATTTAATCAATTTTCAACTTCTCAAAGCACATTGACACATCCTAAAGTGTCAACTCTACCATGGTTAGGTTAACCATCTATCCACTTAGGGTTGACACACCCTAACCCATCTAGCGTGAATCGATCATGCTCCTAGGAACCCAATACCTATTGGAGCTCCTTGGGTTAACAAGGTATTCACTAGGGATAAATTCCCTAGATACCTTTCTAATGACCCTTTTTGGCTTTGAAGCCTTAGTCATTTGGGTCTTGTCAAGGTTAACCTTAGGGATTGCCTCCCTAGTAACCTTCTTAGTGGTCTTCCTAGATTTTATAGAACCCTTGGCCACTAGACACACACCATGGTTAGCCTTAGGGATGACTTCCCTATTAACCTTGATTTTCCTAGACCTAGATATTGTTCCATAATTGAATAGAACATCGTGGTAGGTCTTCTTGGGATTAGGTTTGTGACCCAAACCTTTCTTGCCCCTTGATGGTTCTTGCCCCCTAAAACCTAAATTTTGACCATTAGACCCCATAAATGAATTTGTCATTTTTGCTAGAGTCTTTTCCAATTTTTCAAGCCTTGATCTCAAGGCTTGATTTTCTAATTTTAATTTTCCCAATTTTAATTTTTCATCGATCTTTTGGGAAAGACTCTTCTTCTTAAACATGTGTCTACCCTTCTTAGGGTTAATGCTTAAATTTTCTTCTATCCTCCTAACACTCTCCCTAGGTAAAATAGGTCTAGTGTTATTGGTCCTAGGTGTTATTGGTCCTAGGATCTCAGGGAAGAGTGAAGAAGCCGAAAGGCTTGATGCTGATGTTGTAGTACATTTGACATAGATGCTAAAATGTAACACCGCGCCATCTCATCGGCCTTGATCCACTTCTTATAGCTCTCTCTCTCCTTTTCCCCAGAATTATCTGTAGGCTTGGGAGGGCACTCTTCGAGGAGTACATATTTGTATTCCTCAGTAGTCAAGACAATGTCTAGATTCCTCTTCCAATCTACATAGTTGGGTCCAGTAAGTTTGTTCTCCTTCAGTATCACAGCAAGTGGGTTGAAAGTCATTTTGAAAGAAAACCTAAGAATCACATAAATCAAAACATTAGATTTCAAAAAATTATTGATTCCTCAAACAATAAAATTTTAAAATCAACCAACACCTCAAAACACCGAGAATATCGTATGCCACGATAGTGTGGACGTATACGAATTCTACATTTGTAAGAGGAGGTTTCACCCATTAATTTTACTATCTTATCAACCTAACTTTTTGACAAATAAAATTAATAGTTGGTTCCTCTTCGGCCCTACAAATAAAAGCAGTGACTCCGATAGGGAGGATACTTATATTTGTATCTAAGTGTTCACCATTACTTGGTACCAAGGTAATTATCTCGGGTTATGTGCCTTACGATGGGCAAGTACACAAGCTCCTTAATAATTTCCTATAACCATATTCCACCTTGTGATCCACAAACAAACCCATCCGATGGGGAGGAAGGCACTCAGAGCTGACGCGCAAGTTTGTTTGCATCACTTGTCAAATCGTAGTGGAGGCCGTGGGAATTTATAAAAATATCCCTCTCCCACTTAGTAATTTAAAATTGATGAATTTTCCTAGCCTACGACATGAATATCAAACAAAAAGCAATAAATATGAAAAATAAATTATTTTCCAACTATTATGGCTTTTATCTTCAATATGACTCCCGTCGCATCGCCATCTCGTCCGCTCCTCCTACACCATGTACAAGCCATCCGAAGATCCGAGCAGAGACTAAAACCTATTTTAATTTACATTCATTGATCCTATACTCCACGAGGGAGTGTACATGAAATCTAGATCGAAAGTAAAATAAAATAAAGTGTGGCTAAACAATGCCGTATTTAATTTATAAAAACTAAATACAAGCCTCGTCAACCCCGAGGATTCAACAAAATACACACATACAATCACATACACACATATGGCCATAATAGTCGGATCTTATGCCTGCAACCAAAGAGTTAAACTACGCATATCCTACTATTATCTGGCACATATAATATATGAAAAGTGCATAAAAATTAACCGAATCCTAAACACACAAAACCGAAAACCTTAGCTCTGATACCAATTGAAGGTTTTGCTCGGAAGCTCTGATACCAATTGAAGGGTTTTGCTTATCGAGTCCGTGAGGGAAAACTTCGCTTCCCACTTCACCTCGGTAGCTTATCCATGGCGATCCCTTCGATGTCCCTGGATTAAAAAAAATTTAATCCTAGACAAAAGGGATTGCCTAAACCACCAAGCCATCGTCGTGCTATTCGTTTAGAGAGGTCACTTGAACAAACTAGTTGTTCAAGCGACCATCCTCTATTCTACGAGTAGCTGCGGAATAGACGATGTCCGGAAGTAGTTTGATCCAAGTATTATTTATCCATTTACAGATTTATAACATGATTATAATTGAAAAACAAATACAAGCAATAAACAAAAGAGAAAAGAGAATAGATATACCTCTTGATCTTCTAATGTATGACCTTCCTCCTTTCGGACGTCGTGTGGGCGACGCTCTACCAAAAGTCGAAGCTCCTAGATTGAAAATCTTCCTTCCTTGCTCATCCAAAGCAAGAGGAAGAATAAAAACAAGGCTCATCTCCTTCCTATAGCCAACCAACAAGCAACAAAAGAAATGCTTGCCGCCGGCCAACAAGGAGAAGGAGATAATGGTGGAAACCGGCCAAGACACCAAGGGAAAGCCCTATATATTGTTTCCACCACCTAAGGAGAAGGAAAAGGGGTCTTTGGATGCTGCCTAAGGGCTGGGATAGGGCTGTGGGCGCCGGCCACTAAAGGATAGGAAGAAGAAACCAAACTACTTCCTTATTTGGTGCCACCCAAGCCTCCTAAACCCTAAGCTTCCAAACCCTAATCCTAGCTTTCCTTATTGCCGGCCATGGAAGAGGGGAAGAAGAATAAGATGAGCTCATGCCAAGGTAGAGAGGAGAAGAATAGGGGCCGGCCAACCTTAGGAAGAAGAAGGAACTCCTTGTTGCCGCCCACTCTAATCCCCAAAACCCTAACCCTAGCCACCACTCCCAATCCTAATCTAATTAGGATTGGTTGCCGCCCAAGAGACAAACCCTAATCCCCTCATCCATTAAGTTGCCATCCAAGCCTATAAGCCTTATTTATAGAGTTGGGTTTATGCCTTGGATTAATCTCCACCATTGGTTCTAGGGATTTAATCTCAACCGTCGGATCTAGAGATTTAATCTCAATCGTCGGATCTAGAGATTTAATCTCTACCTATGGATCTAGAGTTTTGTTTCTATCCATTGGATCTAAGCTTCATGAGGTGTTAATAGGCTACATTAGGGACCATGAGGAGGAGTTGGATCTTGGCCACCCATGGATCAAGCCCACATAAAGTTCGATCCACTAATGATGATCCAATCCACTAAAGGATCATCATTGATCTACCTCACCAACTCCCATATGATAATATGGGCTCCATATATTATTTGTACATTTTCTCCCCGTGTTTAAGATCTCGAATGTCCATCGATTAATTAATTTATTGACCATTAATTAATCAACATCTAACTCCTTGAGTAGTACCACTCAACCTTTTCATCATGCCGAACCAAGTCCACCTGCAGAGTTTACATGATGAACCTTATGAGCTCCTCAAGGGGACATCATCATCCTAATATATAGGACACGATTTTCTCCTATAATCAATGACACACCATATAAATAATATCATCTCCCAACTTACCGAGCCTATCGATTTAATCTATAAATCTCGCCCATTGGTAAATCAAAGAGATGAGTACTAAGTATATGTGCCCGTTATTATATCGGGATTAAGAGTATGTACTAAATAATATCTAAGGTCCGATTCGATTATGTAGTCAGCAATAAATCGAATCACCTCTAAGTCGGTCCTTCTCAATACACACAAAGTGCACTAGTGTGATTCTATGGTCAAGATAAACCCACACCAAATCACACTACAACCATTCCGATGGTTTGTCCAAAGTCATCTCGGTTGTGAGCCTTTACTTATACTTTTCAAGGGGCCGATAACATGATCTCCTGTGTGACACCACACACCATGTTATCTACAATGTAAAGTATTAGACAATATTACATAACCATAAAAATATGCAAACAATGATCATGTGATTCTTATTTCAAAATAAAGATGTTCATACAAAAGATAGACTTTTCAGCATACATCCCTACAAAGGTTCCTACTCCATGGTTGAGCTCAACGAGCTCTAGTGATGCACACGCAACCACTAATAAACACTACTTCTCGGAATAATCCGGAGGTGGAGAAACCTCGTACAATAGTTTACAATAATAAACTAAATACAACAAGCAACTAATATGAAATAGAATGCAATACAAGTAAAGAAACACTTTACAAATGCCTTTGGATTGCTTGCTTTTGGTTGCTTGAAGAATGACCTTGGAGACCCTGATTTGTAGCAACAAATCGCCCCCAGGATGCTCAAGAACCGGATGCTTTTTCCTCCTTCACAAGCTCCATTTAAAGCTTCTGTTTGGGCTGGAAAAAGCTGATCAGTCGACTGCTCGGGACCCTCAGTCGACTGATGACACTGTTGCTGTGAGACAACAGTGTAATCCACACTGGAAAAATCCAACGACTAAGAGATCAGTCGACTGATTATGACCATCAGTCGACTGAACAAGCCATCACTCAACCGCTGACCGCAGTAGTAGAGTCAAACTCCATTCTGTGCCCTAAAACCCAAGCACCAATCGACTGATAACACGATCAGTCGACTGCTCAGCCACTCGGTCGACTGCCCACCTCTGGCAGTCGACTGCAAGGCCAATTCCCACAGTCAATCCCTAGTTGACTAATGCCCATCGACTGCCACATGACACCAGTCAACTGGCACACCTCAAACATGAGGTTTTAACCCAAGTATGGTTTCCCTATACTTGCTAGACCACCTTTAGCCTAGACCTAAGCCTTTTAGCCACCTCCATCAGCCTCACGCCTCTTGGATCCTTCTAAGTCATCCATAACTTGTTCATCCATTGTGCTAGCCTTCAGGTGGTTCCATCGGCTATGTCATGCTAACGGTGTCTACACCGCCAAGGCATATTGGACTTAAGCTGCCAAGACTCCGCTTGGACTTTACGCTACCAACCATTGGACTTATGCTGCCAAGACTCCCACTTGGACTTTACGCTGCCAATACCAACCCCTTGGACTTCTCAAATGCCAAGACTCAAGCTTTGACTTTCCCTTGCCAACCCATGTTGGACTTTCCATGCCAAGACCCATGCTTGGACTTTTCCTTGCCAACCCATGTTGGACTTTCCATTGCCAAGACCCATGCTTGGACATTTCCTTGCCAACCCATGTTGGACTTTCCATTGCTAAGACCCATGCTTGGACTTTCACAAATGTCATGTGTCCCACTTGGACTTTTCATGCCAAGTACCCAAGACTTGGACTTTCCCAGGACAATCACATTGTCATATGTTTTTGTCGAACATCAAAACATCTCTCGAGTCAAGCTCGAGTCCTGGTCAATCGTGACCTGGGCCGATTGCACCAACACTATTTGCATCGTGGGAGCTTTTGGTTCAAGGGTATATAAATTTCCTATCAATGTACCAAAATAGATAATCTCCCTATTCCTTTTTATAACAACTCTGTCATTAAAAAAAATAGAATACCCATCCATAAACAATTTAGAAACCGAAATCAAATTCTTTCTAAATAAAGTTACATAAATGCAATTTTTCAAAACCAAAATTTTATTCCTCTCAAAAGATAAATAAACATCTCCCACTGCAACAACCGCCACCTTTGTGGCATCGCCCAAGTAAACAGTAATCTCCCCCTCAGCTAGTGGTCTGGTTTCCCGGAACCCCTATAAAGTATTGCAGACATGATCAGTGGCTCCCGTATCTACACACCAGGTGCCGGTAGATAACACCGCTAAATATGTTTCAATGACTAGACCAAAAGATATACCTTTATTTTGCTTCCGATTGGGGCAGCCCTGTTAGTATGAGCCCTTAGTGCCAATTATGAGATGATTGGTGAGGGAGACTTTTGTATTATATTCTTGCATTAATAAAGGGAAAGATTGATTATTATATTTCTTTATGCATGTGCCAGCTAAATAAATATAATAATGCCCATGAATAGTAGGTTGTTATCTACAGTATATCAATTGGTAGAATTGATTATGAGAAACTGTAGAGAACACTATTCTTAAATATTCCTAGTCGAGTATTGTATTAATAGACAAGGGCTATATTGATACATTGAAACTAGCATGTAGGTCAATGGATGACTTGATCTCACAAGTCATGGATATGTGATATCACATTGATACATGGGTATATATATTGGAGACTATATATACTGAATTGACCCACCATGAGAAAGTATCATGGATCGTTATATGAGTGTCATATACTTTCTCATGTGACTATTGGTATGAATAGTCCTTAGACCTGAAGTCACTACGGTTCCCTACATAAGGAGTTATGTACTTTGGTATCGTCTAACGTCACACTGTAATTGGGTGACTATAACGGCGATCACTGAGTATGTAACGAATTATGCGGAGGGATGTGAGTGATGTAGATGAGATCTATCCCTCCCATATGACGGGAGTGATATCTTTGGCCTCTTGATAGAGTAGGACCACGAAATGCATGGTCATGATCAAATGAGTCAATATGAGATATTGAGCTCATTTGTTTGAGTGAGTCTACTTGGGGATCAAGAAACATAAAGATTGATAAAAGGGTGACACGGTCTATGCCTCATTGATCGATCTGAGATATCAAAGATAGAAGGACACTGTCATATGATAATAGTCACGGAAGAGGTTGCTAGCACAACCGAAAGGGTTTACCTCTTCTCTCCAAGATCGTGTGTGTGTGCACCGTAGAGGCGTGGACATTCTGACCACGTTGAGATCCGCAAGTGTTGCTGACTGGAATTCGAAGGGCACGCTTCGAAGGTAATCTCGATTCCTATATGATAGAATCGATAATTGAAACGAGTATATTTTTTTTTGCTTGGATCTCTGGAGGAATCCTAAGTTTTCCGCTGCGAATTTTGTTTATCGCTCGGGATCCCTTCAGTGGTATCAGAGGCACTTATGAAAAAAAATGGTACACATTTTTTTAGATGTTTTATGTGATATAAACATGAGATTAGTTTTATTAATTTTTTTTTTGCCGACTCAGTATTTGTCTGAGTTGATTTAGACAAGCAGATAGTCTGCCGAGTGGGCTGAATCAAGTCGGATGGTGCCGACTCGGTCTATGTCCGTGTTGATTTAGCCAAGTAGATAGTCTGCCGAGTGGGCTGAATCAAGTCGGATGGTACCATCTCCGCCTGTGTCCGAGTTGATTCAGCCAAGCAGATGGTCTGCCAAGTGGCTGGTTCAAGTCGAACGGTGCCGAACACACCTGGCCATCTTGAGGTCTCGAGTTCATAGAGATGGACAAAATGGGCAGCGACTCATAAGATGAATTAGCAAAAAAAAATTTTTTGCGGCTGCCCCCTCACCCCCATGAAGCGGCGCCTTGACCCGCCCATGCTAAGCGGGACCGCTGTGGTGTTGCGGCTAATCGGCATAGCGGCTTAAAAATTGCACATAATAAAACTGATAAATAAAATAATTTATTAAATCATTGTGAATGATTTGTATATGGTGCATGGTTATGGCCTAGGACCCAATATGATTGTGGTTATGTGTTGTAATTCATAATACGGCCTGCATGCCGTCATATGTATGTGGGTGTTATAATTTTTTTTTACACGACCTGCGTGTCGTGCCTTCACTTCTATTTTCTAGTTGTAAAATAGATTTAGACTCGAATGTAACTCGAGTGTTCTCATTTTGTAATGTACAAAATAAATAAGCAATGAAAGTCCATTGAAGGTGGATGTTACAAGGACGATGCTGACAACACATGCTGACCAAAGGAAGCGCTTGGAGAAGATGTTATCCCTAGGGTAACCAATCAATTTTCTCATTGGCTTGAGAAATCGTAGAATAAGGGCCATAACCATGTCACGTTTAGCGTATATGTGATATATTTTGTGTGTAGGTGATGCATGCTAGATAATTTGTTATCTTAAAATTAAGTCAAATGAATATGCCTACCAAAGTTTGGTACTCATAAACTACCTCGATCATTTGTGTTGGGTTTGCCAAAGCAAAGCATTTTATCTTGGTAGAGTGCGAGAGGACAATTGTGATGTCACGCTATCAAACTTTGGATGAGACTTCACTAAGTGTCTCAATTAGATTGAGAAATACTTAGAGGCATTTCCTAATAGTTAGGAGACACGGATAAGAGAACATTTATACTAAGTCTTGGGCGATTAGCCAAAGCTAACTCAAGATGATGTATAATGTGAATCTTGATCCTTTATTCCAAGAGTTGCATACGATGCAATTGGTAAAATGTTACCTACCTAGTGATACTAAATCTTGGGCGATTAGCCAAAGCTAACTCAAGGTGAGGTATGATGTGGATCTTATCCCACATGAACTTGAAGCTCAATAGAACTGGTATGACTAGCTCCTATTGAAGCTAAAGGAATCAGTGGGAGTCTCATTTAATTAAAGGCCTAATTAAATGATTTCAGATATAATACTCAATTTTGCATATTATTTCTGTTGTAGATTACTATGTCTTTAAATACGTCAAATACCCTCCTCTCTCTACGATCGGTCCTTGAGAAGGACAAACTTAATGGAGCAAACTTCATTGACTGGTTCAGAAATTTGAGAATAGTTCTCAAACAGGAGCGGAAACTCTATGTCCTAGAGCAACCCATTCCTGAACCACCCACCAATAATGCTACTCGTACAGATAAGGATGCATACAAGAAGCATCAAGATGATGCATTAGATGCATCATGCCTTATGCTTGCAACCATGAACTCTGAGCTTCAGAAATAACATGAGAACATGGATGCCTTCGATATGGTTGCACACTTGAAGCAACTATATCAAGGGAAGGCGAGGCACGAGAGATCTGAGGTATCTAAGGCATTATTTTCATGCAAAATGCAAGAAGGAACACCCGTAGGAACTCATGTACTCAAGATGATTAGGTATGTTGAGAACCTTGTAAGATTGGGGTTTCCTTTAGGCCAAGAGTTGGCCACTGACCTTATTCTATATTCGCTGCCTAGAGACTTTAGTCAATTTGTCATGAATTATTAAATGAGCGAAATTGACAAACCATTGCCTGAGCTCTTAAGCATGTTGAGAACTGCTGAGAGCAATCTTAAGAAGATGCAACCTGGAACTAATGATGTACTTATGGTTAAAAAGGGCAAGGGTAAGAAAAAGTCTAAAGGCAAGGGTAAGACCCAGAATAAAGATAAGGACAAAGCATTGAAGCCTAAAGTTGGGGTGGCCAAGGAAGGGACTTGCTTCCACTCCAAGGAAGCTGGACATTGGAAGAGGAACTGCAAAATGCACCTCGAGGAAGTTCAGAAGAAGAAAGGAAGTGAGACTTCCACTTCAGGTATACATGTTATAGAAGTCAATCTATCTATTTCTTCCTCATGGGTATTGGATACCGGTTGTGCTTCTCACATTTGTACCAATGTGCAGGGCTTGAGAAGAAGTAGATCTTTGACAAAAGGAGAAGTGGACCTATGTGTTGGCAATGGCGCAAGAGTTGCTGCTATAGCTGTAGGAACATATTCCTTATCATTACCCAGTGGTTTAATTCTAGAACTTGAAGAGTGTTATTTCGTACCTGCAATAACTAAGAACATTATGTCTATGTCTTTTTTGGACAAGAAAAGTTTTTCATTTATAATTAAGGACAAGTGTTGTTCTGTATATTTAAATGAAATGTTCTATTGCAGTGCACACTTGATGAATGGACTCTATGTTCTAGACCTTGAAAACCCAGTCTATAACATAAATATCAAACGATTCAAATCTAATCATTTGAATCAAACGTATCTTTGGCATTGTCGCTTGGGTCACATAAATGAGAGTCGCATAGCCCAGCTCCATAAGGATGGATTACTGGACTCATTTGATTTTGAATCATATGAGGTATGTGAATCTTGTCTTTTAGGCAAGATGACCAAGACTCCATTTAGTAGACAAGGCGAACGAGCGACAGATTTGTTAGGCCTCATACATAGTGATGTATGCGGTCCTTTCAAAGTCGCAGCCAGAGGAGGTTATCAGTACTTCATCACATTTACTGATGATTTCAGTAGATATGGATATGTGTATCTTATGAGAAACAAATCAGAATCCTTTGAAAAGTTCAAAGAATTCAAGAATGAAGTACAGAACCAACTTGGTAAGAGTATTAAGATGCTTCGATCAGATCGAGGTGGGGAATACCTAAGCCAAGAGTTTAGTGACTATCTAGTTGAGTGTGGGATAAGATCTCAGCTCACTCCACATGGAACACCACAGTTGAATGGTGTATCCGAGAGGAGAAATTGTACTCTATTAGATATGGTACGATCAATGATAAGTCATACAAAACTTCCTCCTTCCTTTTGGGGATATGCTCTAGAGACCGCCGCTTTCACACTTAACCGTGTTCCTTTTAAGGCAGTCGTAAAGACACCATATGAGATATGGAATGGGAAGAGTCCCAAGATGTCTTTTATGAAGATTTGGGGTTGTGAGGCTTACGTAAGACGTCAAGTATCAGATAAACTAGGCCCCAAATCAGATAGATGCTATTTCGTTGGATATCCCAAGGAAATTAAGGGATATTACTTTTACAACCCCACACAAGGCAAAGTGTTTGTTGCTAGAAATGGTGTTTTTCTAGAAAGGGAATTTTTTTCTAGAAAAATAAGTGGGAGTAAAATTGATCTTAAAGAAGTTCAAGATATACAAAATAGCACTGATACCTTAATGGAACAAGAACAGTCATCACAAGGAGTGGTGATACAACCTGTTCAGGTAGACCAAGCTCTGCGCAGGTCTGATAGGATACGTCATCAACCTGAGAGATATTATTTTCTCTTGGATGACAAAGATTGTATCATGCTTGATGAGCCGACATCCTATCAGGAAGCTGTAATGAACCCAGATTCTGAGAAATGGCTTGAGGCCATGAGATTCGAAATGGAATCCATGTACACTAACCAAGTTTGGACTTTAGTTGATCCACCTGAAGGGGTCAAACCCATTGGGTGTAAGTGGGTCTTTAGGAGAAAGACTAACATGGACGGTAATGTGCATACCTATAAAGGGCGATTGGTAGCAAAAGGATTCAAGCAGGTTCATGGTATTGACTATGATGAAACCTTTTCTCCAGTTGCGATGCTCAAATCCATTCGGATCATGCTTGCTATTACAGCTTACTATGACTATGAGATCTGGCAGATGGATGCCAAAACATCATTTCTTAACGGAAATCTACTCGAGGATGTGTATATGACACAACCTGAGGGTTTTGTCGATCCAAAGGATGCTGGAAAGGTTTGTAAGTTGCATAGGTCCATTTATGGTTTAAAGCAAAGCTTCTAGAAGCTGGAATATTCGTTTCGAGAATACGATCAAAACGTTTGGTTTCATTAAGAACGAAGATGAACCTTGTGTCTACAAGAAGGTTAGTGGGAGCTCAATTGTTTTCCTCATATTGTATGTAGATGACATACTGCTCATTGGAAATGATATCCCTATGCTGCAGTTTGTGAAGACTTGGCTTGGGAATTGTTTTTCAATGAAAGACTTAGGTGAAGCAGCCTATATTCTAGGCATCAAGATCTATAGAGATAAATCTAAGAGATTTCTTGGCTTGAGTCAGAGTACATATGTTGACAAGGTGCTTAAGTGTTTTGCCATGCATAATTCCAAGAAGGGATTTTTGCCAATGTCACATGGTATGAGTCTTTCGAAGACTCAATCTCCCTCTTCTAAGGAGGAGAGAGATCGCATGGATCAGATCCCTTATGCATCAGCTATAAGATCTATCATGTACGCCATGATTTGTACTCGCCCCGATGTCTCGTATGCTTTAAGCATGACGAGCAGGTACCAGTCAGATCCCGGTGAATGTCACTGGACAGCTGTCAAGAATATTCTTAAGTACTTGCGAAGGACAAAAGAATATTTCTTGATATTTGGAGGCGATGAGGAGCTAGCTGTAAAGGGTTACAGTGATGCGAGCTTCCAAACTGACAAGGATGACTCCAGATCGCAGTCAGGGTATGTATTTTGCTTGAATGGTGACGATGTGAGCTGGAAGAGTTCGAAGCAGGACACAGTTGCAGATTCTACAATAGAAGCCGAGTATATTGCTGCGTCTTCTGCAGCAAAGGAGGCTGTTTGGATTCGAAAGTTCATCACTGAACTTGAGATGGTTCCTAGCATAGCAGACCCAATAGACCTCTATTGTGACAACAATGGGGCTATTGCTCAGGCTAAGGAACCTCGCTCTCATCAGAGGACCAAACACATACTGCGGCGGTATCACCTCATTCGAGAGATTATCAATAGAGGAGATGTTCAGATATGCAGAGTAGACACTGATGCTAACATTGCGGATCCCTTGACCAAGGCTTTGGCACAGAGGAAGCATGATGGTCATACTAGGTCACTGGGTCTTAGAGATTATAGTGATTGACACTAGTGCTAGTAGAAGATTGTTAGTATGAGCCCTTAGTGCCAATTATGAGATGATTGGTGAGGGAGACTTTTGTATTATATTCTTGCATTAATAAAGGCAAAGATTGATTATTATATTTCTTTATGCGTGTGCCAGCTAAATAAATATAATAATGCCCATGAATAGTAGGTTGTTATCTATAGTATATCAATTGGTAGAATTGATTATGAGAAGCTGTAGAGAACACTATTCTTAAATATTTCTAGTCGAGTATTGTATTAATAGACAAGGGCTATATTGATACATTGAGACTAGCATGTAGGTCAATGGATGACTTGATCTAACAAGTCATGGATATGTGATATCACATTGATACATAAGTATATATATTAGAGACTATATATACTGAATTGACCCACCATGAGAAAGTATCATGGATCGTTATATGAGTGTCATATACTTTCTCATGTGACTATTGGTATGAATAGTCCTTAGACCTAAAGTCACTAAGGTTCCCTACATAAGGAGTTATGTACTTTGGTATCGTCTAACGTCACACCGTAATTGGGTGACTATAACGGCGATCACTGAGTATGTAATGAATTATGCGGAGGGATGTGAGTGATGTAGATGAGATCTATCCCTCCCATATGACGGGAGTGATATCTTTGGCCTCTTGATAGAGTAGGACCACGAAATGCATGACCATGCTCAAATAAGTCAATATGAGATATTGAGCTCATTTGTTTGAGTGAGTCTACTTGGGGATCAAGAAACATAAAGATTGATAAGAGGGTGACACGGTCTATGCCTCATTGATCGATCTGAGATATCAAGGATAGAAGGACACTGTCATATGATAATAGTCACGGAAGAGGTTGTCGGATCTCGACATTCTCATCACTTGGGTAGCAATGATGTATTGCTAGATGCCGCTCATTGCTTATGTATCTAAAATGATTTTGGATACATTGCCAACGTTATGAGAGCCTATAGGGTCACACACAAAGAACATATTATTTTGGAGAGGAAATTATTTTGGTTTGACTAAAATGAATTATTAGTTAATTGGATTAACTAGAATGAGTAAGACTCATTACTTGGCTAAATTTGAGTTGGACTCAAATTGGTTTATGTTGAGTTAGACTCAAGTCAAACCAAGAGAAGAAGGCTAAAATGAATAATACACGAATTAATAATATAATACACGAATTAATACTATAATACACAAATTAATAAATGGGGTTTTAAATAGGATTTAAAACTCATTAATGTGCATTTAATGAGCATTAATTGACTTCCTTTCTTTTACCATGGAGAATAAGGAAGTGCATTTAATGTCTCATTAAGGTGTATTATGGTTGCTTCTTCTTCTTCAACGTGGACAATAAAAAAGAAAATAAGATTTTATTTTTTTTGTTCACAACAAAAAAAGCCAAGTATAGAGTGGAAAGAGAGACCTTGGCGTGGTTGCTAGCACAATCGAAAGGGTTTACCTCTTCTGTCCAAGATCGTGTGTGTGTGCACCGTAGAGGCGTGGACATTCTGACCACGCTGAGGTCCGCAAGTGTTGCTGACTGGAATTCGAAGGGCACGCTTCGAAGGTAATCTCGATTCCTATAGGATAGAATCGATAATTGAAACGAGTATATTTTTTTTTGCTTGGATCTCTGGAGGGATCCTAAGTTTTCCGCTGCGAATTTTGTTTATTGCTCGGGATCCCTACAAGTCCTTCTTCCAGTGTCCAGTTTGCTTGCAAATGAAGCACTTGCCTTACGGCTTCTTCACTCCTCCCTGAGATCCTCCTACCACCTTTGTTCCACCTTGTTTCTTCTTATTCTCGCCTTTCGGCTTAGAAGTAGAAACCTTCTGATCAATCATGGCCTGAGCCTGAGCAAGCCCTTCTGCCTCTTGGAGTTCTGTCAGAAGCTCCGCCAACGAATACAACCTCTTATTCATGTTGTAATTCAGGCGAAACTGCTCAAAACTCTTAGGTAGAGACTGGAGAATGAAATCGACCTGGGTTTCCCCATTGATCACAGCTCCAAGGACTTCCAGCTCATTCGCAGGCTTAGGAGGACACTCTTCGAAGAGTACATTCTTGTACTCCTCTGTAGTCAAGACAATATCAAGATTCCTTTCCAATCAACATAATTTGGTCCAGTAAGTTTATTCTCTTTTAGTATCACAGCAAGTGGATTGAAAGTCATTTTTGAAAAACCTAAGAATCACATAGATCAAAACTTTAGATTTCAAAAAATTAATGATTCTTCAAACAATAAAATTTTAAAATCAACAAATACCTCAAAACACCGAGAATATCGTATGCCACGATCGTGTGGACGTATACGAATTCTACATTTGTAAGAGGAGGTTTTACCCATTAATTTTATTATCTTGTCAACCTAACTTTTTTACAAATAAAATTAATAGTTGGTTCCTCTTCGGCCCTAAATATAAAAGCAGTGACTCCTATGGCGAGGATACTCCTATTTACATCTAAGTGTTCACCATTACTTGGTACAAAGGTAATTATCTCGGGTTATGTGTCTTCCGATGGAGAAGTACACACACTCCTTAATAATTTCCTATAATCATATTTTACCCTGTGATCCGCAAAACAAACTCATCCGATGGGGAGGAAGGCTCTCATAGCCGACGTGCAAGTTTGTTTGCATCACATGTCAAATCGTAATGGAGGTCGTGGGAATTTATAAAAATATCCCTCTCCCACTTAGTAATTTAAAATTGAGGAATTTTCCTAGCACATGACATGCATATCAAACAAAAAGCAATAAATATGAAAAAAATATTTTCCAACTATTATGACTTTTGTTCTCCAATATGCCTCCCGTCGTATCGCCATCTCTTCCGCACCTCCCTACGCCATGTACAAGTCATCCGGAGATCCGAGCCGAGAAAAATTATTTTAATTTACATCTATCGATCCTATACTCCACGGAGGAGTGTACATGAAATCTAGATCGAAAGTAAACTAAAATAGAAGAGTGGATAAACAATGTCATACTTAATTACAAAAATTAAATACTAACCTCGTCAACCCCGAGGATTCAAATAATAATACAATTACACACATCCAATCACATACACACACATATGACCATAATAGTTGGATCTTATGCCTGCAACCAAAAAGTTAGCCCACGCACATCCTACTATCATTCGGCACATACAATATATGATAAGTGCATAAAATTAACCAAATCCAAAACACACAAAACCAGAAAACGTGGCTCTGATACCACTTGAAGGTTTTGCGGAACCGAAGCTCTGATACTACTTGAAGGGAGGAAACTTCGCTTCCCACTTTAACTCGGTCGCTTGTGCATGGCGATCCCATCTAAGTCCCCAAATAAAAAAAAATAATCCTAGACAAAGAGGGATTACCCAAGCAACTGTTCCATCGTCGTGCTATTCGATTAGAGTGGTCACTTGAATAAACTTGTTGTTCAAGCAACCTACCTCTATTCTTCGATTAGCCGCGGAATAGACGATGTACGGATCGCCAGTTTTTGTGTTTGTCTTCGGGGTCCAAGTAAATTAGCCATATACAAAATATACAACATGCATAGAATAAGAAAAGATTCATAAACAAGAATTATACCTCTTGATCTTCTATTGTATGTCCTTTATCCTTTTGAACGTCGTGTGAGCGATGATCTTCCAAAAGTCGAAGCCTCCTAAATCACGATCTTCCTTTCCTTGCTCGCTCCGAACAAAAGGAAGAATGAAACAAAACCCCTTCTCCTATCTAGAACCTGAAGGTAGGGGAACTTCACTTCCCACTTCAACTCGGTCGCTTGTTCATGGTGATCACATCTACATCCCCGGAAAAAAAAAATTTATCCTTGACAAAGATGGATTACTCAAGCAACCGTTTCATCGTCGTGCTATTCGATTAGAGTAGTCACTTGAACAAACTTGTTGTTCAAGCAACCAAACTCTATTCAACGATTACCCGCGGAATAGACGATGTACGGATCGCCGATTTTTGCAATTGTATTCGGGGTCCAAGTCAATTAGCCATATAACAAAACATAACACATGCATATAATTGAAAAACAATTATAGACATAATACAAAAGAATACAAACAAGCATTATACCTCTTGATCTTCTATTGAATGTCCTTCTTTTGGACGTCGTGTGGGCGACGATCTTCCAAAAGTCGAAGCCTCCTAGATCACCAATCTTTTTTTCCTTGTTCACTCCGAACAAAGGAAGATGATAAAACAAAACTCTTCTCCTTCCTTTAACCGACCACCAAGCTCCAACCTTGATCCTTGCCGCCGGCCAAAAAGAGAATAGAAGAGGAAGTGGGTGCCGGCCAAGAGCTCCAAGGAATCACCTTAACCCTTGTTTCCATTGGCCAAGGAGAAGAAGAGAAATAGGTTGAGCGCCGGCCAAGGTAGAGGGGAGAAAGATGGGCGCCTGCAACTCCTTAGGAAGAAGGAAAAAACTTCCAAAATTGTGGCCGCCCAAGCCTCCTCCAAAACCCTAGCCGCACAAACCCTAATCCCCTTTTTAATTGCTCTTTGCCGCCCACCCCTAGCCTCTTTTATAGAGTTAGGCCTAAGCCTCCTTTAATCTCCACCGTCGGTTCTAGGGATTTAATGTCAACCGTCAGATCTAGAGATTTAATCTCAACCGTCGGATCAAGAGATTTAATCTCCACCATCGGATTTAGAGTTTTATTTTCCACCATTGGATCTAGGCTCCATGAGGTTTTAATTGGCTACAATATGGACCATGATGAGGAGTTGGATCTTGGCCACCCAATGGATCAAGCCCACATAAAGTCCGATCCATTAATGATAATCCATTCCACTAGAGGATTATCATTGATCTACATCACCAACCCCCATAAGTTAATATGGGCTCCACATATTATTTGTACATATATCTCCTAGTGTTTAAGATCTCGAATGTCCATCATTTAATTAATTTACTGATAATTAATTAATCAACTTCTAACTCCATGAGTAGTACCACTCAACCTTATCATCATGCCGGACCAAGTCCACCTGCAGGGTTTACATGATGAACCTTATGAGA
The DNA here is from genome assembly GCA_025175895.1 of Wurfbainia villosa. Lineage (NCBI taxonomy): Eukaryota > Viridiplantae > Streptophyta > Magnoliopsida > Zingiberales > Zingiberaceae > Wurfbainia > Wurfbainia villosa. Next base: position 73,834,885 of record CM045994.1, on the reverse strand, counting down.
TCCTCAAGGGGACATCATCATCCTAATATATAGGATATGATTTCCTCCTATAATCAATGACACACCATATAAATAATACCATTTCCCAACTTATCGAGCCTATCGATTTACTCTATAAATCTCGCCCATTGGTAAATCAAAGAAATGAATGCTAAGTACATGTGCCCATTATTATATCGGGATTAAGAGCATGTACAACATAATATCTGAGGTCCGATTCGATTATGTAGTCAACAATAAATCGAATCATCTCTAAGTCTGTCCTGCTCAATACACACAAAGTGTACTAGTGTGATTCTATGGTCAAGACAAACCAATACCAAATCACACTACAACCATACCAATGGTTTGTCCAAAACCATCTCGGGTGTGATCCTTTACTTATACTTTACAAGGAACTGATAACATGATCTCCCGTGTGACACTACGCACCATGTTATCTACAATGTAATGTATTAGACAATATGCATAACCATAAATATGCAAACAATGATCATGTGATTCTTATTTCAAAATAAAGATGTTCATACAAAAGATAGACTTTTCGGTATACATCCCAACAATCTCCCACTTATGCTAAAAGACTCTGCTGTCCTCAAACTGCCATACATATGATTCCCATTCCCTCCACATGCCTATCAAAAGCTCTCGCTGGAAGGGCCTTAGGAAATGATCTTCCATGTTTTCCTCCGATGCAATCTTGGCCACAGCAACTTCTCCTCTCTTTATGATTTCTCATATCTGGTGGTACTTGCGCTCTATGTGTTTACTTGCCTTATGGGCTCGTGGTTCCTTCGAGTTTGCAACTGCACCACTATTATGACAATAAATTGTGATAGTTATGGACAAACCAGGAATCACATCCAAGTCCATCAAGAAGTTCCTGAGCCACACAACTTCTTTGGCCGCCTCAGAGGCTGCCACATACTCAACTTCCATGGTAGAGTCCGCCACGCATTTCTTCTTAACACTCCTCCATACAATGGCTCCACCTCCCAAAGTAAGCACAAAACCTGAGGTAGACTTACTGTTATCCTTATCTGATTGGAATTTAAAATCTGTGTAACCCATAGGGAGTAATTGGTATGCCTGATAAACTAGCATATAATCCCTAGTCCTTCTCAGGTACTTCAATATATGTTTTACCGCAGTCCAATGTCCCTGTCCTGGATTACTCTGATATCTGCTGACCATGCCCACGGAAAAGCAGATATCTGGTCTCCTATATAACATCACATACATGAGGCTTCCTACTGCCGAAGCATAAGGAACTACCTTCATATCCTCTATCTCCTCAGATGTTCTAGGACACATCTCCTTAGATAAAGGAACTCCATGCCTGAAAGGTAAAAAGCCTTTCTCGGAGTTTTGCATGCTAAAACGATCCATAATAGTGTCTATGTATGAAGCTTGAGATAAGCACAACATCCGTTTGTTGCGATCCCTTATAACCTTGATCCCAAGGATGTGTCCCACTTCTCCCAAGTCTTTCATATCAAACTATTTGGACAACCATATCCTTACGTCCGATAACACCTTGACATTGTTGCCAATTAACAAAATGTCATCTACGTATAGTACAAAAAATACCACTACATTTCCGTTACATCTCTTGTATACACATGACTCATCTGGGCTTTGAATAAATCCATAAGACTGGATTACCTCATCAAAGCGGATGTTCCAAGACCTCGAAGCTTGCTTCAATCCATAAATGGACCGATTAAGCTTGCACACAAGATGCTCTTTGCCCTTCTCAATGAATCCCTCTGGTTGCTTCATGTAGATGTTCTCCTCAAGACTTCCATTAAGGAAAGCTATCTTGACATCCATCTGCAACACCTCATAATCCATATGAGCAGCACTACATAAGAGAATCCGAATAGACTTAAGCATGACTACCGGCGAAAAGGTCTCCTCATAATCGATGCCCTCCTTCTGAGTATACCCCTTCGCAACAAGCCTCGCTTTGAAGGTCTCAACCTTCCCATCTATTCCTCTCTTTCTTTTGTAGATCCACTTGCATCCAATGGCTTTTACACCATTGGGTGGTTCTACTAGCTCTCAGACCTGATTTGAATCCATAGATTCAATCTCAGCATTCATTGCACTTTGCTAAGATACTGCATCTTTATCTTGGATCGCCTCGTCATATGTCCAGGGATCAGGTTCATGTTCGCCAGGAATCAAATCAGAAGATTCTCCCAAGAACATGAATCTATCAGGCTATCTAAAAACCCTCCCACTATGATGAGGTATCACCTGTGTATCCTCTGTGACACGCGGTACAGTGACTTATGGTATATCCTCTTGTAGCGGTGGTACTGAAGTAGTGACTTCCCCTTTAAATTCTTCCAGAACAATCTTACTCATGGGCTTGTGGTTCAGCACATAGTCTTCCTTTATAAATCTCGCGTTCATGCTAACGATCACCCTCTGATCTCTAGGACTATAAAACAAACCACCTTTCGTTCCTCTAGGATAGCCAACGAACATGAACACTTCTGTACGAGGTTCCAACTTACTAGCATCTGCCTTCAGCACATGTGCTGGACTCCCCCAAATCCGAATATGTCTCAAACTTGACTTTTGCCCAGTCCACAATTCTGTGGGAGTAGAAGGCACTGATTTAGATGGAACCAAGTTCTGAATATACACTTCCGTATCTAGAGCATATCCCCAGAATGAATCTGGCAACTCATAATAACTCATCATCGATCTAACCATCTCTATAAGAGTCCTATTCCTTCGCTCTGCTACACCATTCTGCTGGGGTGTGCCAGGTGCAGAAAATTGGGATTGAATCCCAACCTTTGATAAGTAATTCCTAAACTCTCCCAAGAGGTACTCACCACTGTGATTAGATCGTAGTGTTTTGATACTTTTACCTTGACGTTTCTCCACATCAACCTTGAATTCTTTGAACTTGTCAAAGCATTCAGACTTGCGGTACATCAAGTAAATGTATCCTTACCTTGAATAATCAACTATAAAAGAGACAAAATATTCAAAGTCACCTCTTGCCTGGATAGACATAGGACCACACAAATCAGAATAAACCAATTCCAACACATCTTTGGCTCTATACCCCTTGTCCATAAAAGGCCTCTTGGTCATTTTACCTTTCATGCAAGATTCGCTGGTTTGGAAATCTTCCACCACTAATGAACCCAGAGGTCCATCAGCTATCAACCTTTGAATCTTGCTTAGGTTAATATGACCTAGCCTTAGATGTCAAAGATATGTTTGGTTCATCTTCGAAGGTTCTTTTCTTTTATTGGAATTAGAAGATGAGTTATTCACTTCTAATTGCATCGTGGGAGATTTTGGTTCGAGTGTATACAAATTTCCTATCAATGCACCATAACAGATAATCTCCCTATTCCTTTTTATAACAACTCTGTTATTAAAAGAAATAGAATATTCATCCATAAACAATTTAGAAACCGAAATCAAATTCTTTCTAAATAAAGGTACATAAAGATAATTTTTAAGAATCAAAACTTTATTCCTCTCAAAAGACAAATAAACATCTCCCACTGCAACAGCCGCCACCTTCGTGGCATCACCCAAGTATACGATAATCTCCCCCTCAGCCAATCGTCTGGTTTCTTGGAACCCCTGCAAAGTATTGCAGACATGATCAGTGGCTCCCGTATCTACACATCAGGTGCCGATAGATAACACCGATAATCATGTTTCAATGACTAGACCAAAAGATATACCTTTGTTCTGCTTCCGGTTGGGGCAGTCCTTCTTCTAGTGTCTAGTCTGCTTGCAAGTGAAGCACTTGCCTTTTGGCTTCTTCACTCCTCCCTGAGTTCCTCCCTCCACCTTTTCCCCAGCTTGTTTCTTCTTCTTCTTGCCTTTCGACTTAGAAGTAGAAACCTTTTGGGCAACCATGGCCTATGCCTGAGCACTCTGACGAAAAAGCCCCTCTACCGCCTGGAGTTCTGTCAGAAGCTTCGCCAACGAATACAACTTTTTGTTCATGTTGTAGTTCAGACGAAACTGCTCAAAACTCCTAGGTAGAGACTGGAGAATGATATCGACCTGAGTTTCCCAATTGATCTCAGCTTCGAGGACTTCTAGCTCATTCAAATGAGCCATCATTTTGAGAACATGATCCCTCACGGGTGTTCCCTCGATCATGGTGGTCGTCATCAAGTTCCTCATGGCTTCCTGCCGAGCAACCCGATTCTGGTGTTCGAAAAGTTCTTTGAGAATGAGCATCATGTCATAAGCAGTGGACATGGCTTGATGTTGATGTTGTAGTACATTTGCATTAGATGCTAAAATGTAACACCGCGCCATCTCATCGGCCTTAATCCACTTCTTATAACTCTCCTTCTCCTTTTCCCCAAAATCATCTGCAGGCTTAGGAGGGGACTCTTCGAGGAGTACATATTTGTATTCCTCAGCAGTCAAGACAATGTCAAGATTCCTCTTCCAATCAACATAATTGGGTCCAATAAGTTTATTTTCTTTTAGTATCACAGCAAGCGGGTTGAAAGTCATTTTGAAAAACCTAAGAATCACATAGATCAAAACATTAGATTTCAAAAAATTATTGATTCCTCAAACAATAAAATTTTAAAATCAACCAACACCTCAAAACACCGAGAATATCGTATGCCACGATAGTGTGGACGTATACGAATTCTACATTTGTAAGAGGAGGTTTCACCCATTAATTTTACTATCTTGTCAACGTAACTTTTTGACAAATAAAATTAATAGTTGGTTCCTCTTCAGCCCTACAAATAAAAGAAGTGACTCCGATGGGGAGGATACTTATATTTGTATCTAAGTGTTCACCATTACTCGGTACCAAGGTAATAATCTCGGGTTATGTGTCTTCCGATGGGGAAGCACACACGCTCCTTAATAACTTTCTATAACCATATTCGACCTTGTGATCCGCAAACAAACTCATCCGATGTGGACGAAGGCACTCAGAGCCGACACGTAAGTTTGTTTGCATCACATGTCAAATCGTAATGGAGGCCGTGGGAATTTATAAAAATATCCTTCTCCCACTTAGTAATTTAAAATTGAGGAAGCCTACGACATGCATATCAAACAATAAGCAATAAATATGAAAAAGAAATATTTTCCAACTATTATGACTTTTGTCTCCAATATGCCTCCCGTCGTATCGCCATCTCGTCCGCTCCTCCCTACGCCATGTACGAGCCATCCGAAGATCCGAGTCGAGACTAACTATTTTAATTTACATCCATCGATCCTATACTCCATGAAGAAGTGTACATGAAATCTAGATCGAAAGTAAACTAAAATAAAAGGAGTGGCTAAACTATGCCGTATTTAAATACAAAATTAAATACTAGCCTCGTCAACCCCGAGGATTCAAAAAATATACAATTACACACATACAATCATATACACACATATGACAATAATAGTTGGATTCTATGCTGTTAGTAATATATGAGAGATGTCCTAAGGCAATCGCCTTATGTATAAACCATTTATATGATAAATGAAGATTCACTATTTGAGTATACATGTTTTATGTATTTGATTGGATCTTAAACTCATTTACTGAATGTCCACGATACGATTCACAACATGAGAGAATTTGTGATTGGATCACAACTAGTGAGTATCTCTACATGTGTAATTGTGATGTATCGGAATTATCCCTAGTGGATGAATTGATGGATTTGGACACCATCAGTTCTGTCGAGACTAGCACGAGGTATACTCCTTGGTGTATCCAAGCAGCTGATTCTCACTGGCTGGAGACATAGTGATGTCCGGAGTTGATCGTGGATGCTAGTTATGGTAACTAGTTCATTGGAGTGACCAGCCGTAAGACTTCATATGGTTCTCTGCATATATAGATATGTCAATGAAGTTCTTACTGTGGCTTAAGTGCGATGTTCCTTTGACTTGCGGTATTCAAGTCATCTTGATCATGGAGACTTATGCTTTGACATCTTAAGCAAACATCTCTAAGGAGATGTGGACCCGGGATGATTGGGTATAAGTCGAAGTGATCGAAGGTGTTTGAATAGCCTATAAAAGATTCACCACTCCTTGCGAGGAGATGTATACCCATGGCCTCTCGTCGGATTGTTACTAAAGTCTTTGGCCAAAGCATTACATGTTTAGAGTAAGGTACTCTTCGATACATGTGGAGTAACTAGAATCCGTAGGATGAGGAAATGATACTTGGGCTAGGTGTGACGTAGTTAGCCTAGTGAGGTGACACAATAGACCATGTCACGAACCAAGTGGGTATAAGATGAGTGAAGGGAATGGGGCACGATTCATTCGAGCTCTTGAAGGGTTTGAAATAGTTACGGATCAGGTTGATCTTTTGGTTAATTGGGGATCATGATGTACTACTAGGTGCCACTCATGATCGTTCTATAATTAATGGTTAATTATAGACGGCCAACATAAACCGAGAACCTATTTGGTCACACGCACAACGAGTGTAATCCAAAGGATTTAAAAAAAGCTTGAGAATGAGATTCTCAGACCGAGAGAAACTAGGTTTGGTTGGACCAAACATAAAGCGAGCATTAAATCGTTTCAGTCGCAATGGAAGCGTGGATGGGCCGTGTCTTATGAAGACATAATGGATGAACCAAAATGGTTTGGTTCTAATCCAATGGATGAGAATAAACCAAAGGGTTTGGTTTATTTTAAGCGAATGAACCAAAAGTTGGTTGTTCGTTTTAACTTAAAATAAACCATCATGGTTTGGTTTATTTTAACTTATCTTAATGGAGGCGGGTTAGGGCTTTATGGATATGATCCATTAACCATTAAGAGAATTAGTTCTCTATAAAATAGGGTTAAACCTAACCTAAAACCTAATCAAGTTTTGGCGCCCAACCTAGTTGCCGCCAACCTCCTTGGAGTTTTGCGCCCAACCTAAGTGCCGCCGTCCAGCTTTTGTGCAGCCGTCCAACTTGTTGCGGTGACCAAGCTTCAGCGGTGAACCTCCGGCGACCCTCGGTGATCTCCTCTAGGTTGGTGATAAGGTGAGCTTCCATCTCTCCTTGGCGGCCTCTATTCCTCCACCAAGCTGTCCAGTTTTCTGGACAGCTTGTTTCTTTGTTGTCGGGCATCGTTTGGGCGGCGGTTAGTGCTCGATAGCGCCTAACTTACCGGGATTTGATCTCCGGTAATCCTCTAGTGGAGGAGGCGAAGGATTCGTCGAATGGTTGATGAATACCTCTCCGGAGAAGCGAGTTTTGAGAACTCGTTTTAGGATCCGAATTTGGATTCGGATCGTGATCATCTCTCGATCACATCGTCTTCAACACGAGGCTAGTAACCCGTACGAAGACGAAGCTCGTGACTTAGCGAAGTCATCCCGAGGAGCTCGGCGTGGATACGGATAGAGACGATTCTTATGAGGATCGTTCCGGTTGATGCCGTTCCCGCTACACGTCATACGAAAGGTATAACGTAGATAATTTCTTTTATTGAAAATTTTAATTTATGGTTATGTCTACACTTGTTGTAATATGCATGCGTGTGTTGTGTGTTTTGTAATAAATATAGATTTATTAATTTTAATTGCTTCCGCTGTGCTCATGTTTACGAAACATGATCGAACACACCTGCCTTGTGATCTTGGAAACTTGATGGTATCAGAGCCCAGGTTGTGTTTCGACATAATCGTAAAAATGGTTTTGCGATAGTCATAATGTATTTCTGGAAATTTTCTAATTTTGGAAATTTAGAAGTGTTTATGGAAATTTTTCAATTTTGGAAAGTCTAGAAGTATTTATGGAAATCTTCCACTTTTGGAAAGTTGGAAGTATTTATGGAAATTGATATTTTCCATAAATAAAATATTTGATTAGATTCTGGAAATTTGTTTCCTAATTTAATCATGATTTGATTTGGGAAATCAAATCTTAAAATATTTTATTTCCATAAGTAGTTTTAATGATTTAGGAAATTGGTTTCCTAAATAGATTTTCCTTAATCAAATAATTCCATGAATAAAATATGTGATTAGATTTGGAAATTTGTTTTCTAATTTAATTATGATTTGATTTGGAGAATCAAATCTTAAACATATTTTATTTCCATAAATAGTTATGACATATAAGGAAATATATACATGACATAATTGTATGCCATGTAATTGCATTAGATGCATAACATTATGCCATGCGTGTCGTGACATGTAGATGTATGTCATGTATGCCATGCCATGTAGATAATAGTTATTTGCATGCAAAGAGGATGAGACATAAAAACCCTTAAACAATATTAAAGCCTACACCTTCCATTAATATGGTCAGAACCAGAGTTCCGTTTCTTGTTTGGGTTGTTGGACTCTCTCCAAGCCCGGCTCGAACCCGAATATGTTCAAACCATGGAATAGTTTAATACTAATATGGTAAGAGTCAGAGGTCAATCGTTAGCTTTGGTTGTTGGACTCTCTCCAAGCTGGGCTAATTGGTTGAATGCGCTCTAACCATATTAAAACTATGTCGATTAATGGGTTGGCTTTAACACAGCATCGGCTTGTTGGACTCTCTCCAAGGTCGATGTAAAGGGAGGTGAAGTTGGGTGCTATGCATATGATGCATACTTGTTAATGTGTTAACAACCCGATGTATGTGTGAACATTCAATTAGTTGATAGCACATTGTGATAGTTGCATATACGTGATATGCAATCGGTATAGACGATACCTACCGTCGTAGTTATGAATGGCTTGTTGGACTCTCTCCAAGGTTGTTCATAACTATGATGGATATCAGACCATTCGGAGATGGACCTACGATCTCCCGAAGTGATTTTGGGGGTTTTGAAATTCGAAAAATGAATGGGATTTATAAATGTATATTGATGCATTTTAAAATCATTTTCTCATATATGCTCGTTTTGTATTTCTAAGATTGATCATGATGTGTTTGAATTTGCGTTCCATTTTGGATTCAAATAAATTGACTGGGCCGAACTTCTTGGACTGGCTTAGAAACTTGAGAATTGTTCTCAAGGTGAAAAGCTTGTGTATGTCCTCGAAGCGCCTCTTCCCGCCCGTCCTAGTGACGATGCAACTTTGGACCAATTGTTGGCCTATCAGAAACATGTGAGTGATTCTGAACAAATGAGTTGCATCATGCTAGCCGCGATGGAACCCAAGCTACGAAAGCAGCATGAGCATATGGATGCTCATATCGTAGTCCTTCATCTTTATGAGTTGGTTGATGAGCAAGTGAGATTCGAAAGGTTGAAGTCTCAGCTCCTCTTCACCTCTGAGATGCTAGGAGGTTCATCTGTAGTCTTGCTCGATATCTTTGAAGGCGTGGAGTCTTACGAGAAGCATGAGCGAGGGGCCAGTCTTGTTAGTTGATTCCTCGAAGAAAGGTTCTAAGAGGAAGTCAAAGAAAGAGAAGGGAAAGAAGAGAAGGCTAAGAAGGTAGAACTAGCACGGAAACTTGCCATCATTATGGCAAGGAGAGCCATTCTTGAAGAAAGTGCAAGATTCATCTTGAGTCGTGAAGAAGGATAAGGCATCGGATGCCCCATCTTCTTGAAATCTTCTTTATTGATTGTCATTCTATTTCCTCGGACACTTGGGTATTCGATCTTGGGTGTGGCTCACATATATGTAATGACATACATGGGCTAAGGAATAGAAGAAGACTCGTCGAGGAGAGTCAAATTTACGTGTTGGGAATGGAGCAAGCGGTTCTTGCTTTTCGCCATCGGAACGTATTTGTTGAAACTCCCTGCAGGACTTGTCTTAGAACTGGACAATTGCTTTTATATTCCTTCGTTGATAAAGAACATCATTTCTATTTCTTGTTTAAATAGAAATGGTTTCCATTTGACTTTTAGTAACAATTGTTGTTACATAACTTTGAATGGGGTTCTTTATGGATTTGGAACTTTAAGCAATGGTGTTTATACATTGGGCGTATCCGGTGACATTTTCAATATCGGCGAGCAACAAGCGTGCTCGAAAGGATAATCAAATAGACTCCTATATGTGGCATTGTCGTCTTGGCCATATAAGCAAGAAATGCATGTCCGAATTACGCGATGTGCAGTGCGGAATCGTTTGAATTGGATTCATACGATACATGCGAATCATGCTTAAAAGGCAAGATGACTAAGTTACCTTTTTGGAAAGGTGAGCAGTGGGAGAGTTACTAGGTCTAGTACATACTTGATGTATGTGGACCTATGTCAACTCAAGCTTTAGGAGGCTATAGCTACTTCATTACCTTCAGATGATCACTCACGGTTTGGGTATGTGTTCTTGATGAAACACAAGTCCGAAGCCTTTGAAAGGTTCAAAGAATTCAGAAATGAAGTAGAGAAACAACATGACAAAAGTATTAAAATACTTGATCGGATCGAGGTGGTGAATACTTAAGTCAAGAGTTTCTTGATTATATAAGAGACAATGGCATATTGTCTCAATGGACTCCGCCCTATACACCACAGCATAATGGTGTATCTGAGAGGCGTAACCGGACCTTGTTGGACATGGTCAGGTCAATGATGAATCATGCAACTCTTCCCAAGTCCTTTTGGGGCTATGCACTTTAGGCAATTTGTTTACTTGTTAAGCAGAATGCCTACCAAGGTAGTCTCAACTACTCCATATGAGATATGGAATGGTAAGAAACCTCATGTATCTTACTTGAAGATATGGGGTTGTCTGCTTATGTAGTGAAGCGGACTGTATCAGACAAATTGGATGCTAAGTCTGATAAATGTCTATTTGTTGGATACCCTAAGGAAACAAGGGGTTACCAATTCTATCATCCTGTGGAACAAAAGGTGTTTGTTTCAAGGCATCTTTGTGTTTCTAGAGAAAGAGTTTCTCTTGCAAGAAAGCGATTAGTGTCATCGAGCTTGAGGAGGCTCGAGAGACTCAAATAGGCGTTAATGAGATACGGTGAAGCACAACAACGACTCATAGTGATGAGCAATTTGGACCTATTGTAACACCACATCTTCGTAGATGCGGTAGAACACACAATATTCACGAGAGATATGGATTTCGTAAGTGAATCGAGCAGCGTGTTACTCATTGATGATGAGGAGCCTACCAGTTATGAAGAAGTGCTGACAAGTTCAGAAAGGGATAAGTGGCTTGGTGCCATGAAGTCGGAAATGGATTCCATGTATGAAAACCAAGTTTGGAACTTGGTTGACCCACCTGAAGGCATAAGGCCTATAGGGTGCAAGTGGGTTTTCAAAAAGAAAACCGACATGGATGGTAATGTGATTACCTATAAGGCTAGATTGGTGGCGAAAGGATATCATCAAAAACAAGGTGTTGATTATGATGAAACCTATTCGCCGCTTAAATCCATTCGGATGCTCCTGGCCATAGCGGCTCATTATGATTATGAGATATGGCAGATGAATGTAAAAATAGCTTTCCTTAATGGAAACCTGCTCGAGGACGTGTATATGATACAGCCTGAGGGTTTCACATCGGTTGATAAAACCAAGGTATGCAAATTGCGACGGTCCATTTATGGATTGAAGCAAGCATCCGATGGAATATCCATTTTGATGAGACAATCAAAAGTTTGATTTCTCACAAAATCAGACGAACCTTGTGTGTACAAGAAGGTTAGTAGGGAATGCGATCGTATTCCTAGTATTGTATGTCGATGACATACTACTTATAGGAAGCGATGTTTGATCTTCTGATCGATGAAGGTTTGGTTATCCAAGACATTCTCCATGAAAGACACAGGAGAAGCAACCTACATCCTCGGGATTAAGATCTATAGAGATAGATCGAAACGGTTGCTTGGTCTTTCGCAGTCTACATATATAGACCGAGTGCTAAAGAGGTTTAGCATGTCGAAATCCAAGAAAGATTTCTTACCCATCAGGCATGGGGTACACCTTTCGAAGTCTATGTGTCCGCACACAGAAGACGAAAGGATTTGCATGAGTAAGATTCCCTATGCATCCGCAATAGGATCTATCATGTATGATATGTTATGTACAAGGCCCGACGTATCGTACGCTCTGAGTGTTCACGGCGGATACGGTCGATCGAGGAATGGATCATTGGGTGGTATTAAGAGGCGATCCTTAAGTGCTTGAGAAGAACTAAGGATGCGTTCTAATATATGGAGAAGGGTACATGGTGACACGTGGGTATACGGATGCGACTCGCAGCATAAGGATGATTCCATGTCTCGATGCGGGTATGTATTCACCTAAAATAGAGCGCAATAAGTTGGAAAGGTTCCAAGCTTGACACTATATAGCGGATTACGCCACTAAGGCGAGAATCGTTGCGACTTTGGAAGCGACAAAGGCGGTTTGGATCAATAAGTTCATCTATGAACTTGATGTGGTCTCATCAATGATCCAAACATGTGCTTCGCCGCTATCATCTTATCAGAGAGATCATCAGTAGGAACGAAATACAAATCGAGAAAATTCCCACTGAAAGGAACTTAGCGGATCCTTTGACTAAGGCATTACCTCAAAATAAGTTTGAGGGTCATGTTAGAGCTTATGGTATTGGATACCGTAGCGATTGGCATTAGGCCAAGTGGGAGTCTGTTAGTAATATATGAGAGATGTCCTAAGGCAATTGCCTTATGTATAAACCATTTATATGATAAATGAAGATTCACTATTTGAGTATACATGTTTTATGTATTTGATTGGATCTTAAACTCATTTACTGAATGTCCACGATACGATTCACAGCATGAGAGAATTTGTGATTGGATCACAACTAGTGAGTATCTCTACATGTGTAATTGTGATGTATCAGAATTATCCCTAGTCGATGAATTGATGGATTTGGACACCATCAATTCTGTCGAGACTAGCACGAGTATACTCCTTGGTGTATCCAAGCGGTGATTCTCCGGGTGGAGACATAGTGATGTCGGAGTTGATCGTGGATGCTAGTTATGGTAACTAGTTCATTGGAGTGACCGGTAGTAAGACTTCATATGGTTCTCTGCATATATAGATATGTCAATGAAGTTCTTCTTGTGGCTTAAGTGCGATGTTCCTTTGACTTGCGGTATTCAAGTCATCTTGATCATGGAGACTTATGCTTTGACATCTTAAGCAAACATCTCTAAGGAGATGTGGACCCGGATGATTGGGTATAAGTCGAGTGATCGAAGGTGTTTGAATAGCCTATAAAGGATTCACCACTCCTTGCGAGGAGATGTATACCCATGGCCTCGTCGGATTGTTACTAAAGTCTTTGGCCAAAGCATTACATGTTTAGAGTAAGGTACTCTTGATACATGTGGAGTAACTAGAATCCCGTAGGGCGAGGAAATGATACTTGGGCTAGGTGTGGCGTAGTCGACTAGTGAGGGACACAATAGACCATGTCCTGAACCAAGTGGGTATAAGATGAGTGAAGGGAATGGGGCACGATACATTCGAGCTGCTGAAGGGTTTCAGAAATAGTTCTGGATCAACCGTTGATCTTTTCGGTTAATTGGGGATCATGATGTACTACTAGGTGCCACTCATGATCGTTCTATAATTAATGGTGAATTATAGATGGCCAACATAAACCGAGAACCTATTTGGTCACACGCACAACGAGTGTAATCCAAAGGATTTAAAACGAGCTTGAGAATGGGATTCTCAGACCGAGAGAAACTATGTTTGGTTGGACCAAACATAAAGCGAGCATGAAATCGTTTCAGTCGCAATGGAAGCGTGGATGGGCCGCGTCTTATGAAGACGTAATGGATGAACCAAAATGGTTTGGTTCTAATCCAATGGATGAGAATAAACCAAAGGGTTTGGTTTATTTTAAACGAATGAACCAAAAGTTGGTTCGGTTCGTTTTAACTTAAAATAAACTATCATGGTTTGGTTTATTTTAACTTATCTTAATGGAGCGGGTTAACGGGCTTTATGGATATGATCCATTAACCATTAAGAGAATTAGTTCTCTATAAAATAGGGGTTAAACCCTAACCCTAAAACCCTAATCAAGTTTTGGCCGCCCAACCTAGTTGCCGCCAACCTCCTTGGAGTTTTCGGCGCCCAACCCTAAGTTGCCGCCGTCCAGCTTTTGTGCAGCCGTCCAACTTGTTGCCGGAGACCAAGCTTCAGCCTGTGAACCTCCGGCGACCCTCCGGTGATCTCCTCTAGGTTCGGTGATAAGGTGAGCTTCCATCTCTCCTTGGTCGGCCTCTATTCCTCCACCAAAAGCTGTCCAGTTTTTCTGGACAGCTTGTTTCTTTGTTGTCGGAGCGTCGTTTGGACGACGGTTAGTGCTCCGATAGCGCCTAACTTACCGGGGATTTGATCTCCGGTAATCCTCTGAGATGGAGGACGAAGGATTCGTCAATTGGTTGACGAATACCTCTCCGGAGAAGCGAGTTTTGAGAACTCGTTTTAGGATCCGAATTTGGATTCGGATCGTGATCATCTCTCGATCACGTCGTCTTCAACACGAGGCTAGTAACCCGTACGAAGACGAAGCTCGTGACTTAGCGAAGTCATCCTGAGGAGCTCGGTGTGGATACGGATAGAGACGATTCTTACGAGGATCGTTCCGGTTGATGCCGTTCCCGCTACACGTCATACGAAAGGTATAACGTAGATAATTTCTTTTATTGCAAATTTTAATTTACGGTTATGTCTACACTTGTTGTAATATGCATGCGTGTGTTGTGTGTGTTGTAATAAATATAGATTTAATAATTTTAATTGCTTCCGCTGTGCTCATGTTTACGAAACATGATCGAACACACACACGCCGCGGTGCCGGAAACCCAACATATGCCTGCAACCAAAAAGTTAACCTACGCACACCTACTATTATCCGGCACATATAATATATGAAAAGTGCATAAAAGTAACCGAATCCTAAACATACAAAATCGGAAACCGTGGCTCTGATACCACTTGAAGGTAGGGGAACTTCGCTTCCCACTTCAACTCGGTCGCTTGTTTATGGTGATCCCGTCTACGTCCCCGGATAAAAAAAATTTATCCTTGACAAAGATGGATTACTCAAGCAACCGTTTCATTGTCGTGCTATTCGATTAGAGTAGTCACTTGAACAAACTTGTTGTTCAAGCAACCAACCTCTATTCTACGATTAGTCACGGAATAGACGATGTACGGATCGCCGGTTTTTGCATTTGTATTCGGGATCCAAGTCAATTATCCACATAACAAAACATACAACATGCATATAATTGAAAAAAAATTATAGACATAATACAAAAGAATATAAACAAGCATTATACCTCTCGATCTTCTATTGTATGTCCTTCCTCCTTTTGGATGTCGTGTGGGCGACGATCTTCCAAAAGTCGAAGCCTCCTAGATCACCAATCTTCCATTCCTTGTTCACTCCAAACAAAGGAAGAGGATAAAACAAAACTCTTCTCCTTCCTTTAACTTATCGCCAAACTCCAACCTTGATGCTTGCCGCCGGCCAAAAAGAGAATAGAAGAGGAAGTGAGTGCCAGCCAAGAGCTCCAAGGAATAACCCTAACCCTTGTTTCCACCAGCCAAGGAGAAGAAGAGAAATAGGTTGAGTGCCGACCGAGGTAGAGGGGAGAAAGATGGGCGCCGGGAACTCCTTAGGAAGAAGGAAAAAACTTCCAAAATTGTAGCCGCCCAAGCCTCCTCCAAAACCCTAGCCACCCAAATCCTAATCCCCTCTTTAATTGCTCTTGCTGCCCACCCCTAACTTACTTTTATAGAGTTAGGCCTAAGCCTCCTTTAATCTCCACCGTCGGTTCTAGGGATTTAATCTCAACCGTTGGATCTAGAGATTTAATCTCCACCATCGGATTTAGAGTTTTATTTTCCACCATCGGATACAGGCTGCATGAGGTTTTGATAGGCTACAATATGGACCATGAGGAGGAGTTGGATCTTGGCCACCCAATGGATCAAACCCACATAAAGTCTGATCTATTAATGATAATCCATTCAACTAGAGGATTATCATTGATCTACCTCACCAAACCCCATAAGTTAATACGGGCTCCATATATTATTTGTTCATATATCTCCCCGTGTTTAAGATCTCGAATGTCCGTCAATTAATTAATTTACTGACAATTAATTAATCAACTTCTAACTCCATGAGTAGTACCACTCAACCTTATCATCATGTCGGACCAAGTCCACTTGCAGGGTTAACATGATGAACCTTATGAGCTCCTCAAGGGGACATCATCATCCTAATATATAGGACACGGTTTCCTCCAATAATCGACAACACACCATTTAAATAATACCATTTCTCGACTTACCGAGCCTATCGATTTACTCTATAAATCTCGCCCATTGGTAAATCAAAGAAATGAATGCTAAGTACATGTGCCCATTATTATATCGGGATTAAGAGTATGTACAACATAATATCTGAGGTCTGATTCGATTATGTAGTCAGCAATAAATCGAATCACCTCTAAGTCGGTCCTGCTCAATACACACAAAGTGTACTAGTGTGGTTCTATGGTCAAGACAAATCAATACCAAATCATACTACAACCATGCCAATGGTTTGTCCAAAACCATCTCGATTGTGATCTTTTACTTATACTTTACAAGGAACTGATAACATGATCTCCTGTGTGACACTACACAAAATGTTATCTACAATGTAATGTATTAGACAACATACATAACCATAAATATACAAACAATGATCATGTGATTCTTATTTCAAAATAAAAATGTTCATACAAAAGATAGACTTTTCAGTATACATCCCAACATAACTGACCACCAAGCTCCAAGCTTGATGTTGCCGCCGACAAAGGAGTAGAATATAGGAAGGGGTCGCCGGTCATAAGCTTCAAAGGAAAACCTTTATTCCTTATAGCCGCCGACCAAGGACGAATAAAGGAAGGGGATGAGCATTGGCCAAGGTAGAGAAGAAGATGATGGGCACCGGCTACACCTTAGGAAGAGAAGGAAGCAAACCCTAATCTCCCAAGTAGTTGTCGCCCAAGCTAAAACCCTAACCCTAGCCGCCCAAAGCCAAAACCCTAATCTCCAAAGTTATTCTTGCCGCCCACCCCTTAATCCATATTTATAGAGTTAGGCTTAAGCCTCATTTTAATCTCCACCGTCGGATCTAGGGATTTAATCTCGACCGTCGGATCTAGAGATTTAATCTCCACCGTCGGATCTAGAGATTTAATCTCCACCATCAAATCTAGAGTTTCATTTTCCACCATCGGATCTAAGCTCCATGAGGCTTTTAATAGGCTACAATAGGGACCATGAGGAGGAGTTGGATCTTGGCCACCCAATGGATCAAGCCCACATAAAGTCCGATCCATTAATGATAATCTATTCCACTAGAGGATTATCATTGATCTACCTCACCAACCCCATAAATAAATATGGGCTCCATATATTATTTGTACAAATATCTCCCCGTGTTTAAGATCTCGAATGTCCATCAATTAATTAATTTACTGATAATTAATTAATTGACATCTAACTCCATGAGTAGTACCACTCAACCTTATCATCATGCCGGACCATGTCCACCTGTAGGGTTTACATGATGAACCTTATTAGCTCCTCAAGGGGACATCATCATCCGAATATATAGGACATGGTTTCCTCCTATAATCAACGACACACTATATAAATAATATCATTTTCCAACTTACCGAGCCTATCGATTTAATCTATAAATCTCGCCCATTGGTAAATCAAAGAAATAAATACTAAGTACATGTGCCCATTATTATATCGAGATTAAGAGCTTGTACACCATAATATCTGAGGTTCGATTCAATTATGTAGTCAGCAATAAATTGAATCATCTCTAAGTTGGTCCTGCTCAATACACACAAAGTGTACTAGTGTAATTCTATGGTCAATACAAACCAATACCAAATCACACTACAACCATACCAATGGTTTGTCCAAAATCATCTCAGTTGTGAGCCTTTACTTATACTTTACAAGGAATTGATAACATGATCTCCTGTGTGACACTACACACCATGTTATCTACAATGTAACGTATCAGACAAATATGCATAACCATAAATATGCAAACAATGATCATGTGATTCTTATTTCAAAAAATAAAGATGTTCATACAAAAGATAGACTTTTCAGTATACATCCCAACAATATATGAGAGATGTCCAAAGGCAATCGCTTTATGGTTGCACCATTTATTTGATAAATGAAGATTCACTATTTGAGTATACATGTTTTTATGTATTTGATTGGATCTTAAACTCATTTATTGAATTTCCGCAATACGATTCATAGCAAAAGAGAATTTGTGATTGGATCACAACTAGTGAGCATCTCCACATGTGTAATTGTGATGTATTGGAATTATCCCTAGTCGATGAATTGATGCATTCGAACACCATGTACTCTTTAGTTTATCCAAGCAACTATTGCTCACTGGTTGGAGACATTGGGATGTCCAAAGTTAAATGTGGATGCTAGTTATGGTAACTAGTTCATTGGAGTGACTAGCTGTAAGACTTCATATGGTTCTCTACATTTATAGATATGTCAATTAAGTCCTTACTGCAGCTTAAGTGCGATGTTCCTTCAACTTGCTTTATTCGAGTCATCTTGGCCATGTAGACTTATGCTTTGACATCTTAAGCAAGCATCTCCGAGGAGATGTGGACCCAGTATGATTGGGTATAAGTCGAAGTGGCCGAAGGTGTTTGAATAGCCTACAGAGGATTCACCACTCCTTTTGAGGAGATGTATACCCTATGGCCTCTCGTCGAATTGTTACTAAAGTCTTTGGCCAAAGTATTACATGTTCACAGTATGGTACTCTTGGATACATGTGTAGTAACTAGAATCCGTAGGATGAGGAAGTAATACTTGGGCTAGGTGTGACATAGTCAGCTTAGTGGGGTCCGACATAACAGACTATATCCTAAACCAAGTGGGTATAAGATGAGTGAAGGGAATGGGGCACGACTCACTGTAGCTGCTGAAAGGTTTCAAAAGTTGTTCTAGGGTCAACCATTAATTTTCTAGTTAATTAGGGATCATGATGTACTACTAGGTGCCACTCATGATCATTTTAAAATTAATGGTTAATTATAGATGACCAAAATAAACCGAGAACCTATTTGGTCACACACACTACGAGTGTTATTCAAAGGATTTAAAATGAGTTTGAGAATGAGATTCTCATATCGAGAGAGGCTTAGTTTGGTTGGACCAAACAAGGAGCGAGCATGAAATTATTTCAATCGCATTGGAAGAATGGATGGGCCGAGTCTTTTGAAGACATTATGGATGAACCAAATTGGTTTGGTTATAATCCAATGGTGAAAAATAAACCAAAGGGGGTTGGTTTTTTTTAAACGCATGAACCAAAATTTGTTTGGTTTATTTTAACTTAAAATAGATCAACACGATTTGGTTTATTTTAACTTAAATTAATGGAGTGGGTTAACGGGTTTTGGTTGTGAACCAATAACCCTTGAGAAAAGGTCTCTTAATGGTTAAGAAACATGTTCTCTATAAATAACAGGGTTGAGAGATATTTTGGAGTCGATTTAGATTTTGTGAAACCCTTGGCGTTTTCTCTTCTTCCTCTCCTTGCTTGTGCGCCGCCCACTCTTGGAGTTGCCATCGCCTAAGCTTGGTCTCCCCTCCTCCTCCAGTCGTAGGCCAGCCATCGGCCTTCCTCCGAAAAGTAGTCCAGCCACCGGCCACCGCCTGCCATCGGCCACAAGGCTACTGTCGGACACTTATTTGGCCGATCAGCTCCTCCACCAAGTTGCCTTTTTGGATAGCTTGTGCCCATTGTGATGAGAACGTCGTTTGGTCGGCATTTGGAACTCTGGCAGTGACCTCCTTGCCGGGGATTTATTTTAGTGAAAGCCCTAGAGCCAATCATGTGATGATTGTTGTATGGACTTTGTTGTATCATATTCCTATTTATAAAGACATTTCTTTATGGTTATTATACTTACTTGTATTGGTGCCAAATAACTATGTATAATAACGTCCTTGAGTTGAAGGTTCTTATCTATATCAATCGATTGGTTGAATCGATAATGAGATGATATAGAGAACACTACTATTTATCATTCCTAGTCAAGTATTAACATTCAGGGACAATGTTAATGCGAAGAGACTAGTATGTAGGTCAACTCGATGACTTGATCTCACAAGTCATGGATATGAGATATCAAGTTGACACATGGGTATGCATTAGAGAATGTATATTGAATGACCCGCCATGAGAAAGTATCATGGATCATTATATGAGTGTCATATACTTTCTCATGTGACTTTTAGTATGACTATTAGTCCTTGGACCTGAAGTCACTATGGTTCCCTACATAAGGAGTTGCATACTTTGGCTTCGTCAAACGTCACCCGTAAATGGGTGGACTATAAAGGCGATTACTGGGTATGTAACAAATTATGCGGAGGGATGTGAGTGATGTAGATGGGATCTATCCCTCCTATATGACGGGAGTGACATAGTTATTCTTGATAGAGTGAGACCACTAAGTGCATGGCCATGTCCAAATGAGTCAATATGAGATATTGAGCTCATTTGATTAAAGTGAGTCTACTTGGAGTTCAAGATATAGATTGTACCGAGGATAACATGGTCTATGCCTCAATTGGTCAATCTAAATGTCAAGGATAGAGGGACATTGTCACATATTGTGAGAGTCAAAATTAGTAGTCACAAAGGTGATGTTGGATCTCAACATTTTTGTAACTTGGGTAGCAATGATGTGTTGCTAGCTATCGCTCATTGCTTATGCTTCTAAATCAGTTTACGAACATTGCCAATGTTACAAGAACCTATAGGGTCACACACAAAGGGCAATTAGATGGAGATTAGGTTTATATGATGAACTATAAGGATTAGGTTCATGTGATGAACCAAATTGGATTACGAGTAATCCAAATTAGACTAATTGAGTTAGACTCAATTAGATTCAAGTGTTGAATGAGTCTAATTTAGATTTGATTCATTGAGTCAATTTAAACTAATGAATAGATATTCATTAAATCAAATTCACTTGAATCAAATGGTTGGATTTGATCAACTATGGGAGATAAGAGGTCAAGTTTGACTTGACTTGAAAGGGAAGATGAATGGTCAATTTTAACTTGACCAATTGCCATGTCATGGTGACTTGGCATGGGGTCGGCCAATGATGATGTTCCACATCATCATGGACACATCATGGGGTGCCACCTCATGAGGGAGACCAAGAGCCATGGCTCATGGAATTACATGTATGCATGTAACCCCCTTATAGTGGCTGACCACTATTGAAGAAGTGTAAGTGTGTGAAGTTAAGTTGTGTAACTTCATATTCTTCCTCCTCTCTTCCCTCAAGCTTTATCCCCCTCCTTTTCTGTGAGCTTCTAAGGGTGCTAGCACACTCTCGGTTGCTTTTCTCCACCTATTGCTCGTGTGGATACCGATAGAGGAGTGTACACTTGACACTCTCGAGTTCTGGCAAGCCGTTTCGACGAGCGGGATAAGTGAAGGGCGTCGCATCAAGGGTAAAACTCTTAACATGTAGATCTAGAGTAGATTTAAGATTTCTAAACATGTATATGTAATTTTTTGTTTATCTTCGCATGGATCCATGGCCAACTTCCAAGGTTTTCGCAACGCAAAAAGCGGTTTTTACGGCTCGGATAGTCGAACAGTGGTATCAGAGCCACGTACTAAGCATGTATGTGTTTTAGTTTTTTAGTTTTTGTATTATATATAAAAATTACAGATCTATAAGTTTCTGTAAATTTCCTATTTTTATAGATTTTTTGGGTATTTTTCTCGAAGAGTCGAAGCAACAAGTGTTGGGACACTTGTAGGCTTCAACCACCGAGAAAAACTCTCTGGAACGATGAATTTTCGCTTTAGGTTTTTGGGACAGCGACTTAAGTTGCTGTAGGATCAAGATGGGACACTTGCAAGGTTAATTTTGCAAGTAGGGGCGCTTCCCCTAACCCCAAAAGGGGCATTGTCCCGCGATCGCGCCCGAAAATCGTTTAGCGGGACCGTTACGGAGATGTGACTCATAAAAATTGAAAACAAAAAAGGGAAAATTATAGAAATTTCTGTAAAATATATAATTTAGAATTATGTATAATACTGTGATAGTCATGGCCTAAGAACCCCAATGTGATTGGATAAATGTATTGTAATTCATAATACGGCTTGCGCATCATTTTTGTGGTTGTGCATGTTGTATATGGTATGCGACCTGCGCGTCGTGTCTCTTCTTTTAAAATTCTAGTTGTAAATAATTTTAGACTCGAATGTAACTCGAGTTTCATGTTTGTAATGTACAAAAATAGAGCGGTGGAAGGTCCACTAGTAGACGGAGTTACGAGGAGGGTGTCGACGACACATGGCGGTCAAAGGAGGCACTTGGAGAAGCCGCTAACCCTAGGTTGACCGTCCGATCTTCTCATTGGCTTGAGAAGATCGTAGTAGAGCCATGACCTCATCATAATTTATTTATATATGTATATATGTATATATATATATATATATATATATATATATATATATATATATATATATATATATATATATATTTATTTATTTTTGCTTGTATGTATGTGATGCATGCTAGTAAATTTTGCTTGTATGTATATGATGCATGCTAGGATATTTTGCTTGTATGTATATGATGCATGCTAGCATATTTTTTGTATGTATGTGATGCATGCTAGTGTAGGGTAATAAAGGCCTTAATGCGTATATGATACACATACACGATTAGATTAGATCCTAATCAAATCAACTCGAAAATGCCTACCAAGTTTTGATACCCATCACTATCTCGATCATTTGTTGTTGTTGAATCTGCCAAAGCAGAGCAACGCATATTATCTTGGTAGGGTGCGGAGGGACAATCTTGGTCCCGCCTATCACAACTTGGGTGAGAATAAGCTCAATTAGATTGACTAAAACTAGTTAACTCAATTGGATTGAGTAAAACTATAGGCATATTCCAACCGTTGGAAAGGTAGGATAAGATTATATTTACACTAAATCTTGGGTGATTTAGCCAAAACTAACTCAAGGTCTTTTGTAAATGTGGATCTTGATCCTATAAACAAGAGTTTCATAGAGATGTAATCAATAATTTGTTATCTACCAATCATACTAAGTCTTGGGCGATTTAGCCAAAGCTAACTCAAGGCGTAGTATGATGTGAATCTTATCCTGCGAGAATTATAGCTAGTTTGTATGAATCTAGTAATGTGGTTTAACCACATCCATGACTCGATTCTACAAAAGTCCTATAATTCAGTGGGAGCATCATTTGATTAAAGGCCTAATTAAATGATAAATGGAATATGATATTAATTTTCTGCATTGTATATGTTGTAGATTACCATATCGACAAACACGAACACTCTCTCCCTGCATTCTGTCCTTGAGAAGGACAAGCTCAATGGAGCAAATTTCCTAGACTAGTATAGGAATCTGAGAATCATTCTCACCCAAGAAAGTAAATTATATGTCCTAGAGCAGCCCATTCTGGAGGCACCTTCTGCCACTGCCTCGTGAGCTAACCGAGATGCTTACAAGAAGAATCAAGATGATGCATTAGTGTGTCATGCCTCATCCTCGAGACCATGAACTCTGAGCTTCAGAATCAACACGAGTTCATGAATGCTTTTGATATGGTTGAACATCTTCGTCAACTGTATCAGGGCAAGCTAGGCACGAGAGATATGAGATCTCTAAGGCACTGTTTCAGTCCAAGATGCAAGATGGGACTCCCATAGGTCCATATGTACTCAAGATGATTAGGTACATAGAGAACCTACAGAGGTTGGGATTCCCACTTGGCCAAGAGATGGCCATTGACTTGATCTTGCAATCTTTGCCAGAAAGCTACAATCAATTTGTCATGAATTACAACATGAATGAAATTGATAAGCCACTGCCTAAGATTCTTAACATGTTGAGAACTGCTGAGCTCAACCTTAAGAAGAAAAAACCTGACTCCATTATGATGGTGCAAAAGAAGAAAGGCAAGGGCAAGCCTAAAGGTAAGGGAAAGACCCAAGCCAAGGGCAAAGGCAAGGCACTGAAACCGAAAGGAGGGGTGGCCAAAGAAGGGACTTGCTTCCACTGTAAGGAAGCTGGACACTAGAAGCGTAACTGCAAAGCATACCTGAAAGATCTTAAGAAGAAGAGAAGTGAGATTTCTACTTCAGGTATAAATGTTATAGAAGTCAATCTATCTATTTCTTCATCATGGGTATTAGATACCTGATGTGCATCTCACATTTGTACCAATGTGCAGGCGCTGAGAAATAGCAGGGCATTGACGAAGGGCGAGGTGGACCTAGGAGTAGGCAATGGAGCAAGGGTTGCTGCTGTTGCTGTAGGAACTTATTTTCTATCTCTGCCTGTGGGCTTGTACTAGAACTAGATGAATGTTGTTATGTGCCTGCTTTGACTAAGAACATAATTTCAGTTTATTGTTTGGACAAGAAAGGCTTTTCATTTATAATGAAGAACAAATGTTGTTCAGTTTATTTAAATGATATGTTCTATTTTAGTGCACCTCTAATGAATGGACTCTACATTCTAGACTTAGAGAGCCCCATCTATAACATAAGTACCAAAAGGTTCAAGTCAAATGAGTTGAACCAAACCTATCTCTAGCATTGTCACTTAGGTCACATAAATGAGAGTCGCTTATCCCAGCTCTATAAGGATGGGCTGCTGGACTCATTTGATTTTGAATCATATGAGACATGCAAGTCTTGCCTTCTAGGCAAGATGACCAAGACTCCCTTTAGTAGACACAACGAAAGAGCAACATAATTGTTAGGACTTATACATAGTGGTGTATGTGGCCCTTTCAATGTTGCTACTAGAGGTGGTTATAAGTACTTCATTACATTTACTGATGACTTCAGTAGGTATGGTTATATGTATCTGATGACACATAAGTCTGAATCCTTTGAAAAGTTCAAAGAATTCAATAATGAAGTACAAAACCAACTTGGCAAGAGTATTAAGAAACTTTGATCAGATCGAGGTGGTGAATACCTTAGCCATGAGTTTCATGACTATCTAGATGAGTGTGGGATTTTATCTCAACTCACTGTAGAGGAAATGTTGACTGCTAGAGGGGGGTGAATAGCGTCGTAGGATGTGTAGATGGAATTCGATTGCGTTCGTCTACAAATCTCGTTAGCGAGTAGCGGATATAGAAATAATAGCAGTAATGAAATGGACAAACATGCAATTACACAAGTATGTATTGTGGTTCGGAACCGAATTATTCCTACTCCACGGATCGAACTCTAAAGAGCTCTAGTGATGCACACACAACCACTAATCACAATAACTCCTTCTCGACACAAGTCGGAGGTGGAGAAACCTCGTACAAATGATCTTACAACAATAAAAAATAAATACAAGCAATTACAAAAGGAAATACACTACAAGTAAAGAAAAATACTTTACAATTGCCTTTGGATTGCTTGCTCTTGGTTGCTTGAAGAATACACTTGGAAACCCTGATTTACAGCAAGAAATCGCCCCAAAGTAGCTCAAGAACCATGGTTGATTTCCTCCTCCACGAGCTCCATTTAAAGCTTTTGCCTGGGCTGGAAATCGCCGATCAGTCGACTGCTCGGGACCATCAGTTGACGGATGACACTGTTGTTGTGAGACATCGGGTGTAATCCACGCTGGAAAAATTCAACGGATAGGACATCAGTCGACTGATCATGCCCATCAGTCGACTGATCAAGCCTTCACTCGACTGCTAACCTCAGCAGTCGAGTCTCGACTCAATTCTGTGCCCGAGATTCCGAGCACCAGTCGATTGATCTTGTGATAAGTCGACTGCTCGCCCAATCAGTCGACTGCCCTCCACTGGTAGTCGACTGATAGGGCACTCCCCGTAGTTAAACCCTAGTTGACTCATACCAGTCAACTGTCATATGGCACCAGTCGACTGGCACACCTCAAACTTGAGGTTTTAACCCAAGTATGATGCCCCCATACTTGCTAGACCACCCTTAGCCTAGACCTAAGCCTTCTAGTCACCTCCATCAGCCTCACGCGTCTCGGATCCCTCCAAGTCATCCATGACTTGTTCATCCATTGCGCTAGCCTTCAGGTGCTTCCATCGGCTATGTCATGCTAACGGTGTCTACACCGCCAAGGCACATTGGACATACACTGCCAAGACTCCGCTTGGACTTTACGCCGCCAACCATAGAACTTATGCTTCCAAGACTCCCGCTTGGACTTTACACTGCTAATATCAAACCCCTTGGACTTTTCAAATGTCAAGACTCAAGCTTGGACTTTCCTTTGCAAACCCATGTTGGACTTTCCATGCCAAGACCCATGCTTGGACTTTTCCTTGCCAAGACCCATGCTTGGACTTTTCCTTACACACCCATGTTGGACTTTTCCTTGTCAACCCATGTTGAACTTTTCCTTGTCAAGACCCATGCTTGGACTTTACATGCCAAGTACTCAAGACATGGACTTTCCAAGACATGGTCAACTCCAGTCAACCATCAAAGTCTCCCTCGAGTCAAACTCGAGTCCGATCAATCATGACCCGGGTCGATTATGCCAACTATCTCCCCAAAACATTATCATACATCAATGTCAAACATCCATGTCAAATATCGAAACATCACTCGAGTCAAACTCGAGTCCGGTCAATCGTGACCTGGGCCGATTACACTAACAATCTCTCCCCTTTTGATGTTTGACAAAAACACATACCTTTGAGTTAGAGCACTAACTCAAATTTCCTTACCAATTATCCCAAATTGATAATTTCACTTTCTCCCCAATTCTTTGAATTGACGATTGATAACATCAATTGATAACACTCTCCATAACATTCTCTCCCAAAACATTCTCCCCCTTTCTGACTAACATCAAAAAGGTTTACTCTTCAAGGAGGTCAATGTCTCATATCCCAATGAGATCTTACAATCTCTCCCTTGATCCAAAAATACCTAGGATGTCTACCATCTTCCTAGTGATAAGTCCCATATCACTCAAGAGAGGCAATCCTATACACTCTCCCAATTCCCAAATTAGGTATCTCAAAATCCCATTTTCCCCCTCACGAGGAAAAATACCATCCATCATCCCATGATGGATACCTCCCCCTAAAGGCTTACTCCCCCTTGACCATTCCACCAACAATGTCCTTGGGAAGTCCCTAAGCCAATAGGAACTCTAAACCATCAAAAATAAGGTTAGAAATTCAACATTGAACTTTCCAATCCCTTAAATTTGATACATTACCCTAACACCTCTCCTAATCCATATCCAATGGATTTTCACCCTTTATAATGCTTCCCAAAGCATATCCTAGGGTTAGGAGTGGTTAGGGAACTTTACCATGGCTGAAAATGGGCTAAACAACCTTGTTTTTCCCAAAATCAGCCTGACAGTTGACTCTATCAGGGATCAGTCGACTACTGTGTCCATCAGTCGGTCGACTGCCACCAAGAGCAGTCGACTGATAACTGAAATTTCTGAATTTCAATTATCAGAAATGGATTTTAAAAATTCATAAATAATTATATGTATATCAAAAAATCATGAAAATTCATACGTATAATACTTATGACTAATACAATGGGTGAAAAATGATAGAAAAATATTTTACCCATAAAATATCGAAATTGATACAAAATTCAAAAGTGAAGACAAGCTTCAATGTTTTAGCTCACTTTGTATCAACTTCATCAATGGTGATTGCTATCAAAAGATAGACTTCACCAAGGTTTTCTAAATAGATTTTAAAATCTTTTTGAAAACCTATATTGGATCATATTCCTTGGGCTTAATGTACATGACTTGTATACAAGCTTTCCCAATGATCCACCAATAATTAAAGATGAGTTTCAGTTCATCTAGATGCAAAAACTATGCTCCTTGAACTTAACTCATATCCTAGCATTTCACATATATCTAGGGTGTATGAAAACACATACAAGTCAATTTAGATGTGAGATGTGGGTTTTGGTTAACCTAATCTAAGGCCTCATGCATTTTCTAAGAGAACTCTACTTGATTCCCTTATAAATGAGACTCCAAGACATGCCATTGTTCTTAAATCAATTTTAATCAAATTAAATGCATGAATGATCATGGCATAAATAATAGCATAAGTAAATATGGCCAATGATCATGATGTCATGACATATGATATAATTTAGGCATACATGACATTTAACCTAACCCTAAGCATGATCATGACATTTTAAATGATTAAAAATAAATATGATGTCATGGCATGTTAGATGACAAACAAAGCATGACATACAAAATGTATAGGTATACTAACACCTAAATTTTAATATTAATTTCCACTTGATATAATTAAGTATATTTTGCCATAACACCAATTTTCTCCCAAGTGTGCCAAAAATCCAAAATGGCACACTATGACTTCTAAACCTAAATTCTGCCAATTTAATTGATTTTTCATAATCCCAACAATGTATTGGCACATCCTAAAATCTTTTAGGATCAAAGATCAAATCTATTTCCAAAGTATCCATAACCTTGAAAATTACCTAAAGTGCCACCTTTACCATGGTTAGGTTAACTATCCTTCCATTTAAAGTTGGCACACTCTAAACCCATTTAGCGTGAATCAATCACGCTCTTAGAAACCCAAAATCTATTTGAGCTCCTAGGGTTAACTAGGTATTCCTTAGGGATAACCTCCCTAGATACCTTCCTAATGACCCTCCTCGGCTTGATAGCCTTGGTCATTTTGGACTTGCCTAAGTTGAATCTAGGGGTTACTCCCCAGGTAACCTTCTTAGTGGCTTCCCTAGGTTTCTTCGAAACCCTAGCCACTAGGCACCTACCTTGGTCAACCTTAAGGATGACTTCCCTATTAACCTTGGTCTTCCTAGACCTAGTTTGTGTTCCATAATCAAATGGAACACTATGATAAGTCACCTTAGGCTTAGGTTTGTGACCCAAACCTTTCTTGCCCTTGGTTGACTTTTGTCTCTTAGGCCCTAGGTGTTGATTTTGACTTCTAGACCCTTGACATTGACCACTTGACCCCATAAATTGATTTTGCATAATCCTAAGGATCTTTTCAAGTTTCTCAAGCCTTGACCTCAAGGCTTGATTTTCAACCTCTAATTGCCCAATTTTCAATTTTTCATTTGGTCTTTGGGCATTATTTTTCCTAGGCATATGCCTAGTCCATTTAGGGTTTAAGCCTAGGTGCTCTTGTTCCTTTCTAATTGTTTCCCTAGGTAGAATTGGTCTAGAGTTGTTTGACCTAGGTTTGTTCTTAGGTAAGATATTTTTAGGGACATTAGTCCCAAATTTCTCCTTATTCGAAAAGTGGACATTTTTATCTCCTAAACAAAAATATTTGTTATTTCTAGCATGCTTTTCATGATAAATTGCAAGAGAATTAAAATTCCTAGCATGCTTTTTGACATTTAAATTAGAAGGTGCACTACTAAAATGTACCTTAGGGTTAGCTTTAGAAGATCCCCCTACATGTGATGCCCCCTCTTGAGTCTTCTTGCTCCCCCTAGGGCATTTACTCCTATAGTACTTCTTTTGATGACATTTGAAGCAAATGACTTGCTCCTTGCTCTTCCTAATTAAGGCACCAACATCCTTGGAATTTGTGTTGACTTTTGGTGTCGGAGGAGTCTTCTTGACTTTCTTAGGGAACTTACACTCAAAGCATATTATATGTTTTTTATTTAAAACCTAATTACTTGAGTTACCTAGGGTGGTGGTGGAGTTTTGAGCTTCCTCATCTTGACCGGATGTTGAGGGCTCTTCTTGAGGTTGCTCCGGTGTGGAAATTCTCTCCTCCCCCTCAATCCAAGAGCTGGAGGCTTCTTCCACCTCTTCCTCCAATCTGGAAGTTGATTCCCTATCAACTTCCGAATCCTCACTTTCTTGTGAGGATGAGCCCTCTTCCTCATCTTCCTTATCTTCTTGGATTGAGTGAGGCTCTTTATGGAATTTTGCCAATTTGTTCCATACCACCTTGGCATCTTTACAATCCCCTATCTTGATCAAAATATCATTAGGGATTATATTGAGAAAAATACCCATTACCTTATTATTGATGTTATAGTATCGGAGTTGTTCTTGCCTCCAATTCTTCTTCTTGATTTTTCTTCCTTCTTCGTGTTTTGTAGTGTCAAAACCTACGAAGACACTAATCCAATTGTCAAAGTCACACATTAGAAAATGCATAATTCTACCTTTCCAATACGTGAAATCTTCGTGGTCAAAGGAAGGCGGAACATTGATGTCGTCACTCAATCTCTCCATCTTTCCCTCTAGCGTCTTTGCTCCCGACGGTTAGTCCATAGAAGAGTTCCTAGCTTTGATACCAATTCTAGAGGAAATGTTGACCACTAGAGGGGGGTGAAGAGCATCGTAGGATGCGTAGATGGAATTCGATTGCATTCGTCTACAAATCTCGTTAGCGTGCAGCGAAAATAGAAATAATAGCAGTAACGAAATGCACAAACACGCAATTACACAAGTATGAAACATGGTTTGGAACTGAATGGTTCCTACTCCACGGATTGAGCTCTAGTGATGCACACGCAACCATTAATCACAATAACTCCTTCTCGACACAAGTCAGAGGTGAAGAAACCTCGTACAAATCATCTTACAACAACAAGAAATAAATACAAGTAATTACAATAAGAAAATACACTACAAGTAAAGAAAAACACTTTACAATTGCCTTTGGATTGCTTGCTCTTAGTTGCTTGAAGAATAGCCTTGGAGACCCTGATTTGCAGCAATAAATCGCCCCAAAGTAGCTCAAGAACCATGGTTGATTTCCTCCTCTACGAGCTCCATTTAAAGCATATGCCTGGGTTGGAAATCGCCGATCAGTCGACTGATGACACTGTTGCCGTGAGACAACGATGTAATCCACGCTGGAAAAATTCAACAGATAGGACATCAGTCGACTGATCATGCCCATCAGTCGACTGATCGAGCCTTCACTCGACTGCTAACCCCAGCAGTCGAGTCTCGACTCGATTCTGTGCCTGAGATTTCGAGCACCAATTGACTGATCACAAGATCAGTTGATTGCTCGGCCAATCAGTCGACTGCCCTCCTCTAGCAATCGACTAATAGGGCACTCTTCGCAGTCAAACCCTAGTTGACTCATACCAGTCAACAGTCATATTACACTAGTCGGCTGACACACCTTAAACATGAGGTTTTAACCCAAGTATGATGCCCCCATACTTGCTAGGCCACCCTTAGCCTAGACCTAAGCTTTCTAGCCACCTCCGTCAGCCTCGCGCCTCTCGGATCCTTCCAAGTCATCCATGACTTATTCATCCATTGCACAAGCCTTCAGGTGCTTCCATCGGCTATGTCATGCTAACGGTGTCTACACCGCCAAGGCACATTGGACTTACGTAGCCAAGAACCCCGCTTGGACATTACGCCACCAACCATTGAACTTATGCTGCCAAGACTCCCGCTTGGACTTTACGCCGCCAATATCAAACCCCTTGGACTTCTCAAATGCCAAGACTCAAGCTTGGACTTTCCCTTGCCAACCCATGTTGGACTTTCTATGCCAAGACCCACGCTTGGACTTTTCCTTGCCAAGAACCATGCTTGGACTTTTCCTTGCCAACCCATGTTAGACTTTTCCTTGCCAACCCATGTTGGACTTTTCCTTGCCAAGACCAATGCTTGGACTTTACATACCAAGTACTCAAGACTTGGACTTTCCATGACATGGTCAATTCCAGTCAACCATCAAAGTCCCCCTCGAGTCAAACTCGAGTCCGGTCAATCATGACCCGGGTCGATTGTGCCAACAATCTCTCCAAAACATTATCAGACATCAATGTCAAACATCAATGTCAAATATCCATGTCAAACATCAAAACATCACTCGAGTCAAACTCGAGTCTGGTCAATCGTGACCTTGGCCGATTGCACCAACACTCACTCCTCCTAGAACACCATAGTGAAATGGTGTATCCAAAAGGAGGAATCGTACCCTATTAGATATGGTACGATCTATGAGGATGTTAATAATTTAAGGCCGCTAGAGGGGGGTGAATAGCATCGTGCACGTTCTATGATAGAATTTGTTGCATTTGTCTCAACAATTTCGTTAGCGCAGTGGAAATAGAAATAATAAAGCAATGAAACAAAACAAACACAACTCACAACAAGAGATATAATGTAGTTCGGAACCGAATGGTTCCTACTCCACGGATCGAGCTGTAAAGAGCTCTAGTAATGCACACACACTCACTAATCACAAATAACTCCTTCTCGACACAAGTCAGAGGTGGAGAAACCTCGTACAAGGATTACACTAAGTAATACAAAAGATACAAGCTAATACAAGTAAGAAATACGATGCAAGTAAAGAAAAACACTTTATAAGAGCACTTTGGTTGCTTAATCTTTTGTTGCCTTGGACTAGCCTTGAAGGACTGGAAGAGCACCAACTATTCCTCTTCAAATCGCCCATGAAAACCCTTGTTTGGAGGCTTCCACAAACAGTTACTTTGATCCTCCATCGGACTGGATTTCCGCCTGGCAGTCGACTGCGATAAGGCCCCAGTCGACTGCCAACACTGTAGCTGTGAGACAACGGTTCGATCCACGCTGGAAAAACTCCAACGGATATCTTGGCAGTCGACTTCCAACATTGGCAATCGACTGCCACCGCCTGTAGCCAACTGCCCAGTCGGCTACGGAGTGTTCTGTGCTCATGGCCGAACCATCAGTCGACTACCATCTATGGCAGTCGACTGATCAACCCAGCAGTCAAGACTCCACCCTTGGACTTTACGCTGCCAATATCAAACCCCTTGGACTTCTCAAATGCCAAGACTCAAGCTTGGACTTTCCTTTGCCAAACCATGTTGGACTTTCCATGCTAAGACCCATGCTTGGACTTCCCTTGTGCACTCAAGAATTTTACTTTCCCAAATGCCAAGTGTCCCACTTGGACTTTCCATGCCAAGTACCCATGACTTGGACTTTACCTTGCCAAGACCCATGCTTGGACTTTCCCATAATCACATGGTCAACCCTAGTCAACCATCAAAGTCTCCCTCGAGTCAAACTCGAGTCTGGTCAATTATAACCTGGGTCGATTGTATAAACAATCTCCCCAAAACATTAACCGACATCAATGTCAAACATACTATGTCAAACCACTTTTTCAAACATCAAAACATCACTCGAGTCAAACTCGAGTCTGATCAATCGTGACCTGGGCCGATTGCACCAACATATGAGTCACATAGATCTTCCTATATCCTTTTGGAGATATGCTCTAGACACTGCAGCGTTCACACTTAACTGTATTCCATCTAAGGTTGAGATAAAGACACCATATACGATGTGAACAGGGTAAAATGCCAAGATGTCTTTCATGAGGATTTGGGGTTGTGAGGCTTACGTTCGACGTCAAGTCTCAGACAAACTGGGACCCAAATTCTATAAGTGTTATTTTGTTGGATATCCCAAGGAAACGAAGGGATATTACTTCTACATTCCCAGTCAGCACAAAGTGTTTGTGGCAAAGACTGGGGCATTTCTAGAAAGGGATTATGTTTCTAGAAAAACTAGAGGGAGTACGTTCAATCTTGAAGAAAATCAAGATAAGGATCATAGCACTGAGGCCTTGATGGAGGTTGAACAGGAACCACAAAGTGTTGTGGGTGATGAGATTGTTGCACAAAGAGTTGTGGAACAACAACCTGTTCAGGTAGACCTACCTCTTCGCATGTCTGATAGGGTATGTCTTCAGCCTGAGAGATACTCATTTCTTTTGTCTGACCATGATGACATTATGCTTATTGAGAATGAGCCTACCTCCTATCAGGAAGCTGTGATGAGCCTAGATTCTAAGAAATGGCTAGAGGCCATGAGATCCGAGATGGAATCGATGTACACCAACCAAGTATGGACTTTGGTTGATCCACCTGAAAGCGTTAAACCCATTGGGTGTAAGTGGGTCTTTAAGAGAAAGACTGACATGGATGGACTTACGCATACCTATAAGGGCCGATTGGTAGCTAAGGTTTCAAGCAAATTCATGGTATTGACTATGATGAAACCTTTTCTCCAGTGGCGATGTTTAAGTCCATTCGGATCATGCTTGATATTGTAGTGTACCACGATTATGAGATCTGGCAGATGGATGTCAAGACCACATTTTTGAATGGAAACTTGCTCGAGGATGTGTACATGACACAACCTGAGGGTTTTGTAGATCCACAGCATACTGGCAAAGTATGCAAGCTACAAAGGTCTATTTATGGGCTAAAGCAAGCTTCTCTGACTTGGAATCTTCAATACGATGATGTGATCAAAGAGTTTAGTTTCATCAAAAATGAAGATGAACCCTGTGTCTAAAAAGAGGGTTAATGGGAATACAGTTGTCTTCCTTATATTGTATGTGGATGACATACTACTCATTGGGAATGACATCCCTTCCCTACAGTCTGTGAAGACTTGGCTGGGGATGTGCTTCTCAATGAAGGACTTAGGTGAAGCAGCTTGTATTCTAGGCATCAAGATCTATAGAGATAGATCTAAGAGATTGTTTGGCCTGAGTCAGATACATATATTGACACAGTATTACTACAGTTTACCATGCAAAATTCCAAGAAGGGACTTCTATCGATGTCATATGGTATGAGTCTTTCGAAGACTCAAAGTCCTTCTTCTAGAGAGGAGAGAGACCGCATGGATAAGATCCCTTATGCATCGGCCATAGGATCTATCATGTACGCCATGCTATGTACTCGTCCTGATGCCTCGTATGCTTTGAGCATGACGAGTAGATACCAGTCAGATCCAGGTGAGCGTCATTGGATAGCAATCAAGAATATTCTTAAGTACTTGAGAAGGACTAAAGAATATTTCTTAATATTTGGAGGTGATGAGGAGCTAGTTGTAAAGGGTTACAGCGATACCAACTTCCAAACTGACCAGGATGATTATAGACCACAGTCAGGGTTCGTGTTTTGCTTGAATGGTGGCGCTGTGAGCTAGAAGAGTTCGAAGCAAGACACAGTTGTTGATTCTACAACAGAGGCCGAGTATATCGCTATATCAGAGGCAGCAAAGGAGGCAGTTTGGATCCACAAGTTCATTACTGAGCTTGGGGTGGTTCCTAGCATAGCATATCCTATAGATCTCTATTGTGACAACAATGAAGCGATGGCGCAGGCTAAGGAACCTCGCACACACCAGCGGACCAAACACATACTATGACACTTCCATCTCATTCGAGAGATTATCGATAGAGGAGATGTGAAGATTTGCAGAGTACCCACAGAGGCTAACATCGTAGATCCCTTGACCAAGGCTTTGACACAGAAAAAACATGATGGTCACACTAGGTCATTGGGTATTCGATACTACAGTGATTGCCACTAGTGTGTTGGGATGTATACTGAAAAGTCTATCTTTTGTATGAACATATTTATTTTTGAAATAAGAATCACATGATCATTATTTGCATATTTATGGATATGCATATTGTCTGATACATTACATTGTAGATAAAATGGTGTGTAGTGTCACACAAGAGATCATGTTATCGGTTCATTGTAAAGTATAAGTAAAGGCTCACAACCGAGATGGTTATGGACAAACCATTGGAATGGTTATAGTGTGATTTGGTATTGGTTTGTCTTGACCAAAGAATCACACTAGTACACTTTGTGTGTATTGAGCAAGATCGACTTAGAAGTGATTCGATTTATTGCTGACTACATAATCGAATCAGACCTCAGATATTATATTGTACATGCTCTTAATCCCAATATAATTATGGGCACATATACTTAGTATTCATTTCTTTGATTTACCAATGGCCGAGATTTATAGAGCAAATCGATAGGCTCGATAAGTTGGGAAATGATATTATTATATGGTGTGTCGTTGATTATAGAAAGAAATCGTGTCCTATATATTAGGATGATGATGTCCCCTTGAGGAGCTCATAAGGTTCATCATGTAGACCCTGCATATGGACTTGGTCTGGCATGATGATAAGGTTGAGTGGTACTACTCTTGGAGTTAAATGTTGATTAATTAATTATCAGTAAATTAATTAATCGACGGACATTCGAGATCTTAGACACGGGGAGAAAAATGTACAAATATATATGGAGCCCATATTAACTTATGGGGGTTGGTGACGTAGATCAATGATAATCCTCTAGTGGATTGAATTATCATTAATGGATCGGACATTATGTGGGTTTGATCCATTGGGTGGCCAAGATCCAACTCCTCCTCATGGTCCCTATTGTTGCCTATTAAAACCTCATGGAGCCTAGATCCAATGATGGAAAACAAAACTCTAGATCCGACAGTGGAGATTAAATCTCTAGATTCGACGGTTGAGATTAAATCTCTAGATCCGAAGGTTGAGATTAAATCCCTAGAACCGACGGTTGAGATTAAAAGGAAGCTTAAGCCTAACTCTATAAATATGGGCTTAAGGCTTGGGCGTGGGAATCAATTGAGAGAGGTTAGGGTTTTTCTTCCTTGACTTGGGCGGCAAGGAAGAAGTGGGCGGCTAGGGTTTTTGGAGGTGTATTGGGTGGCCACAAATAAGGAAGGTTTTCTTCTTCCTTAGGAGTTGCCAGCGCCCTTCCTTGTCCTCTCTACCTTGGCCAGCGCTCAACCTATTCCTCTTCTTCTCCATGGCTGGTGGAAACAAGGGCTAGTGTTGTTCCTTGGAACTCTTGGCCGTGAAGGTAGGAAACTTCGCTTCCCACTTCAACTCGGTCGCTTGTTCATGGCGATCCCTTCTACGTCCCTGGATAAAAATTTTTTTTCCTTGACAAGAGGGATTGCCCAAGCAACCTTGTCATCGTCGTGCTATTCGATTAGAGTAGTCACTTGAACAAACTTGTTGTTCAAGCGACCAACCTCTATTCTACGAATAGCCGCGGAATAGACGATGTACGGATCACCGACTTTTGTGTTTATGTTCGGGGTCCAAGTATATTTAGCCACAAAACAGAATATATCATGCATATATAATTGAAAATAATTACAAACATGTTGCATATGAAGATAGATAAGTGTTATACCTCTCGATCTTCTATTGTATGACCTTCCTCCTTTCGGGCGTCGTGTGGGCGACGATCTACCAAAAGTGAAGCTCCTAGATCACCAATCTTCCTTTCTTTCTCGTTCCGAGCAAGAGGAAGAATAGAAACAAGACCCTTCTCCTTCCTTTAGCCAACTAACAAGCAACAACCAAGTTGCTTGCCACCGGCCAACAAGGAGAAGGAGAAAGATGGATGCCGGCCAAAAACTCTAAGGGAGGACCCTAAGCCTTGGTTCCACCGGCAAAGGAGAAGAGGAGAGCTAGGTTTGGACGCCGGCCAAGGGGGAAGAGGAGCTGTATGGACGCCGACCACCAATGGAGAAGAAGAAGACAAGGAAAGAATTTCCTTTTTTGGTGCCGCCAAGCTCCAAACCCTAACTCCAAGCCTCTTGCCGCCAACTCCAAACTCCCTTGCTTCCAAATTGCTCTCCACGCCAACCCTAAAGCCTCCTTTTATAGAGTTAAGGATAAGCCTTGTTTTAATCTCCACCATTGGTTCTAGGGATTTAATCTCAACCGTCAGATCTATAGATTTAATCTCAACCATCGGATCTAGAGATTTAATCTCTACCTTTAGATCAAGAGTTTTATTTCTATCCATTGGATCTAGGCTTCATGAGGTATTAATAGGCTACAATAGGGGCCATGAGGAGGAGTTGGATCTTGGCCACCCAATGGATCAAGCCCACATAAAGTCCGATCCATTAATGATAATCCAATCCACTAAAGGATTATCATTGATCTACCTCACCAACCCCCATAAGTTAATATGGGCTTCATATATTATATGTACATTTTATCCCCGTGTTTAAGATCTCGAATGTTCGTCGATTAATTAATTTACTGACCATTAATTAATCAACATCTAACTCCATGAGTAGTACCACTCAACCTTTTCATCATGCTGGACCAAGTCCACCTGCAGGGTTTACATGATGAACCTTATGAGCTCCTCAAGGAGACATCATCATCCTAATATATAGGACACGGTTTCCTCCTATAATCAACGACACACCATATAAATAATATCGTTTCCCAACTTACCGAGCCTATCGATTTAATCTATAAATCTCGCTCATTGGTAAATCAAAGAAACGAATACTAAGTATATGTGCCCGTTATTATATCGGGATTAAGAGCATGTACAATATAATATCTGAGGTCCGATTCGATTATGTAGTCAGCAATAAATCGAATCACCTCTAAATCGGTCCTGCTCAATACACACAAAGTGTACTAGTGTGATTTTATGGTCAAGACAAACCAATACCAAATCATACTACAACCATACCAATGGTTTGTCCAAAGCCATCTCGGTTGTGAGCCATTACTTATACTTTACAAGGAGACGATAACATGATCTCCCGTGTGACACCACACACCATGTTATCTACAATGTAATGTATTAGACAATATGCATAACCATAAATATGCAAACAATGATCATGTGATTCTTATTTTAAAAATAAAGATGTTCATACAAAAGATAGACTTTTCAGTATAAATTCCAACAATCTCCCACTTATACTAAAAGACTATGCTGTCCTTTTACTGCCATACATCTGATTCCCCTTCCCTCCACATGCCTATCAAAGCTCTCGCTAGAAGGGCCTTAGTTAAAGAGTCTACCAGGTCATTCTCTGATGCAATCTAGGCGACAACAACTTCTACCTTATTTATGATTTCTCGTATCAGGTGGTACTTGCACTCTATGTGTTTACTTGCCTTATGGGCTTGTGGTTCCTTCGAGTTTGCAACTGCACCACTATTATCACAATAAATTCTACTAGTTCTGGGCAAACCAGAAATCACATCCAAGTCCATTAGGAAGTTCCTGAGCTACACAACTTCTTTGGCCGCCTCAGAGGCTGCCACATACTCAGCTTCCATGGTGGAGTCCGCAATGCATTTC
Source organism: Wurfbainia villosa (assembly GCA_025175895.1). Lineage (NCBI taxonomy): Eukaryota > Viridiplantae > Streptophyta > Magnoliopsida > Zingiberales > Zingiberaceae > Wurfbainia > Wurfbainia villosa. The sequence continues at coordinate 73,795,861 of CM045994.1, read as the reverse complement.
TGCTTGACACTCCTCCATACAATGGCTCCACCTCCCAAAGTAAACACAAAACCTGAGGTAGACTTACTGTTATCCCTATCAGATTCAAAGTCGGAATCCGTGTAACCCACAAGGAGTAATTGGTCTGCCTGGTAAACTAGCATATAATCCTTAGTCCTTCTCAGGTACTTCAATATATGCTTTACCACAGTCCAATGTCCCTGTCCTGGATTACTCTGATATCTACTGACCATGCCCACGGCATAGCAGATATCTGGTCTCGTACATAGCATCGCATATATGAGACTTCCTACTGTCGAAGCATAAGGAACCTCCTTCATCTCCTCTATCTTCTCAGATGTTCTAGGACACATCTCCTTAGATAAAGGAACTCCATGCCAGAAAGGTAGAAAACCCTTCTTGGAGTTCTGCATGCTAAAATGCTTCATAATCGTGTCTATGTATGAAGCTTGGGATAAGCACAACATCCTTTTCCTGCGATCCCTTATAACCTTGATCCCAAGAATGTGTCCCACTTCTCCCAAGTCCTTCAAATCAAACTGTTTGGACAACCATATCCTTACGTTCGATAACACCTTGATATTGTTGCCAATCAACAAAATGTCATCTACGTATAGTACAAGAAATACCACTACATTTCTGTCACATCTCTTGTATACACAAGACTCATCCGGACTTTGAATAAATCCATAAGACTGGATTACCTCATCAAATCGGATGTTCTAAGACCTCGAAGCTTGCTTCAATCCATAAATGGACCGATTAAGCTTACATACAAGATGCTCTTTGCCCTTCGTAATGAATCCCTCTGGTTGCTTCATATAGATGTTTTCCTCAAGACTTCCATTAAGGAAAGCTGTCTTGACATCCATCTGCCACACCTCATAATCCATATGAGCTACAATGCATAAGAGAATCCGGATAGACTTAAGGATGGCTACCGGCGAAAAGGTCTCCTCATAATCGATACCCTCTTTCTGAGTATACCCCTTCGCAACAAGCCTCGCTTTGAAGGTCTCAACCTTCCCATCTATTCCTCTCTTTCTTTTGTAGATCCACTTGCATCCAATGGTTTTTACACCATTGGGTGGTTCTACTAGCTCCCAGACCTGATTTGAATCCATAGATTCAATCTCAGCATTCATTGCACTTTGCCACGATACTGCATCTTTATCTTGGATTGCCTCGTCATATGTCCAGGGATCAGGTTCATGTTCGCCAGGGACCAAATCAGAAGATTCTTCCAAGAACATGAATCTATCAGGCTGTCTCACAACCCTCCCACTACAACGAGGTATCACCTGTGTATCCTCTGTGACACGCGGTGCAGTGGCTTGTGGTATATCATCTTGTACCGGTGGTACTGAAGAAGTGACTTCCCCTTTTAATTCCTCCAGAACAATCTTACTTATGGGCTTGTGATTCATCACATAGTCTTCCTCTAGAAATCTGGCATTCGTGCTAACGATCACCCTCTGATCTCTAGGACTATAAAACCAACCACCTTTCGTTCCTCTAGGATAGCCAACGAACATGTGTACTTCTGTACGAGGTTCCAACTTACGACATCTTCGCCAAAGATACGTGGTCGACTCCCCATATCCAATATGTCTTAGACTAGGCTTTCGCCCAGTCCACAATTCTGTGGGAGTAGAAGGCACTGATTTAGATGGAACCAAGTTCAGAATGTACACCGCCGTATCTAGAACATATCCCCAGAATAAATCTGGTAACTCAGAATAACTCATCATCGATCTAACCATCTCCATAAGAGTCCTATTCCTTCGCACTACTACACCATTCTGTTGGGGTGTGCTAGGTGCAGACAATTGGGATCGAATCCCAGCCTCTAATAAGTAATTCCTAAACTCTCCCCAGAGGTACTCACCACCACGATCAGATCGTAGTGTCTTGATACTTTTACCTTGACGTTTCTCCACATCAGCCTTGAATTCTTTGAACTTGTCAAAGCATTCAAACTTGTGGCACATCAAGTAAATGTATCCATATCTTGAATAATCGTCTATAAAAGAGACGAAATACTCAAAACCACCTCTAGCCTGGATAGACATAGGACCACACAAATCAGAATGAACCAATTCTAACACATCTTTGGCTCTATACCCCTCGGCCTTAAAAGACCTCTTGGTCATTTTACCCTCCAAGCAAGATTCGCAGGTTGAGAAATCTTCCACCACTAATGAACCCAGAGGTCCATCAGCTATCAACCTTTGAATTTTGGTTAGGTTAATATGACCAAGCCTAAGATGCCAAAGATAAGTTTGGTTCATCTTCGAAGGTTCTTTTCTCTTATTGGAATTAGAAGATGAGTTATTAACTTCAATTTGCATCGTGGGAGCTTTTGGTTCGAGTGTATACAAATTTCCTATCAATGAACCAGAACAAATAATCTCCCTATTTCTTTTTATAACAACTCTGTCATTAAAAGAAATAGATTATCCATCCATAAACAATTTAGAAACTGAAATTAAATTCTTTCTAAATAAAGGTACATAAAGACAATTCTTAAGAATCAAAGTTTTATTCCTATCAAAAGATAAATAAATATCTCCCACTGCAATAGCCGCCACCTTCGTGGCATTACCCAAGTAAATGGTAATCTCTCCCTTAGCTAATCATCGGGTTTCCTAGAACCCCTGCATAGTATTACAGACATGATCAGTGGCTCCCGTATCTACACCCCAAGTGCCGGTAGATAACACCGCTAACCATATTTCACCGACTAGACCAAAGGATATACCTTTGTTCCGCTTCGGATTGGGACAATCCTTCTTCCAATGTCTATCCTGCTTGTAAATGAAGCACTTGCCTTTCGGCTTCTTCACTGATCCCTGAGATCCTCCCATCACCTATGCCCCAGCTTGTTTCTTCTTCTTCTTGCCTTTCGGCTTAGAAGTAGAAACCTTTTGAGCAACCATGGCCTGAGCCTGAGCAAGTCCTTCTGTCGCCTGGAGAATGATATCGACCTGGGTTTCCCCATTGATCTCAGCTCCAAGGACTTCAGCTCATTCGCAGGCTTAGGAGGACATTCTTCGAAGAATACATACTTGTACTCCTCAGCAGTTAAGAAAATATCCAGATTCCTTTTTCCAATCAACATAATTATGTACAGTAAGTTTATTTTCCTTTAGTATCACAACAAGTGGACTGAAAGTCATTTTTGAAAATCCTAAGAATCACATAGATCATTACTTTAGATTTCAAAAAATTATTGATTCCTCAAACAATAAAATTTTAAAATCAACCAACACCTCAAAACACCGAGAATATCGTATGCCATGATCGTGTGGACGTATACGAATTCTACATTTGTAAGAGGAGGTTTTACCCATTAATTTTACTATGTTGTCAACCTAACTTTTTGACAAATAAAATTAATAGTTGGTTTCTCTTCGGCCCTACAAATAAAAGCAGTGACTCCGATGGGGAGGATACTCCTATTTGCATCTAAGTGTTCACCATTACTCGATACTAAGGAAATTATCTCGGGTTATGTGCCTTCCGATGGGGAAGTACACACGCTCCTCAATAATTGCCTATAACCATATTCGACCTTGTGATCCGCAAACAAACTCATCCGATGGGGAGGAAGGCACTCAGAGCCGATGCGAAAGTTTGTTTGCATCACTTATCAAATCGTAATGGAGGCCATGGGAATTTATAAAAATTTCCCTCTCCCACTTAGTAATTTGAAATTGAGGAATTTTCTAGCCTACGACATGCATATCAAACAATAAGCAATAAATATGAAAAATAATTATTTTCCAACTATTATGGCTTTTGTCTTCAATATGTCTCCCGTCGTATTGCCATCTCGTCCGCTCCTCCTACGCCATGTACGAGGCATCCGGAGATCCGAGCCAAGACTAAAATCTATTTTAATTTACATCCAACGATCCTATGCTCCACGAGGGAGTGTACATGAAATCTAGATCGAAAGTAAACTAAAATAAAAAGAGTGGCTAAACAATGACGTATCTAATTTACAAGAAATCAAATACTAGCCTCGTCAACCCCGAGGATTCAACAAAATATACATTTACACACATACAATCACATACACACATATGGCCATAATAGTTGGATCCTATGCCTACAACCAAAGAGTTAACCTACGCATATCCTAATATTATCCGACACATATAATATATGAAAAGTGCATAAAAGTAACCGAATTCTAAACACACAAATCCGAAAACCGTGGCTCGGATACCACTTGAAGGTAGGAAACTTCGCTTCCCACTTCAACTCGGTCGCTTGTTCATGGCGATCCCTTCTACGTCCCTGGATAAAAAAAATTTATCCTTGACAAGAGGGATTTCCCAAGCAACCTTGTCATCGTCGTACTATTCGATTAGAGTAGTCACTTGAACAAACTTGTTGTTCAAGCGACCAACCTCTATTCTACGAATAGCCGCGGAATAGATGATGTACGGATCACCGACTTTTGTGTTTATGTTCGGGGTCCAAGTATATTTATCCACAAAATAGAATATATCATGCATATATAATTGAAAACAGTTACAAACATGTTGCATATAAAGATAGATAAGTGTTATACCTCTCGATCTTCTATTGTATGACCTTCCTTCTTTCGAACGTCGTGTGGGCGACGATCTACCAAAAGTTGAAGCTTCTAGATCACCAATCTTCCTTCCTTTCTCGTTCCGAGCAAGAGGAAGAATAGAAACAAGACCCTTCTCCTTACTTTAGCCAACCAACAAGCAACAAGCAAGTTGCTTGCCACCGGCCAACAAGGAGAAGGAGAAAGATGGATGCCAGCTAAAAGCTCCAAGGGAGGACCCTAAGCCTTGGTTCCACCGGCAAAGGAGAAAAGGAGAGCTGGGTTTGGATGCCAGCCAAGGGGGAAGAGGAGCTGTATGGACGCCGACCAACAATGGAGAAGAAGAAGACAAGGAAAGAATTTCCTTATTTGGTGCCGCCAAGCTCCAAACCCTAACTCCAAGCCTCTTGCCGCCAACTCCAAACTTCCTTTCTTCCAAATTGCTCTCCACACCAACCCTAAAGCCTCCTTTTATAGAGTTAGGGATAAGCCTTTTTTTAATCTCCACCATTGGTTCTAGGGATTTAATCTCAACCGTCGGATCTAGAGATTTAATCTCAACCGTCGGATCTAGAGATTTAATCTCTACCTTTGGATCTAGAGTTTTGTTTCCATCCATTGGATCTAGGCTTCATGAGGTATTAATAGGCTACAATAGGGACCATGAGGAGGAGTTGGATCTTGGCCACCCAATGGATCAAGCTCACATAAAGTCCAATCCATTAATGATAATCCAATCCACTAAAGGATTATCATTGATCTACCTCACCAACCCCCATAAGTTAATATGGGCTCCATATATTATATGTACATTTTCTCCCCGTGTTTAAGTGTAACGCTCATAAAATTTCTAGCAATTTTATATGAATTTTTTTTGGCATGATAATAATGGGCTTTATGTGGGCTCTTTCAAAAATAAAATAAAAGGAGCCAAAAAGGATGCAAGGCCTAGGAATTGAACCCCAAACATCTAGAGATAGCTAAGCCCTAAAGATGCATCCAATAACCAAAAGTCCAATAGGGTTGTACTATTAGAGGAATAGGGGAAATTATAGTTAGGGGTAAGGGAGACTAAGGGACTCTTCAAGTGAATAAATAGGGGGAATGAGGAGACATAAGCAACCAAATTGCTCTTCTCTTCTTCTCATCTTCTTCCTCATTGAAATCCATTCCTCTCCCTTTCATCCTTTGTTCGAAACCTATCCAAGCAAGAGGAAGGCTAAGTTGGAATCCCTTAGGTTATCTTCCAACCAAAAAGCAAAGCGAAGGATGTAAGTATCCCCCTCACCTGCATACAAGTAGTTTTCGTTTGATGTGTTTGTGTTAATCCTCTTGAAACCATTCGGCCAAGACCTTGTTTGAGTTTTTCCATGAAGATCCATGCCATATCTTGTATGAACATGATGAAGATAGGATGCTAGATGAATTAGGTTAAGTGGTTGAACCTTTATGACCTTTAAAACCATTCGGCCAAGCCCTTTAGACCCCTATGTGTTCTCTTTATAGATAAGTTCATGCTATGTTTGATGGTAAAAGAAGATAACATGATGTTTGGTTAACCTAGAGATTAAGTGGATGAACTTCTAGGCCTTGGACCATTCGGCCTAGCCACTTTAGACCCTTATATGTTTTTTTTATGCCATGCTATAGCCAAGTTCATGCTATGTTTTGATGGTAAAAGAAGATAACATGATGTTTGGTTAACCTAGATTTAAGTGGATGAACCCTAAGCCTTGGACCATTCGGCCAAGCCACTTTAGACCCCTATGTGTTCTTTTTTTATGCCATGTTTAGATGAGCTAGTTTTGATGCTAGATGAAGATAACATGTTCTATGCTAGGTTTTAAATGAGTTCATGCCATGTTGATGTTAGAAGACGGTAACATGTTCTATGCTATGTTAGAGATAGGTTCATGCTATGTTTTGATGGTAAATGAAGATAACATGTTGTTTGTTTTAACCTAGATTTAAGTGGATGAACCTTTAGGCCCCTTGAACCATTCGGCCAAGTCCATCTTGACCCCTAAGGTGTCCTTCTATGCTATGTTTTGGATGAGTTCATAATGACTTTTGGTGTTAGATGAAGATAACATGCTCTATGCTAGGTTTTAAATGAGTTTATGCCATGTTTGATGTTAAGAGAAGATAACATGTTCTATACCATGCTATAGATAAGTTCATACTATGTTTTGAGGGCAAATGAAGATAACATGTTGTTTGGTTAACCTAGAGTTAAGGGGTTGAGCCTCATGTCCTTTAAACCCATTCGGCCAAGGTTCAATTAAAACCCTAAGTGCCCTCCCATGCCATGCTTTATGTGTTAAAGAACTAACCTGTGGTTAGTTAGACCATATGTAAGTGGTTTGGTGTTTAAAACTTTGATAGAACTCCATGAAGTTTAGGTCATTCCATGTATACTTGTTCTTGATGTTTATACCTTATGCCATGCTTATATGTGTGTGATGTTATGATCATGTTATGCTTATTACCTCATAATTGTATGAATGTATGATGTTTTATAAAGAAGGAACATGATATGCATGAAAAGAATATGATATGCTATGAAGAAGAAATATGTTATGAAAGCCATATGATATGTTATGAAGAAGAAGTATGTTATGATATGAAGAAGAAAACCTGATATGCCATGATAAGGAATATGATATGTTTATGAAATGAAATATGATATGTTATGATAAGAAGTATGTATGTATTTTACTTTCTGCATGGCTTGTACCAGGACCCTAACAAGGTCCAAAGGGATGGGCTCCTATGTTGCCCTAGGCCGACGGACTTAGATCGGGCCTAGGATGGGCTTCTATGTGATGATTGCCCCTAGGTCGACGGTCATAGTACGGACCTAGTACAGGATGGGCTCCCAGATGCCTTAGGCTGACAGACTAAGATCGGGCCTAGGATGGGCTTCTATGTTATGATGATGGCCCCTAGGTCGATGGACTAAGATCGGGCCTAGTAACCTAGTAGATTCGAGATTAGCTGCCTCGGGTCTATTTAGGGATGCACGCTATGATGATGATGATGTGGTACAATGTCGAGCCCAATATGTTGAGAGTTATGTTCAAATACCTATGATATATGTTTTCAAAGAGCATCCTGCATATATGTTTACATGCTATGTTTGTTATGTTATATATGTTTACATGTTATGTTTGTTATGTTATATATGTTTACATGTTATGATGGTTATGTTATATATGTTTACATGCTATGTTTGTTATGTTATATATGTTTACATGCTATGTTTGTTATGTTATATATGTTTACATGCTATGTTTGTTACGTTATATAGGTTTGCATGCTATGTTTGTTATGCTATATAGGTTTGCATGCTATGTTTGTTATGTTATATATGTTTACATGCTATATGTTTACATGTTATGATGGTTATGTTATATATGTTTACATGCTATGTTTGTTATGTTATATATGTTTACATGTTACGATCGTTATGTTATATATGTTTACATGTTATGATTGCTATGTTATATATGTGTTTACATGTTATATGCCTGCTTACGATGTTGTATGTCTACATGTTATTACCTGCTTATGTCTATGCTGATACATTTATGTTATGTTAGCTTATGTTATGATGTTATGTCATGTTATGCTTACGTAAGGTTTTGTGAGTAGGACATGATCTTACTAAGCCATGTGCTTATAGTTTATGTTCCCTTGTACTGCAGATAAGGGTAAAGGGTGGATAAACTAAAGGGAGCAGCAGGAGGGGCAAAGTGTGTGTGGTAGTGGCATGGTGGAGGAGATCTGTTATGTTCTTTATGCATGTTTTCTCTAAGATGATTTAGCTTATGAATTGAACTAAGTACTTATGAACTGATGATGCATGCCCTATGTTTAAGAAGAAGTGTCTATGAAATAATGATGCATGTTCTATGTTAAGAAGAAGTATCTATGAAATGACGATGCATGTTTATGTTTAAAAGAAAAAAAAAAGTCTAAAGTCTTCCGTTGTAAGAAGTACGATATGTGTAGTCTTCCGCTGTAATGTAATGTATGTACGCGTCATGCGCCACCCCTCCAGACCCTTGGAAAAAGGGCGGATGTGACATTAAGATCTCGAATGTCCATCGATTAATTAATTTACTGACCATTAATTAATCAACATCTAACTCCATGAGTAGTACCACTGAACCTTTTCATCATGCCAGACCAAGTCCACCTGCAGGGTTTACATGATGAACCTTATGAGCTCCTCAAGGGGACATCATCATCCTAATATATAGGACACGATTTCCTCCTATAATCAACGACACACCATATAAATAATATCATTTCCCAACTTACCGAGCCTATCGATTTAATCTATAAATCGCGTCCATTGGTAAATCAAAGAAATGAATACTAAGTATATATGCCCGTTATTATATCAGGATTAAGAGCATGTACAATATAATATCTGAGGTCCGATTCGATTATGTAGTCAGCAATAAATCGAATCACCTCTAAGTCGGTCCTGCTCAATACACTCAAAGTGTACTAGTGTGATTTTATGGTCAAGACAAACCAATACCAAATCACACTACAACCATACCATTGGTTTGTCCAAAACCATCTCGGTTGTGAGCCTATACTTATACTTTACAAGGAGCCGATAACATGATCTCCCGTGTGACACCACACACCATGTTATCTACAATGTAATGTATAGACAATATGCATAACCATAAATATGCAAACAATGATCATGTGATTCTAATTTCAAAAATAAGATGTTCATACAAAAGATAGACTTTTTAGTATGCATCCCAACAGGCTGACACCCACATCTCCTTGTTCTTCTTCTTGGCCGGCGGCAAGCACCAAGCTTGGAGCTTGGTGGTTGGTTAAGGGAAGGGGAAGAGTTTTATTTCATATTCTTCCTTTTGTTCAGAGCAAGCAAAGAAAGGAAGATTGGTGATCTAGGAGGCTTCGACTTTTAGAAGATCGTCGCCCACATGATGTCCAAAAGGAGGAAGGACATACAATAGAAGATCGAGAGGTATAACGCTTGTTTATATTCTTTTGTAACATGTCTATAATTGTTTTTCAATCATATACATGTTGTATGTTATGTTTTATAGTTAAATATACTTGGACCCCGAATACAAACACAAAAATCGGCAATCCGTACATCGTCTATTCTGCGGCTATTCGTAGATTAGAGGTAGGTGGCTTGAATAACAAGTTTGTTCAAGTGACCACTCTATCCTCTTTCGCAAATACCCGACCCGTTTAAGCGCGGCATAGGCGTGCTTTCGTCCAGCCCTGGCGTGCCGCAGGTGAGAAAAGTGTGACACGGGTGTGCTCGGCAGCACGCTCGACCTGTGTTGTCTTCGGGTAACCTCAACACGCCTGTGTCGTTCGGCATAGGCGGGCCACATCAATTTGGCACGCAGTGGCACGTTTAACATGTCGTGTCCTATAAACCTGAAAAAAATGTAAAACTCAAGATAAAATAAAATAAAATAAAATGACTAAAAAAAAATGTAAAAAATAGCTTGGGTTGCCTCCCAAGAAGTGCTTGTTTAAGGTCGTTAGCTTGACCCCTCAGTTACTCCCTAGTTTTGGGGATATGACTCGAGAAGTGTGCTCTACCCCTCTTCCTCCCCAATCCGTTTAGTAGAATTGTTTGCGAAGTATCTCTTAAGTCTTTGACCATTTACTTTAAAAATTCCTGTAGACTCACTGGATATATCAATAGCTCCATGAGGATAAACCTTTTCAACTTGATATGGTCCCGACCATCTGGATTTCAGCTTCCCAGGAAAGAGTTTCAATCTTGAGTTGAATAGTAATACCAAGTCTCCTTGATGGAATTCTCTGCGCATGATATTCTTGTCATGCCACCTCTTCGTTTTCTCCTTGTAAGACCTTGCATGTTCATAAGCATCAAGGCGTAGTTCTTCAAGTTCATTTAGCTGCAGTTTTCTTTTCTCTCCGGCTTTCTTTAGGTCAAAATTAAGCCATTTAATTGCCCAATATGCCCTGTGCTCTATTTCAACTGGAAGATGACATGGTTTTCCATAAACTAATCGAAACGGAGTCATTCCAATGGGTGTCTTGTAAGCCGTTCGATAGGCCCATAGAGCATCGTCAAGTCTTAAAGACCAATCCTTCCTTGATCTTGATACTGTTTTCTCCAAGATAGTCTTGATTTCCCTATTTGAAACTTCTACTTGCCCGCTCGTTTGTGGATGATATGGTGAGGCTAGTTTATGGGTTACTCCATACTTCTTGAGAAGGCTTTCAAATTGTCTTTCGATAAAGTGTGAGCCTCCATCACTTATTACTGCTCTCGGTATTCCAAATCTTGGAAATATTATACTCTTAAAGAGCTTTATGACTGTTTTTGCATCACAAGAGGGGGATGGTAGAGCCTCAACCCATTTAGACACATAGTCCACTGCCACCAGTATATAGGTATTTTTATAGGAAGTAGGGAAGGGTCCCATATAGTCAATTCCCCAGACGTCGAACAATTCGACTTCCAATATCAAATTTTGAGGCATCTCATGTCTCCTTGATACGTTCCCGGTCCTTTGACAGCGGTCACAAGTCGTCACATAATTCCGAGAGTCTCTAAAAATATGAGGCCAGTAAAATCCTGCTTGCAAAACCTTTGCCGCAGTCTTGTCTGTGCTCGTGTGACCTCCATATGCTGAAGAATGATAGTGATACAATATATCCTCAATCTCTTCTTCGGATACACATCTTCGATATATAGCATCTGCCCCTTGCTTGAACAGGAATGGTTCATCCCACACATAATGCTTTACATCCGAAAGAAACTTCTTCTTCTGATGATAACTCATGTGAGAAGGTATTATCCCGCAAGCTAGGTAGTTGGCAAAATCAGCATACCACGGAGCCTTGATTGTCCTGACCGCTAGTAGCTACTCATCCGGGAAGAAATCATTAATAGCATGATCATTGGTACTTCCCGCATTTAATTCTTGATGAAGCCTCGATAGATGGTCTGCAACTACGTTCTCCGTTCCTTGCTTGTCTCGGATTTCCAAATCAAACTCTTGTAGAAGAAGTATCCACCGGATAAGTCTTGGCTTAGATTCCTTTTTACTCAACAAGTATCTTATGGCTGCATGATCTGTGTAAACTATCACCTTCGTCCCTATGATATAAGATCTGAACTTGTCGAAAGCAAATACTATAGCCAAGAGTTCCTTCTCTGTGGTAGCATAATTCATTTGTGCTTCATCCAATGTTTTACTTGCGTAGTAGATTGCATACACCTTGCGATCCTTCCTTTGTCCCAACACTGCACCCACAGTAAAATCACTTGAATCACACATAATTTCAAAAGGGAGACTCCAATCTGGAGGTTGCATTATTGGGGCGGTTGTTAATGCTTCCTTTAACCTGGAAAATGCATCAAGACAAGGATTATCAAAGTGAAACATAGCATCTTTAGCAAGCAAATTAGTTAATGGCTTCGAAATTTTTGAGAAGTCCTTGATGAACTGTCGGTAGAACCCTGCATGTCCTAGGAAACTACGCACTCCCTTGACATCAGTTAGAGGAGGCAACTTCTTGATCACTTCAGTTTTAGCAATGTCCACCTCGATACCACGGTGTGAAACTAGGTGCCCAAGTACTATGCCTTCTCGCACCATGAAGTGGCACTTCTCCCAATTAAGCATTAAATTCATTTCCTCGCATCTCCATTCGCTATCGGATATTGGATAGATAATTCCTGCATCTAGCAATTTAATGACCTCTTTCTTGACTATCTCTTTCATGGCTGGGTTCAGCCTTCTTTGATTCTCTATAGAGGTTTTAAAATTGTCTTCTAGTAGAATTCTATGCATGCAAACCGATGGGCTAATTCTGTAGGGGATCGGTACGGCCGGCTAGAGGGCGAGGTGAATAGCCCTCTTACGATGGACGTCGTATTTTGCTCGTCTACAAAAACGTTAGTGCAAGCGGAAGCAATAAACTAAGACAAGCAATAAATGAAAATACAAACGCTAACAAAGAATATAATGTGGTTCACGGCTACGCCGCTAATCCACAATCCCGATTCGTCCGAGGTGAATCACTCCTTCAAAGCCAATCCAATATTGGTCTCTCCTTTGCACCAAGCTAGGTGGAGGTAACCTTTACAAATCAAGCACAATCCCTCTTTTACAATAGATGTGAAAGAAAGCTAAAAGAAGGAGTTTGAATCTTGTGGAGCACTTGGATGGTCGTTTAGAACTTGAGCATTAACCTCCCAAAGCTCCACACCTTCTCTTTTTATAGAGAAGGCTGATTTCTTCCCGTTGGCCGCCATCAGTCGACTGCTGCCCTTGGCAGTCGACTGCCGCCACTCCAACGGCCTCCGAACACGTCGGATCCCGACCGTTGTAGTCCAACGGCACACTTGGCAGTCGACTGCTGGACCTCACCACGATCACTGACCCGTAGTCGATCGCTTCATCGGCTCTGGCGGTTCTGCGCGCGATATCCTCTGGCAATCATTGCCATTCCATGGCGATCGATCAGGGCATAAACCCATCAGTCGGATACCAGTCGAACCCACTCGACTCAGAGCAGTCGACTGCCATTCCATGGCAGTCGACTGGTGCCGTGTGAAACTCAAACTTAACATAAGTTTGAGCTTCCGGCGGCCGGGTAAACCTTAACCCTTGCGGTCAAGTCTCCGACACTTAGCCATTCGGCCAAGTTCACCTAATGAGCTACTTACATTTCACTCATTCTCTCATCTCACTCGAAGTCCCTCGCCGAAGCTTTCTTCATTCATGCCACGCCCCTTGGCAAAGATCAGGCGCACGACTCTGCAATGCTCCTTCGCGTCTCTTGCCTCCGAAGTCTGCTTCCTTGGCTTCACTTCAAGTCATCTCGTCCGGCGGTCCCTCGGATGCTCCAAGTGCACGGCTTCCGCAAAGTCATCCTTCACCGACTCAAGGACCGAGGTTGTGAGGGTGAACCCGCCAAGGCTCCATGTGCGAATTACTAAGTCCTGCACGACTTCAACGCACATATCAAATCAACATATCAAACTAACTTAAACCCTTTGCCACACCATCAAAACCATATTACGGCAAGAGATTGCCCTAACAATCTCCCCCTTTTTGATGTGTGGCAATCCGTTTAAGTTAGGTAAAAACATTTGATATAAATTCTAAGGTAAGAAAGCATGTAAACATAAACATGATATAGCAACATGCAACTCCCCCTTAATCCATGAAACTTCACATAAAAATTTTCTCCCTTATCATATATTTCTCCCCTTAAAGCAATTAACTTAAACATAATTATTTCTCCCCCTTTGACACCATCAAAAAAGATTAACATGAAGTTATAAACTCATGGCATCAAGTATAATGGAGGAAAAATACCAAAAACATGATTAAAATCTGAAATCAGAAAATTGCAGGCTGATTTTTAGGTGAGCAATGATTCACTTATCGATATGGCGATCGGTAGCACAATTGATTCCGAAATTCTGATTTTCTGGGCGAATTTTAGAAATGCATTAAAAATTCCAGAAAATTCGAAAAATCATGAAATTTGAGGAGAATATTTCTATTAAGTATATCTATCAAGGAAAAATAGTTTTTCATGAAAAATCATTATATTTTCCGAGATTTGCCAAAAATCCAAACACTTGAAAAACCACTAGTTTTTGAGCATGTTAGTATCCATTTTAACACCTAGTCTTGCTTTGAATTGTTCCAAAACATGAATACATAGATTTTAGATTAAGGAATTGTTTTGAAAACATATGAAATATCCAACCATGATCTTTAGGCAATATGTCTATGAATTAAACATAAGCCTTCCCCATGATTGGTCTATTATTGCTATGTTGATACTTTAAATGACCATCTAAATGTCATAGGCATTAGTGGACATTTGTATCATCCTAACATCTCACCCATGCTAAGTTTGCAATCAAGTTAGCCTATTGTGAGTGTGAGATGCATCCTAGGGGTATTGGAATATACTTAACCAATATATTCATGCAATTCTATCAAGGTTAAGTATCAACCTAATAATCCTCATGATCATAACGACATATATGGATGAATTCTACATTGTGATCATGAACCTCATGTATTCATCACTCAATAATCATGCATTAGGTATTATATGATGATAATAAACAAAGTATCACCTAAAGCATGACTTAAAACTATTTCTCATGATAGCGTGCCAAATTCCAAAATCATAAATCATGATTGCACATATACATAGCAATTACATTAATCAACATGATTTAAGCATTATTACCTATTTATGGGCACGTTATCATCACCCAACACTATCTAAAAAATGTTGTCCCGTCATCCTAAGTCAACCAAAATATGATATAGGTCAAGTTCATATGGTTGACTACCCTAGGGGTTTTCTAACTCTTAAGGATGGATTTTGGAACCCAAAATAAATTCTTTCCTATTGGGTTCACTAAATACTCCTTGGGGATCCATTTCCTAGCAATTACTTTCTTTTTATCTTGTCCCCTAGCTATTAGGCATTTATAGGCCTTTTCATTTTTCTTTTCTTTGTATCCTAGGTCTTTCTTGTTGAAACTAGCTCTTTGGCTCCCTAAGATCATATTTAAGGTGTTGGAGCCAATTGTGAATTTCTCTAGGGCTTTGGTTAAATAATCTACCTTTTCCCTTAATGCCCTATTTTCCTCTATGCATGCATCATTAACATCCAAAGGCATATAATCATGTGAGCATGCATCATCATGGCAAGAAGAGGTATCATTATTATTTAAACATGCATTTTCTAGCTTATATTCCAAAGCCTTAATTTGATTAAGCATGCTTTTATTTTTCTTTTTCATTCCAAATAAGTCCTTAGTTAAACTAGAAATTATGGAAACTATTTTCTTAGGAGAAGCTTTCGTTACCATAGTTTCCATATCTTCTTCTTCTTCTTAGGATGAGGAGGATGTAGAAGCTCCCCCTTCACTTGAGCTCTCTCCTCTTGAGCTTGATCCTTCATTTTCGGAGGAAGAGCAATCCAAGTCATCAAAGGCCATCAAGGCCAAATTGGTGACAAAGGCATTCTCCTCATCCGATGATGATGAAGAGGATGAGGATGGGTCATCCCAAGTCCTTGCCTTTAGGGCTTTGACCTTTCCCTTTTCCTTTGTCTTCTTCTCCTCTTCCTTTTTCTTCTTGCTCCCCTTTTTCTTCTTTTCTTCCTTCTTTTTCTTTTCTTCTTTGCTTTTGTTTAGGAGGGGACAATTATCCCTTATGTGCCCTTCTCCTTGGCAATTGTAGCATATGACCTTCCCCCTTGGTCTTCTATTCCTATCATGAGATTTATCAAATCTAAAATTCTTAAATGCACGTCTTACCTTCCTTACCATGTAGGCTTCTTCCGTGCTATCCATGGAGGAGGAAGACGCTTCATCATCATCGGAGGAGGAGATCTCTATCTTCTTCTTCCCCTTATTTGCCAACAATGCTACTCCTCTTGAGGGTTGAATTCTAGGCTCCTCTTGTATTCCTTCAAGCCTAGTTTCGTGGAGCTCCATTGTTGAGAAAAATTCCTCCAAGGTACTTACTTCCAAGTTCTTGGAGATGTAGAACGAATCCACCATGGAGCTCCACTTTGAGGACCGGGGAAAGGCATCTATAGCCTTCATGAGCATGTCCCGGTTTGATAGCTTCTCACCTACACTTGTTAGCCCAATTAAAATTTCTTTAAACCTAGAGTGTAGTGAGGTTACCTTTTCTCCCTTTTCTAGTTTTATATTGGATAGTTGGGAGCGGAGGAGGTCTCTCCTTGCTAGCTTGGCCTCGGATGTGCCTTCATGGAGTTCTATAAGCTTCTCCCACATCTCTTTGGCGCTAGCACATTCTCCGATCCGGTTGATCTCTTGTTGGGGGAGCACATTGAAAAGATGATGTTTTGCCTTTGAGTTCGCAAGGTGCTCCTCTCTTTGCTTCTTAGTCCATCGTGATTTTTCGATTGGTTCACCCTTTTCATCCCTAGGCAACTCGAACCCATTTTCCATTATTAGCATAATATCAAAATCGGTCTCGAAGAATACCTCCATTCTCTTTTTCCACCAAGAGAATTCGCCGTCGAACTTCGGTGGGTGGATGTTTGAGCCGGCCATTTTGAATGTTGCTTGTTGTGGCGGTTAGTCCTCGACAAGCTTTCCTTGGCTCTGATACCACTTGTAGGGGATCGGTACGGCCGGCTAGAGAGGGGGGGGGAGTGAATAGCCCTCTTACGATGGACGTCGTATTTTGCTCGTCTACAAAAACGTTAGCGCAAGCGGAAGCAATAAACTAAGACAAGCAATAAATGAAAATACAAACGCTAACAAAGAATATAACGTGGTTCACGGCTACGCCGCTAATCCACGATCCCGATTCGTCCGAGGTGAATCACTCCTTCAAAGCCAATCCAATATTGGTCTCTCCTTTGCACCAAGCTAGGTGGAGGTAACCTTTACAAATCAAGCACACTCCCTCTTTTACAATAGATGTGAAAGAAAGCTAAAAGAAGGAGTTTGAATCTTGTGGAGCACTTGGATGGTCGTTTAGAACTTGAGCATTAACCTCCCAAAGCTCCACACCTTCTCTTTTTATAGAGAAGGCTGATTTCTTCCCGTTGGCCGCCATCAGTCGACTGCTGCCCTTGGCAGTCGACTGCCGCCACTCCAACGACCTCCGAACACGTCGGATCCCGATCGTTGTAGTCCAACGGCACACTTGGCGATGCCGATCGATGGACCTCACCACCGATCGGCCGACCAGGTCGATCGCCGGCTACGAGCGGTTCTGTGCCCGCGATATCCTCTGGCAATCGACTGCTATTCCATGGCAGTCGACTGCTGGGCATAAACTCATCAGTCGGATACCAGTCGAACACACTCGACTCAGAGCAGTCGACTGCCATTCCATGGCAGTTGACTGGTGCCGTGTGAAACTCAAACTTAATATAAGTTTGAGCTTCCGGCGGCCGGGTAAACCTTAACCCTTGCGGTCAAGTCTCCGACACTTAGCCATTCGGCCAAGTTCACCTAATGAGCTACTTACATTTCACTCATTCTCTCATCTCACTCGAAGTCCCTCGCCGAAGCTTTCTTCGTTCGCGGTCACGTCCCTTGGCAGCATCAGGCGCACGGCTCTGCAATGCTCCTTCGCGTCTCTTGCCTCCGAAGTCTGCTTCCTTGGCTTCACTTCAAGTCATCTCGTCCGACAGTCCCTCGGATGCTCCAAGCGCACGGCTTCCGCAAAGTCATCCTTCACCGACTCAAGGACCGAGGTTGTGAGGGTAAACCCGCCAAGGCTCCATGTGCGAATTACTAAGTCCTGCACGACTTCAACGCACATATCAAATCAACATATCAAACTAACTTAAACCCTTTGCCACACCATCAAAACCATATTACGGCAAGAGATTGCCCTAACAAATTCCCCTAATGTCATCAATCTTGTATCCAATGACGTTCTTGTGTGTTTTCAATACCTCAATCAGTTTTTCGATCTCTGCATTGCTCAGATTAGCATTAATGATCATAGGATAAGTAGAGTTTTCGCCAAGAAATTCATACCTGAGTGTTGATGGAAGAGTCTTAAGTTCTACCTGTGGTGTTAGGTTGGGGTCGGAAATCTCCAGCTCTTTATCCTCAAAATCCCCTTCGAGCTTATTAAGATAAGTTTGTTCTTGTGCTCCTTCTAGTGCTATTGGACGAAATCAATCCTACAATAAACATCAAAAACAGAAGGTTGTTTAACAGCTTTTGAAAGGTCGAATTCAATTTTGTCATTTCCAAATGCAAGTGAGAGTTTGTGGTTCTTGACGTCTATCATTGTCCCTGCAGTAGCCAAGAAAGGTCTCCCTAAAATGAGTGGAATGCATGGGTCCTCATCCATGTCAAGCACTACAAAATCGGCAGGAATAATAAATTTCCCATCTGCACTGGTACATCTTCTAGGATTCCCAAAGGATATCTAATGGAGCGATCGGCTAACTGCAAGGTCATAGTAGTTAGTTTCATTTCTCCCAAATCTAATTTCTTGCATATGGAAAGATGTATCAGATTAACACTAGCGCCCAAATCGCAAAAAGCCTTATCAAAATTGGAGTCATTAATTATGCAAGGGATAGAAAAGCTACCTGGATCATTTAGTTTGGGAGGTACCATGTTCTTAATTAAAGCGCTGCACTCCTCAGTAAGAGCCACTGTTACATGCTCCTCGACTTTTCTTTTGTTGGTTAAGATATCCTTCAAGAACTTGGAGTATGTAGGCATTTGTTGAAGAGCTTCTGTAAAAGGTATATTGATATATAGCTTCCTAATTACCTCAAGGAACTTACCAAATTGTTCATCCAATTTTTCCTTAATCAGCCTCTGAGGGAACGGGATAGGGGGCTTATATGTTCTTGGTTCCTTGTTCAACACGCCTGTGTCGTTCGGCATAGGCTGGTCGTGTTGGCTGCTAGAGTGACCCGACACGGGTGTGTCTACCGACACGCGCTCAGGCATTCTCTTACCCAGGTGTGTTGAACCACACGACCTGGGTCAGGGTGTGTTGTCGGCTTCCTTTGCTATTCAACCCAGGCGTGTTGTTGTCTTCTTCCAACTCTGACACGCTCGTGTCCTTTAGCACAGGGGCCGCTTGTTGAGCTCTATCTCCTTCTAAAATCCTTCCACTTCTCAAACTTATGGAATTACAATGCTCGGGGTTTATCAACTTCAGAAATCACGCGTCCCTTGATCTTGTGGGCAATTTGGGAAATTTGATTTTCCAGCATTCTTGTGTGATTAGTCAAATTATCAACCTTGCTTCCCAATTGCTTGATTGCCTCGGTATTATTTTGATGTTGCCGATTTGATTCTACAATATGCTGTCGAAATTCATCATTTATCTTCCCCTGGCACGTAATAAAATTCTCCATCATCTTTTCTAAGCTTGACTTGGGTCCTGGCTGAAATCCCGAAGGTGCTCCAAAACTGTTCTGTCCAGAAGAATTTTGGTTGGCTCTATACGAAAAGTTGGGATGATTCCTCCAACCGGGATTGTACGTGTTCGAATAAGGGTTGCCACCATTAGGCTTCTGATTAAAATTATTTAGCGCATCTACTTGCTCAATCCCAGCTCCCGATGATGGTGCGTGTAGGATTTGGCAATTTATCGCTACATGTCCTGTTACACCACAAATCTCGCAAGTGACATTAGATGAGTTTACAGCTGATACATTAAAATGTTCGAGCTTTTGAGTTAACGCATCAACTTTTGCACTGAGTAGATCAAGGGTACTTACCTCAAACTTACCTGGCGTTTTAATTGGATATCCTCGTTCTGTAGCCCATTGGTGAGAATTCATTGCCACATTCTCGATGATCTCAAATGCTTCATCCAACGTTTTGTTCATAAGAGCTCCTCCTGCAGCAGAATCAAGAGAAACTTTAGTAGCATACGAGATTCCATTGTAGAAAGTATGAACAATGAGCCACTTTTCCAGCCCATGATGAGGGCATTGCTATAGTAATCCCTTAAATCTGTCCCAGGATTCAAAAAATGTTTCTCCATCCTTTTGCGCAAAATTAGTGATTTGATGATGAAGACTTGTAGTTTTGTTGGGTGGAAAATACTTGTCTAAAAATCTTTGCTCCAGCTGATCCCAGGTAGTTATGCAATCTGCTGGAAGAGAGTGTAGCCAAGCTCTAGCTTTGTCCCGCAATGAGAAAGGAAACAAGCGCAATCTAATAGCATCAGTTGAGGCTCCATTCAGTTTTAAAGTTTCGCAAAATTCCAAAAATACTTCCAAGTGCAGATTTGGATCTTCAGTGGGTGCTCCTCCGAATTGATGTTGTTGGACCATGGATAGTAGAGCCGGTTTCAATTCAAAATTATTCGCTTCAATAGGGGGTCTTCTAATACTCGATCTCAATCCCCTTGTACTAGGTGCTGCATAATCCCTAAAAGGTTTATTCTTGTTCTGATCAGCCATGTTGGAGGTCAGATTTTCTTCCTGACATTGCTGAAATCGTCTTCTAGCAAGGAACGTTCTCTCTATCTCAGGATCAATATCGAGAATTCCCCTGTTAAATTTGTGCATGCAACAACAAGAGAGGTTCCCAAAACAAGAATTCAGAATAGACACAAAGAATAGGAACAAAAACAGAAATCTAGATTAACTAAATCACGCTCAATTCAATATTGAGTGCTAATCCCCGGCAACGACGCCAAAAACTTGATATGTTATTTTCCGCAAGTGCACGGTTGTCGTCAAGTAATAAAAATATTGATCTCACAGGGATTGGGATAATTACCGAATGATCGTGATACCAAGTTATCTAGTCAATCAATTTGTGTATTAAGCAAAGAAACTGAGCAGTCAAGAACAACGAATGAGAAGAACGAGCTAAAAGTCAATAGTTGAGAAGAATCTCAGGATATGGGTTTCACCACGTCGACGATTTATAAGGTGATTTAATTCTTTCCTACCCCTGTTAGAGTTATTTTGATGGAACCTATCCTAAGGTAAATCAACGACCCCTTTCGAGGTCTACGCCGACTGTACCTATCAAACTTAATTTACCTGTCACGGTATTCAAGCGTAGGGGATCATAATCAGCTAAGGGGACCTATCACGAGACCCCCGCAAACCTCCCTAGTCTTACCACCGTTACTTGGTAAAAACTGGATTTGATAGATCCATTAAGTCCATAAGAGTTCCTTTAGAGTCTAAATTTCCTTTTCACGATAGGTTTGCACACGGGACCATAATCAGCTAAGGGGACCTGTCACGAGACCCCCGCAAGCCCTCATAGATACACTACCACTACTTGACAGGAGTTAATCTCTAGTTGGTTCTAGGTTTCGGGAACTTGGGTTCACTGTTAGGTACTTCCCCTTAGCTCCTTAGGTTTATCAATAAGAATCCAAAAACCAGATCAAAACAAACAATAATTCAAGTAGTATAGATTACATCATCCATCATAAATCGTCAAGGGCTACTCCCCCATCCTAAGATTACAGGACACTACTCCATAGTCAGACAAGAATTGCTAGAGAAAGAAATTACAATACTTAGTGTCATCTGTGTTCCTCTGTCGTCGACTCCTTCGTTCTCCTCGTTCTTCTATCATCCTCTTTACCCAGCCGCCTCCTCTTTTAGGGTTAGAATATCTCCTCTTTTATAGCCTTGGCCTCCTCTTCAATTAAGGCAAAAGATTTTCCTTTAATTGAGACGAAGATCGCGGCTTCGTCGAGTTGCTCGCAGAAAAGGAAGTCTGGAATCAGGCCAACACGCCCGTGCCAAATGAGGGCACAGGCGTGTCACACATTTCTCACCGACCGTGCCAGCGCTTGAACGGGGCATGCCGGTTGCTGAACCAGGGCGTGTTGAGCGCTGGAACTCCTGACACGGACGTGTCACTGATAACACGCCTGTGTTGTTTTGATACGCCTGCTTCTTCGCCCTGTTAACACAAAAAATACCCAAAAATAGTCTCTTCATCCAAAATATGCTAAACTTAACTGAATCATGACAAAATACATGCCTAGGACATGAAATGAGATAAAATGCATGCATATGAACTAGTGAAAACG
Source organism: Wurfbainia villosa (assembly GCA_025175895.1). Taxonomy (NCBI): domain Eukaryota; kingdom Viridiplantae; phylum Streptophyta; class Magnoliopsida; order Zingiberales; family Zingiberaceae; genus Wurfbainia; species Wurfbainia villosa. The sequence continues at coordinate 73,773,697 of CM045994.1, read as the reverse complement.
TAGCACGATTTACACACATCAACTGGTGTTCTAGTCTGATTTGTGTCACGGCGATCGCCAAGGGTTGTGGTCATGCCAGCTCATCGATCACGATCGATGATGGCATCAGTCAACTGATCGCAAGGGTTTTGGGCACAAAATGGTTATCAGTCGAGTGCTCGCTTCCAGAACTCGACTGTTGGCTCCATCAGTCGACTGATGTGAGAGCCGTTGGTTGGAATCCAACGTGGAAGAAGTCGTTATAGGGAAACGACTACAGGGGCAGTCGACTGATCAGGGCATCAGTCGACTGCCACTGTGTTAACCGGAAGAATGGGCTCTTCTCTATAAGAAGGAGCCCTTGGACACTTGGGGTGCCTAATGCTTATGCTCCAATTGATCATCCAAGTGCCCTACAAGCTTTAAACACTTTCTCTTGTTCTTATTCAAATCCATTGTAAGAAAGAGTGTTTTTGTGTTGTAAGAAGTTTTACCTCCACCTTGCTTTGGCTAAAGGGAGAGACCGTATTGGATTGGTTTCGGAGTGATTCACCAGAGACGAATCGGACCATGGATTAGCGACATAGGGTTGTTAACTACGTTATATCTCTTTGTTAGCATTGTTTTTATCTTGTTTTATCTTTATTGTTGTTTAGTTTTATTTCCGCTGTGTTAACCCTAACGTATAGACAAACGAATGATCGAATTCCATTCTACGACGACTTAGGGCTATTCACCCCCCTCTAGCCGGCCACCAACGTTCCAACAAGTGGTATCAGAGCAAGGTCGCTTGTCAACGGACTCACCGCCGTAACAAGCACTACATCAAGGATGGTCGGCTCAAATATTCATCCACCAAAGTTCAAGGGGGAATTTGCTTGGTGGAAAAACCAAATTGAGGTATTTTTCAAAACCGACTTCAAAATTTTATTGATAATGGAAAATGGTTTCGAGATACCTAGGGATGAAGATGGAGAGCAAATAGAGAAGACAAGATGGACTAAAAAGCAACGGGAGAAGTACTTGGCAAACTCAAAAGCCAAACATCATCTCTACAACGTACTCCCTCAACAAGAAGTCAACCGGATAGGGGAGTGTGCGAGCACCAAAGAGATGTGGGAGAGATTGATAGAGCTTCATGAAGGCACCTCGGAGGCCAAGCTTGCAAGAAGAAACCTCCTCCACTCCCAACTAACTAATATCAAACTTGAAAATGGAGAAAAGGTAACCTCATTACACTCTCGTTTTAAAGAAATTTTAAATGGACTAACGAGTGTAGGAGAAAAACTTTCAAACCGGGATATGATTATGAAAGCAATCGACACCTTTCCCCGATCATCAAAATGGAGCTAAATGGTAGACTCCTTCTACATCTCAAAGAACCTAGAAGTTAGCACCTTAGAGGAGTTCTTCTCAACCATGGAGCTCCACGAAACAAGGCTTGAAGGAGTAGTAGAAGAGCCAATAATTCAACCATCAAGAGGAGTAGCCTTGATAGCCGAAAAGGGGAAGAAGAAGAAGAAGGAGACACCACCTTCCTCCTCCGATGAAGCATCCTCCTCATCCTCCATGAATAGCAATGAAGATGCTTATATGGTAAGGAAGGTAAGGCGTGCTTTAAGAAATTTAAAATTTAACAAATCTTATTATAGGAGAAGGCACAAGAGGAAGTTCATTTGCTATAATTGCCAACAAGAGGGACACATGAGAGATGATTGTCCCCTCTTGAACAAGAGCAAGGAACAAAGAAGAAGAAAAGAAGAAAAGAAGAAGGGGAGCAAGAAAAAGGAAGAAGAGAAGAAGTCCAAGGAAAAAGAAAAGGAGAAGAAGGCCAAAGCACTCAAAGCAAGGACATGGGATGATCCTTCATCATCATCATCAGAGGAAGAAAATGCCTTTGTCACAAATCTAGCTCTAATGGAAATATAAGATGTGGACACCACTTCCTCCGAAAAAGAAGAAACAAGCTCAAGTGAGGAGAGCTCAAGTGAAGGGGGAGGCTCATCATCATCCGAAAAAAGAAGACATAGTAACTATGGTAAAACACCTTCCCCACTCAAGAAGTAGTTGCCATGATTTCTAGCTTAACTAGGGATTTGTTTAGGGCTAAAAAGAAAAATAAGAGTATGCTTGATCAAATTAAGGCCCTAGAAGAAAAACTAGAAAAAGCATGCTTAAATGTTAATGATGATACATGCTCACATAATGATTATATGCCTCTAAATGTTAGTGATGCATGTATGGATGAAAAACGGCCTTAAGGGAAAAGGTAGATCATTTAACTAAGGCTCTAGAGAAATTTACCATTGGCTCCAACACATTGAACATGATCATAGGGAGCCAAAGGGCTAGCTTTAACAAGAAGGGGTTAGGTTACAAGGGATCCAAGAATGAGATATCATATCATTGTTTAATTGCTAGGGGTCAATCTAAAACAACAATGATAGCTAGGAAATGGATCCCAAAGGAATACTTAGTGAACCCTATTGGAAAGAATCTATATTGGGTTCCTAAGTCCATCCTTAAGGGTTAGGAAAATCCTAGGATAGTCAACCATAAGTGGATTTCACTTATATCATATTATATGGTTGACTTAGGATGATGTGGGTAGTGAAATTTAATTTATAAGCATGATGGATGAAGTGATTATAATGTTAGAATCATATACTTGATTTGAATAATGATACATGCTTATGACTTAAAATGATCGGGACTTAATTTTTGAAATAGTGTTGGGTGATGATAATGCACCCATAAATAGCTTAAATAATGCTTTGGGTGATACTTGACTTATTATCATGATTTTATACCTAATGCATAATTACAAATTGATTGATACACTTGTTTCATGATCATAATGTGAAATCAATGCATATATGTCTTTATGATCATGTAGTATGTTAGAGTGATACTTAACCTTGTGTAGAATTGCATGAATTTGAAGGTTAAGTATATAAATACCTTTAGGAACATCTCACACTCACCATAAGGATAACCTTGATTGAAAACTTAGCATGGGTGAGATGTTAGGATGATACTAATGGTCCACTAATGCCTATGGCATTTAGATGGTCATTTAAAGTATCAAAATAGTAATAATAGACCAATCATGGGGAAGGCTTATGTTTAATTCATAGACATATTGCCCAAAGATCATGGTTGGATATTTCATATGTTTTCAAAACCATTCCATACTTTAAAATCTATGTTTTCATGTTTTAAAACAATCCAAAGTAAAACTAGGTGTTAAAATTGATACAAACTTGATCAAATACTAGTTGTTTTTGAAACTTTTGAATTTTTGGCAAATCATTGAAAATATAAGTAATTTTCATGAAAACTCATTTTTCACTAATAAAGTACTTTAAAAGAAATGTATTTTCAAAATTTCACAATGTTTTGAATTTTTTGGAATTTCTTGTGTATTTCTGAATTTCGATCCGAAAATCAGAAATTGCTGAAACCAGCGTGTCAATCAACTGATGTCTGATTCAGTCAACTGGTGGCACTGTTTATAGCCTAATTTTAGTGTTTTCAAGCTGTTTTGATGGTTTTCGACCCTTAGACTTTGATGCCTTGGATTATGATATTATGTTAATGTTTTTTATGGTGTCAAAGGGGGAGAAATAGGGATGTTTAAGTTTAATCATGCTAGGGAGGAGATTAGCATGGGTTAAGGGGGAGTTGCATGTATTTAGGGGGAGTTTGATGCTCATGAATTGTTTACATGCTTTCCTTGCTTATGTTATTTTGTTAATAATTTACCTAACTTAAACGTAGTTGTCACACATCAAAAAGGGGAAGATTGTTAGGGCAATCGACCCAAGTTATGGTTTGGATTATGGTTTTGATGTGTGTGGCGAAGGTTTAAGTTAGGATATTATTTGTGGATTTGATATGTAACGCCCGTAAAATTTCTAGCAATTTTACGAGAATTTTGGATTTATGATGATAGGCTTTGTGTGGGGTTTTTTGGGAAAAATAAAAGAAAATAAGCCAAAAGAAAAAAAAAAAGATGCAAAGCCTAGGAATTGAACCCCAAACCTCTAGAGATAGCCAAGCCCTCTAGAGATAGCCAAGCCTAGGAATTCACTAACCATAAGCCCAATAGAATTATATCATTAGAGGAAGAGGGGAATTTATAGATAAGTGGAAGAAGGGTAAGTGAAGAGGCATGACAAAGAAAAGAGAAACTTCTCTTCCTCCCTTTATAAAGAAGGAAGTTTCCTTTTGGCCATTTTCTTCCTCTCCTCTTCATCCTCACCGAAACCAACCCCCCCCTTCTTCTTCCTTTGGCCGAGACCCCCCTTCAAGCTAGGAGAAAGCTAGGTGACTCCCATTAGGTCATCTCTCAAGCAAAGCGAAGGATGTAAGTTTCCCCTCACCTGCAGTGTATTAGTTTCGTAAGTTAAATTTCATGTAAGAACGATGAAGTTGTAGCCCTTGTAGGTTTCGGCCAATCAAGTTTTCTTGGGCTAAGATTCATGAAAATGTTTCTAGGGAACTTCTATAGGTTGTATGCTCACTATAGGATCTTTTAAGGGACAAAAATTCCAACTTGGTGCCCTTATAGGTTTCGGCCACCAAGGCCTTTTAGGGTTAGGGTTTTTATGACAACTCCCTCTTATGAGGTTAGGCCATGATAATGCTTATGAATGAATTTTAGGGGACAAAACCTAAGCTTGAACCCATTCCATGTTTCGGCCAACCCATATAATTAGGGTTAGGGTTGCATGAAAATGTTCCTAATGACACTAGGTTAAGTAATAATGCTTGATGAATGGACTTTAGGGGACAAAACCTAAAGTTTGAACCCATTCCATGTTTCGGCCAACCCATATAATTAGGGTTAGGGTTTCATGAAAATGTTCCTAATGACACTAGGGTAAGTAATAATGCTTATGAATGAACTTTAGGGGACAAAAGTCCAAGGATCTAACCTTACAAGATTCGGCCAACCAATGAAAGTAGGGTTAGGGTTGCATGAAAATATCTCTAATGATACTATGATTAGTTATAAGGCTTCATGAGTGAACTTTAGGGGACAAAACCCAAGCTCAAGCCCCTTACAAGATTCGGCCAACCCATGGTTTTAGGGTTAGGGTTTCATGAAAACACTTCACATGTAGTTGTGCTAAGGGTATGGTTTTTGTTTGTTTATATGTCATGAACTATGCTTGTGTGATGTATATGGTTATGATTCAATGCAATATGAAATAAGCTTAGGTGATGAACATGATTATGATATAGTATGCCATGAAACATACCTAGATATGGATCATGTTTTGTGATTTAATATGCCATGATTATGCCAAGGAAATAGGCTTCATGTTATGATGTAATGTGCCATGAAATAGGCTTAGGTGATGAACATGTTTTTATGATTTAATATGCCTTGAATATGCTTAGGAAGCATGCTACATGTTGATGATGTAATGTGCCATGAAATATGCTTAGGTGATGAACATGTTTTTGTGATTTAATATGCCAAGGAAATATGCTTCATGTTTATGATGTAATGTGCCACGAAATATGCTTGTATGATGAACATGTTTATACTTTAGGACCCCTTTAGGGTACTCTTATGTTATGAATGCATGTGTCCTCATGATAAGATGGAGATGCTTCCCTTTCAAGTAGGGACCAAGAGCTCTCCTTATGACAAGATGGAGATGCTTCCCTTTCAAGTAGGGATCAAGAGCTCTCCTTAAGATAAGATAAAATGGAGATGCTTCCCTTTCAAGTAGGGATCAAGAGCTCTCCTTATGATAAGATAAGATTAAGATGATTCCCTTTTTATGTTGGGGATCAAGAGCATTTTTTTATATTATGACAAGAAAATAAAGGAATTAAGTATTTTACTTTGCAAGAGGTTAGGTACCCGACCCGTCAGTTGGTCGTTAATCAAATCCATAGGGACATAAGAAGACGTAAGATGTCTTGCTCTAGTAGGACTGGTGGCTCGCTACCCCAGCCTACTAGGGAACGCGCATTATGTGGTACTTAACCTGGGGCCCCCCAAACAAGTTATGATGATTTTGAAGTATCTATAAGTATATGTTTTGAAAAGGAAAGACTTCTATGATTATTGTGTATGCTCATGTTAAATACTCTGAATGCTTGCAAACTATGTTCTTTACGCATGCTAGATGTTATGAAGTTATGATGATATTGAAGTATCTATAAGTATATGTTTTGAAAAGGAAAGACTTCTATGATTATTGTGTATGCTCATGTTAAATACTCTGAATGCTTGCAAACTATGTTCTTTACGCATGCTAGATGTTATGAAGTTATGATGATTTTGAAGTATCTATAAGTATGTGTTTTGAAAAGGAAAGACTTTCATGATTATTGTGTATGCTTATGTTAAATACTCTGAATGCTTGCGAACTATGTTCCTTACGCATGCTAGATGTTATGAAGTTATGATGTTTAGAGTTAAGTTTAAGAATGTTGCGACTATGTACTTCATGCTAGTTTATAATTTATGATGTGGTGAATGTTACGGGTAAGATTATGAATACTTGCGATTATGTTCTTTCTACAAGTTTAGGATTTATGTTATTACAAATGTTTATGTCCAAATTAAACAAATGCTTATGATTATGTCCTTTATGCATGATTGGATTTCCTTGATGAATGGTCATGGTTAAGTTGAAGAATGTTTGTGCCTATGTACTTTATGTAGGTTTAAGATGTAGGATGTTACGGATGCTTAGGTTAGGAATGCTTATTGTTAAGTTTTAAAACGCTTATGAATATGTCTTTCATGCATGCTAGTTTTATGTAGTTATAAAGCTTATGTTCAAATTATGCCCTGCTTAGATTAATTATGCTTTCTATGCCATGCTCAGTTTTTATTACATGGATATGTTGTTGATCAGGGTTGCCATGAAACACTTAGGTCCTTTATGCTAGTATGCTCATGTTCTAATTGCTTGATGAAGTTTGTGGCTTTTGTGAGTAGGCAAGGATCTTACTAAGCTATATGCTTATAGTTCACGTTGTCCATATACTGCAGATAAAGGAAGTCTGCGCTAGAGGAAGTAGCAGGAGGGGCCAAGTGTGTGTGATAGTGGCATGGTGAAAGAAGACCCTATACGATCTGCTTGTATTTATATGTTCTAAGAACAACTTAAGACATTGCTTCCGCTTATAAGACTTGTGTTTAATGAGTATCATCTACTTAAGAAGGTTGGAAATGTTAAAACTCATGAACGAATCTTTATGTATGCATGTATGAAAGATATGTTACATGCTACTGATGAATATGATATGTGATGCATGTGCAAAAGAAAGTTTAAGTTATGATGGCCTGTTAAAGTACGTAGGTTGTGAGAGGATCCATATGTAGTATGTTTAAAAAAAAAAAAAAAAGGTAACAGTAGCGCCGCCCTGAGAGCAGATAAGGGCGGGCGTTACATGATATGTGTGTTGAAGTCATGCAGGACTTAGTAATTCACACATATGATGAATAGCATTGGTAAGATCACCAACTCACAACCTCGTGCTTGAGTCGGTGAAAGATGCATTACGGAAGTCGTGCGCTTGGTGCATCCGAGGGACCGTCGGACGAGGAGCATTGGAGTGAAGCCGGAGGAAGTAGACTTCAGGGTGAGACGTGAAGGATGGCGATGTGAAGCCGTGCGCTTGGCGCATCCGAGGGACGTGGCTGAACGAAGACAACTTCAAAGGCGAGATACTCCAAGGGAATGAGTGTGAGTGAATGTAACCCGTGATGGGTAGCGCTTACGTGAAAATTGGCTAATTGGTTAAGTGTCGGATGGGATTTCCCGACATCAGTCGACTGCCATGTCATGGCAGTTGGCGATCAAGTGTTGATCGACTCGGGTGTTCGAGTCGATTTGTGCGTGAACTACCAAGGGTTGGCGTGATCTCGAAACCATCAGTCGACTGATGATGGCATTAGTTGACTGATCACAAGGGTTTCGGGCACAGAATGGTTATCAGTCAAGTGCTCGCTTCTGGCACTCGACTGATGGGATGATTAGTCGACTGATGTGGGAGATGTTGGTTGGAATCCAACGTGGAAGAAGTCGTTATAGTGCAATGACTACAGGGGCAGCCGACTAATCGGGGCATCACCGATCGTGCCTCTTTCTCTTGTTCTTATTTCAAATCCATTGTATGAAAGAGTGCTTTTGTGTTGTAAGAAGGTTTACCTCCACCTTGCTTTGGCTAAAGGGAGAGACAATATTTGATTGGTTTCGGAGTGATTCACCAGAGACAAATCGGACCGTGGATTAGCGGCATAGGGTCGTGAACCATGTTATATCTCTTTGTTAGCATTGTTTTTATCTTGTTTTATCTTTATTGTTGTTTAGTTTTATTTCCGCTGTGTTAACCCTAACGTGTAGACAAACGAACGATCGAATTCCATTCTATGACGACTTAGGTCTATTCACCCCCCCCTCCAGCTAGCCACCGACGTTCCAACAGGTTTCACCCCTTTAGGTCATCAAAAGTGCTTACAAAGTGATCCCACAACATCGCTTCTCTACAACGAATCTACGATGCTGAAATGCTACCAGAACACCGATGACTCGACCTCAAGCTCAAGATCAGTTCGTCGTAGGTATCATTTATTTCTTAGTTGTCACTTAAATTACTTGTATTACATTTCTTTTCGAGCTTTTTATTAAACGAGGTGTGGTAAACATATTGCCTCATCCTCAAGTTTTTGAGTTTCCTTGTATTTGTTGTCTCCTACCTTCAACGAGGAGGAGATTTTTAGTGCATTTCCCTCCGTACACGATCTCGGATCATAAGGACCTTGGATTAGCAACTGGTTAGTTGTGAACCAAGTAAAACCAATTTGTGTTCTTTACTTTTCTGCTGTGCAATTTGTTTTACTTGTTTTTTTATTGAACGAACGAAAAGAAATTTTAAGTGCGCTATTCACCCCCCCCCCCCTCTAGCACTTTTCGATCCAACAATTGGTATTAGAGAGGGGGCGCTATGATTTGGTGTAACCACCAATCTATCATTGATTTTCATTTTTCTTTTCGTATTTGTTTTAATTGGCATTTCGTACCATTCGTCGTTTCGGTAATTTGCTTCTCCCGCACTACTAATCCAAGACGAGAGTCTTGGCAACTTGTTCTTTTGTCATTTGTGTTTTTGCAAGGTTTTTTTGAATGGCCCATCTCGAAGGGTTTAGATGGAGATGACTTCCATTACTGGAAGGGTCGGATGGAGTGCTACTTGAAAACCCAAGTAGAGATGTGGATCGTGATACAAACCGGATTCACACTTCCAACAAATGGAGATGGTGAATTCTTGGATTGCGATTAGTGGACAAGTGCCATGAAACACCAAGTGGAAGCCGATGGCAAGGCCACACAAATCCTACAATGCAGGCTTTCCAAAGTGGAGCTCAACCGTGTTGGCCCGTTCATAAGCGCAAAGGACTTGTGGAACAAGCTCATCGAGCTTCATAAAGGAACCGCCGACACCAAGGTATGTAAGAGGGATCCACTTTTAAATAAATTGTTTAACTTAAAAATGCAGGAACATGAGTCGACCACTCAACTCCACTCTCACATACAAGACATCATAAATGGTCTACATTCAATCAGACAAAAGGTCGAAAATCGGAACGTAATCAGGTATGCACTAAACGCGTTCCCTAGGATCACCTTGTGGGCATTCATGGTTGATGACTACAAGGTTTCTAAGGCCCTTTCAAAAATTAGGTTAGACGAATTGTTTTCTAAATTTGAATTACATGAGCAGTCTAATTCAGCCCCCGCTGAAAAAAGTATCGCTTTATTTACAGGTCTGAAGAAGAAGCCCAAGAGCAAACCACCTCCGGAGGAAGAAGACGAGTACGAGTCGAAGGTGAACGACAAGATGGAGACTGAACTAGTGAATCTAGTTTGAAAAATGATCAAGAGTAGAAGGACGCTAATCAATCAATCCAAGGAGGGTAAGTCAAAACAAAGTTCTAACCATCGATGCTATGAGTGCAACAGGATGGGTCATATCATGTCAGAGTGTCCAAGACTCAAGAACTGTTGGGATGTATACTGAAAAGTCTATCTTTTGTATGAACATATTTATTTTTGAAATAAGAATCACATGATCATTGTATGCATATTTATGGTTATGCATATTGTCCAATACATTACATTGTAGATAACATGGTGTGTGGTGTCACACGGGAGATCATGTTATCGGCTCCTTGTAAAGTATAAGTAAAGGCTCACAACCGAGATGGCTTTGGACAAACCATTGGTATGGTTGTAGTGTGATTTGGTATTGGTTTGTCTTGACCATAGAATCACACTAGTGCACTTTGTGTGTATTGAGCAGGACCGATTTTGAGGTGATTCGATTTATTGCTGACTACATAATCGAATCGGACCTCAGATATTATATTGTACATGCTCTTAATCCTGATATAATAACGGGCACATATACTTAGTATTCATTTCTTTGATTTACCAATGGGCGAGATTTATAGATTAAATCAATAGACTCGGTAAGTTGGGAAATGATATTATTTATATGGTGTGCCGTTGATTATAGGAGGAAACAGTATCCTATATATTAGGATGATTATGTCCCCATGAGGAGCTCATAAGGTTCATCATGTAAACCCTGCAGGTGGAATTGGTCCGGCATGATGAAAAGGTTGAGTGGTACTACTCATGGAGTTAGATGTTGATTAATTAATGGTCAATAAATTAATTAATCGATGGACATTTGAGATCTTAAACATGGGGAGAAAATATGCATATAATATATGGAGCCCATATTAATTTATGGAGGTTGGTGAGGTAGATCAATGATGATCCTCTAGTGGAATGGATTATTATTAATGGATCGAACTTTATGTGACCTTGATCCATTGGGTGGCCAAGATCCAACTCCTCCTCATGGTCCCTATTGTATCCTAATAAAACCTCATGAAGCCTAGATCCAATGGATGAAAATAAAACTCTAGATCCAAAGGTAGAGATTAAATCTATAGATCCGACAGTTGAGATTAAATCTCTGGATCCGACGGTTGAGATTAAATCCCTAGAACCAATGGTGGAGATTAAAACAAGGTTTGAGCCAAACTCTATAAATAGAGAATTAAGGTGGGCGACAAGGCTTGATGGCTTAGGGGATTAGGGTTTGCTTCCCTTGGGCGGCAAGCAATCCTAGTTAGGTTAGGATTAGGAGTGGGCGGCTAGAGTTTGGGTGTTGGATTGGGTGGCAACAAGAGGAGAAGCTCTTTTCTTCTTCTTCCTAAGGTGTTGCCGGCAACCTATCCTTCTTCCCTCTACTTTGGCCTGTGCTCAACCTATCCTTCTTCCCCTCTTCCTTGGTCGGCAACTAGGAGAGCTAGGGTTAGGGTATTTGGCAGCTACAAGGTGAAGATTGGTTTCCTTTTTCTTCTCCAAGTGTTGGCCGGCGCCCATGCTCTCATTGATTCTCTTTTGGCCAGTTCCCATACTCCATGTTCTCTTCCTTGGCTAGTGGCAACATCGAGTCTATTGACTTGGTGTCTGGTTCTAGATAGGAAGAAGAGTTTTGTTTTATGATCTTCCTTTGTTCGGAGTGAACAAGGAAAGGAAGATTAGTGATCTAGGAGGCTTCGACTTTTGAAAGATCGTCGCCCACACGACATCCAAAAGGTGGAAGGACATACAATAGAAGATCAAGAGGTATAACAAGAGGTATAATCTTGTTTATTTTGATTAGTGTTCTTTTGTATTATGTTTATTCGTAGAATAGAGGTTGGTTGCTTGAACAACAAGTTTGTTCAAGTGACTACTCTAATCGAATAGCACGACGATGAAACAGTTGCTTGAGTGATCCCTTTTTTCTAGGATTAAATTTTTTTAATCCGGGGACGTTGATGGGATCGCCATGAACAAGCGACCGAGTTGACGTGGGAAGCGAAGTTTCTCCACCATGTGGAATAAGAGCTTCGGTTCTGGACAAAAACCCTACAAGTGGTATCAGAGCCACGGTTTCTGGTTTTGTGTGTTTAGGATTCGGTTACTTTTATGCACTTTTCATATATTATATGTGTCGGATAATAGTAGGATATGTGTAGGTTAACTCTTTGGTTGCAAGCATAGGATCCAACTATTATGGCCATATGTGTGTATGTGATTGTATGTGTGTAAATGTATATTTTGTTGAATCCTCGGGGTTGACGAGGCTAGTATTTAATTTTTTGTAAATTAGATACGGCATTGTTTAGCTACTCTTTCTATTTTAGTTTACTTTCGATCTAGATTTCATGTACACTCCCTCGTGGAGTATATGATCGATGGATGTAAATTAAAATATTTTTTTCTCGGCTCGGATCTCCGTATGGCTCGTACATGGCGTAGGAGGAGCGGACGAGATGGCGATACGATGGGAGACATATTGAAGACAAAAGCCATAATTGTTGGAAAATTTTTATTTTTCATATTTATTGCTTATTTTTTGATATGCATGTCATAGGCTAGAAAATTCCTCAATTTCAAATTACTAAGTGGGAGAGGGATATTTTTATAAATTCCCACGGCCTCCATTACGATTTGACATGTGATGCAAACAAACTTGCGTGTCGGCTCTGAGTGCCTTCCTCCCCATCGGATGAGTTTGTTTGTGGATCACAAGGTCGAATATGGTTATAGGCAATTATTTAGGAGCATGTGTAGTTCCCCATCGGAAGGCACATAACCCGAGATAATTTCCTTGGTATCGAGTAATGGTGAACACTTAGATGCAAATAGGAGTATCCTCCCCATCGAAGTCACTACTTTTATTTGTAGGGCCGAAGAGAAACCAACTATTAATTTTATTTGTCAAAAAGTTAGGTTGACAAGATAGTAAAATTAATGGGTAAAACCTCCTCTTACAAATGTAGAATTCGTATACGTCCACACGATCATGGCATACGATATTCTCGGTGTTTTGAGGTGTTGGTTGATTTTAAAATTTTATTGTTTGAGGAATCAATAATTTTTTGAAATCTAAAGTAATGATCTATGTGATTCTTAGAATTTTCAAAAATGACTTTCAGTCCACTTGCTGTGATACTAAAGGAAAATAAACTTACTGTACATAATTATGTTAATTGGAAAAAGGAATCTAGATATTGTCTTAACTGCTGAGGAGTACAAGTATCTACTCTTCGAAGAGTGTCCTCCTAAGCCTGCGAATGAGCTGGAAGTCCTTGGAGCAGAGATTGATGGGGAAACCTAGGTCGATATCATTCTCCAGTCGACAGAAAGGCTTGCTCAGGCACAGGCCATGGTTGCCAAAAAAAAAAAAAAGATTTCTACTTCTAAGCCAAAAGGCAAGAAGAAGAAGAAACAAGGTGGTACAAACCTGGTGGGAGGATCTCAGGGAGGAGTGAAGAAGCCGAAAGGCAAGTACTTCACTTATAAGCAGGATGGACATTGGAAGAAGGACTGTCCCAATCGGAAGCAGAACAAAGGTATATCCTTTGGTCTAGTCGTTGAAATATGGTTAGCGGTGATATCTTCTGGCACCTGATGTGTAGATACAGGAGCCACTAATCATGTCTGCAATACTTTGTAGGGGTCCCAGGAAACCCGACGACTAGCTAAAGGGAAGATTACCGTTTACTTAGGCAATGCCACGAAGGTGGCGGCTGTTGCAGTGGGAGATGTTTATTTGTCTTTTGAGGAAATAAAGTTTTGGTTCTTAAGAATTGCCTTTATGTACCTTTATTTAGAAAGAATTTAATTTCGGTTTCTAAATTGTTTATGGATGGATAATCTATTTCTTTTAATGACAGAGTGGTTATAAAAAGGAATAGGGACATTATCTGTTCGGGTGCATTGATAGGAAATCTATACACACTTGAACCAAAAGCTCCCACGATGCAAATAGAAGTTAATAACTCATCTTCTAATTCCAATAAGAGAAAAGAACCTTCGAAGATGAACCAAACATATCTTTGGCATCTTAGGCTTGGTCATATTAACCTAAGTAGAATTCAAAAGTTGATAGCTGATGGACCTCTGGGTTAATTAGTGGTGGAAGATTTCTCAACCTACGAATCCTGCTTGGAGGGTAAAATGACCAAGAGGTCTTTTAAGGCCAATGGGTATAGAACCAAAGATGTGTTAGAATTGGTTCATTCTGATTTGTGTGACCCTATGTTTATCCAGGCTAGAGGTGGTTTTGAGTATTTCGTCTCTTTTATAGACGATTATTCGAGATATGTATACATTTACTTGATGCGCCACAAGTCTGAATGCTTTGACAAGTTCAAAGAATTTAAGGCTGATGTGGAGAAACGTCAAGGTAAAAGTATCAAGACACTACGATCTGATCGTGGTGGTGAGTACCTCTTGGGAGAGTTTAGGAATTACTTATCAGAGGTTGGGATTCAATCCCAATTGTCTGCACCTGGCACACCCTAGCATAATGGTGTAGCAGAGCGAAGGAATAGGACTCTTATGGAGATTGTTAGATCGATGATGAGTTATTCTGAGTTGCCAGGTTCGTTCTGGGGATATGCTCTAGATACGGCGGTGTACATTCTAAACTTGGTTCCATCTAAATCAGTGCCTTCGACTCCCACAGAATTATGGACCGGGCGAAAGCCTAGTCTAAGACATATTCGGATATGGGGGAGTCCAGCACATGTGCTGAAGGCGGATGCTGGTAAGTTGAAACCTCATACAGAAGTACGCATGTTCGTTGGCTATCCTAGAGGAATGAAAGACAGTTTGTTTTATAGTCTTAGAGATCAGAGGGTGATCGTTAGTACGAACGACAGATTTCTAGAGGAAGACTATGTGATGAACCACAAGCCCATGAGTAAGATTGTTCTGGAGGAATTGAAAGGGGAAGTCACTTCTTCAGTACCACCGGTACAAGAGGATACACGACAAGTCACTGCACCACGTGTCACAGAGGATATACAGTGATACCTCGTCGTAGTGGGAGGGTTGTGAGACAGCCTGATAGATTCATGTTCTTGGGAGAATCTTTTGATTTGTTCCCTGGCGAACATGAACCTGATCCCTGGACATATGACGAGGCAATCCAAGATAAAGATGTAGTATCTTGGCAAAGTGCAATGAATACTGAGATTGAATCTATGGATTCAAATCAGGTCTGGGAGCTAGTGGAACCACCCGATGGTGTAAAAATCATTTCGTCAGAGGGGCTATTTCGTCAGAGTGCTCAGGCGCAGGCCATGGTTGCCCAAAAGGTTTCTACTTCTAAGCTGAAAGGCAAGAAGAAGAAGAAACAAGCTGGGGCAAAGGTGGCGGGAGGATCTCAGGGAGGAGTGAAGAATCCGAAAGGCAAGTGCTTCACTTGCAAGCAAACTTGACACTGAAAGAAGGACTGCCCCAACCGGAAGCAGAACAAAGGTATATCTTTTGGTCTAGTCGTCAAAACATGTTTAGCGGTGTTATCTACCGACACTTGGTGTGTAGATACGGGAGTCACTGATCATGTCTGCAATACTTTACAGGGGTTCTAGGAAACCAGACGACTGGCTGAAGGGGAGATTACCGTCTACTTGGTTACCAGGATTCATAAACTTTAGTACTTAGCCTGGAGGTCTAGAGTTCGAATCCTGGGGAAGGCAAAATCCCACTTCCAGGGGTGGGAAGACCAGGCGAGTAACGACGGGCCAACAGGGGCGACGGTCGTCGACCAATAGGGGTCGCCGAATTCCGCCAATAGGGGCCAGGTGCCAATAGGGGCCAGGTCGTTACAATAAAAAGGCGCCTTTTTATTGTAACGACCTGGCCCCTATTGGCGGAATTCGGCGACCCCTATTGGTCGACGACCATCGCCCCTGTTGGCCCGTCGTTACTCACCTGGTCTTCCCACCCATGGAAGTGGGTTTTTGCCTTCCCCAGGATTCGAACTCTAGACCTCCAGGATAAGTACTAAAGTTTATGAATTTTGGTAACCAAGTGATCCTAAAGTTAAATACTGGAAAATTTAAAAAAATGTAAAATTTATGGCCAAAGAATTAAGGAAATAATCCTGGAAATTTTTCGATATTTTTAGGGAATTTTAGGAATTTTTCCGGAATTTTTCTGGATTTAAACGGACTCCGTACGAGACTTTTACGGGGATAAAATAAATAGTCTTTAGAGGGGTCTATTTAAAGGGGATAAATATACGATAGAAAACCTAATTTCTATTTCCCTTTTTCTTTTTCCCCCGCCGCTTAATCCTTCGACAGTTTCTCCTCGCGCGAGTTTTTCTTCCCCGAGCCCTTTTTCTCCACCGACGATCTCTGCCGTCGCCTTCTCCGCGCGCACGCCCAAAGCCGGCGGCCGCCATCGTCGCCCTTGGACCCGCTGACGACCACCGCCGCTGCAGTCTTCTCCTCCACAGCGCCAATTCACCACCGCCGTGGGCTGCCACCACTTCGCCGCCCTATTCAACGATCACCTGTTCTTTTTCTCGCGCCGACCTCCACGACCATGGAATCGTCGCCGGCCACAGCCGCGACAACAGGATAGTGCCGGCCTCCTCTGCCCTAGATGACGAGCGCCGGCCTCCTTTGCCACAGTCATAGGCACCGGCGTCTCGGCCACCGATGTCGAAACCTTTTCCGGTGCCCAGGTCATCGTAGCCCTCTCTGCCACCGCTGCTGCTGCCCGAGCCCGATGCCCGAAGCCTCGCTTGCATTCGCAGTCGTTTCTCAGCAGCCCCCATCCGCGGCCAGCCTCCGCCGCCACGAGGTTCGTCCGAGGCCAGTCACCGTCACCTCCTGCTCCTTTCCTAGATCACCGTCGCCCCATCACGACTTCCTCTCGGCTCCCATTTTCGCCACACCGTCTCAGATTTGTTGCCGTCGACAGTACTCAACTAAGCGATGTTGTCACTGCCAGCCATTCAGATCTCCATTTGTGATGCATTGCCGAAGCTTTTGAGATGATGTGGGATCGTGCAATTGCTGCATTTAGGTAACGAATCAAGTTAATTGATTAGGGATTAATTAGTTAATTTGATTAGTCCTATAGTTCACATGGGCTTAATTAATTAAGTTGGGCTTGATTTGTTAATCAGTTAACTAATTTGTTTTAGATTGTTTAAGTTTGGTTAAGAGATTAAATTGGACTAGTAAATTGAGATGGACAATTGAATTAAATAGGGTTGTTTAAATTGGTTAAAGGTAGATTTATTGATCAGGTTAAATAACAGATTCGAGAATGGAAGCGAAGCAATCCTCGGATTGGAAGATAGCTCTGGACATTCTACGACGTTTCGGTCACGAGGCAGGTTCACGGGCGTGAAGATAGTTATCACGAGCATTATATAAGGCGGGTATTTTGACTTGTCTTTTTGATATAGTCATGTTGATATGCTAGATAGTTATAACTTGCAATAGTTTTCATGTTTATCTACCTTGCATGTTATTATGCCTATTTGACACATGCATTTGATCAGTTTATAGTTATACTTTCCCTGTTTTACTTGGATCATGTATATGTACCTTTTTATTGTGCATATTATTCGGATACGTATGTTAGTTGGTATTACATGCTTTAGTGTCATGCACCATCTTGCATGATTGCATGCTGGCTGGACGGGGTTCCATTATTGTTGAGCCCGCAGCCAGTTACATGGCCTGCACACACTGCCACTCATGGGTTAGTGGTACATCAGGAGGGTGTGTGCAGTTGCTCTGTCAGGCTCCGCTGGTCCGCTCATGGGTAGCGATGAGGCAGCGTGGTAGCGGGCAGGGATCCCTCCTCTGGCCTATGACACCGGGAGATGAGAGCTTAGCTCCCCCACTATGTTTGGGGCAGGAGGATAGGTGTACTCCGACAGCATCCTGTCCACTCGGTCACTCAGGAGCAGTGATGGCAGAGTGCACAGTTGTCATAGCCCTACCCACTCGGCTTCACCATTACATGTGAGGCGGCTGACTAGCGTCAGGGGTGACCATGTCATATGCACGACATGCATTTTTGCACGGATTGCATTTGTATTGTGTTTGCTGCATTATTGTATTGATGCCTTGGATGTTGCATATGATTGTCATGCATACAGGATTCATATTCATTTTTGGTGATGACTTTATCTCTTATAGTAGGGCACATGCTCCTATATTAGAGTAGGAGATTCAGGTGAGTACAGTCCTTTTGCATTTATTTCTTGCTTACCATATATATGAGATTGTACTGGCATGATTAGTATTGTTAGCTATTTCTTGCTATTCATATCGACTGATATCCACTAAGTTCTTTGAACTTACCCCGTGGTTTTATTTTTTATTTTAGGATGAAGCTGTCAGGAGAGTCCAGTTGTCATATCCCCCCCCCCTCGTAGTGACAGTTTCTTAGTTGTTTGAGTTATGGTTTGAATTTTGTATAGAAGATATGTTTAGGCTTGGAAATGGATTTATGTACTCGTGGATTTTTGGGGTTCTTGTGGACTATTGGTCGGATCTTATTTTGATTGGTTTGGTTGGGTATTCCTGCTCGGATGGCAGAAGGGGTAAGTCTAGTTAGTGTAGACTTTTGTTTACCTAGATTTGTTGGCCTGAGGCCTTATTATTATCTGCGTGTGTTGTTTGGATTCCGGTCGTCTTGACCGATGTATAGTGGTCGTATAGGCCTTGTATAAAAATTGGTATTGTCACCGTCGAGGAGATCTTTGCCGGATTTTTTAAATTAAAGCGGAGACTCCTCACGTGACAATTTATTTGGTATCGAGCGTAGGTTTCGAGTTCCTTAGGGTCTTTGGGTTTATGGAGTTACGCCAAGTTTGGCGAGTTAACTGGGTATTTTGGAGTTATGCAGTTTAAGCGATTTTTATGTTTGGAAATTCGAGTATTATTAGATGAGGTCAATATGGGGATTTAGCGACAGGACATCTCAGAACTGACTATGGGTAAATAAATTCTAGAAAATTTTCTAGATTTAGTACATATTTGTATTGGTTATATTTGGTTATGCGAGATATCATGTTTTATCTTGTGTTGTTTTAACCTGATATATGTTGGACAATTAGATTTTTAGGTTGCTAGTTTATAGATAGCATTTGGTTATTAATTGCTATTACTGGTATACGTAGCTAGTTATCATTGTGATATAAATGATAAGATATTATTGGTAGATGTTTATCTCTTAGGATTTGACTAGTATTAGGATTATTAGACTAGTTGAATAATATGACTAAGATGGATAAATTCGTAGAAGGCATGAGGACATGATTACATAGCTTATGTAGTTTAGAGTATATATAAGCATCTGATGCTTTATTTATATATTGCCTTGACTTTGTTCTGGCATTGATTTTGTTCTGGCATGACCCTTTAGTAATACCCTAATTAATTTCAGCCATTGATTCCCATTAGTAGGACTATGCTGTCGTTTATCAGACAGCTTGTTATATGTTTATATGTTTCTATGTTTTTTTGCGATGGACACCCTGATAAAGACTAGTAGAGATAGAATAACTTAGATAAGGTTATTCGGTAGGAGCGGATCTTAGGAATGAAACAATATTAGTAGAACCCTAGGTGTGGAAACCCTAGGTGTAATAACCCGGATGTGCATATTGGTATAGGTTTATACATTTACTATTTCAGCTGATATAGTGATCGGATTAGTAGAAGTCATATGATTAGGATGCGATTAAATCCTTAGAGGGTATATAACGTTGTTCATATTTATCGGCTGCTAACAATATCACCCATTCGTGGTTGAGGAAAGTTAAAGTAGAGTTTCCCTAAAGGGGCTTTTGTGTATTTGAGGTCGAATAGGTCTCCCATGTATGGTTGAGATAATCTACTGTAAGGTTATACTCTTGCGTTATTCGTTCAGAGTTGGTGATAATCGGATTCATATGATGTCTGAAGCAAGATAGCTACTTTACAGGTTAAGTACCCACGAGATCTGTTCGTGGTAGCATGTTGGAGCATGCATGATTGAACTGGTAGGATGGTATAATTTAGGCTTAATCCTCTTGAAGGGCTTGATAGTAGGTTTGTGGTCCTTATTGGCCTGGATAGACGATTCCTATTAGTTGGGATTAAACCCTATGATTAATCATCTCGACGAGTTTATTAGTGGACATATGACTTTTATCGACCTTGATAACCGTTTATATTAGAAGGGTTGGAACCTTAGACTAACCATCTAGAGGAATTTATTTATTAGTCGATGATCTTTACCGACTTTGGTAAACATTTCATTTTAGAGGTGTTGAAACCCTCGCTTGACCGCCTCAATGGGTTTAATTGTAAATCGATGATCTTAGTCGACGTTGAAAGTCGACTTATGCTGGATGTATTGGATAACCCGAGGTTTAACAACCTAGGATGATCGACTGCTCACGCGACCTATTGGTGATAGTATGCTAATGTCTGCAGTCGATAATTAGATATTTATATACAACCTGTATATCCACGAGTCTCATTTGTGGTAGCATATAGTTGCGCGTAGACCATGCTATTGATTGTCGGCCCATGGGTTACATTCGCGGTAGCTCATAGATAGTTTCCTTTTTGTGCGAGAGCCACGAGACTTTATCATGGTATCTGGATGTGCACTGCTTGTTGCAGTGGTTGTGTATGTTGCAGGTATATTTATTATACCGCTGATTAGGTTAGTTGCAGACTGATATTGGTACTCTGAGGGTTGGGTTACTCTAGCTTGTTCCCTGTGACTTCCATTATGTGCATTATGATTATGCACTATTGTCTATACATCCACAGAGTGGTTGTACTCACCCCCCTCCTCACTTATCTTCTAGGTTAACTGATGGAGGATGTGTCATGTTGACCTACCTTCGAGTCGCTCAGAGAGTTCCTTGCCGTGCTTATTCTACTGCATCGTCGAGATGCCGCTTTGTTTACTTTATCGGTATTGCATTTTGATTATGCACTTTGGATTTTGTCGCAGTTTGATTGGTGTCATAAAACTATTTTACTTTAATGGATATATGTTTAGTCGTGCATGCATGCAGTTGTTAAAATACTGGTATTTCTATAATTATTTTGAGGTTTTTACTAGATTTGGTCCATGTATTTCGGAATATTGTCACTAAGGGGCTCCTTTGTCACTTGGATGATGGATATGCCCCCAGGACGTGAGAATTTTATTAGTTTACGATTTTGGTTTATGGGTTTTGTGTTTCGAGGATTATCTTTTCCTTGGATTTTTGGGAGTTCTCGGGTTTTGGGACCAGGCGAGCTGAAGGATATCTCTTAATATTGTCTTTAGTGGTTACTGTACTTTAATGGTTAGGAAAAGTATTGACTTAGTGAAATTGCCCCTACTCATGGTCGTGGACGAGTTCGACGACGTATTAATCTTAAGAAATCTAATGATGATTTCAGAGGTATGGATTCTTTAGAGGTGTCGACTGATGTCGAATTAGGAAGCTAGGAATATGACCTGCTAGTCATCCATTTGAAGGTCAAGGAGTAAACCCTCAGAGAATATCAGTCTCTGCTATTAGTGATTTGGTTATGGATAAGGCGTGTATGCCTACACTGGTTAAGATGATGAAAGATCGTTTTACTTTATTATAGGAGGTGTTGGATGGGATATTTATCTGTCCCAGTATTTCTTCTAGAGAAGATCCGGAACTCTTTGTTAAAAGAGAGATAGACCTTTTAGATTTATGTGTCGATTTTCGATGATAGAATGCGGTAGTTGTGGAAGGAAATGAATATCCTTCATTATGGATAGAGGATCTATTTAGATCAACTATAGGGCATCGGTGTATGCTCTAGGATTGATTTATGATTGATGGGTTGATATTGTAGTGACACGGTGTCATACAATTATCATGGTCGTTGGATTGCGTAACTTGGCCACTGCGGAGGGTGGTAGTTGGAGTTCTTTCGGTCACCGTTGATGGTAGTTTTCCTGGTATTGATTTGATTATTACCATAGACATGGATAGGATGCTCTAGCGGTACTACATCGCTGACTGGTTGGATCAGGAAGGTGATGAAATTTACTTGGTCTGCAGCTTGTGAAACTAGTTTCAGGGCTCAGACGATGGTTGACTTTTACGCCAGTGTTAATTAATCATGCTGGTGTGGAAGGAAGGGTAGAGTATTTGAATGTATTATTTTGGGGATCGGAGCGATTTCGATGCTATTAAATAAGACGTATCCTAAGCTTACGGCAGTTAAAGAACTACGAAATAAGCCGTCATATATATGACGTGGACTTAGCAGTGATTATGTAGTTTGGTAGAGGTGAGGAGCTGTAATGTTCATGGGGTTTTGGCTAGCTAGTGGATAGCTACTATAGAGTAGCTGGAACACGAATGGTTGTAACAAGGAAGTTTGGTCGCGATAGCCTCCCATGCACTTACAGAGTGTGTGGTGGAGTGGATGTTGGACGGTAGATGGACTACTGTCTCTGACTCCGAGGAGGATAATGGTTTTCGGAGTTGCATTAGTTTAAGGAACAGATGTTTCAGGAAATTCCAATTCTGGAATGGAAGTAGAAGCGTATTATTATAGATGTTGTGGTATGTTTGCCTAGGACACGTCAAAGCCATGACGCGATTTGGGTAGTCGTAGACCGACTAACCAAATCCGTGCACTTCTTAGCGAGTCGGAAGACCGACTCTCTGGATCGTTTGGCAGAGTTATATTGTCGGGAGATCATCAGATTTCATGGTGTTCCCTTGAGCATTATATCAGATAGAGATCCCCAGTTCACGTCTCGGTTCTGGCAAAGTCTGCAGCAGGCCTTAGGCATACAGATTCTCATTTTAGTATTGCATTCCATCCGCAGATAGATGGACAGTCTGAGCGGGCCATTTAGACACTCGTGGACTTGTTAAGGTCCTGTGTAATGGATTTCGGGGGCAACTAGGAGGACCAGTTGCTAGGACCCATAGAGCTCAGTTTGAGACAGGGTTGGTCCGTACTATCAGACGTAGGATGGCAGAGGCGCAGGATCGTCAGAAGAGTTATGCAGATCGGAGACGGAGACCTCGGGAGTTCTCTATTGGTGATCATGTTTTCTTGTGAGTCTCACCCACAGAAGGGGTGAAGAGATTTGACCTCCGTGGTAAGTTAGCTCCAAGGTACATTGGGCCTTTCGAGATTTTTGAGAGGATCGGAGCAGTCGCTTACTGTCTAGGGCTACCACTATTTTTGGCTGGTATCCAGGATGTGTTTCATGTGTTCATACTGAGGAAGTATGTGTCAGATTCTACACATATTCTATCAGATATGTCAGGTTACATTCAACCTGATGTTACTTATGCAGAGGTTCCAGTACGGATTCTGGATCACAAGGAACGACAGTTGCGAAATAAGATTTTGTGACTTATCAAGGTCGGGTGGAGTCACCACAATGACGAGGAGGCTACTTGGGAGCTCGAGGAAAAGATCCGAGCTTAATACCCTCACTTGTTTACTTAAGGTACGTGAGGTAGATTTTCAGTACTTGTGGTATTTCTTACTCGTGCATCTGAGTAGAAAATTTGGGGAGCAAATTTTTATTAGTGGGGGAGAATGTTAAATTCTGGAAAATTTAAAAAAATGTAAAATTTATGGCCAAAGAATTAAGGAAATAATCCTGGAAATTTTTCGATATTTTTAGGGAATTTTAGGAATTTTTCTGGAATTTTCTGGATTTAAACGGACTTCGTACGAGACTTTTACGGGGATAAAATAAATAGGCTTTAGAGGGGTCTATTTAAAGGGGATAAATATACGATAGAAAACCTAATTTCTATTTCCCTTTTTCTTTTTCCCCCACCGCTTAATCCTTCGGCGCCTCATGTGCAGTTTTTCTTCCCGAGCCCTTTTCTCCACCGACGATCTCGCTGCCGCTTTCTCCTAAGACGCCCAAAGCCGGCGGCCGCCATCGTCGCCCTTGGACCCGCTGACGACCACCGTCGCCGCAGTCTTCTCCTCCACAGCGCCGATTCACCACCGCCGTGTGCTGCCACCACTTCGCCGCCCTATTCAACGATCACCTATTCTTTTTCTCGCGCCGACCTTTACGACCGTGGAATCGTTGCCGGCCACAGCCGCGACAACAAGATAGCGCCGGCCTCCTCTGCCCTAGATGACGAGCGTCGGCCTCCTTTGCCACAGTCGTAGGCGCCGGTGTCTCGGCCACCGATGTCGAAACCTTTTCCGGCCCAGTGTCGTCAGAGCCCTCTCGCCACCGCCGCCGCCGCCGAGCCCCACGCCGACGCCGTGCCATCGCTTGCATTCGCAGTCGTTTCTTAGCAGTCCCCATCCGCAGCCAGCCTCCGCCGCCACGAGGTTCGTCCGAGGCCAGTCACCGTCACCTCCTGCTCCTTTCCTAGATCACCGTCGCCCTATCACGACTTCCTCTCGGCTCCCATTTTCGCTGCACCATCTCAGATTTGTTGCCGTCGACAGTACTCAACTCAGCGATGTTGTCACTGCCAGCCATTCAGATCTCCATTTGTGATGCATTACCGAAGCTTTCGAGCTGATGTGGGATCGTGCAATTGCTGCATTTAGGTAACGAATCAAGTTAATTGATTAGGGATTAATTAGTTAATTTGATTAGTCATATAGTTCACATGGGCTTAATTAATTAAGTTGGGCTTGATTTGTTAATCAGTTAACTAATTTGTTTTAGATTGTTTAAGTTTGGTTAAGAGATTAAATTGGACTAGTAAATTGAGACGGACAATTGAATTAAATAGGGTTGTTTAAATTGGTTAAAGGTAGATTTATTGATCAGGTTAAATAACAGATTCAAGAATGGAAAGCAGAAGCAATCCTCGGATTGGAAGATAGCTCGGACATTCTACGTATCAGGTTTCGGTCACGAGGCAGGTTCACGGGCGTGAAGATAGTTATCACGAGCATTATATAAGGCGGGTATTTTGACTTGTCTTTTTGATATAGTCATGTTGATATGCTAGATAGTTATAGCTTGCAATAGTTTTCATGTTTATCTACCTTGCATGTTATTATGCCTATTTGACACATGCATTTGATCAGTTTATAGTTATACTTTCCCTGTTTTACTTGGATCATGTATATGTACCTTTTTATTGTGCATATTATTCGGATACGTATGTTAGTTGGTATTACATGCTTTAGTGTCATGCACCATCTTGCATTCGGGCCGGACGGGTTCCATTATTGTGAGCCCGCACCCATGGTCTCGCACACACCGCCACTCATGAGTTAGTGGTACATCGGAGGGTGTGTGCGCTTGCTCTGCACAGTCGCCGGTCCGGGTCCGCTCATGGGTAGCGATGAGGCAGCGTGGTAGCGGGCAGGGATCCCTCCTCTGGCCTATGACACCGGGAGATGAGAGCTTAGCTCCCCCACTATGTTTGGGGCAGGAGGATAGGTGTACTCCAACAGCATCCTATCCACTCGGTCACTCAGGAGCAGTGATGGCAGAGTGCACAGTTGTCATAGCCCTACCCACTCGGCTTCACCATTGCATGTGAGGCGGCTGACTAGCGTCAGGGGTGACCATGTCATATGCACGACATGCATTTTTGTACGGATTGCATTTGTATTGTGTTTGCTGCATTATTGTATTAATGCCTTGGATGTTGCATATGATTGTCATGCATACAGGATTCATATTCATTTATGGTGATGACTTTATCTCTTATAGTAGGGCACATGCTCCTATATCAGAGTAGGAGATTCAGGTGAGTACAGTCCTTTTGCATTTATTTCTTGCTTACCATATATATGAGATTGTACTGGCATGATTAGTATTGTTATCTATTTCTTGCTATTCATATCGACTGATATCCACTAAGTTCTTTGAACTTACCCCGTGGTTTTATTTTTTATTTTAGAATGAAGCTGTCAGGAGAGTCCAGTTGCCATATCCCCCCCCCCCTCGTAGTGATAGTTTCTTAGTTGTTTGAGTTATGGTTTGAATTTTGTATAGAAGATATGTTTAGGCTTGGAAATGGATTTATGTACTCGTGGATTTTTGGGGTTCTTGTGGACTATTGGTCGGATCTTATTTTGATTGGTTTGGTTGGGTATTCCTGCCCAGATGGCAGAAGGGGTAAGTCTAGTTAGTGTAGACTTTTGTTTACCTAGATTTGTTGGCCTGAGGCCTTATTATTATCTGCGTGTGTTGTTTGGATTCCGGTCGTGTTGACCGATGTATAGTGGCCGTATAGGCCTTGTATAAAAATTGGTATTGTCACTCGTACAAGGGAGGTGCTGCCGGATTTTCGTCTGGCGCAGACTCCCTCGGGGCGTGACACCTAAAGGGTGCTAGCACACTCTAAGGTATTTTTCTCCACCTTTTGCTTGTGTGAATACCAATAGAGGAGTGTGCACTTAACACTCTCGAGTTCCAGCGAACCTTTTGGACGAGCGGGATTTGCGAAGAGCGTCGCATCGAGGGTAACTTCTTATCATGTAGATCTAGAGTATATCTAAAGGTATTAAACACATACATGTTAGTTTTATATTTTATACTTCGCACGGATCCGTGGTCGGGGCTTCCGAGGTTTTCGCAATACAAAAAGCGGTTTTTGCAGCTCGGAAAACCCAACAATATTGAAGTACCTGAGAAGAACTAGGGATTATATGTTAGTTTACCAGGCAGACCAATTACTCCCTATGGGTTACACAGATTCTGACTTCCAATCAGATAGGGATAACAGTAAGTCTACCTCAGGTTTTGTGTTTACTTTGGGAGGAGGAGGAGCTATTGTATGAAGGAGTGTCAAGCAGAAATGCGTGGTGGACTCTACCATGGAAGTTGAGTATGTGGCAGCCTCTGAGGCGACCAAAGAAGCTGTGGCTCAGGAACTTCTTGATGGACTTGGATGTGATTCCTGGTTTGCCCAGAACTATCAAAATTTTTGTGATAATAGTGGTGCAGTTGCAAACTCGAAGGAACCACGAGCCCATAAGGCAAGTAAACACATAGAGCGCAAGTACCACCTGATACGAGAAATCGTAAAGCGAGGAGAAGTTGCTGTGGCCAAGATTGCATCGGAGGATAACCTGGCAGATCCTTTCACTAAGGCCCTTCCGATGAGTGCTTTTGATAGGCATGTGGAGGGAATGAGAATCAGATGTATGACAGTTTAAGGACAATATAGTCTTTTAGTATAAGTGGGAGATTGTTGAGATGTATACTGAAAATTCTATCTTTTATATGAACATCTTTATTTTTGAAATAAGAATCACATGATCATTGTTTGCATATTTATGGTTATGCATATTGCCTAATATATTACATTGTAGATAACATGGTATGTAGTGTCACACGGGAGATCGTCTTATCAGTTCCTTGTAAAGTATAAGTAAAGGCTCACAACCGAGATGGTTATGGATTGTAGTGTAATTTGGTATTGGTTTGTCTTCACCATAGAATTACACTAGTACACTTTGTGTAAATTGAGCAGGACCGATTTAGAGGTGATTCGATTTATTGAAGACTACATAATCGAATCGGACCTCAGATATTATGTTATACATGCTCTTAATCCCAATATAATAACGGGCACATATACTTAGTATTCATTTCTTTGATTTACCAATGGACGAGATTTATATAGTAAATCGATAGGCTCGGTAAGTTAGGAAATGATATTATTTATATGGTGTGTCGTTGATTATATGAGGAAACTGTGTCCTATATATTAGGATGATGATTTCCCCTTGAGGAGCTCATAAGGTTCATCATGTAAACCCTGTAGGTGGACTTGGTCCGGCATGATAATAAGGTTGAGTGGTACTACTCATGGAGTTAGAAGTTAATTAATTAATTGTCAGTAAATTAATTAATCGACGGACATTCGAGATCTTAAACACGGGGAGATATATGTAAAATAATACATGAAGTCCATATTAACTTATGGGGGTTGGTGAGGTAGATCAATGATAATCCTCTAGTGGAATGGATTATCATTAATGGATTGGACTTTATGTGGGCTTGATCCATTGGGTGGCCAAGATCCAACTTCTCCTCATTGTCCCTATTGTAGCCTATTAAATTCTCATGGAGCCTAGATCCGATGGTGGAAGATGAAACTCTAGATCCGACGGTAGAGATTAAATCTTTAGATCCGATGGTTGAGATTAAATCCCTAGAACCGATGGTGGAGATTAAAGGGAGGCTTGAGCCCAACTCTATAAAAGGAGGCTAGGGGTGGGCGGCAAGGAAGAGGCAAGAGGGGATTAGGGTTTGGGCGGCTAGGGCTTGGAGGCTTTGGCGGCCACAATTTTGGAATGTTTTTCCTTTCTCTTCTTCTTCTTGGCCGGCGCCCAAACTTGCTTCTCCTCTCTTTGGCTGGCGTCCAAGCTCTTCTTCCTATTCTCCTTGGCCGGTGGAAACAAGGGTTAGGGTGATTCCTTGGAGCTCTTGGCCGGCGCCCACCTTCCCCTCTCTTTGGGCCGGCGGCAAGCTTCAAGTTGGGAGCTTGTTGGTTGGTCCTAGATAGAGGAGAGTTTTGATTATATACTTCCTCTTGTTCGGAGCAAACAAGGAAAGGAAGATTGTGATCTAGGAGACTTCCAAAATCGTCGCCCACACGACGTCCAAAAGGAGGAAGGATATATAATAGAAGATCGAGAGGTATAAATTTTGTTTTGTTTTCTTTTTGTTCCTTTGTATGTTGTATGTTTATGTTATGTGGCTAATTTACTTGGCCCCCGAATACAAATGCAAAAACCGGCGATCCGTACATCGTCTATTCTGCGGCTATTCGGAGAATAGAGGTAGGTTGCTTGAACAACAAGTTTGTTCAAGTGACTACTCTAATCGAATAGCACGACGATGAAACGGTAGCTTGGGTAATCCCTCCTTGTCAAGGATAATTTTTTTTTATCCGGGGACGTAGAAGGGATCGCCATGAACAAGCGAACGAGTTGAAGTGGGAAGCGAAGTTTCCCCTCCCTTCAAGTGGTATCAGAGCTTCGGTTTCACAAAACCTTCAGATGGAAGGATTCCAATATCCAAGAGGGCCAAAGGGAGGTTTCCTCAAGATGAAGAGATGGACCGAGGAACAACTCCAAGAATTCGAGAAAAATAAGAAGGTAATAAAATTCTTGATCGAGTTGATTCCTAATGAAATTGTGTCCAAGTTAGGTGAGTACAAGGATGCAAAGGAATTTTGGAGCGAAGTAACTAAGCTCCATGAAGAACCATCAATGGCTCAAGAGGAAAAGGCCAAAGAAGAGAGTTCTTCCTCACAAGAGAGTGAGGATTCAGAGGTTGATAGAGAATCAACATCCGGATCGGAATCAGTGGAAGAAGTAGAAGTAGAAGAAGTCTCCACCTCTAGGATTGAGTGGGAGGAGGAGAGATCACCTTCCATGCCGGAGCAAGAAGAAGAGCCTTCAACATCTGATCAAGATGAAGAAGCTCAAAATCTGACCGCCATTGACCTAGGTAACTCAAGCAATTTTGGTAAAATTAAAAATCACATAATTTGTTTTGAGTGTAGGAAACAAGAGCATTATCAGAGTAAGTGTCAAAAGAAGGTCAAGAAGTCTCCATTGGCGCCTAAAAGTCAAGAGAAAACTAAGGATGTTGGTGCCCCCACTAGAAAAAGCAAGGAGCACATCATTTGTTTCAAGTGCCAACAACCGAGACATTTTAGGAGTCAATGCCTTAGGGAGAAGAAAAAGAGCCAAGAAAGAGCATCACAAGTAGGGGGAGCTTTTAAAGCAATCCCTAAGGTAAAATTTAATAATGCACCTTCTAAATTTTATAGTAAAAAGTATGCTAGAGATAATCTTAATACACTTGCTATTTATCATGAAAAGCATGCTAGTAGGAATAATAGATTTTATTGTTTAGGAGCTAAGCATGTTTACATTAGGAATAAGGAGAAATTTGGGACTAATGTCCCTAAAATAATTTTACCTAAGGACAAACCTAGATCGAACAATTCTAGACCTATCCTTCCTAGGGAGACCATTAGGAAGATAGAAGATCACCTAGGCATCAATCCTAAATGGACTAGACATATGCCTAGAAATAAGAATATCTCAAGAGTTAATGAAAAATCAAAAATTGAGATATTAGAAAAGGAAAATCAAGTCTTGAGGTCAAGGCTTGAGAAAATGGAAAAGACCCTTAGGAGTATACAAAATCAAATTTAGGGATTAAATGGTCAAAGTCAAGGGCCTAGGAGATAAGAGCCAAGGGCAAGAAAGGTTTGGGTCACAAACCTAAGCACAAGGAGACCTATCATAATGTTCCATTCGATTATGGAACTCAAGTTAGGTCTAGAAAAGTCAAGGTCAATAGGAAAGTCATCTCTAAGGTTGACCAAAGTAGGTGCCTAGTGGTTAGGGTTTCAAGGAAACCTAGGGAAGTCACTAAGAAGGTCAAAGGGAGAGTTACCTCTAGAGTTGACCTAGGCAAGACCCAAATGACCAAGCCTTCAAAGCCTATGAAGGTCATTAGGAAGGTATCTAGGGAAGTTATTGTCACGTCCCGAGAGCATGCCGAGCGGAAAATCAAACGGACGACATCTCCCCTGTACGTGGCAACATTTCGGGTTAATACAAGGCCCGTAGGCCCACAATAACAACAATATATATAACAATATCACCAAACCACAACAACATAACAAACTACTACAATAAATACACAGCGAAAACGATACCACAACAATACAATCCCACACATGCATACCAGTATGACTAACACCAGAACACAAAGACAACCTCGACAAAACCCGCACCAATATGTGCGTACATCACATAATACATAACATCACGAAAATTCCGAATACATAACACGGCGGACGCAAAGCCCAAAACCAATACGGGAGCCTCGGAGGTGAGATGAGATGTCAGCCAGCGATGCTCCAAGCTGTCACGAAGTCTTCTACCTGTTACCTGGGCGACAGAAAAACCCAAGGTCCGTGGGGGGGAGGTGGTGAGTAAAACTCAACAGGTAATAGAAAAACATGTATATATGTCATATCACATGTATTTTCAACAACATACTCTAAAGGTACAATAGGTATATCAGCATAGTATATAAATACAAACATATACCGTCTAACCAAATAAACAACATAAAAATGCAGACATACCTGAAGTCTGCTACGCTACTCTGATCCAACCTGAACATATATCCAACATATATATATATATATATAACAGGAAGAGTAGATCAACTCACAATATACTCTAGCTACAGGTCAAGGTATCTAATGGTCTGTCCAACCCATACCAGTATCCGACACAATCGTATAACAAATGCAAGAAACATGCATGAATATGATGTACACCCAAATGCAGCAAGCATAGTACAATCAAATGCAACATCACAATAATCATATATATATAGACCGCATCTATATATATATATTAATCTCAACCATCCATATATATATATATATATGCATATATGTATATATATATTGTAATATACAAAGTGCCATCAGATACGACAATGCAGCATGCATGGTCATGCCTGCTCACCCCTACTCGCTACCACGATCCCAGTGTGGCCTAGGTGGCACGACATGACAACTGTCCCAACTCACATCAACCACTGCTATAGAGTGGCCGAGTGGGCAGTATGATCAAGTAGCATATGAGCGTAAAGAGCTCGCTACACAACGGGGGTCCCTGCTGCTGGTCACTCCAACTAACACTACCAATGAGTGGTCGAGTACCACGCACCCAGGACAACTGTACGCAACTCCAACTACCACCGTCTATAGTGGTAGAGTGCGGCACAATAGATGCTCTGCCCTCACACCAGTTACTCCTCGAGGAGTGCACTGGGAGGCAAGATGACTGACGACTCTTTCAACCCCAAGGGAGACTATATCGTCAGAATGCATGCAAATGACATGTGTATGCTGTCACACGTACAACCATCTACCACAGACTCTCTGTTCAGCAAAGAGTCATACCCATCTAATCACTACTCTCTATCCTGTAGAGAGTTGTACTCAACAGATCGACGGACTCTCTATCCTGTAGAGAGTCGTACTCAACTGATCATAACTCTCTCTCCCATAGAGAGTCGTACTCAACTGATCGACGCACTCTCTATCCAATAGAGAGTCATACTCGACTGATCATAACTCTCTCTCCAATAGAGAGTCATACTCAACTGATCGACGCACTCTCTATC
Organism: Wurfbainia villosa; assembly: GCA_025175895.1. Lineage (NCBI taxonomy): Eukaryota > Viridiplantae > Streptophyta > Magnoliopsida > Zingiberales > Zingiberaceae > Wurfbainia > Wurfbainia villosa. The sequence goes on along the minus strand of CM045994.1, from coordinate 73,741,673 downwards.
CGATAGAGAGTCGTACTCGACTAATTATATCAAGCTGGGACCACCGGTCCGCAAATGACACTCTAATCACCCTTCACTTAACCGTTACACAACTCATGGTTGGTAACAGTATGCAACATACAGGTATTGGAAGTAAATCCTACATTTAGGGCATTACCTACCCACGGATGACCTTTTTGCCAATTAATAAATTGGGTCATCCTTCGTACTAACATTTACACCCTACTAAACATCTAGGCCAATTTACATCACATCTATAACTCCTAAATCATGATAGGGTATATGTGATATCAACAATTGAGCATAAATATATCCAACGATAAGTTCAAGCATACGATAATAAGAGCAGGGTCAAGGTAATATGAACACCTAACATGCTCATATCAATGACTAAATCTGAATGCAATACATCTACCCGAACCAGGTAGGAAATTACCCACCTGCTGTAATGCTCGTGATAATGGAGTCTTCACGTCCGCAGACCTGTCTCGTATCCACGTCCTGCAAATATCAAACACTATGATTAAGTGCAAATATACAACGAATGATTAAATCAAATCCTATATCGACTTCGCATTCCGATCAACTAGATTGATCTAGTTACCCAATTAACCTAATCAATCCTCCACATTAATCCCTTAGTTTGTAAAGTTAACACCGTAATTAAACCCACCGATCTCCAATTAGCCATTATGCTAACCTACAACATTCAACTCCATACGTCAATTCCTACATTGACAAAATGGTTGATAGCCTCCCAATCCATTATAAACCGATTTTCAATTACACCTTGTCTATCTCCAACTCAACCACTCCATCGAAGAGAAAACCACCATGAATCAACCAATCCAATCTGTTCATAACTCCAACACGAGTGAACAGAACATCACCAGTAAATCTCTAAAGAGAAACATCACAGCTAACCCTTCTCACTCAGCCACTATTGACAGTTCACAAACTAAACCCCACTGCTTTGATTCACCACACTGCCACACTAATTTAGAAATCTAACTATTTAAAACACTTCGTTAAAAACCAACACCTCAGTTCTTCGCCACACCAACCCATTCGGCCAAAACTCCAACACCGGCTGCACAACACGGAACACACATTGATATACAATAGAAGAACCACAACAACACAATGAATTTAACTGGATTGATAGAACAAAAAGGCAACGGCTCATGCTTACCAGCAAATCGGAATCTCACCGACAACACTCCCTATTACCGACAACCCTGTTCACCGGTTGCAAATGGGGCTCACGCTCCCTGCTCAGAACACCAAAATCTCGTTCAACCAAGGAAAATCATATCAGAGGATTAGACAAGGAGAAGTCGGCCCTTACCTAATTCCGACGATCCCCGGCAAAGCAAATCCTCAAAGCCAGTAGCCCCCCCCCCTCCTCACGGATGTACAACCCCAGCGACAATCGGCTAGGGTAGCTCACTCGTGCTCGAAGAAGGCCTTATCCGACTGCTCGGTCAGCGTTCTAGCCTCCAGCCGGACCTCTCACCGGAAGGAGCCATCGACGGTCGCTGGATCACGGAGAAGCCAGGCGTCGACCTCCTTTCCCTCCGATCGATTTTTTTCCCACCAAGAAGCCGTCAAGGCTGTCTGTAGTGGCCGGAGACAGCGCCTGGCAGTGAAGAGGCGACGGAGTGGGGCTTGCTTGAGCGACGGCGATGAAGAAACGAAGCGGAGGGGAAAGGGGAGATCGGGATCGGGAAATAAGAAGTCGCGAAAGTGAAAGGAATAAAGGCGATGGCGAGAAACGGGTAGCCGGGCGTTAAGAAATGAATCGGGTCGGGTTTAGCAGATAAACGGGTCGAATTTCAGACCCGTTAAGCCCTTTAACCCCTTCTTGTTAAAAGAGGGTCTTAGAAATCTCCATTCGAGTCCAGAAAAATTCCTAAAAATTTCTAGAAAATTCCATAGGGTATTCTCTTAATTACCCCACTTTTATTTTATTTTATTTTTTTCTGCGGTATTTTACATTTTCCCCCACTTATAAAAAATTTGGTCCCCAAATTTCGTACTAACATGCCAAAAATTTACTTCAAGCAAGTTTCCGAAAGGACCACATACCTTCCTCAAGTGACCAAATGAGACTATCGAGCTCGGATAGTATCTTCCAGCTCCCACATAGCCTCCTCATCGGTATGATGTTGTCATCCAACTTTTATGAGTCGGATGGTTTTGTCTCACTACTGTCGCTTCTTACAACCAAGAATTTGCACCAAAATCTCCTCATAAGTCGCATTAAACTAAGGTAGATTCGGAACCTCCTTCAGAACATGATCAGCAAGCAACCCGTATTTCCATAGCATAGAAACAAGAAATACATTGTGAATACCCGCCAGTGTCGGAGGTAAAACCAATCGGTAAGCTACACCACCCATAATCCACGACACAAGGTCTGAATAGATCCTCCAATGTCTAAATGATACACTCAGACTGTACATCTGTCTGCGGATGAAACGTTGCACTAAGCCGAAGCTCTGTGCCCATAGTTTGGTGCAGAATCTGCCAAAATCGCGAGGTAAATCGCGAATCTCTATCCGATATGGTACTTAAAAGTACCCCACGCAATCCGATAATCTTCCGGCAATACAACTCTGTCGAACGATCCAATGGGTACGACCCACGAATAGGAAAGAAGTGACCTGATGTGGTCAGTCAATCCACAATCACCCAAATCGCATCACGTCTTTTACGGGTTCGGCAATCCCGTAACGAAATCAATCGTGATATGCTCCCACTTCCATTCCGGAATCGGAATTTTCTAGAGCAATTCAGCGAGTTTCTGATGTTCAACCTTCACCTACTGGCATACTAAACATCGAGCAGCAAAATCTGCTATAACTCTCTTTATACCATTCCACCAGTATGAACGTTTCAACTCTCGGTACATCTGAGTACCATCAGGGTGAATAGCAAATCTCCAATGATATGCTTCCTGTAGCGACTCTTCCTTGACTGGACACTTGTCCGGAACACACTATCCTTCTCAGAGACGGGGAATTATCTTCTCAAAAGAGAAATTCATCAACCATCCAAGATACCCTTTAAGAGTCTCACACTCTTTAAGTGCATGGGAGACTATAGCGACGAATCTCACTCGTTGCAATTGTTGCAACTGTTCGCGCTCCAGCAACTCCATTGTAGCTACCCAGTAGCTAGTTAAAATCCCATGAGCATTCCTGCTCCATACATCCACAAATCCAGATAATAACTACTAAAGTCACGTCATGTATATGACAGACTATCTCGTAGTCTCTTAACTGACGTAAGCATAAGGTATGCCTCATTCAACTACATCGGAATCACTCCGATCCCTGAAACGACGCATCTGCGTACATCATCCTTTTATCCACTCCGGAAGGATTAACTAATACTCGTGTAAAAGTTAACCGTCATCTAGGTCTTGTAAACTGGTTTCACCAGCTTCCAACTAAATGCTTTCCATCATCACCTTTGTCAAACAAATCTGTGGTATAGTAATGCTAAGACATTCTATCCACATCTACAGTACTAACCAAACCATACAAGGCAAACCACCATCTACGGTGGTCGAGTGCGCAACTCCAACTACCACAATCAACAAAGGACTATGTTACTTAACCCAACAACCATGAACTAATCCAATCATGATGTGATACACGATTCTCAAATCCAGTGGCGACTAAATCGTTAATTAGTCTAACAACTTAATCACAACTCATAACAATTCACACCAAGTATGAAATTGTCGTCTTTACACACCTGCATCCCCTTTACTCTACGCTGATGATATATATTAATCATCACAACGACAATGATAATTGTATGACACTATGTCACTACAATATCAATCCTCCAGTCGTAAACCAACCTTAGAGTATACACAGGTGTCTTTGGCTGATCTAGACTGATCATTTATCCACAACGAAGGATACTTGCTTTTAACAACTATCGCATTCCATCATCGATAATCGATGCATAATCTCAAAGGTTCATCTCTCTTTCAACAAAGAGTTCTGGATCTTCTCAAGGAGGAATACTGGGATGGATAAATATCCCTTCCATCATCTCCTATAATTGCAAACTCACGTTCTTCTAATCCTCATAGTGTTTAGTAACACTTATACTAGTCAAATTATCACCCGGTATAGGATCTTCAATACCGAAACTATTTTCGCAATCATTTCGATCGCCTACTCCATTTTCCTATGCAACAGCAAGCCTTGGAGTTCATCCGAAATTACATCCGAAGGCTCTCGGATTATATGCACATCCAAGAGACATACCATACCATAATCTTAACAATTTAACCATTCGTAAGGATATGTCTACAGTAAAGATATGTCTATCCGAGTCTAAGGGCATCCCTTGACTTCTTAATTGTTGATCCTCATCTCACCTGACGATAGAGATACCCTCGACCCACAAGTCGATGTAAAGGACCCTTCTAATCCAACTGAGAATATTCTAGATACAGACACCTGTAACTACAAGCATCTCTCAACATATTAACCTAGAGGGTAAACTAAAGTAATACCCTGAACGATCCATTATCTGTCGATCCGATTCAAAGGCTATAGCGAGAAGAGTAATACCCTTCCATCATCTCCTATAATTGCAAACTCACGTTCTTCTAATCCTCATAGTGTTTAGTAACACTTATACTAGTCAAATTATCACCCGGTATAGGATCTTCAATACCGGAACTATTTTCGCAATCATTTCGATCGCCTACTCCATTTGCCTATGCAACAGCAAGCCTTGGAGTTCATCCGAAATTACATCCGAAGGCTCTCGGATTATATGCACATCCAAGAGACATACCATACCATAATCTTAACAATTTAACCATTCGTAAGGATATGTCTACAGTAAAGATATGTCTATCCGAGTCTAAGGGCATTCCTTGACTTCTTAATTGTTGATCCTCATCTCACCTGACGATAGAGATACCCTCGACCCACAAGTCGATGTAAAGGACCCTTCTAATCCAACTGAGAATATTCTAGATACAGACACCTGTAACTACAAGCATCTCTCAACATATTAACCTAGAGGGTAAACTAAAGTAATACCCTGAACGATCCATTATCTGTCGATCCGATTCAAAGGCTCCCCGCAGGTCTCGACCTTTCTCCGAAGAGAATAAGATCAGATCCAACAGTCCGCGACAAAACGGTCACATTTCTGCGATGAATGATCCGAGGATCTTGCTAGATCATCTAATCACATCCCTAAATCCTACGAGCTACAACTGTAGAATATAAAATAAATATGACCACCGTCGTATACTCTCTCCTCTGTACTAAGCAAAACACATCTGGAGGTAACTGCTTGTTGTTGTCTGCTGAGTCTCCTAAGATGTCTTCTGCTGATGATGCTTTTGTGCTGATCTCTGCTGAAGGGGAGTATCAAGGAACTCCAACCATGCCTGAGGTAGTAGGTTGTTGCTGATGAGATAACCCAATCTTCGGTGTTGATCTCTGCTGTCGAGACGATGCATCATCCTCCAGGAATACCATCAATAGTCTTCAACTGAATCTTCAAAGTACACCTCCTCCACTGTACTGGTTGCTCACAATAGCATCAGTTGAACTGATCCAACAGATAATCTGACTTCGCGTGTCTTCGTGATTCACACTGCACGCACACAATCCTTTCGGAGTCTTTGTTCTGATTTTGCTGATATCCTCGAGAATATCCTGATGATCTGCGGTTGGTCTTCCATAATCGGATAGTAGCTCAAAGTCTATGACTCCGATCTTGCTCCTTTTATCCAATAGTCGGAGACTTCTAACTCTAATAAGTTGACCTGCAATATCTGCTTATCGGTCTCCAACTCTTAAACACTTGTACGGAGTCATTTCCAAACTCCTGTCTCAATCCAATGTCTTTCGGTAAGATCTGGTAGAAGATCCCGTCATCTTAATCCAACAGTAAGCCAACAATTGTAGGTGGCTTAAAATATCCATTCATCTTCTTGAGCTATTAGGTGGTCGTAACCTCTGCAAGTCTCACGACTCTGCACAGTACACTATAACTAACTGATCACCCTTTCTTGAAGCTCAAGAATTCCTTACAATGTGTCACTAAAAGTGACACAGGGAAATACACTCTTCCAACATCACTAATCCATGATCAAGTGATATATTATTTTTCGAAGATTATTTTCTGTATTTATCACCAAATACCGGCTTGATCCCGATAATGGTATGCAAACAACTCTTCTTTCTCGGTATAACATGAGTTAAGTACTCTCAAAGTTATACAACTCAGTACGAACAACTCAGGGATAAAATACCTATGAAACTCCATAACCTAGCCTTCCGCTATCTGCATCAACAATAGTCATTAGTCCGCTCATTACCCATGTGTAATGATCCGACTAGTAGCTGTTAGTGGAAATCTCTAAGACTGTAGTCTCTGATTTCCATAATAAATGTGACGACTTGACCCCTGTTTTCTGACTCGGTATCAATCGGCTCTCAGAGGTAAATCACCTCCTCGACACAGGTTCAAGACTCACAGACTCAACAGGTCATTCCCGTGGTCAACCCATACCACGGTTCCGAACAATAACCAACACACTACAGGTTATTCCTTGGTATAAGCATCTAAATGCATAGCCAACATAACCGAGAGTATAAACCCTAAAGGTCACACCGGTTGATCGGCTCGGTGGACGACCCCTACTACAAGCCTGCACAGGTGTCATAACTCTATTGTATACACCTACTGATCAAGTTTAGATAAATATCTACTAAACCATAAGCTTTTCAGGAATTCTTACCTCATACTGCTTGGAGCTCAGATCGCTGTCCATCTCATCTCAGAAAACCAAAACCGAATAAATCAACTCCCGAGAATCCAAGACTCGACACAAAACAACATTGTATGGCATCGCAGAACCTTGGGCTCTGATACCACTAAATTTGTCACACCCCGAGAGCATGCCGAGCCGAAAATCAAACGGACAACATCTCCCTGTACGTGGCAACATTTCGGGTTAATACAAGGCACGTAGGCCCACAATAACAACAATATATATAACAATATCACAAAACCACAACAACATAACAAACTACTACAACAAATACATAGCGGAAACGATACCACAACAATACAATCCCACACATGCATACCGGTATGACTAACACCAAAACACAAAGAAAACCTCGACAAAACCCGCACCAACATGCGCGTACATCACATAATACATAACATCACGAAAATTCCGAATACATAACATGGCGGACGCAAAGTCCAAAACCAATACGGGAGCCTCGGAGGAGAGATGAGATGTCACTGCCGCCACGAAGTCTTCTACATTGCACTGGCGATGTAAAAACCTGTGGTCCGGGGGGTGGTGAGTAAAACTCAACAGGTAATAGGAAAACATGTATATATGGCATATCACATGTATTTTCAACAACATACTCTAAAGGTACAATAGGTATATCAGCATAGTATATAAATACAAGCATATACCGTCTAACCAAATAAACAACATAAAAATGCAGACATACCTAAAGTCTGCTACGCTACTCTGATCCAACCTGAACATATATCCAACATATATATATATATATAACAGGAAGAGTAGATCAACTCACAATATACTCTAGCTACAGGTCAAGGTATCTAATGGTATGTCCAACCCATACTAGTATCCGACACAATCGTATAACAAATGCAAGAAACATGCATGAATATGATGTACACCCAAATGCAGCAAGCATAGTACAATCAAATGCAACATCACAATAATCATATATATATAGACCGCATCTATATATATATTAATCTCCACCGTCCATATATATATATACATGCATATATGTATATATATATGGTAATATGCAAAGTGTCATCAGATACGGCAATGCAGCATGCATGGTCATGCATGCTCACCCCTACTCGCTACCACGACCCCAGTGTGGCCTAGGTGGCACGACATGACAACTATCCCAACTCACACCAACCACTGCTATAGAGTGGCCGAGTGGGCTGAAAAGACCTAACCCAGTATGCAAATATTTAATCCCAAATCACACATCAATATTACCCAATTATACGCAAGACCGAAACACCCGGCTCCAAGTTTATTTTATTCCATTCAGTTTAGCAGTCTCAACTACACACACTATACCCTCTCAACTGAAGAAAATAGAACATCAAAATCATCTCCCTTCAAACTGGAAACCCTGTTACGTAGATGCCCCCGGACAATGTGTGCCATGCTCATCATCATATCCTCAGTTACACCACCTCCGCTTCCTGCGTCTCAATCTGAGTATCATGATCCCTACCTGAAATTGTTATGTGACATCATGAGTTCACAGCCCAGTAAGTAGATCAATGATAGGGATATACACAGGGAGGAAAAATTCAACAGGGAACATATATCTCTACAACTATAAATGTAAACTACTGTAGCTCAACATACATTTTATTATTGCACTTTTGTAAGTCAGTATGTAACAAACCTATATCTTTAGCAACATGCCATTATAACAAGTACTGCGAACTCAGTCATGCCTTTCTGTTATGCTACCTGTGTATGAGGTCAGATGCTAAATATATATATTTATATATATAAGTGGTTAGTTATCATCTATCTGTGTATGAGGTTGGATGCTATATGTATATGTGTGTACTTACCATCTACCTGTGTGTGAGGTTAGATGCTATATATAGATAAATATATATATAATTGTCCACCCATGATGATTACTGTTATTATTTTTAGTTAAATTGTTTATCCAAATCTTTCTTGTGCACTGATGTTATGTAAATAAGTTATACTATCATCTACCTGTGTGTGAGGTTAGATGCTATATGTATATGTGTGTAATTATCATCTACCTGTGTATGAGGTTAGATGTTATATGTATATGGCGTAATTACCATCTACCTGCGTATGAGGTTAGATGCTATATATTTACATATCATTTACAGCATTAAGAAAAACTTATAAAGGATTAACTAAACATGCTGACCGATAACAAATATAGCAAGAATCATCTACAGACATAATGCTCATGTACATACACATTTATATCCACCCCAGCATGCTGATTTCTTTTTCAAACAATCTACTCATTACATCTATTAAACATTTATCTGACTATTATCTGAATATTTAACCCTCCTATGCCTCCCTCGACGTACTCAATTCATAATGACCCTAACCTGTATATTATCAGCTATTACAACCCAACCGAATGAACCCCACAACACCAATCCACACATCAATTCCACAACAGCGATCCTAAAATCATAATCCGATCCTCTTCCCTCCTAATAGCAAAAGTCTGTTTCACCCTTTCCATTCCCCCTGCCCCTCTCCTGTCGAGCACCCTCATCCACTGGTTCCAATCACCTTCCAACCAAAACTCCCATTCCAGCCCAAAGATTTACTTCCCTAACCTCTTCCCGTGATCCCTCTGCTCTTCACCTCCTCCATGCCGATGGAAAAACCCCAGCTCTACCGGTTTTCCTTATCTCACTCCATTCCAAAATACCAACAATCCACCCGTGACCCCTGCTAGCACTCACGCCGGAAACCCAAAGCTCAAGCCCGATTAAATCCCGAAATCCCGACTCCATCACCTCCTCCCTGCCGACGGGAAACCACAACTCCACCAGTTTCCTTATCTCAATCCATTCCAAAATACCAAAAATCCACCTGTGACCCCTGCTAGAACTCACGCCGGAAACCCAAAGCTCAAGCCCGATTCAATTCCGAAATTCTGACTCCATCCCGCCGCTAAAGCCCCATACGAAACTCGCTAAACCCTCCGCCCTCGCTAGCCCTAGCCAGAGATTACTTACCGTGAAGAGGAAGGAGGAAGGTCGGTGTAGCTCCGGCAGGTTGGCGTCGACTCCGGCGGTAGGGATTCGGCGATCGCCTCTTTAAATCGCTGCTCGCGGCTCACGCGAGAAGGAGGGTCGCGCGAATGGAGCGAAGGGAAAAAGAAAGAAAAAAAATAGAAAAGGAAAATAAATAGGGTTCAGCCGGTTAAATGGGTTTTAGGGGTTTTCCCCTTCATGCCCCTCAACTGTGATTATTTGGGGTGTAAATAGACCCCGAAATTTATCCCCCTTTTTCCGATGATATTCACCCGTGTATTTTTATCATTTTAGTATTGTTATTATTATTATTATTATTATTATTTTTCGAGACTTGACAACTCTTTCCCCCTAAAAAAAAAATTTCGTCCTCGAAATTTGACTTACCAAATAGTTCAGGGTAACGGTCACGCATATCCCGCTCGGTCTCCCAGGTAGCTTCCTCTATATGTTGATTTCCCCATAAAACTTTCACCATTCTGATTTCTTTATTTCTCAACTTCCGCACTTGACGATCCAATATTTGTTCTGGTATTACCTCTTAGGATAGATCTGGTGTCCACTGTATGACTTCATACCCAATCACATGTGCAGGGTTGGAAAGGTACCTCCTGAGCATGGATACGTGAAACACATTATGAACTCCTGCCAGGTTTGGTGGTAGAGAAACTCGGTAAGCTCGTGTTCCAATCCGGTCGACTATCTCAAAAGGCCCAATATACCTCGGACTGAGTTTGCCCTTCCTTCCGAACCTCAGTACTCCCTTCATGGGTGACACTTTGAGAAATACATGGTCTCCCACTGTGAACTCTAGGTCCCTCCTTCGACAATCAGCATAACTTTTTTGGCGACTTTGTGCCGACTGCATTCTGTCCTGGATCTTTGCCACTAGTTCCACAGTTTGTGTCACAATTTCTGGACCCAAAACTGCCCTTTCTCCTACCTCTTCCCAATGTAGTGGGGTTCTACACCTCCTTCCGTATAGCGCTTCATAGGGAGCCATACCGATGGTGGATTGATAACTATTATTATAAGTGAACTCTACCAAGGGCAGTTTGGACTCCCAACCCCCTTTGAAATCTATAATGCAAGCTCACGTAACATATCTTCTAAAATCTGAATTACTCGCTCAGATTGACCGTCAGTCTGGGGATGGAAGGCAGTGTTGAAAGCAAGTTTTGTACCCAATCCCCAATGCAAACTCTTCCAGAACCCGGATGTAAATTTTGGATCTCTATCTGACACAATCTGATCCGGAATTCCATGTAACCTTACTATTTCCTGTATATACAACTCTGCATATTGTATCATAGTGAAAGTGGTTTTCACTGGCAAGAAGTGTGTTGACTTCGTCAGTCGATCCACAATAACCCACACTGCATTGGATCCCTTAGTCGAGATCGGTAAGCCTACCACAAAATCCATGGCAACATTTTCCCACTTCCAGACAGGTATCGGAAGCGGTTCGAGCAATCCCGCGGGCCTTTGGTGCTCAGCTTTCACTCATGGACCATCTTGCTTATGTCTCTCTTCATGCCCGGCCACCAATATAATAGCCGCATATCCTTATACATCTTTGTGCTGCCAGGGTGGATAGAGTACGGGGTAGTGTGAGCTTCCCTCATGAGATTCTCCCTCAGGGATCCACCCTTAGGCACCCAGATACGGCCCTTGTATCGCACCATCCCATCAATCACTGAGTAGATGGTGCTACCCTTTACTTCATCTTTGCGTTTCCATTCCATTAACTGTTGATCCGAGGCTTGTTACGCCGAATCGATCCGATAAATTTCGATGTAACCGTCAGTGCCGCCAACCTAACCTGCTCACCTGGTGCTATCACCTCCACTCTTATCTGTTGAAATTCTGATATCAATCTTTACTGGGTGGTCAACTGTAACAGCGTCGTCGTCTTGCGACTCAGCTCATCCGCCACCACATTTGCCTTACCCGGGTGATAGTTAATATTGCAGTCATAATCTTTTACCAACTCCAACCATCGTCTCTGCCGCATATTCAGTTCCTTTTGAGTAAAAAAATATTTCAAACTTTTATGATCTGTGTAGATCTCGCAACGTTCTCCGTAAAGGTAGTGTCGCCAGATCTTCAAAGCGAAGACGACCGCTGCTAGTTCCAGGTCATGTGTAGGATAATTCTTCTCATGCACCTTCAACTGACGTGATGCATAGGCAATGACCCTCCCCTTCTGCATCAATACAGCCCCTAGGCTAGTTTTGGAGGCATTAGTGTACACCACAAACTGCCCAGAAGTGTCTGGAACTGCAAGCACAGGTGCTATCATCAACCTTTCCTTTAGCTCCATAAAACTCTTCTCGCACTGAGTAGTCCATTCATACCTCACCCCCTTCTTGGTCAACGAAGTCAGGGGTAGCGCAATTCGTGAAAAATTCTGAATGAATCTGCGATAATACCCCGCTAGTCCCAGGAAACTTCGAATTTCTGTAACATTCCTCGAAGTAGCCCAACTCTGGATTGCCTCCACTTTGACTGGATCCACCTTTATTCCCCTCTCCAAGATTATATATCCCAAAAATGCTATTTGTCTCAGCCAAAAATCGCATTTGTTGAACTTAGCATATAACCGCTTATCCTTCAGGGTCTGTAGCACCAGCGTCAGATGTTGTCGGTGCTCTTCACGACTCTGAGAGTAAATTAGTATATCATTGATGAAGACAATCACAAACTGATCCAGGTATGGCTGGAAAATCTGGTTCATCAAATCCATAAAGGCTGCGGGGGCATTAGTGAGCCCAAAACAGAAACTCATAATGACCATATCGAGTTCAATGCGCTTTTATGAACATCTTCTTCTTTCACCCTCAATTGATGGTACCCGACCTCAAGTCAATTTTTGAGAACACCGCTGTTCTCCTGTAGTTGATCGAATGTATCATCGATTCTAGGTAATGGGTACTTGTTCTTGATAACAGAATCGTTCAACTCCTTAGTCAATGCACAACCACATTGAACCGTCCTTCTTACGGACAAACAACACTGGCGCTCCCCAGGGTGACACACTGGGTCGGATGAAACCCTTATCCAGTAGTTCTTGTAGTTGCTCCTTCATTTCCTTCAGTTCGGCGGGTGCTAGGCGGTACGGTGCTTTGGATACAGGGGTGGTTCCCGATGTTAATTCTATTCCAAACTCAATCTCCCTGACAGGGGGTAATCCTGCAATATCTTCTGGAAATACATCGGGGAAATCCCGGACCACCTCTACTTCCTCCAGACTTGGTTTAAAAGTCTCAGAACTACCCATTATGTTGACTAGAAATCCGTTACACCCCTTACTTAACATTTTCTGAGCTTTACATGCTGATATAATAGGTAGATGACTCAACGTGGAGGTTGCATTGAAGATGACAAACCCATCATTTGGTAATTTCAGTTTAATCGTCCTTTGTTTACAGTCAATAATGGCCTCGTACCGGGTCAACCAATCCATACCCAGAATTACATCAAAGTCCACCATCTCTAATACAATAAGTTCGGCGTACACTGTATAATTCTGCATCCTTATCGGACAGTTCCTCACTATTCTATTGCTGGTCAGTTCTTCCCCCGAAGGCAAGGACACGTTATAGCCGGTAGCCATCCAATCACATGAAATACCTAGTTTTGCAATGTAGGCCACCGATATGAAAGAGTGTGTAGCTCCAGAATCAATTAAGGCATGAGCAGGTAGGTTGACAATAGAAATTCTACCTGTGATGATGGCCGAATCCGGATCCACCTGCTCCTGTGTCATAGCATACACCCTTCCTCTAGTTGGCTCTTTGAGCTGAGGGCAGTTCATAGCAAAGTGCCCAGACTTCTTGCACTTGTAGCACACATCTGAACCCACCAAACACTGACCTGCATGAGTCTTATCGCACTTGGGACACTGAGTTTTGCTTTCGCCCTTGAAGAACGATGATCGATCGGGTCGGGTTTTTCGGGTCACCGTCAGGCTGCTGCTGAATCGTGGTTGTTTGCCTCGAAACTGGCTCGGTGCAAACTTCTTCTGACTCAATGCAGGAGGTTCCCTTCCCTGGTAACTAGACCTCTTAGCCTGTACTTCCTTTATCATGTCATTCCTGTCCCTCTCTGCCATCAGAGCCTGATCCACAGCCTCTCTGAAGATGGTAACTCGACTCACCCTGACATCATGGCGAATGGCTGCCCTCAATCCCTCAGTGAAATGTTTCAGCTCCTCTACTGGTTGACTGGCAATCATAGCTACAAAATACCGCCCCTTCTCGAATTCCCTGACATGCTCAGCCACTGTCCAGTCCCCTTGGCGAAGCTCTAGGAATTCCCTGGCCATTCGGGTTCTGGTGTCAGCAGTGAAGTATTTACCATAAAATACCTCCTTGAATTCAACCCAAGTAACTGTAGCTAAATCCACCGCTGAACGTGCACCCTCCCACCATATCTGAGCATCGCCCCACAACATGAATATGGCGCACCTCACCTTGTCAGCATCCGTAAGCTGCATGAAGTCATATATCGTCTCCAATGATCGAATCCATCCTTCTGCCACAATCGGGTCTGTACTTCCCTTAAACTCTGTCGGTCCAAGATCCCTGAACTGCTTGTAAACTGGGTTCACACTGGCTGTGGGACCACTGTGGGTGTTTCCATGCTCCCTGGCTCTCAACAGCTGTTGGATTTGTTCTCCCTGAATCCGACTCTGTTCCTGCATAATTGCGACAAGCTCAGCGAGAAACTGACTACTCTGCCCCACTTCACCATTGTTTCTTCGGCCCGCCATTCTCCTATAAAATCCGATATCTGCATCGTTATCTCCCATTTGTACATAAACCCTAAATATGATTACATTAAGACTACTACTTGAAAAGTAAATTTAAAGCTTACAAATACGGAGATGGATGTATCTGAGTCCTTGATGAGATTGCATGCACACACTGTCCTTTTAGGATCTGATACCAACTGAAAAGACCTAACCCAGTATGCAAATATTTAATCCCAAATCACACATCAATATTACCCAATTATACGCAAGACCGAAACACCCGGCTCCAAGTTTATTTTATTCCATTCAGTTTAACAGTCTCAACTACACACACTATACCCTCTCAACTAAAGAAAATAGAACATCAAAATCATCTCCCTTCAAACTGGAAACCCTGTTACGTAGATGCCCCCGGACAATGTGTGTCATGCTCATCATCATCTCCTCAGTTACACCACCTCCGCTTCCTGCGTCTCAATCTGAGTATCTTGATCCCTACCTGAAATTGTTATGTGACATCATGAGTTCACAGCCCAGTAAATAGATCAATGATGGGGATATACACAGGGAGGAAAAATTCAACAGGGAACATATATCTCTACAACTGTAAATGTAAACTATTGTAGCTCAACATACATTTTATTATTGCACTTTTGTAAGTCAGTATGTAACAAACCTATACCTTTAGCAACATGTCATTATAACAAGTAATGCGAACTCAGTCATGCCTTTCTGTTATGCTAACTGTACCTAAACATAAACCCTCGTGGCACCTCACATTATGCATTTAACATCTTTGAGCGACCAAATACCTTATTATTTTCAGTGCAATCCCGAGGTACCTCTAGAAAGAAATTAAGGGAATCACCATCACCATCATCAATCACCAATTTGGGTGGGCCTCCCGGCTCAACCCGGGGAGCCCAACCCGTCCAGGCACCACTAATGCTCATGTACATATAGTTAGCTAAATAAAGAATTTTTCTGTCATTTTCTATCATACTCAGTCACAGAAGGATAACATAGAACATCATGGGTGAACATGTATAACTAAATATATAGCATCTAACCTCATACGCAGGTAGATGGTAATTACGCCCATATACATATAGCATCTAACCTCATACACAGGTAGATGATAATTACACACATATACATATAGCATCTAACCTCACACACAGGTAGATGATAGTATAACTTATTTACATAACATCAGTGCACAAGAAAGATTTGGATAAACAATTTAACTAAAAATAATAACATTAATCATCATGGGTGGATAATTATATATATATTTATCTATATATAACATCTAACCTCACACACAGGTAGATGGTAAGTACACATATACATATAGCATCCAACCTCATACACAGATAGATGATAACTAACCACTTATATATATAAATATATATATTTAGCATCTGACCTCATACACAGGTAGATGATATTTATCACATATTACATATCATTTACAGCATTAAGAAAAACTTATGAAGGATTAACTAAACATGCTGACCGATAACAAATATAGCAAGAATCATCTACAGACATAATGCTCATGTACATACACATTTATATCCACCCCAGCATGCTGATTTCTTTTTCAAACAATCTACTCATTACATCTATTAAACATTTATCTGACTATTATCTGAATATTTAACCCTCCTATGCCTCCCTCGACATACTCAATTCATAATGACCCTAACCTGTATATTATCAGCTATTACAACCCAACCGAATGAAACCCACAACACCAATCCACGCATCAATTCCACAACAGCGATCCTAAAATCATAATCCGATCCTCTTCCCTCCTAATAGCAAAAGTCTGTTTTACCCTTTCCATTCCCCCTGCCCCTCTCCTGTCGAGCACCCTCATCCACCGGTTCCAATCACCTTCCAACCAAAACTCCCATTCCAGCCCAAAGATTTACTTCCCTAACCTCTTCCCGTGATCCCTCTGCTCTTCACCTCCTCCAAGCCGACGGAAAAACCCCAGCTCCACCGGTTTTCCTTATCTCACTCCATTCCAAAATATCAACAATCCACCCGTGACCCCTGCTAGCACTCACGCCGGAAACCCAAAGCTCAAGCCCGATTAAATCTCGAAATCCCGACTCCATCACCTCCTCCCTACCGACGGGAAACCCCAACTCCACCGGTTTCCTTATCTCAATCCATTCCAAAATACCAAAAATCCACCCGTGACCCCTGCTAGAACTCACGCCGGAAACCCAAAGCTCAAGCCCGATTCAATTCTGAAATTCCGACTCCATCCCGCCGCTAAAGCCCCATACGAAACTCGCTAAACCCTCCGCCCTCGCTAGCCCTAGCCAGAGATTACTTACCGTGAAGAGGAAGGAGGAAGGTCGGTGTAGCTCCGGCAGGTTGGCGTCGACTCCGGCGGCAGGGATTCGACGATCGCCTCTTTCGTCGTCTGCGGCGGCTCGCGGGTAGAAGGAGGGTCGCGCGAATGGAGCGAAGGGAAAAAGAAAGAAAAAAAATAGAAAAGGAAAATAAATAGGGTTCGGCCGGTTAAATGGGTTTTAGGGTTTTTCCCCTTCATGCCCCTCAACTGTGATTATTTGGGGTGTAAATAGACCCCGAAATTTATCCCCCTTTTTCCGATGATATTCGCCCGTGTATTTTAATCATTTTAGTATTGTCCTGTCCCAACTCACACCAACCACTGCTATAGAGTAGCCGAGTGGGCAGTATGATCAAGTAGCATATGAGCGTAAAGAGCTCGCTACACAACGGGGGTCCCTGCTGCTGGTCACTCCAACTAACACTACCAATGAGTAGTCGAGTACCACGCACCCAGGACAACTGCACGCAACTCCAACTACCACCGTCTATAGTGGTAGAGTGCGGCACAATAGATGCTCTGCCCTCACACCAGTTACTCCTTGAGGAGTGCACTGGGGCCAAGATGACTGACGACTCTTTCAACCCCAAGGGAGACTATATCGTCAGAATGCATGCAAATGACATGTGTATGTTGTCACACGTACAGTCATCTACCACAGACTCTCTGTTCAGCAAAGAGTCATACCCATCTAATCAATACTCTCTATCCTGTAGAGAGTTGTACTCAACAGATCGACGGACTCTCTATCCTGTAGAGAGTCGTACTCAACTGATCATAATTCTCTCTCCCATAGAGAGTCGTACTCAACTGATCGACGCACTCTCTATCCAATAGAGAGTCGTACTCGACTGATCATAACTCTCTCTCCAATAGAGAGTCATACTCAACTGATCGACGCACTCTCTATCCGATAGAGAGTCGTACTCGACTAATTATATCAAGCTGGGACCACCGATCCGCAGCGACACTCTAATCACCCTTCACTTAACCGTTACACAACTCATGGTTGGTAATAGTATGCAACATACAGGTATTGGAAGTAAATCCTACATTTAGGGCATTACCTACCCACGGATGACCTTTTTGCCAATTAATAAATTGGGTCATCCTCCGTACTAACATTTACACCCTACTAAACATCTAGGCCAATTTACATCACATCTATAACTCCTAAATCATGATAGGGTATATGTGATATCAACAATTGAGCATAAATATATCCAACGATAAGTTCAAGCATACGATAATAAGAGCAGGATCAAGGTAATATAAACACCTAACATGCTCATATCAATGACTAAATCTGAATGCAATACATCTACCCGAATCAGGTAGGAAATTACCCACCTGCTGTAATGCTCGTGATAATGGAGTCTTCACGTCCGCAGACCTATCTCGTATCCACGTCCTGCAAATATCAAACACTATGATTAAGTGCAAATATACAACGAATAATTAAATCAAATCCTATATCGACTTCGCATTCCGATCAACTAGATTGATCTAGTTACCCAATTAACCTAATCAATCCTCCAAATTAATCCCTTAGTTTGTAAAGTTAACACCGTAATTAAACCCATCGGTCTCCAATTAGCCATTATGCTAACCTACAACATTCAACTCCATACGTCAATTCCTACATTGACAAAATGGTTCATAGCCTCCCAATCCATTATAAACCGGTTTTCAATTACACCTTGTCTATCTCCAACTCAACCACTCCATCGAAGAGAAAACCACCATGAATCAACCAATCCAATCTGTTCATAACTCCAACACGAGTGAACAAAACATCACCAGTAAATCTCTAAAGAGAAACATCACAGCTAACCCTTCTCACTCAGCCACTATTGACAGTTCACAAACTAAACCCCACTGCTTTGATTCACCACACTGCCACACTAATTTAGAAATCTAACTATTTAAAACACTTCGTTAAAAACCAACACCTCAGTTCTTCCCCACACCAACCCATTCGGCCAAAACTCTAACACCGGCTGCACAACACGGAACACACATTGATATACAATAGAAAAACCACAACAACACAATGAATTTAATTGGATTGATAGAACAAAAAGGCAACGACTCATGCTTACCAGCAAATTGGAATCTCACCGGCCGACAACCCTGTTCACCGGTTGCAAATGGGGCTCACGCTCCCTGCTCAGAACACCAAAATCCCGTTCAACCAAGGAAAGTCATATCAGACGATTAGACAAGGAGAAGTTGGCCCTTACCTAATTCCGACGATCCCCGGCAAAGCAAATCCTCAAAGTCGGTAGCCCCCCCTCCTCACGGACGCACAACCCCAGCGACAATCGGCTAGGGTAGCTCACTCGTGCTCGAAGAAGGCCTTATCCGACTGCTCGGTCGGCGTTCTAGCCTCCAGCCGGACCTCTCACCGGAAGGAGCCATCGGCGGTCGCTGGATCACGGAGAAGCCAGGTGTCGACCTCCTTTCCCTCCGATCGATTTTTTCCCACCAAGAAGCCATCGAGGCTGTCTGTAGTGGTCAGAGACAGCGCCTGGCAGTGAAGAGGCGACAGAGTGGGGCTTGCTCGAGCGACGGCGACGAAGAAACGAAGCGGAGGGGAAAGGGGAGATCGGGATCGGGAAATAAGAAGTCGCGAAAGTGAAAGGAATAAAGGCGATGGCGAGAAACGGGCAGCCGAGCCTTAAGAAATGAATCGGGTTGGGTTTAGCAGATAAACGGGTCGAATTTCAGACTCGTTAAGCCCTTTAACCCCTTCTTGTTAAAAGAGGGTCTTAGAAATCTCCATTCGAGTCCAGAAAAATTCCTAAAAATTCCTAGAAAATTTCATACGGTATTCTCTTAATTACCCCACTTTTATTTTATTTTATTTTTTTTTCTGCGGTATTTTACAGTTATCCCTAAGGAATACTTAGTAAATCCAAAGAGCTCTAATAGGTATTGGGTTCCTAGGAGCGTGATCGATTCACGCTAAATGGATTAGGTTGTGCCAACTTTAAATGGATGGGTAGTTTATGTCATAGTAAATGTGGCACTTTATGTCACTTTCAAGGTTATGAATACCTTGGAAATATGTTTGAATTTTAATCCTAAAGGTTTTTAGGATGTACCAATATATTTTGAAGATTATGAAAAATCAATCAAATTGACACAATTAGGGTTAGAGGTCATAGTGTGCCATTTTGAATTTTTGGCACACTTGAGAGAAAATTGATAATATGGAAAAATAAATTTAACCTTAACAAATGACAATTAATTTTAAAATTTAGGTATTATATACCTTTACTTTTTATTTACCATGCTTGATTTTCCATATAACATATCATGACATCTTATCTATTTTTAATTATATAATATGTCATTATCATGCTTAGGATTAAGGTTAAATGTCATATATGCTTAGATTCCATTTTATGCCATAACATCATGATTATGAGCACATGTTTATTTATATCATCATTAATGCCATAATCATTCATGCATTAATAAAAATTGAGTTAAAGACAATTGACATGTATAATTTTATTGAGGGACATGCACATGATTTTGAAGGACAAACTCATCTTATTTTATTTAGGGATCATTGGGAAAGCTTATGTTCAATCCATGTATATTGAGTCCAAAGAACATTATCCAATATAAGGTTTTAAAAACATTTTAAAATCATTTTGAAAAACCTTGGTAAAGTCTATCTTTTGATAGCAATCACCATTGATGATGTTGATACAAAGTGAGCTCAAACATTGAAGTTTTTCTTCACTTTTGAACTTTGTATCAATTTCACTATTTTATAGGGAAAATATTTTTCTTATATTTTTCACCCATTGTATTGCTTATAAGTAATGTACGTATGAATTTTCATGATTTTTCAAAATACGTAGAATTACTTATGTTTTTTCAAAGTTCGTTTCTGATAACTGAAATTCGGAAATTTCAGTTATCACGATCAGCTGATTACAAATAATCGATATATAGGGCAATGATTGTTGATCGATAGAGTCGATTTGTAAACAAGGTTTGTTTAGCCCAATTTCAACTATGGTAAGGTTCCCTAACCACTCTTAACCCTAATATATGTTTTAGAAAGCATTAGAAAGGGTGAAAATCCATTGGATATGGATTAGGAGACTTGTTTAGGGTGTGTATCAATTTTAGGTGAGTGAAAGTTCAAATTTGAACTTTTAACCTTAATTTTGATGGTTTAGTGTTCCTATAGGCTTAGGGACTCTCCAAGAACATTGTTGGTGCAATGGTCAAGGGGGAGCAAGCCTTTAGGGGCACTACAATAAAAATTCGAATAGACAACGGTGAAAAACCGTTGTCTATGATCCAAAAAATCCATGGTAAATCGATCCGTTGTGAAAAGTGGGGTGCTCAAAGACAACGGTTAAAAACCGTTGTCGATTCAAGGAAAAGACAATGATTTTTAACTATTGTCTTTGAGCGCCCCACTTTTCACAACGGATCGATTTACCATGGATTTTTGGATCACAGGCAATGATTTTTCACCGTTGTCTTTCAAATAAAATTACAACGGATTATAACCATTGTCTTTGAGCGTCCTATTTTTCTCAACGCATGAATTTATTATAATTTTTTGAGTCATAGACAACGGTTATTAACCGTTGTCATTTCTCAACGGTTACTCTAGAAAAACAATAAACCGTTATCTATTTATAGTGTTGTGCTTTTAATATAAATCATACAACAATATCAAAAAGAATTATAGAAAATACATATACACTCGCACTTGTAGCAATGTAAAGTATAAGGTCACATCATCTCATTTTAAATGATCACTCTTAAAAATATATATATTTTAAGTACTGTAGCAAAACAACTACACATCATATGCTTAGTACTGCACCAAAAGTATTTTGCATAATAACCAAAACACTTAGGGTGCATTTGGTTCAAGTAATCATACATAACCTTAGTTATGTGATTACCAGGGAATAAAATATAACATTGGAATAAAGTATAACCTTAGATAAAAACCTTGTTTGGTTGGAGGTTTTAATATATAACTTAGTTTAATATTTTACTAAATTATCCTTTGTCTTTGCTCAATCAATTCGATGACGACGACAGAAATATTAATGACGACGACAGCGATCTACCGTCAGCAGTGCTCGGCTGACTGGCGGTGGCGGAGACCGACCAGCGACCGACCGGCGACAGTGGTGACTGGCCGCCGATGACGATGGTCAATCGACTGGTGGCGATGATGGTGGTTGACCGATCGACGGCGGCAACGACGATTGGTCAATCGGTGGCGACAACGATGGGCGACCAATTGGCGGCGACGACGACGGCAACTGGCTGGGCGACGGCCGTCGTTGGCCGTCGATGGACAACGGGCGGCGGTGGTCGGCCGGCGGCAATTACAGCGGAGGGGCGGCGACGTGGGCGGCGCCGGCGATGGGCGGTGGCGGCAACGACAAGCAATGGCGGACCGGCGAGTGGCAACGATGACGACGGCGGCAATGACGGCGGCGGCAACGACGGCAACGGCGGGGCGGCGGCGCGGCGGCAGCTTTGACAAATTGACATTTAATATATTGCTAGGGATAATATTGGAAAAAAGTTCTCTTAACCCCGGGAATCAACAAAAACCTTGGTTCTCCAAAGTTTTTCGATTCCCCCTAAAAAGGTTTTTGTTCATAACCAGGTAATGAACAATTACCAAGTAATTATTTATAACCTAAACCAAACAAGGTTTTTGTTGATAACCTAACAAGGTTATCAACAAAAACCCCCAACCAAACACACCCTTATAGATTACCACATCTAACCAAAAGAGATATGTACACTTAAATCTCCTAATCATCAGATATGTGATCTTGTATACATTCAGCCCACTCTGAACATACTTCATCAATTTCCTTTGCAGCTATCACAGATTTTGCAAACTGCATGTGAATAAATGAATGAAAATATAATTAAACACTTTGAGTACTGTGTGATAATTAATTGCACAAATCATTTTACAAATATGTATTAATAAGAAAATTTGAAAATATGTCTAATATTACTATTGGACGTCGGGAAGACTTGTCAATAGATACGGCGCCTTCAATTATATCTCTCATATATCACAAAACAAAATAACCACATTGAACTCCATCAGGTTGAAGGGGAACCTGTGATGAAAAAAATTATAGTAGTTATGCGGAGATTTTCACAAAGCTTTTCTCAACGAGAAATAACATAAAAAAGTGTATGATTCATCCTTCTAATAATAATAACAAATAACTTGATTATATAAATGTCACTAAATAATTCACATCTACTTTAACAAATAACACAAGAAAGTATATAATTCACATCTACTTTAACAAAAATGTTACTAAATAATTACTCCTCAAATTATATAAGCCCCCCACAATGTAAAATATACCTTGATTATTTCCCACAAAGGTTATTTCTTTCCATGTTTGTCAATCTCTGTGTAGAACAATTTCAAGGTCTTTCATAAAATCATAAGAGATTATAGACTTTTAGTGCATCTAGTATATATAAAAAAATTATAATAAATATTCACAATATTTTCCTACTAAAACTTACATCTTCACAACATTCTTTCAAGTCTCATCACGATTACACTGACTGAGAGAATCCAACAACGAAACAACCTCTTTGTGAAGATCGATGACAACCAAAATCTAATGGAAACTACATATATACACAATATTAATGCATGTAGTTAAGCAAGTGTTTATCAAAGTAAAAAATGAGCGTTCCACCTCTGTTTTACACACTCTATGTTAATTGGAACCAAAACTAGTTGATTTATTGGTGTGCCATTCAACCTAGTTGCCAAACCAAGAGCCCTCTTATCAACTAATGTGAAGTGACACCCAACAACATATGGATTCACAAATCTAAACCTCTCCAGCTTATTTTCCTCCCTCATCTTTTTATATAAATGCCTACCATTTAAACATATAAGAAAATGCATAAGACCTGGATAAATAAAACTCATAAATCAAGAGTCAAAGTGTTAGTACATGAAAACAATATACATACCATATGTACACAACTATGCAATTGTATGAAATTGGTGCCAAGTTGCAGAAAGGAATGATGTCTTGAAGGCAAACACTGGCTTCAAACTTACTACCAAATACATCATACTCCAATATTAATTTGATAGCCTAGTGATCATAAAGAACACGCTTGCAATAACAATACAACAACCACAGTGATCTACACATTAATTTGCTTGTGTCACCGGATTTTTCAGACAACCATCAATATTGTCCACAAAATTCATAGTTAGACAATAGCTCATTCTAATAATCAACTTGACTCCACGTTATCCTTCAGTGGTCCAACTACATACTACTATCAAACAAACAATTCTAATAAATTAGAAAAAAAATCCATATTACATTCCGACTTGATTATAAATACATGTTTTCCCCATTTCAATAATATTTCATAAATCTACATGTCAATATATATGAGCACGGAATTTGTTATTATGGTGTTTAATTAAAAGAAAGCATATGCAACAATAAACATATAATTAGGGCTACATGGATACAACCACTAGAGACAGCAATTTTATAACAGATACGGACCTCCACAGAGCCGTACCTGTGTTAAACGGGGCCTGAAGCGAATAATAAAAAAATTGACCCTTTTATTATGATAAATTACCATAAAATTTAATTTATAAATAATAAATATAATAAATACATAAATAAATTAGAAATAATATATTACACCAATAAAAAAGTTAATAAATATTTAAAATAATTATATAAACACTAGTCGTCTAGCTTTCATAGATTTTCTTCTTTTCCTTCGTCTTTTGGATATTTGAATTATTACAAACAAAAATAAAATACCATTTCTTAAAATCAAATAAATTCAATTTTGGCTCTTGCTAATATATTTTAGCATATTTTTGTAAAAAAAATTAAGAATCGTTTGTGTATAAAACAACATTAGTCCTTAGATGTATATTACATTGTAAAATAATAATAACTTTATGATAATAAAAAAAGAGCAACTTAAAATTAATCATGATAATTTGATCAATATAATATCTATAAAATCATTTTCCAAATGCTCTTTAAAATTAAATTTACTTATAAATCATGTCATTGATTTTCAATTTCTCTCTTACACTTCGTTGAAATCGAATAAGTCACTCGGTCAAATTTTTTTATTAAATAACTAATATTTTATAAATTCTAAAGTTAAATTTAGCCATCAAAGAAATTTATTTATCAGTAGGATGATACAGATGAAGTATTCTACTTAAAATTGAGAAAGTTGAATCTATAGATTCTTAGGAATTAGATTAAGAATATCGATTCTATTTGTCAGCAAATATTGAATTATTTAAATGCAAAATATATTTTTAGGAATTAGGATTAAGAATAACATAACTAACAAAGTCATATTTCTTCTGCAAAATAAATTATCGTTCAAGGTTAACTCCACCTCAAATCCTCAATGATCAATTTAATATGAAGTGAGGAATCTCTACAACTGTAAATGTAAACTATTGTAGCTCAACATACATTTTATTATTGCACTTTTGTAAGTCAGTATGTAACAAACCTATACCTTTAGCAACATGTCATTATAACAAGTAATGCGAACTCAGTCATGCCTTTCTGTTATGCTAACTGTACCTAAACATAAACCCTCGTGGCACCTCACATTATGCATTTAACATGCTGAGCCAGTCAAATACCTTATTTTCTTGTGCAATCCTGAGGTACCTCTAGAAAGAAATTAAGGGAATCAGTCATCAGTCATCAGTCAATCTGTCAATTTGGGTGGGCCCTCCCCGAAGCTCAACCCGGGGAGCCCAACCCGTCCAGGCACCACTAATGCTCATGTACATATAGTTAGCTAAATAAAGAATTTTTCTGTCATTTTCTATCATACTCAATACATGTATGATAATACATAGAACATCATGGGTGAACATGTATAACTAAATATATAGCATCTAACCTCATACGCAGGTAGATGGTAATTACGCCCATATACATATAGCATCTAACCTCATACACAGGTAGATGATAATTACACACATATACATATAGCATCTAACCTCACACACAGGTAGATGATAGTATAACTTATTTACATAACATCAGTGCACAAGAAAGATTTGGATAAACAATTTAACTAAAAATAATAACATTAATCATCATGGGTGGATAATTATATATATATTTATCTATATATAACATCTAACCTCACACACAGGTAGATGGTAAGTACACATATACATATAGCATCCAACCTCATACACAGATAGATGATAACTAACCACTTATATATATAAATATATATATTTAGCATCTGACCTCATACACAGGTAGATGATATTTATCACATATTACCTATCATTTACAGCATTAAGAAAAACTTATGAAGGATTAACTAAACATCGAGATAACAAATATAGCAAGAATCATCTACGACTATAATGCTCATGTACATACACATTTATATCCACCCCAAAGATGTCGATTTCTTTTCAAACAATCTACTCATTACATCTATTAAACATTTATCCGACTATTATCCAATATTTAACCCTCCTATGCCTCCTCGACGACTAATTCATAATGACCCTAACCTGTATATTATCATCTATTACAACCCAACCGAATGAAACCCACAACACCAATCCACGCATCAATTCCACAACAGCGATCCTAAAATCATAATCCGATCCTCTTCCCTCCTAATAGCAAAAGTCTGTTTTACCCTTTCCATTCCCCCTGCCCCTCTCCTGTCGAGCACCCTCATCCACCGGTTCCAATCACCTTCCAACCAAAACTCCCATTCCAGCCCAAAGATTTACTTCCCTAACCTCTTCCCGTGATCCCTCCGCCTTCACCTCCTCCAAGCCGACTTTAAAAACCCCAGCCCACCGGTTTTCCTTATCTCACCCATTCCAAAATACCAACAATCCACCCGACTCGCTAGCACTCACGCCGAAAACCCAAAGCTCAAGCCCGATTAAATCCCGAAATCCCGACTCCATCACCTCCTCCCTACCGACGGGAAACCCCAACTCCACCGGTTTCCTTATCTCAATCCATTCCAAAATACCAAAAATCCACCCGTGACCCCTGCTAGAACTCACGCCGGAAACCCAAAGCTCAAGCCCGATTCAATTCTGAAATTCCGACTCCATCCCGCCGCTAAAGCCCCATACGAAACTCGCTAAACCCTCCGCCCTCGCTAGCCCTAGCTAGAGATTACTTACCGTGAAGAGGAAGGAGTCAAGGCCGACTCGCATAGGATTCGACGACGCTTCTTTCGCTGCCTCGGGCGGCTCACGGGGAGAAGGAGGGTCGCGCGAATGGAGCGAAGGGAAAAAGAAAGAAAAAAAATAGAAAAGGAAAATAAATAGGGTTCGGCCGGTTAAATGGGTTTTAGGGTTTTTCCCCTTCATGCCCCTCAACTGTGATTATTTGGGGTGTAAATAGACCCCGAAATTTATCCCCCTTTTTCCGATGATATTCGCCCGTGTATTTTAATCATTTTAGTATTGTCCTGTCCCAACTCACACCAACCACTGCTATAGAGTAGCCGAGTGGGCAGTATGATCAAGTAGCATATGAGCGTAAAGAGCTCGCTACACAACGGGGGTCCCTGTTGCTGGTCACTCCAACTAACACTACCAATGAGTAGTCGAGTACCACGCACCCAGGACAACTGCACGCAACTCCAACTACCACCGTCTATAGTGGTAGAGTGCGGCACAATAGATGCTCTGCCCTCACACCGCTTACTCTCGAGGAGTGCATCAGCCAAGATGATCGACGACTCTTTCAACCCCAAGGGAGACTATATCGTCGAATGCATGCAAATGACATGTGTATGTTGTCACACGACAAATATCTACCACATCTCTGCTCAAAGAAAGAGTCATACCCATCTAATCAATACTCTATCCTGTAGAGAGTTGTACTCAACAGATCGACTGACTCTCTATCCTCAGAGAGTCGTACTCAATCGATCATAATTCTCTCCCATAGAGAGTCGTACTAATCGATCGACGACTCTATCCAATAGAGAGTCGTACTCGACTGATCATAACTCTCTCTCCAATAGAGAGTCATACTCAACTGATCGACGCACTCTCTATCCGATAGAGAGTCGTACTCGACTAATTATATCAAGCTGGGACCACCGATCCGCAGCAACACTCTAATCACCCTTCACTTAACCGTTACACAACTCATGGTTGGTAATAGTATGCAACATACAGGTATTGGAAGTAAATCCTACATTTAGGGCATTACCTACCCACGGATGACCTTTTTGCCAATTAATAAATTGGGTCATCCTCCGTACTAACATTTACACCCTACTAAACATCTAGGCCAATTTACATCACATCTATAACTCCTAAATCATGATAGGGTATATGTGATATCAACAATTGAGCATAAATATATCCAACGATAAGTTCAAGCATACGATAATAAGAGCAGGGTCAAGGTAATATAAACACCTAACATGCTCATATCAATGACTAAATCTGAATGCAATACATCTACCCGAATCAGGTAGGAAATTACCCACCTGCTGTAATGCTCGTGATAATGGAGTCTTCACGTCCGCAGACCTATCTCGTATCCACGTCCTGCAAATATCAAACACTATGATTAAGTGCAAATATACAACGAATAATTAAATCAAATCCTATATCGACTTCGCATTCCGATCAACTAGATTGATCTAGTTACCCAATTAACCTAATCAATCCTCCACATTAATCCCTTAGTTTGTAAAGTTAACACCGTAATTAAACCCACCGGTCTCCAATTAGACATTATGCTAACCTACAACATTCAACTCCATACGTCAATTCCTACATTGACAAAATGGTTCATAGCCTCCCAATCCATTATAAACCGGTTTTCAATTACACCTTGTCTATCTCCAACTCAACCACTCCATCAAGAGAAACCACCATGAATCAACCAATCCAATCTGTTCATAACTCCAACACGAGTGAACAGAACATCACCAGTAAATCTCTAAAGAGAAACATCACAGCTAACCCTTCTCACTCAGCCACTATTGACAGTTCACAAACTAAACCCCACTGCTTTGATTCACCACACTGCCACACTAATTTAGAAATCTAACTATTTAAAACACTTTAAAAACCAACACCTCAGCTTCTTCCCACACCAACCCATTCGGCCAAAACTCTAACACCTACGACAACACGGAACACACATTGATATACAATAGAAAAACCACAACAACACAATGAATTTAATTGGATTGATAGAACAAAAAGGCAACGACTCATGCTTACCAGCAAATTGGAATCTCACCGGCCGACAACCCTATTCACCGGTTGCAAATGGGGCTCACGCTCCCTGCTCAGAACACCAAAATCCCGTTCAACCAAGGAAAGTCATATCAGATGATTAGACAAGGAGAAGTTGGCCCTTACCTAATTCCGACGATCCCCGGCAAAGCAAATCCTCAAAGCCGGTAGCCCCCCCTCCTCACGGACGCACAACCCCAGCGACAATCGGCTAGGGTAGCTCACTCGTGCTCGAAGAAGGCCTTATCCGACTGCTCGGTCGGCGTTCTAGCCTCCAGCCGGACCTCTCACCGGAAGGAGCCATCGACGGTCGCTGGATCACGGAGAAGCCAGGTGTCGACCTCCTTTCCCTCCGATCGATTTTTTCCCACCAAGAAGCCGTCGAGGCCGCCTCAGAGGGTCGAGACAGCTACCGCGGTGAAGAGGCGATGGAGTGGGGCTTGCTCGAGCGACGGCGACGAAGAAACGAAGCGGAGGGGAAAGGGGAGATCGGGATCGAGAAATAAGAAGTCGCGAAAGTGAAAGGAATAAAGGCGATGGCGAGAAACGGGCAGCCGAGCCTTAAGAAATGAATCGGGTTGGGTTTAGCAGATAAACGGGTCGAATTTCAGACCCGTTAAGCCCTTTAACCCCTTCTTGTTAAAAGAGGGTCTTAGAAATCTCCATTCGAGTCCAGAAAAATTCCTAAAAATTCCTAGAAAATTCCATACGGTATTCTCTTAATTACCCCACTTTTATTTTATTTTATTTTTTTTTCTGCGGTATTTTACAGTTATCCCTAAGGAATACTTAGTAAATCCAAAGAGCTCTAATAGGTATTGGGTTCCTAGGAGCGTGATCGATTCACGCTAAATGGATTAGGTTGTGCCAACTTTAAATGGATGGGTAGTTTATGTCATAGTAAATGTGGCACTTTATGTCACTTTCAAGGTTATGAATACCTTGGAAATATGTTTGAATTTTAATCCTAAAGGTTTTTAGGATGTACCAATATATTTTGAAGATTATGAAAAATCAATCAAATTGACACAATTAGGGTTAGAGGTCATAGTGTGCCATTTTGAATTTTTGGCACACTTGAGAGAAAATTGATAATATGGAAAAATAAATTTAACCTTAACAAATGACAATTAATTTTAAAATTTAGGTATTATATACCTTTACTTTTTATTTACCATGCTTGATTTTCCATATAACATATCATGACATCTTATCTATTTTTAATTATATAATATGTCATTATCATGCTTAGGATTAAGGTTAAATGTCATATATGCTTAGATTCCATTTTATGCCATAACATCATGATTATGAGCACATGTTTATTTATATCATCATTAATGTCATAATCATTCATGCATTAATAAAAATTGAGTTAAAGACAATTGACATGTATAATTTTATAGAGGGACATGCACATGATTTTGAAGGACAAACTCATCTTATTTTATTTAGGGATCATTGGGAAAGCTTATGTTCAATCCATGTATATTGAGTCCAAAGAACATTATCCAATATAAGGTTTTAAAAACATTTTAAAATCATTTTGAAAAACCTTGGTAAAGTCTATCTTTTGATAGCAATCACCATTGATGATGTTGATACAAAGTGAGCTCAAACATTGAAGTTTTTTTTCACTTTTGAACTTTATATTAATTTCACTATTTTATAGGGAAAATATTTTTCTTATATTTTTCACCCATTGTATTGCTTATAAGTAATGTACGTATGAATTTTCATGATTTTTCAAAATACGTAGAATTACTTATGTTTTTTCAAAGTTCGTTTCTGATAATCAAATTGAAATTTTTAGCTTATCACGATCACGCTGATTACAAATAATCGATATATAGGGCAGTCGATTGTTGACTGATAGAGTCGACTGCCAGAGCTGATTTCGGGTAAACAAGGTTTGTTTAGCCCAATTTCAACTATGGTAAGGTTCCCTAACCACTCTTAACCCTAATATATGTTTTAGAAAGCATTAGAAAGGGTGAAAATCCATTGGATATGGATTAGGAGACTTGTTTAGGGTGTGTATCAATTTTAGGTGAGTGAAAGTTCAAATTTGAACTTTTAACCTTAATTTTGATGGTTTAGTGTTCCTATAGGCTTAGGGACTCTCCAAGAACATTGTTGGTGCAATGGTCAAGGGGGAGCAAGCCTTTAGGGGCACTACAATAAAAATTCGAATAGACAACGGTGAAAAACCGTTGTCTATGATCCAAAAATCCATGGTAAATCGATCCGTTGTGAAAAGTGGGGTGCTCAAAGACAACGGTTAAAAACCGTTGTCGATTCAAGGAAAAGACAACGATTTTTAACTATTGTCTTTGAGCGCCCCACTTTTCACAACGGGTCGATTTACCACGGATTTTTGGATCACAGGCAATGATTTTTCACCGTTGTCTTTCAAATAAAATTACAACGGATTATAACCATTGTCTTTGAGCGTCCTATTTTTCTCAACGCATGAATTTATTATAATTTTTTGAGTCATAGACAACGGTTATTAACCGTTGTCATTTCTCAACGGTTACTCTAGAAAACAATAAACCGTTATCTATTTATAGTGTTGTGCTTTTAATATAAATCATACAACAATATCAAAAAGAATTATAGAAAATACATATACACTCGCACTTGTAGCAATGTAAAGTATAAGGTCACATCATCTCATTTTAAATGATCACTCTTAAAAATATATATATTTTAAGTACTGTAGCAAAACAACTACACATCATATGCTTAGTATCGACGCACTAAAAGTATTTTGCATAATAACCAAAACACTTAGGGTGCATTTGGTTCAAGTAATCATACATAACCTTAGTTATGTGATTACCAGGGAATAAAATATAACATTGGAATAAAGTATAACCTTAGATAAAAACCTTGTTTGGTTGGAGGTTTTAATATATAACTTAGTTTAACATTTTACTAAATTATCCTTTGTCTTTGCTCAATCAATTCAGAAATATTAATACGATGGTCAATCGACTGGTGGCGATGATGGTGGTTGACCGATCGACGGCGACAACGACGATTGGTCAATCGGTGGCGACAACGATGGGCGACCAATTGGCGGCGACGACGATGGCAACTGGCTGGGCGACGGCCGTCGTTGGCCGTCGATGGACAACGGGCGGCGGTGGCGGTGGTCGGCCGGCGACAGGTGGCGGCGGAGGGCGACGGTGGGCAGCGGGCGGCGATGGGCGGTGGCGACGACGACAAGCAATGGCGGCTGGCGGCGAGTGGCAACGACGGCGGCGGAGGCGGCAGCGGTGGCAGCGGCGGCGGCAGCGGCGGCGACGGGCGGCGATGGCGGCGACGGCGGCGACGGCTAACGACGGCGACGGCGGCGGCGGCCGGCGGCGGCGGCGGCGGCGACCGAGGATGGACGGCATGACGGCGGCCGGTGACGGCCAGCGACGGCGAAGAACGGCAATGAGGAGTAACGGCGGCGGCCGATCGACGAACGACAAATCGATTGAGTTTTGACAAATTGACATTTAATATATTGCTAGGGATAATATTGGAAAAAAGTTCTCTTAACCCCGGGAATCAACAAAAACCTTGGTTCTCCAAAGTTTTTCGATTCCCCCTAAAAAGGTTTTTGTTCATAACCAGGTAATGAACAATTACCAAGTAATTATTTATAACCTAAACCAAACAAGGTTTTTGTTGATAACCTAACAAGGTTATCAACAAAAACCCCCAACCAAACACACCCTTATAGATTACCACATCTAACCAAAAGAGATATGTACACTTAAATCTCCTAATCATCAGATATGTGATCTTGTATACATTCAGCCCACTCTGAACATACTTCATCAATTTCCTTTGCAGCTATCACAGATTTTGCAAACTGCATGTGAATAAATGAATGAAAATATAATTAAACACTTTGAGTACTATGTGATAATTAATTGCACAAATCATTTTACAAATATGTATTAATAAGAAAATTTGAAAATATGTCTAATATTACTATTGGACGTCGGGAAGACTTGTCAATAGATACGGCGCCTTCAATTATATCTCTCATATATCACAAAACAAAATAACCACATTGAACTCCATCAGGTTGAAGGGGAACCTGTGATGAAAAAAATTATAGTAGTTATGCGGAGATTTTCACAAAGCTTTTCTCAACGAGAAATAACATAAAAAAGTGTATGATTCATCCTTCTAATAATAATAACAAATAACTTGATTATATAAATGTCACTAAATAATTCACATCTACTTTAACAAATAACACAAGAAAGTATATAATTCACATCTACTTTAACAAAAATGTTACTAAATAATTACTCCTCAAATTATATAAGCCCCCCACAATGTAAAATATACCTTGATTATTTCCCACAAAGGTTATTTCTTTCCATGTTTGTCAATCTCTGTGTAGAACAATTTCAAGGTCTTTCATAAAATCATAAGAGATTATAGACTTTTAGTGCATCTAGTATATATAAAAAAATTATAATAAATATTCACAATATTTTCCTACTAAAACTTACATCTTCACAACATTCTTCCAAGTCTCATCACGATTACACTGACTGAGAGAATCCAACAACGAAACAACCTCTTTGTGAAGATCGATGACAACCAAAATCTAATGGAAACTACATATATACACAATATTAATGCATGTAGTTAAGCAAGTGTTTATCAAAGTAAAAAATGAGCGTTCCACCTCTGTTTTACACACTCTATGTTAATTGGAACCAAAACTAGTTGATTTATTGGTGTGCCATTCAACCTAGTTGCCAAACCAAGAGCCCTCTTATCAACTAATGTGAAGTGACACCCAACAACATATGGATTCACAAATCTAAACCTCTCCAGCTTATTTTCCTCCCTCATCTTTTTATATAAATGCCTACCATTTAAACATATAAGAAAATGCATAAGACCTGGATAAATAAAACTCATAAATCAAGAGTCAAAGTGTTAGTACATGAAAACAATATACATACCATATGTACACAACTATGCAATTGTATGAAATTGGTGCCAAGTTGCAGAAAGGAATGATGTCTTGAAGGCAAACACTGGCTTCAAACTTACTACCAAATACATCATACTCCAATATTAATTTGATAGCCTAGTGATCATAAAGAACACGCTTGCAATAACAATACAACAACCACAGTGATCTACACATTAATTTGCTTGTGTCACCGGATTTTTCAGACAACCATCAATATTGTCCACAAAATTCATAGTTAGACAATAGCTCATTCTAATAATCAACTTGACTCCACGTTATCCTTCAGTGGTCCAACTACATACTACTATCAAACAAACAATTCTAATAAATTAGAAAAAAAATCCATATTACATTCCGACTTGATTATAAATACATGTTTTCCCCATTTCAATAATATTTCATAAATCTACATGTCAATATATATGAGCACGGAATTTGTTATTATGGTGTTTAATTAAAAGAAAGCATATGCAACAATAAACATATAATTAGGGCTACATGGATACAACCACTAGAGACAGCAATTTTATAACAGATACGGACCTCCACAG
Source organism: Wurfbainia villosa (assembly GCA_025175895.1). NCBI lineage: Eukaryota > Viridiplantae > Streptophyta > Magnoliopsida > Zingiberales > Zingiberaceae > Wurfbainia > Wurfbainia villosa. Next base: position 73,706,804 of record CM045994.1, on the reverse strand, counting down.
AGTCGTACCTGTGTTAAACGGGGCCTGAAGCGAATAATAAAAAAATTGACCCTTTTATTATGATAAATTACCATAAAATTTAATTTATAAATAATAAATATAATAAATACATAAATAAATTAGAAATAATATATTACACCAATAAAAAAGTTAATAAATATTTAAAATAATTATATAAACACTAGTCGTCTAGCTTTCATAGATTTTCTTCTTTTCCTTCGTCTTTTGGATATTTGAATTATTACAAACAAAAATAAAATACCATTTCTTAAAATCAAATAAATTCAATTTTGGCTCTTGCTAATATATTTTAGCATATTTTTGTAAAAAAAATTAAGAATCGTTTGTGTATAAAACAACATTAGTCCTTAGATGTATATTACATTGTAAAATAATAATAACTTTATGATAATAAAAAAAGAGCAACTTAAAATTAATCATGATAATTTGATCAATATAATATCTATAAAATCATTTTCCAAATGCTCTTTAAAATTAAATTTACTTATAAATCATGTCATTGATTTTCAATTTCTCTCTTACACTTCGTTGAAATCGAACAAGTCACTCGGTCAATTTTTTTTATTAAATAACTAATGTTTTATAAATTCTAAAGTTAAATTTAGCCTTCAAAGAAATTTATTTATCAGTAGGATGATACAGATGAAGTATTCTACTTAAAATTGAGAAAGTTGAATCTATAGATTCTTAGGAATTAGATTAAGAATATCGATTCTATTTGTCAGCAAATATTGAATTATTTAAATGCAAAATATATTTTTAGGAATTAGGATTAAGAATAACATAACTAACAAAGTCATATTTCTTCTGCAAAATAAATTATCGTTCAAGGTTAACTCCACCTCAAATCCTCAATGATCAATTTAATATGAAGTGAGACGACGACGATGCTAGCAATCGCGGTCTAATTGTACAACGATAAACAATATCGACGACGGTGATGATACTGGAAATGACGACAACGATAAAAAATTGATAGGGAGATGGATTAGAATTTAATAAAAATTTTAGGATTAAAAATTAAAGGAAAAATTAAAGATGTCGACGGAAGAAGATATTGCGAAGTATGAAGGGGGAGGAAGAGGTTAGTCCGTACTTTTTAATTTTTTTTGATAATATTATAAAAAAACCCTCACAATATTTTAAAAATTATGATTAAGTTCTTTAAAATATTTTTTTCATAAAAAACGAAAGTTTTTTAATCGGTTGTGAAAGTGAGTAGGTTTACTATGCATTTTAATTATTTTTTAAAATATTATAAAAAACTCCATAATATTTTAAAAATTATGATTAAATCTTTAAAAAAAATTCTATGGGCCCCTTTCTAAGTCGGGCCCTGAGACAATTGCCTCTTTGACCTCTTGGAAGTTACGGCCCTTGACCTCTTGGAAGTTACGGCCCTTGACCTCCATAGGTAAATAATTTGTCCTATGCTGATCTCCAACCTGCAAGCACGGCCAATTCGTGTGCTGGATAGTAAAACCTCTCCTGAAAATATTGTACAACAGACTTCACTATCCCCCTCTCATCAACTGGGAAACTGTCATCCAGATAGTCCAGGAAAATCAGGCAATATTAATACAACTTCTAACAATAATTAGGTGACAGTTCGAATAACCAAAGCAATTCTTACGTTAGCTCTCTAGTTGCTGTGATGTAAACCAGATATACGATATTTTCTGCGCATATTCCCACGGTGAGTGACCTCAACCTTCACACCTCTCAAGGCCTTCTTGATCTGCATGAGCACATAAAATGGCCAGCTATAATAAAACCTAGATTACCATCAAGTAATGATGAAACAAATAGACACGTAATTAAAGTCAATGGCTGAGATTGAGAAGAGCAAACTGAAGTTATTGAAGGAAATATTTTATTGTAAAGCAAATCAATTTGACAAATAGAAAAGCTAAAAAAAACATTCTTACAGATTAAAATGAACTAAACAAGATCAAACTAAACCGTGTCAATAGGAAGAAACAAAGGTATGACTTTCATAGATCAGATTATTAACACAACTACAAGTTAAACGGTTATAAAAAATTCTACAAAACAAATCCTATTAACTATTAAATAATAAAAATAAATCAAAACCAAACCTTCACACGATCAGCATCAGAAAGAGGTCTTGATTGGACATCCCTATTAAGAAGCTGGGTAACAAATTCAATAACGGGCAATGGCTCAATGAAGGTTGTGGAGGACATATCTGCATTGCAAAGCATATTTAAAAAACAAGTCCAATCAACAACTCTAAATACATAAATTAACTATGAACAAAGAAATAAATTAGTTGTGGGAAGCAGAATCAGCATATTGAATATGAAAGCTTCATCTTCGTAGATTTATGAAATATTATTGAAATGGGGAAAGCATGAAATATTGGTGAGGAGAAGGCGACGGCACAGGGAGGAGATGACGGCGCTAGCCGGCGTCACAGCCAAGCTACGGAGTCGAGGAGCAGAAGGCGCCGATGCGGGGCAAGTCGCGGCGACGGACACTGGCCGGAAGGCAGCAGGCGGTGGGGCGCGGCGGATGGGAAGAGGAATGATGGTGGCGCGTGGAGGTCGACGACAACTAGGTTGATGCGAGGAGGAAAGGATCGGGCGCTGCAGGTGGGAGGCACGATAGGAGAAAGGGAACCAGAGGGCAGCGCAAGGAGTTCGGAACTGTGCACGTGGGCGGCGCGGAGAAGAAGGTAGCGCACGGGAAAAAAAAATAAAAGGGGAAAGGAAAATTAGGGTTTAATTTTCAACCCAAACTTAGGTAAAATTTTAAACTAAGTTTAATTTATATAAACTTAGATTTTTTTTAATTAACTAAATCAATATTTTTATTAAACTTAGTTCAAACTAATAAAATTTTATCTCAAATTTATCGACTAAAATATCAATAAGTAATCAACTTCCTTTTAATAAATTTATGTTACTTATCTTGTTTTAAATTATATTATTATTATATTATAAAAAATTAATTTTAATTAATTTTTTTTCGATATATTACATACTGTATACTTACAATATCGAATGGTCTAAGAGTATTGAAGTTCCGTGAGAACACGTTGGAAGAGGAAGGGGATCGACGGGACGACAAAAGCGGAGTATCGGGCGGAAGCTCTGTGGAAATGACGAAAGCTATGGAAAAAATGAGCTATCGGGCGGAATCGAGGGAACACAGAGAAAATGTCGGAAGGGGAAACGACGGAAGCATAAGCTCGGGAAAACGACAGAAGGGAACACGGAAAAGCAATGAACGGAATCGAGCGAAAGCGGGGAAAAGTTAGACGGGGAAACGACGGAAGCAGAGGTTCGGGAAAACGACGGAAGCTGGGAATGCAGAAAAGCAACGAAGAATTTAACCTTTTAATCTAAATATATATAAAAATAAATAAATAAATTTATATATATATTTATATTTTTATATTTATCCGTATATGATATATATTATTCCTTATATATAATTTAAATACCATGATTTTAAATTTTGTAATACATTAAAATTTATTTAATTTATTATTGGTTAAATAATTTTATTTTATTTTTGTAATTTTATATAGTTATAATTTTTTTTTAAAAAAATATTTCCAATAATTTTTAAAAAAATAGTATTGATAATAAAAGTAATAATTTTTATTTGTTTTAAAAATATTCTAAAATTAATAATTATTATTAATGAATTATGTTGTATTTCTCCTAATTCAATTATATCATTAAAATTTCATTGACAACAGTTTAAAACTGTTGTATTATTATCACAACGATAATAATTTTTCACCGTTGTTACCAAATGTTACGAAAACATTCTCATTGACAATGGTTAATTGTACCGTTGTCCCAACTGCTGTTAAGATAAAAAAAATTCTTAAAGACAACAGTTCTGAAAATTGTTATAAAATGCGTTGTTGATTAAAAAAATATGCTCAACGACAATGGATAGTGTAAAATCATTGTCTTTTGTGTTATATGGGCGCTCAAAGACAATAGTTTTGTCAAAAATCGTTATCTTTTTCCAAAATCACAACGATTTCTCCTAAAACCATTGTCTTTGTGGTGTTGTCTTTTAGTATTTTTGTTGTAGTGGGGGAGGTATCCATCATGGGATGATGGATGTTATTTTTTCCTCATGAGGAGGAGAAATGAGAATTTGAGATGCCCAGTTTGGAAATTGGGAGAGTTCATAGGAGTGCCTCTCTTGAGTGATATGAGACTTATCACTAGAAAGAGTGAAGGCATCCTAGGTGTTTTTGGACCTAGGGGGAGATTGTAAGATCTCATTGGGATATGAAACATTGACCTCCTTGGAGAGAACCTTTTTAATGTATGTCAAAAAGGGGGGAAATGTATGAAATTACCAATTTGGTAAAATTGATAAGGGAATTTGAGTTAGGGGCCTAACTCAAAGGTGTTTGGTTTTTGTCAAACATCAAAAAGGGGGAGATTGTTGGTGCAATCGACCCAGGTCATGATTGACCAGACTCGAGTTTGACTCGAGTAGTGTTTTGATGTTTGACATTGATGTCTAACAATGTATTGGGGAGATTGTTGGTCCAATTGACCCAGGTTATGATCTTGATGTTTGACGATGGTTTGACCATTGTCATGAAAAGTCCAAGCTTGAGTCTTGGCATGAAAAGTCCAACATAGGTTGACAAGGAAAGTCCAAGCATAGGTCTTGGCAAGGGAAAGTCTAAGCATGGGTCTTGGCATGGAAAGTCCAACATGGGTTGGCAAGGGAAAGTTCAAGCTTGAGTCTTGGCAATTGGAAAGTTCAAGGGGAATATTGGCGGCGTAAAGTCCAAGGGTGAAGTCTTGGCAGCATAAGTCCAATGGTTGGCGGCGTAAAGTCCAAGCAGAGTCTTGGCAGCGTAAGCCCAATGTGCCTTGGCGGTGTAGACCACATTAGCATGACAATAGTTGATGGAAGCACTTGAAGGCTAGCGTATAGATGAACATGTCATGAATGATTTTGAGGGATCGGATAGGCGTGAGGCTGATGGAGGTGGCTAGAAGGCTTAGGTCTAGGCTAAGGGTGGTCTAGCAAGTATGGGGACACTATACTTGGGGTTAAAACCTCATGAATGAGGTTATCAGTCGACTAATATTATGGTCAGTCGAGTGGTGTGAGTTGTTGGAGATTTGAGGCTGCTAGAGGGGGGGTGAATAGCGTTGACCGTACATAGATGGAAATAGTTCGCGTGCTTGTCTACAATTTCATTAGTACGCAGCGGAATAACAAGAATAATAATGATAACGAAACATACAACACGCAAACACAAAGATATAATGTGGTTCGGAACCGAAACGGTTCCTACTCCACGGATTGGGTTCGTACAAACCCTAGCGATGTCAATCACACACCACTATGATAAATACTCCTTCTCGACACAAGTCAGAGGTGGAGAAACCTCTTACAATAAGATTACAACAATAATCTAAATACAACAAGCAAATATAAGAAGAAATACAACAAGAGAAGTAAAGAACACTTTACAAAAACTCTTTAGAAGCTTGCTTGTTGATTGCCTTGGACTAGCACTTGAAAGCCCTGATTTGCAGCAGAAAATCGCTTCAAAACGTCCAAGAAAATCGGTTGCAAAAACCCTCCCGTCGAGCTCCTTTTATCCTTGCGCGCGACCTGGATTTTCGCCCATCAGTCGACTGCCATAAGTCACCAGTCAACTGATGCCACTGTTGTCGTGAGACAACGGGTCGATCCACGCTGGAAAAATTCCAACGGATCTCTTGGCGATCGGGCCAACATTGGCGATCGGCGCCAGCGCGTAATCGGCCCGATCGACCTACGGGTGATCTGTTAACTGCGGTGAACTAGCGATCATGCCGTCCTTAGCGATCATTGACCTCCGATCGCGATTTCAGCTCCAAACTGGCAGTCGAACTCAAGTCGACTCACGGCAGTCGAACCGGCCATAATGCCAGTCGACTGCCAACCTCAAACATGAGGTTTTAACCCAAGTATGGTGCCCCCATACTTGCTAGACCACCCTTAGCCTAGACCTAAGCCTTCTAGCCACCTCCATCAGCCTCACGCCTCTCGGATCCCTCCAAGTCATCCATGACTTGTTCATCCATCGCGCTAGCCTCCAGGTGCTTCCCTCGGCTATGTCATGCTAACGGTGTCTACACCGCCAAGGCACATTGGACTTACGTCGCCAAGACTCCGCTTGGACTTTACGCTGCCAATATCAATCCCCTTGGACTTCCCAAATGCCAAGACTCAAGCTTGGACTTTCCCTTGCCAACCCATGTTGGACTTTCCATGCCAAGACCCATGCTTGGACTTTCCATTTTCCAAGACCCATGCTTGGACTTCTCATTTGTCAAGACCCATGCTTGGACTTCTCATGCCAAGTACTCAAGACTTGGACTTTCCCAAATGCCAAGTACCCATGACTTGGACTTTCCATGCGCCAAGTGTCCCACTTGGACCTTTCATGCCAAGTACTCAAGACTTGGACTTTACCAAATGCCAAGTGTTCCACTTGGACCTTTCATTCCAAGTACTTAAGACTTGGACTTTACCATGACAATTACATTGTCATATGTTTTTGTCGAAACATCAAAACATCACTCGAGTCAAACTCGAGTCCTGGTCAATCGTGACCTGGGTCGATTGCACCAACATGAGTCAATGGGAGTTCGACTGTAGAAATTTGCATGGAAATTGATCGCCATTAGGCGGTCATTTTAACTGATCGGATCGGTGATCGATTCGAGATCGATCGATCGCTGGTGAATTCAAGCACAGAAGGTTCCCAAGTCGACTGTTAGGGTTTGACAGTTGAGTGAAGACTCGATCAGTTGACTGATGTGCATGATCAGTTGACTGATGGTCTATCCGTTAGAACTTATCTAACGTGGCTCATGCCGTTGTGAGACAACGGCTACAGGAGCAGTCGATTGATGTCCTGATCAGTCGACTACTAAGTGAAAATCCAGCCCGAGTGAAGCTTTAAAAGGAGCTCGTGGAGAAGATTTTGGTAGGGGTTTCTTGAGGATTTTTGGGATGATTTGCTGCTGCAATTCAGGGTCTCCAAGTGCAACTCAAGCAACCAAACAAGCAAACATCAAAAAGAGCATTTGTAAAGTTTTCTTTGCATAGATTGTTGTATTCATTTTGTATTTGCTTGTTTACTTCTTGTATTACTTTTGTAATCACTATAAGAGGTTTCTCCACCTCCGACGTGTTGTCGAGAAGGAGTATTATTGTTTAGTGGTGTTGGTTGCATCGCTAGAGCTCATTTGAGTTCAATCCATGGAGTATGAACCATACGGTTCTGAACCACGTTATATTTGGTGTTGTGATTGTATTTGTGTATTTTATTTTTGTTATTATCATTATTCCGCTGCGCGCTAACACAATTTGTAGAAACGAACGAATTTCGATCAAGCAATGCCGAATCGCTATTCACCCCCCTCTAGCGGGTGCACAGGTCCTTACATATGGGTCGGTGTTACTGACACGGCTTCTCCGACACTCAAGTCAGAATCGGAAGAGAAGAATAGTGGAATGAAGAATAAATAAGAAGAGATCTTTGTGTACCGAATAGAGAAGAAAGAACCATCCATGTTTTCCCCCATCTCTACTCCTTTTATAGGCAATTTATACAACCTTACTTCGAGATGAATTTACTTTAATGCCTCTACCAGCCCGTTGAGATACAATCGCTTTTCCTGCTTCTTTTCAAAATAACTTCTTCCCTGCCTTCCACGTGTCCCTCCTTCCATATCAAATACCTAAAAAACAAATCATGCATAAATTTTCAAATAATAATAACAATAATAATAATATCCCTGGACATCTTATCTTATGGTACTCCAGAATATCCACATTATCCATCTTTACCGAATTTGAGAAGCCTTCATAAAACTCAGAAAACAAACAAGGTGCTTGAAAAATACATATGCTGGTTGGGAAATGCATAGGCTGCTCGGGAAATACACATAATGCTCAATATTAACACTTTACATAATAGAGCTCTGGATCAACTACACTATCCATCCCTACTGAGCTTGGAAAATACACATGCTGGTCGAAAAATGTACATGTTAGTCGAGAAATACATAGGCTACTCGAGAAATATGCATACTTCTCAATATTAACACTTCACATAATAAAGCTCTGGACCGAATATGTTAGTGAAATCCCTAGAGCCGATCATGTGATGATTGTTATATGGACTTATTGTATCATATTCCTATATATATTTATAAAGGCATTTCTTTATAGTTATTATACTTACTTGTATTGGTGCCAAATAACTAAGTATAATAGCGTCCTTGAGTAAAAGATTCTTATCTATATCAATTGATTGGTTGAATCGATAATGAGATGATATAGAGAATACTACTCTTAATCATTCGTAGTCAAGTATTAATATTCAGGGATAATGTTAATGCGAAGAGACTAGCATATAGGTCAACTCGATGACTTGATCTCACAAGTCATGGATATGAGATATCTGTTAGTATGAGCCCTTAGTGCCAATTATGAGATGATTGGTGAGGGAAACTTTTGTATTATATTCTTGCATTAATAAAGGCAAAGATTGATTATTATATTTCTTTATGCGTGTGCCAGCTAAATAAATATAATAATGCCCATGAATAGTAGGTTGTTATCTACAGTATATCAATTGGTAGAATTGATTATGAGAAGCTGTAGAGAACACTATTCTTAAATATTCCTAGTCGAGTATTGTATTAATAGACAAGGGCTATATTGATACATTGAGACTAGCATGTAGGTCAATGGATGACTTGATCTCACAAGTCATGGATATGTGATATCACATTGATACATGGGTATATATATTGGAGACTATATATACTGAATTGACCCACCATGAGAAAGTATCATGGATCGTTATATGAGTGTCATATACTTTCTCATGTGACTATTGGTATGAATAGTCCTTAGACCTGAAGTCACTATGGTTCCCTACATAAGGAGTTATGTACTTTGGTATCGTCTAACGTCACACCGTAATTGGGTGACTATAACGGCGATCACTGAGTATGTAACGAATTATGCGGAGGGATGTGAGTGATATAGATGGGATCTATCCCTCCCATATGACGGGAGTGATATCTTTGGCCTCTTGATAGAGTAGGACCACGAAATGCATAGTCATGCTCAAATGAGTCAATATGAGATATTGAGCTCATTTGTTTGAGTGAGTCTACTTGGGGATCAAGAAATATAAAGATTGATAAGAGGGTGACACGGTCTATGCCTCATTGATCGATATGAGATATCAAGGATAGAAGGACACTATCATATGATAATAGTCACGGAAGAGGTTGTCGGATCTCGACATTCTCATCACTTGGGTAGCAATGATGTATTGCTAGATGTCGCTCATTGCTTATGTATCTAAAATGATTTTGGATATATTGCCAACGTTATGAGAGCCTATAGGGTCACACACAAAGAACATATTATTTTGGAGAGGAAATCTTTTTGGTTTGACTAAAATGAATTATTAGTTAATTGGATTAACTAGAATGAGTAAGACTCATTACTTGGCTAAATTTGAGTTGGACTCAAATTGGTTTATGTTGAGTTAGACTCAAGTCAAACCAAGAGAAGAAGGCTAAAATGAATAATACACGAATTAATAATATAATACACGAATTAATAAATGGGGTTTTAAATGGGATTTAAAACTCATTAATGTGCATTTAATGAGCATTAATTGACTTCCTTTCTTTTACCATGGAGAATAAGGAAGTGCATTTAATGTCTCATTAAGGTGTATTATGGTTGTTTCTACTTCTTCAACGTGGACAATGAAAAAGAAATCAGATTTTATTTTTCGTTCACAACACAAGAGGGCCAAGGACCGAGTGGAAAAGTGAGACCTTGGAGTGGTTGCTAGCACAACCGAAAGGGCTTACCTCTTCTCTCCAAGATCGTGTGTGTGTGCACCGTAGAGGCGTGGACATTCTGACCACGCTGAGATCCGCAAGTTCTTGTGATCGAATTCAAGGGCACGCCAAGGTAATCTCAATTCCTATAGGATAGAATCGATAATTGAAACGAGTATATTTTTTTTGCTTGGATCTCTGGAGGGATCCTAAGTTTTCCCCTGCGAATTTTGTTTATCGCTCGGGATCCCTACAGTGGTATCAGAGCCACTTGTAAAAATAATGTACACATTTTTTTAGATGTTTTATGTGATATAAACATGAGATTAGTTTTATTATGTTTTTTTTTTCCAACTCGGTCTATTTCCGAGTTGATTTAGCCAAGCAGATAGTCTGCCGAGTGGGCTGAATCAAGTCGGATGGTGCCGACTCGGTCTATGTCCGAGTTGATTTAGCCAAGCAGATAGTCTGCCGAGTGGGAAGATCAAGTCGGATGGTGCCGACTCCGCCTGTGTCTGAGTTGATTCAGCCAAGCAGATGGTCTGCCAAGTGGGCTGGTTCAAGTCGGACGGTGCCGAACACACCTGGCCATCTGGAGGTCTCGGGTTCATAGAGATGGACAAAATGGGCAGTGACTCATAAGATGAATTAGCAAAAAATTTTGCGGCCCCATTACTAAGCTAAGCTAGCGAGACCGCCGTGGTGTTGCGGCTAATCGGCATAGCGGCTTAAAATTACACATAATAAAACTGATAAATAAAATAATTTATTAAATCATTGTGAATGATTTGTATATGGTGCATGGTTATGGCCTAGGACTCAATATGATTGTGGTTATGTGTTGTAATTCATAATAATACGGTCTGCGTGCCGTCATATGTATGTGGGTGTTGTATTTTTTTTTCACGGCCTGCATGTCGTGCCTTCACTTCTATTTTCTAGTTGTAAAATAGATTTAGACTCGAATGTAACTCGAGTATTCTCATTTTGTAATGTACAAAATAAATAAGCAATGAAATTTCATTGAAGGTGGATGTTACAAGGACGATGCTGACAACACATGCTGACCAAAGGAAGCGCTTGGAGAAGATGCTATCCCTAGGGTAACCAATCGATTTTCTCATTGGCTTGAGAAATCGTAGAATAAGGGTCATAACCATGTCACGTTTAGCATATATGTGATATATTTTGTGTGTATGTGATGCATGCTAGATAATCTGTTATCTTAAAATTAAGTCAAATGAATATGCCTACCAAAGTTTGGTACTCATAAACTACCTCGATCATTTGTGTTGGGTTTGCCAAAGCAAAGCAGCGCATTTTATCTTGGTAGAGTGCGAGAGAGCAATTGTGATGTCCCGCTATCAAAATTTGGATGAGACTTCACTAAGTGTCTCAATTAGATTGAGAAATACTTAGAGGCATTTCCTAATAGTTAGGAGACACGGATAAGAGAACATTTATACTAAGTCTTGGGCGATTAGCCAAAGCTCACTCAAGATGATGTATAATGTGAATCTTGATCCTTTATTCCAAGAGTTGCATACGATGCAATTGGTAAAATGTTACCTACCTAGTGATACTAAATCTTGGGTGATTAGCCAAAGCTAACTCAAGGTGAGGTATGATGTGGATCTTGTCCCACATGAACTTGAAGCTCAATAGAACTGGTGTGACTAGCTCCTATTGAAGCTAAGGGAATCAGTGGGAGTTTCATTTAATTAAAGGCCTAATTAAATGATTTCAAATATAATACTCATTTATGCATATCATTTCTGTTGTAGATTACTATATCTTCAAATACGTCAAATACCCTCTCTCTGCGATCGGTCCTTGAGAAGGACAAGCTCAATGGAGCAAACTTCATTGACTGGTTCAGAAATTTGAGAATAGTTCTCAAACAGGAGCGGAAACTCTATGTCCTAGAGCAACCCATTTCTGAACCACCCGCCAATAATGCTACTCGTGCAGATAAGGATGCATACAAGAAGCATCAAGATGATGCATTAGATGCATCATGCCTTATGCTTGCAACCATGAACTCTGAGCTTCAGAAGCAACATGAGAACATGGATGCCTTTGATATGGTTGCACACTTGAAGCAACTATATCAAGGACAAAGTAGGAGCACGAGAGATCTGAGGTATCTAAGGTATTATTTTCATGCAAAATGCAAGAAGGAACACCCGTAGGAACTCATGTACTCAAGATGATTGGGTATGTTGAGAACCTTGAAAGATTGGGGTTTTCTTTAGGCCAAGAGTTGGCCACTGACCTTATTCTATATTATTCACGCTTAGAGGCTTTAGTCAATTTGTCATGAATTATTACATGAGCGAAATTGACAAACCATTGCCTGAGCTCTTAAGCATGTTGAGAACTGATGAGAGCAATCTTAAGAAGATACAACCTGGTACTAATGATGTACTTATGGTTAAAAAGGGTAAGGGTAAGAAAAAGTCTAAAGGCAAGGGTAAGACCCAGAATAAAGATAAGGACAAAGCATTGAAGCCTAAAGGTGGGGTGGCCAAGGAAGGGACTTGCTTCCACTGCAAGGAAGCTGGACATTGGAAGAGGAACTGCAAAAAGTACCTCGAGGAAGTTTAGAAGAAGAAAGGAAGTGAGACTTCCACTTCAGGTATACATGTTATAGAAGTCAATCTATCTATTTCTTCCTCATGGGTATTGGATACCGGTTGTGCTTCTCACATTTGTACCAATGTGCAGGGCTTGAGAAGAAGTAGATCTTTGACAAAAGGAGAAGTGGACCTACGTGTTGGCAATGGCGCAAGAGTTGCTGCTATAGCTGTAGAAACATATTCCTTATCATTACCCAGTGGTTTAATTCTAGAACTTGAAGAGTGTTATTTCGTACCTGCAATAACTAAGAACATTATGTCTATATCTTGTTTGGACAAGAAAGGTTTTTCATTTATAATTAAGGACAAGTGTTGTTCTGTATATTTAAATGAAATGTTCTATTGCAGTGCACACTTGATGAATGAACTCTATGTTCTAGACCTTGAAAACCCAGTCTATAACATAAATACCAAACGATTCAAATCTAATCATTTGAATCAAACATATCTTTGACATTGTCGCTTGGGTCACATAAATGAGAGTCGCATAGCCCAGCTCCATAAGGATGGATTACTGGACTCATTTGATTTTGAATCATATGAGGTATGTGAATCTTGTCTTTTAGGCAAGATGACCAAGACTCCATTTAGTGGACAAGGCGAACGAGCGACAGATTTGTTAGGCCTCATACATAGTGATGTATGCGGTCCTTTCAAAGTCGCAGCCAGAGGAGGTTATCAGTACTTCATCACATTTACTGATGATTTCAGTAGATATGGATATGTGTATCTTATGAGACACAAATCAGAATCCTTTGAAAAGTTCAAAGAATTCAAGAATGAAGTACAGAACCAACTTGGTAAGAGTATTAAGATGCTTCGATCAGATCGAGGTGGGGAATACCTAAGCCAAGAGTTTAGTGACTATCTAGTTGAGTGTGGGATAAGATCTCAGCTCACTCCACCTGGAACACCACAGTTGAATGGTGTATCTGAGAGGAGAAATCGTACTCTATTAGATATGGTACGATCAATGATAAGTCACAGTGTTGTGCTTCGTTCAGTTACGTATTAGCTCCATAGACTTGCGGTCAGGTAAAATGATAAGTCATATAAAACTTCCTCCTTCCTTCTGGGGATATGCTCTAGAGACCGCCGCTTTCACAAGTGTTCCTTCTAAGGCAGTCGTAAAGACACCATATGAGATATGGACTGGGAAGAGTCCCAAGATGTCTTTTATGAAGATTTGGGGTTGTGAGGCTTACGTACGACGTCAAGTATCAGATAAACTAGGCCCCAAATCAGATAGATGCTATTTCGTTGGATATCCCAAGGAAACTAAGGGATATTACTTTTACAACCCCACACAAGGCAAAGTGTTTGTTGCCAGAAATGGTGTTTTTCTAGAAAGGGAATTTATTTCTAGAAAAATAAGTGGGAGTAAAATTGATCTTGAAGAAGTTCAAGATACACAAAATAGCACTGATACCTTAATGGAACAAGAACAGTCATCACAAGGAGTTGTGATACAACCTGTTCAGGTAGACCAAGCTCTGCGCAGGTCTGATAGGATACGTCATCAACCTGAGAGATATTCTTTTCTCTTGGATGATAACGATGGTATCATGCTTGATGAGCCGACTGTTAGTAATATATGAGAGATGTCCTAAGGCAATCGCCTTATGTATGAACCATTTATATGATAAATGAAGATTCACTATTTGAGTATACATGTTTTATGTATTTGATTGGATCTTAAACTCATTTACTGAATGTCCACGATACGATTCACAGCATGAGAGAATTTGTGATTGGATCACAACTAGTGAGTATCTCTACATGTGTAATTGTGATGTATCGGAATTATCCCTAGTCGATGAATTGATGGATTTGGACACCATCAATTCTGTCAAGACTAGCACGAGGTATACTCCTTGGTGTATCCAAGCAGCTGATTCTCACTGGCTGGAGACATAGTGATGTCCGGAGTTGATCGTGGATGCTAGTTATGGTAACTAGTTCATTGGAGTGACCAACCGTAAGACTTCATATGGTTTTCTGCATATATAGATATGTCAATGAAGTTCTTACTGTGGCTTAAGTGCGATGTTCCTTTGACTTGCGGTATTCAAGTCATCTTGATCATGGAGACTTATGCTTTGACATCTTAAGCAAACATCTCTAAGGAGATGTGGACCCGGGATGATTGGGTATAAGTCAAAGTGATCGAAGGTGTTTGAATAGCCTATAAAGGATTCACCACTCCTTGCGAGGAGATGTATACCCATGGCCTCTCGTCGGATTGTTACTAAAGTCTTTGGCCAAAGCAATACATGTTTAGAGTAAGGTACTCTTCGATACATGTGGAGTAACTAGAATCCGTAGGACGAGGAAATGATACTTGGGCTAGGTGTGACGTAGTCAGCCTAGTGGGGACTGACACAATAGACCATGTCCTGAACCAAGTGGGTATAAGATGAGTGAAGGGAATGGGGCACGATTCATTCAAGCTACTGAAGGGTTTCAGAAATAGTTCGGGATCAACCGTTGATCTTTTCGGTTAATTGGGGATCATGATGTACTACTAGGTGCCACTCATGATCGTTCTATAATTAATGGTTAATTATAGACGGCCAACATAAACCGAGAACCTATTTGGTCACACGCACAACGAGTGTAATCCAAAGGATTTAAAACGAGCTTGAGAATGGGATTCTCAGACCGAGAGAAACTATGTTTGGTTGGACCAAACATAAAGCGAGCTTGAAATTGTTTCAGTCGCAATGGAAGCGTGGATGGGCAGTGTCTTATGAAGACATAATGGATGGACCAAAATGGTTTGGTTCTAATCCAATGGATAAGAATAAACCAAAGGGTTTGGTTTATTTTAAACGAATGAACCAAAAGTTGGTTCGGTTCGTTTTAACTTAAAATAAACCATCATGGTTTGGTTTATTTTAACTTATCTTAATGGAGCGGGTTAACGGGCTTTATGGATATGATCCATTAACCATTAAGAGAATTAGTTCTCTATAAAATAGGGATTAAACCCTAACCCTAAACCTAATCCAATTAGTGGCCGCCCAACCCATCCTCCTTGTTGTTGGCGTCAACAACAAGGGCTGCCGCCCAACTTCATTGAGTGGCTGCCATCTCCTCTTGCGGCATCCAAGCTTCGGCGGTGAACCTCCGGCGACCCTCCGGTGATCTCCCTTGGGTTCGGTGTAAAGGTGAGCCTCCATCTCTTCTTTAGCCGGCGCCTATTTCCTCCACCAAAGCTGTCCAGTTTTCTGGACAGCTTCTTCTCCTCTCGTCGGAGCGTCGTTTGGACGACGGTTAGTGCTCCGACAGCGCATAACATACCGGGGATTTGATCTCCGGTAATCCTCTGAGGTGGAGGACGAAGGATTCGTCAATCGGTTGACGAATACCTCTCCGGAGAAGCAAGTCTTGAGGACTTGTTTTAGGTCCGAATTTGGATTCGGACCGTGATCATCTCTCGATCACGTCGTCTTCAACACGAGGCTAGTAACCCGTACGAAGACGAAGCTCGTGGCTTGGCGAAGTCATCCCGAGGAGCTCGGCGTGGATACGGATAGAGACGATTCTTACGAGAATCGTTCCGGTTGATGCCGTTCCCGCTACACGTCATACGGAAGGTATAACGTAGTTTAATTTCTTTTATTGCAATTTTAATTTACGGTTATGTCTACACTTGTTGTAATAGCATGCGTGTGTTGTGTGTGTTGTAATAAATAGGAATATTTATTATTTTTATTGCTTCCGCTGTGCTCATGTTTACGAAACATGATCGAACACACACACGCCGCGGTGCCGGAAACCCAACAGTGGTATCAGAGCCCAGGTTGTGTTTCGACATAATCGTAAAATGGTTTTGCGATAGTCATAATGTATTTCTGGAAGTTTTCTAAATTTTGGAAATTTAGAAGTATTTATGGAAATTTTTTAATTTTGGAAAGTCTAGAAGTATTTATGGAAATCTCCCACTTTTGGAAAGTTGGAAGTATTTATGGAAATTTATATTTTCCATAAATAAAATATTTGATTAGATTCTGGAAATTTGTTTCCTAATTTAATCATGATTTGATTTGGGAAATCAAATCTTAAAATATTTAATTTCCATAAGTAGTTTTAAAGATTTAGGAAATTGGTTTCCTAAATAGATTTTCCTTAATCAAATAATTCCATGAATAAAATATGTGATTAGATTTGGAAATTTGTTTCCTAATTTAATTATGATTTGATTTGGAGAATCAAATCTTAAACATATTTTATTTCCATAAATAGTTATGACATATAAGGAAATATATACATGACATAATTGTATGCCATGTAATTGCATTAGATGCATAACATTATGCCATGCGTGTATGACATGTAGATGTATGCCATGTGTGCCATGCCATGTAGATAATAGTTATTTGCATGCAAAGAGGATGAGACATAAAAACCTTTAAACAATATTAAAGCCTACACCTTCCATTAATATGGTTTGAACCAGAGTTCCGTTTCTTGTTTGGGTTGTTGGACTCTCTCCAAGCCCGGCTCGAACCCGAACATGTTCAAACCATGGAATAGTTTAATACTAATATGGTAAGAGTCAGAGGTCAATCGTTAGCTTTGGTTGTTGGACTCTCTCCAAGCTGGGCTAATTGGTTGAATGCGCTCTAACCATATTAAAACTATTCTTGATTAATGGGTTGGCTTTAACCTGGAGCATCGGCTTGTTGGACTCTCTCCAAGGTCGATGTTAAGGGAGGTGAAGTTGGGTGCTATGCATAAGATGCATACTTGTTAATGTGTTAACAACCCAATGTATGTGTGAACATTCAATTAGTTGATAGCACATTGTGATAGTTGCATATACGTGATATGCAATCGGTATAGATGATACCTACCGTCGTAGCTATGAATGGCTTGTTGGACTCTCTCCAAGGTTATTCATAACTATGATGGATATCAACCCATTCGGAGATGAACCTACAATCTCCCGAAGTGATTTTGAGGTTTTTTGAAATTCAAAAAATGAATGGGATTTATAAATGTATATTGATGCATTTTAAAATCATCTTTCTCATATATGCTCGTTTTGTATTTCTAAGTGAATATATTGATCATGATGTGTTTGAATTTGCGTTCCATTTTGGATTCAAATAAATTGGTAGTAGAACTTCTTGGATCGGCTTAGAAACTTGAGAATTGTTCTCAAGGTGAAAAGCTTGTGTATGTCCTCGGCGCCTCTTCCCTTGTCTAGTGACGATGCAACTTTGGACCAATTGTTGGCCTATCGTAAACATGTGAGTGATTCAACAAATAAGTTGCATCATGCTAGCCGCGATGGAACCCAAGCTCTGGCGGCATGAGCATATGGATGCTCATATCGTAGTCCTTCATCTCTGTGAGTTGGTTGATGAGCAAGTGAGATTGAAGGTTCAAGTCTCCAAGCTCCTCTTCACCTCTGAGATGCAAGGAGGTTCATCTGAGTCTTGCTTTCAACATCTTTGAAGAGCTGTGGAGCCTTCCGAGAAGCATGAGTAGGGGGCAGTGTTGTTAGTTGATTCCTCAAGAAAGGTTCTAAGAGGAAGTCAAAGGAACAAAGAAGGGAAAGAAGAGAAGGGCTAAAGAAGGTGAACTAGCACAAAGGAAATCTTGCCATCATTATGGCAAGGAGAGCCATTTAAGAAAGTGAAAGATTTATCTTGAGTCCGTGAAGAAGGATAAGGCATCGGATGCCCCATCTTCTTCAGAAATCTTCTTTATTGATTGTCATTCTATTTCCTCAGACACTTGGGTATTTGATACTAGGTGTGGCTCACATATATGTAATGACATACATGGGCTAAGGAATAGAAGAAGACTCGTCAAGGGAGAGTCAAATTTACGTGTTGGGAATGGAGCAAATGTCCGCACTCGCCATCTAACGTATTTGTTGGAACTCCTCAGGACTTGTCTTAGAATCGACAATTGCTTTTATGTTCCTTCGCTGATAAAGAACATCATTTCTATTTCTTGTCTAAATAGAAATGGGTTCCATTTGACTTTAGTAACAATTGTTGTTACATAACTTTGAATGGGGTTCTTTATGGATCGGAACTTTAAGCAATGGTGTATATACGCTGACGATCCAAAGGATATTTGCAATATCGAAGCGAGCAACACGCGTGCTCGAAAGGATAATCAAATAGACTCCTATATGTGGCATTGTCGTCTTGGCCATATAATCAAGAAACGCATGTCCGAATTACACCGATGTGGAATTCTGGAATCGTTTGAATTGGATTCATACGATACATGCGAATCATGCTTAAAAGGCAAGATGACTAAGTTACCTTTTACTGGAAAAGGTGAACGAGTGGGAGAGTTACTAGGTCTAGTACATACTGATGTATGTGGACCTATGTCAACTCAAGCATTAGGAGGCTATAGCTACTTCATTACCTTCACCGATGATCACTCACGGTTTGGGTATGTGTTCTTGATGAAACACAAGTCTGAAGCCTTTGAAAGGTTCAAAGAATTCAGAAATGAAGTAGAGAAACAACATGACAAGAGTATTAAAATACTTCGATCGAATCGAGGTGGTGAATACTTAAGTCAAGAGTTTCTTGATTATCTAAGAGACAATGGCATATTGTCTCAATGGACTCCGCCCTAATACACCACAGCATAATGGTGTATCTGAGAGGCGTAACCGGACCTTGTTGGACATGGTCAGGTCAATGATGAATCATGCAACTCTTCCCAAGTCCTTTTGGGGTTATGCACTTCAGACAGTTGTTTACTTGTTAAACAGAATGCCTACCAAGGTAGTCTCAACTACTCCATATGAGATATGGAATGGTAAGAAACCTCATGTATCTTACTTGAAGATATGGGGTTGTCCTGCTTATGTGAAGCGGACTGTATCAGACAAAGCTGGATGCTAAGTCGATAAATGTCTATTTATTGGATACCCTAAGGAAACAAGGGGTTACCAATTCTATCATCTGTGGAACAAAGGTGTTTGTTTCAAGGCATCTTTGTGTTTCTAGAAAGAGTTTCTCTTGCAAGAAAGCGATGGGAGTGTCGTCGAGCTTGAGGAGGCTCGAGAGACTCAAATAGACATTAATGAGATACAGGTGAAGCCTGACGGTGACAACTCATAGTGATGAGCAATCAATTTGGACCTATTGTAACACCACATCTTCGTAGATCACGGTAGAACCATAATATTCACGAGAGATATGGATTTCTAAGTAGCGAATCGAGCGGCGTGTTACTCATTGATGATGAGAGCCTACAGTTATGAAGAAGTCTTGACAAGTTGAGAAAGGGATAAGTGGCTTGGTGCCATGAAGTCGGAAATGGATTCCATGTCGAAAACCAAGTTTGGAACTTGGTTGACCCACCTGAAGGCATAAAGCCTATAGGGTGCAAGTGGGTTTTCAAGAAGAAAACCGACATGGATGGTAATGTGATTACCTATAAGGCTAGATTGGTGGCGAAAGGATATCGTCAAAAACAAGGTGTTGATTATGACGAAACCTATTCGCCTGTAGCTATGCTTAAATCCATTCGGATGCTCCTGGCCATAGCGGCTCATTATGATTATGAGATATGGCAGATGGATGTGAAAACAGCTTTCCTTAATGGAAACTTGCTCGAGGACGTGTATATGATACAGCCTGAGGGTTTCACATCGGTTGATAAAACCAAGGTATGCAAGTTGCGACGATCCATTTATGGATTGAAGCAAGCATCCAGGAGCTGGAATATCCGTTTTGATGAGACGATCAAAAGTTTGATTTCTCACAAAATCCAGACGAACCTTGTGTGTACAAGAAGGTTAGTGGGAGTGCAGTCGTGTTCCTAGTATTGTATGTCGATGACATATTACTTATAGGAAACGATGTGTCAATCTTACAGTCAGTTAAGGTTTGGTTATCCAAGACATTCTCCATGAAAGACCTGGGAGAAGCAACCTACATCCTTGGAATTAAGATCTATAGAGATAGATCGAAACGGTTGCTTGGTCTTTCGCAGTCTACATATATAGACCGAGTGCTAAAGAGGTTTAGCATGTCGGAATCCAAGAAAGGTTATCTGCCCATCAGGCATGGGGTACACCTTTCGAAGTCTATGTGTCCGCGCACAGAAGACGAGAGGATTTGCATGAGTAAGATTCCCTATGCATCCGCAATAGGATCTATCATGTATGCTATGTTATGTACGAGGCCCGATGTATCGTATGCTCTGAGTGTCACGAGCAGATACCAGTCTGATCCAGGAATGGATCATTGGGCGGCTGTTAAGACGATCCTTAAGTACTTGAGAAGAACTAAGGATGTGTTCCTAATATATGGAGAAGGGTACATGGTGATACGTGGGTATACGGATGCCAGCTCCAGACAGACAAGGATGATTCCATGTCTTTGTCTGGGTAAGTATTCACCTAGAATGGAAGCGCAATAAGTTGGAAAGGTTCCAAGCTTGACACTATAGCGGATTCTGCCACTAAGGCAGAATACGTTGCAGCTTTGGAAGCAGCAAAGGAAGCGGTTTGGATCAAGTAGTTCATCTATGAACTTGATGTGGTCTCATCAATGATCCAAACATGTGCTTCGCCGCTATCATCTTATCAGAGAGATCATCAGTAGGAATGAAATACAAATCGAGAAAATTCCCACTGAAAGGAACTTAGCGGATCCTTTGACTAAAGCATTACCTCAAAGTAAGTTTGAGGGTCATGTTGGTGCTTATGGTATTGGATACCATAGCGATTGGCATTAGGCCAAGTGGGAGTCTGTTAGTAATATATGAGAGATGTCCTAAGGCAATCGCCTTATGTATGAACCATTTATATGATAAATGAAGATTCACTATTTGAGTATACATGTTTTATGTATTTGATTGGATCTTAAACTCATTTATTGAATGTCTACGATACGATTCACAGCATGAGAGAATTTGTGATTGGATCACAACTAGTGAGTATCTCTACATGTGTAATTGTGATGTATCGGAATTATCCTAGTCGATGAATTGATGGATTTGGACACCATCAATTCGCAAGACTAGCACGAGGTATACTCCTTGGTGTATCCAAGCGGTGATTCTCCTTGGTGGAGACATAGTGATGTCGGAGTTGATCGTGGATGCTAGTTATGGTAACTAGTTCATTGGAGTGACCAAGTAAGACTTCATATGGTTCTCTGCATATATAGATATGTCAATGAAGTTCTTCTTGTAGCTTAAGTGCGATGTTCCTTTGACTTGCGGTATTCAAGTCATCTTGATCATGGAGACTTATGCTTTGACATCTTAAGCAAACATCTCTAAGGAGATGTGGACCCGGGATGATTGGGTATAAGTCAAAGTGATCGAAGGTGTTTGAATAGCCTATAAAGGATTCACCACTCCTTGCGAGGAGATGTATACCCATGGCCTCTCGTCGGATTGTTACTAAAGTCTTTGGCCAAAGCAATACATGTTTAGAGTAAGGTACTCTTCGATACATGTGGAGTAACTAGAATCCGTAGGACGAGGAAATGATACTTGGGCTAGGTGTGACGTAGTCAGCCTAGTGGGGACTGACACTATAGACCATGTCCTGAACCAAGTGGGTATAAGATGAGTGAAGGGAATGGGGCACGATTCATTCGAGCTACTGAAGGGTTTCAGAAATAGTTCTGGATCAACCGTTGATCTTTTCGGTTAATTTGGGATCATGATGTACTACTAGGTGCCACTCATGATCGTTCTATAATTAATGGTTAATTATAGACGGCCAACATAAACCGAGAACCTATTTGGTCACACGCACAACGAGTGTAATCCAAAGGATTTAAAAACGAGCTTGAGAATGGGATTCTCAGACCGAGAGAAACTATGTTTGGTTGGACCAAACATAAAGCGAGCTTGAAATTGTTTCAGTCGCAATGGAAGCGTGGATGGGCAGTGTCTTATGAAGACATAATGGATGGACCAAAATGGTTTGGTTCTAATCCAATGGATAAGAATAAACCAAAGGGTTTGGTTTATTTTAAACGAATGAACCAAAAGTTGGTTCGGTTCGTTTTAACTTAAAATAAACCATCATGGTTTGGTTTATTTTAACTTATCTTAATGGAGCGGGTTAACGGGCTTTATGGATATGATCCATTAACCATTAAGAGAATTAGTTCTCTATAAAATAGGGATTAAACCCTAACCCTAAACCTAATCCAATTAGTGGCCGCCCAACCCATCCTCCTTGTTGTTGGCGTCAACAACAAGGGCTGCCGCCCAACTTCATTGAGTGGCTGCCATCTCCTTGCCGGCGTCCAAGCTTCGGCCGGTGGACCTCCGGCGACCCTCCGGTGATCTCCCTTGGGTTCGGTGTAAAGGTGAGGCTCCATCTCTTCTTTAGCCGGCGCCTATTTCCTCCACCAAAGCTGTCCAGTTTTTCTGGACAGCTTCTTCTCCTCTCGTCGGAGCGTCGTTTGGACGACGGTTAGTGCTCCGACAGCGGATAACATACCGGGGATTTGATCTCCGGTAATCCTCTGAGGTGGAGGACGAAGGATTCGTCAATCGGTTGACGAATACCTCTCCGGAGAAGCAAGTCTTGAGGACTTGTTTTAGGTCCGAATTTGGATTCGGACCGTGATCATCTCTCGATCACATCGTCTTCAACACGAGGCTAGTAACCCGTACGAAGACGAAGCTCGTGGCTTGGCGAAGTCATCCCGAGGAGCTCGGCGTGGATACGGATAGAGACGATTCTTACGAGAATCGTTCCGATTGATGCCGTTCCCGCTACACGTCATACGGAAGGTATAACGTAGTTTAATTTCTTTTATTGCAATTTTAATTTACGGTTATGTCTACACTTGTTGTAATAGCATGCGTGTGTTGTAATAAATAGGAATATTTATTATTTTTATTGCTTCCGCTGTGCTCATGTTTACGAAACATGATCGAACACACACACGCCGCGGTGCCGGAAACCCAACATCGACATCCTATCAGGAAGCTGTAATGAGCTCAGATTCTGAGAAATGGCTCGAGGCCATGAGATCCGAAATAGAATCCATGTACACTAACCAAGTCTGGACTTTGGTTGATCCACCTGAAGGGGTCAAACTCATTGGGTGTAAGTGGGTCTTTAGGAGAAAGACTGACATGGAAGGTAATGTGCATACCTATAAAGGGCGATTGGTAGCAAAAGGATTCAAGCAGATTCATGGTATTGACTATGATGAAACCTTTTCTCCAGTTGCGATGCTCAAATCCATTCGGATCATGCTTGCTATTGCAGCTTACTATGACTATGAGATCTGGCAGATGGATGTCAAAACAGCATTTCTTAACGGAAATCTACTCGAGGATGTGTATATGACACAACCTGAGGGTTTTGTCGATCCAAAGGATGCTGGAAAGGTTTGTAAGTTGTATAGGTCCATTTATGGTTTAAAGCAAGCTTCTAGAAGCTGGAATCTTCGTTTCGATAATGCGATCAAAACGTTTGGTTTCATTAAGAACGAAGATGAACCTTGTGTCTACAAGAAGGTTAGTGGGAGCTCAATTGTTTTCCTCATATTGTATGTAGATGACATACTGCTCATTGGAAATGATATCCCTATGCTGCAGTCTGTGAAGACTTGGCTTGGGAATTGTTTTTTAATGAAAGACTTAGGTGAAGCAACCTATATTCTAGGCATCAAGATCTATAGAGATAGATCTAAGAGATTGCTTGGCTTGAGTCAGAGTACATATGTGGACAAGGTGCTTAAGCGTTTTGCCATGCAGAATTCCAAGAAGGGATTTTTGCCAATGTCACATGGTATGAGTCTTTCGAAGACTCAATCTCCCTCTTCTAAGGAGGAGAGAGATCGCATGGATCAGATCCCTTATGCATCAGCTATAAGATCTATCATGTACGCCATGATTTGTACTCTCCCCGATGTCTCGTATGCTTTAAGCATGACGAGCAGGTATCAGTCAGATCCCGGTGAATGTCACTGGACAGCTGTCAAGAATATTCTTAAGTACTTACGAAGGACAAAAGAATATTTCTTGATATTTGGAGGCAATGAGGAGCTAGCTGTAAAGGGTTACAGTGATGCGAGCTTCCAAACTGACAAGAATGACTCCAGATCGCAGTCAAGGTATGTATTTTGCTTGAATGGTGGCGCTGTGAGCTGGAAGAGTTCAAAGCAGGACACAGTTGCAGATTCTACAACAGAAGCCGAGTATATTGCTGCGTCTTCTGCGTGCAAAGGAAAATTGGATCCGGAAGTTCATCATCAACTTGAGGTGGTTCCTAGCATAGCAGACCCAATAGACCTCTATTGTGACAACAATGGGGCTATTGCTCAGGCTAAGGAACCTCGCTCTCATCAGAGGACCAAACACATACTGCGGCGGTATCACCTCATTCGAGAGATCATCAATAGAGGAGATGTTCAGATATGCAGAGTAGACACTGATGCTAACATTGCGAATACCTTGACCAAGGCTTTGGAACAGAGGAAACATGATGGTCATACTAGGTCACTGGGTCTTAGAGATTACAGTGATTGGCACTAGTGCTAGTGGGAGATTGTTAGTATAAGCCCTTAGTGCCAATTATGAGATGATTGGTGAGGGAAACTTTTGTATTATATTCTTGCATTAATAAAGGCAAAGATTGATTATTATATTTCTTTATGCGTGTGCCAGCTAAATAAATATAATAATGCCCATGAATAGTAGGTTGTTATCTACAGTATATCAATTGGTAGAATTGATTATGAGAAGCTGTAGAGAACACTATTCTTAAATATTCCTAGTCGAGTATTGTATTAATAGACAAGGGCTATATTGATACATTGAGACTAGCATGTAGGTCAATGGATGACTTGATCTCACAAGTCATGGATATGTGATATCACATTGATACATGGGTATATATATTAGAGACTATATATACTGAATTGACCCACCATGAGAAAGTATCATGGATCGTTATATGAGTGTCATATACTTTCTCATGTGACTATTGGTATGAATAGTCCTTAAACCTGAAGTCACTACGGTTCCCTACATAAGGAGTTATGTACTTTGGTATCGTCTAACGTCACACCGTAATTGGGTGACTATAACGGCGATCACTGAGTATGTAACGAATTATGCGGAGGGAAGTGAGTGATGTAGATGGGATCTATCCCTCCCATATGATGGGAGTGATATCTTTGGCCTCTTGATAGAGTAGGACCACGAAATGCATGACCATGCTCAAATGAGTCAATATGAGATATTGAGCTCATTTATTTGAGTGAGTCTACTTGGAGATCAAGAAACATAAAGATTGATAAGAGAGTGACACGGTCTATGCCTTATTGATCGATCTGAGATATCAAGGATAGAAGGACACTGTCATATGATAATAGTCACGGAAGAGGTTGTCGGATCTCGACATTCTCATCACTTGGGTAGCAATGATGTATTGCTAGATGCCGCTCATTGCTTATGTATCTAAAATGGTTTTGGATACATTGCCAACGTTATGAGAGCCTATAGGGTCACACACAAAGAACATATTATTTTGGAGAGGAAATCATTTTGGTTTGACTAAAATGAATTATTAGTTAATTGGATTAACTAGAATGAGTAAGACTCATTACTTGGCTAAATTTGAGTTGGACTCAAATTGGTTTATGTTGAGTTAGACTCAAGTCAAACCAAGAGAAGAAGGCTAAAATGAATAATACACGAATTAATAATATAATACACGAATTAATAAATGGGATTTTAAATGGGATTTAAAACTCATTAATGTGCATTTAATGAGCATTAATTGACTTCCTTTCTTTTACCATGGAGAATAAGGAAGTGCATTTAATGTCTCATTAAGGTATATTATGGTTGCTTCTTCTTCTTCAACGTGGACAATGAAAAAGAAATCAGATTTTATTTTTCGTTCACAACACAAGAGGGCCAAGGACCGAGTGGAAAAGTGAGACCTTGGAGTGGTTGCTAGCACAACTGAAAGGGCTTACCTCTTCTCTCCAAGATCGTGTGTGTGTGCACCGTAGAGGCGTGGACATTCTGACCACGCTGAGATCCGCAAGTGTTGCTGACTGGAATTCGAAGGGCACGCTTTGAAGGTAATCTCGATTCCTATAGGATAGAATCGATAATTGAAATGAGTATATTTTTTTTTTCTTGGATCTCTGGAGGGATCCTAAGTTTTCCGCTGCGAATTTTGTTTATCGCTCGGGATCCCTACAATATCAAGTTGACACATGAGTATGCATTGAAGAATTTATACTGAATGACCCGCCATGAGAAAGTATTATAGATCGTTATATTGTTGAGAATTGAGGCCGCTAGAGGGGGGGTGAATAGCGTTTTACCGTACGTAGATGGAATTCGTTAGCAATCGTCTCTACAAAACTCGTTATGCGGAGCGGAATAGAAATAATAAAAGCAATAACGAAAAGATACAATCACGAACACAAGGATATAATGTGGTTCGGAACCGAACGGTTCCTACTCCACGGATTGAGCTCTAACGAGCTCTAGCGACGCCAATGCAATCACTAATCAATAAAACTCCTTCTCAACAACAAGTCGGAGGCGGAGAAACCTCGTACAAACATTTACAATAATAAACGAAAGAAATACAAGCAAATACAAAGGAAATGTAAAGAACACTTTACAAAACTAGGGTTTGAGCGCTTTGCTTGTTGGTTGCTTGGATGAGGTTGAAGGGCCCTGAAATGCACTTGCAAATCGCCTTCAAATCGCCTCAAGAAAGCTCCCCAAGAACTGATGATGAAATCCTCCACGAGCTCATCTTTTTGACCTGCATTGGGCTGGATTTCCGCCTATCAGTCGTCTGCCATAAGTCACCAGTCGACTGATGCCACTGTTGTCGTGAGACAATGACTCAATCCACGTCGGACAAGTTCCAACGGGACTCTTGCCGATCGCCCGTGGCCGATCGCCTACGGCTACGGAGCGCTCGCGGCTTGATTGATCGGCCAATCGCTGACTTGGCAATGATCGGGCCGAAACTGGGCCGATCGCTTCCAATGAGCAATCGATCGCTAGAGCATTTCCAAATGAGGTTTTAACCCAAGTATGGTGCCCCCATACTTGCTAGACCACCCTTAGCCTAGACCTAAGCCTTCTAGCCACCTCCATCAGCCTCACACCTCTCGGATCCCTCCAAGTCATCCATGACTTGTTCATCCATCGCGCTAGCTTCTAGGTGCTTCCATCGGCTATGTCATGCTAACGGTATCTACACCGCCAAGGCACATTGGACTTACGCCGCCAAGACTCCGCTTGGACTTTACGCCGCCAACCATTGGACTTAAGCTACCAAGACTCCCGCTTGGACTTTACGCAACCAATATCAAACCCCTTGGACTTCTCATGCCAAGACTCAAGCTTGGACTTTCCCTTGCCAACCCATGTTGGACTTTTATATTGCCAAGACCCATGCTTGGACTTTTCCTTTGCCAACCCATGTTGGACTTCTCAAATGCCAAGACCATGCTTGGACTTTCCCTTGCCAACCCATGTTGGACTTTTACATTGCCAAGACTCAAGACTTGGACTTTACCAAATGCCAAGTGTTCCACTTGGACTTTCCATGCCAAGTACACAATACTTGGACTTTCCCATGACAATTACATTGTCATATGTTTTTGTCGAAACATCAAAACATCACTCGAGTCAAACTCGAGTCCTGGTCAATCGTGACCTGGGCCGATTGCACCAACAATCTCCCCCTTTTTGATGTTTGACAAAAACCAAACAAATCATTTGAGTTAGACCACTAACTCAAATCCCTTACCAATTATCCCAAATTGGTAAACACTCTCCAAATGTTCTCCCCCAAACATTCTCCCCCTTTTTGACTAACATCAGAAAGGTTTTCTCTCCAAGGAGGTCAATGTCTCATGTCCCAATGAGATCTTACAATCTCCCCCTTGATCCAAAAATAAATACCTAGGATGCCTACCATCTTCCTAGTGATAATTCACATATCACTCAAGAGAGGCAATCCTATACTCTCTCCCAATTTCCAAATTGGGTATATAAAAAAAACCATCAATTTTCCCAATTGATGATACTCTCCCAATAGCATCTCCTCTTCAAGGAGAAAAACACATCCATCATCCCAAGATGGATACCTCCCCCTAAAGGCTTGCTCCCCCTTGACCATTGCACCAACAATGTCCTTAGGAAGCCCCTAAGCCAATAGGAACTCTAAACTATCAAAATTAAGGTTCTAAGTTCAACATAGAACTTTCACTCACCCTAAATTTGATACTTTGACCTAACACAGCTCCTAATCCATATCCAATGGATTTTCACCCTTTATAATGCTTCCTAAAGCATATCCTAGGGTTAGGAGTGATTAGGAACCTTTTCCATAGCTGAACACGGGCTAAACAAACCTTGTTAACCCGAAATCAGACCTGGCAGTCGACTCCTAACGATGTCGATCATTGCCACCCATATCGATCGGCCACCAAGAGCGATCATAATAATAATTTCAATTTTCGAATTAAATCATAACTAATTATACATATATCGAAAAATCACGAAATTTGATACGTATAATACCTATGACCAATACAATGGGTGAAAAATATTTGAAAATTATTTTACCCATAAAATAGTGAAATTGGCACAAAGTTAAAAACCATTGAAATTTTCAATGTTTTGGCCCTACTTTGTATCAACTTCATCAATGGTGATTGCTATCAAAAGATAGACTTCACCAAGGTTTTTCAAAATTGATTTTAAAATTATTTCAAAACCATGTCTTGGATCATATTTCTTGGACTCTATGCACATGACTTGTACACAAGCTTTCCTAATGATCCACTAATTGAAATTAGATGAGTTTCAGTTCATCTAGATGCAAAAACTATGCACCTTGAACTTAACTCATATCTTAGCATCTCACATGTATCTAGGGTGTATAAATACACATACATATCAATTGGATGTGAGATATGGGTTTTGATTCATTTTATCCAGGGTTTCATGCATCTTCTAAGGTAACCCTACTTGATTTCCTTATGAATGGGACTCCAAGTCATGCCATAGTCCTTAAATCAATTTCAATCAAAATTTTTCTTAAATACATGAATGATTATGGTATTAATGATGATATAAATAAACATATGCTCATAATCATGATGTCATGGCATAAGATGAAATCTAAAAACACATGACATTTAAAACCTTAATCCTAAAACATGAACATGACATATAAAATGATTAAAAGTAAGCATGATGTCATGACATGTTATATGGCAAACAAAGCATGACATATAAAATATATAGGTATAGTAACACCTAAATTTTAATATTAATTGTCATTTGATATAATTAGATATATTTTGCCATATTATCATTAATCTCCCTAGTGTGCCAAAAACCCAAAATGACACACTAACCTCTAAACCTAAATTGTGCCAATTTAATTGATTTTTCTTAATTTCAAAAGTGCATTGGCACATCCTAAAATCTTTTAGGATATTGATTCAAATCTATTTCCAAGGTAACCATAACCTTGAAAATATCCTAAAGTGCCACTTTTACCATGGTTGAGTTAACTACCCATCCAATCAAGGTTGGCACACCCTAAACCCATCTAGCGTGAATCAATCACGCTCTTAGGAACCCAAAACCGATTTGAGCTTCTAGGGTTAATTAGGTATTCCTTAGGGATAACCTCCCTAGATACCTTCCTAATGACCCTCCTAGGCTTGTTAGCCTTGGTCATTTGGGTCTTACCTAGGTTGACTCTAGGGGTAACTCCCCTTGCAACCTTCTTAGTGGCCACCCTAGGTTTCCTAGAAACCCTAGCCACTAGGCACAACTTTTGGTCAACCTTAGGGATGACTTCCCTATTGACCTTGGTCTTCCTAGACCTAGTTTGTATCCCATAATCAAATGGAACACTATGGTAAGCTACCTTAGACTTAGGTTTGTGACCCAAACCTTGCTTGTCTTTGGTTGACTTTTGACTCTTAGGTACTTGGTGTTGACTTTGACTTTTGGACCTTTGACTTTGACCATTAGACCCTTTAAATTGGTTTTGTATATTCCTAAGGGTCTTTTCAAGTTTCTCAAGCCTTGACCTCAAGGCTTGGTTTTCTAATTCTAATTGCCCAATTGATTTTTGATTAAATTCTTGGGCATGAGACTTTCTAGGCATATGCCTAGTCCATTTAGGGTTTTGACCTAGATGTTCTCCTATTTTTTTAATTGATTCCTTAGGTAACATATTTTTAGGGACATTAGTCCCAAATTTCTCCTTACTCCTAAGGTAAACATTTTTAGCACCTAAGCAAAATTCCTTACTTCTAGCATGCTCTTTATGCATTGCAAGGGAATTAAAATTCCTAGCATGCTTTTGCTTGTAAATTGAAGAAGGAGCAAAATTAGAAGTTACCCTAGGGTTTGCCTTAGCTCCCCCTACATATGGTGCTCCATTTTGAGTCTTCTTGTCCCCCTTCTTGCATTGACTCCGGAAATGTCCCGGTTGTCGGCACTTGAAGCAAATTACTTATTCTTTGCTCTTTTGCGTTGAGGGACCAGCATCCTTGACCTTTGGAGCCGGTGGAGCTTTCCTATTTTTCTTTGGGCACTTGCTCTTATAGTGCCCGGTTTCCCTACACTCAAAACATATTATATGCATTTTATTATTAACACATATGTTTGAGTTACCTAGGTTAATGGAGACCGGAATTGGACTTTGGGCTTCTTCATCTTGACCGGATGACGAATCTTCTTCTTGATGCTCCGGTGTGGAAGTTCTCTCCTCCCCCTCAGTCCTTGAAGTGGATGCTTCTTCCACTTCCTCCACCGATCAGGAAGTTGACTCCCTATCAACCTCCGAATCCTCAAGCTCTTTAGATGATGATGTACTTGCTTGAGCTTGAGAGGGTGAACACTCCTCTTCTTCTTCTTCTTCTTGAATTGATGATGGATTTTCATGAAGCTTTGCCACTTGGCTCCACAACTCCTTAGAATCCATATAGTCCCCTACCATACACACAATTTCATTAGGGACCAAATCAAGAATAAATTTTACTACCTTCATGTTTTTCTCGAAGGCTTGGAGTTGACTTCACTCCACTTCTTCTTCTTGAGGAACCCTCCCTTTGGTCCTATTGGATAGCTAAAACCCTCCATCAAGATAGACCATTCTTCGAAGTCCCTCATCATTAGGAAGTCTTCAATTCTTGACTTCCATTGCTTAAACCCTTCTTGTCCATAGAAGGTATAGGGGATAGGTGTGTTGATATCCCATCCCAAATGTCCTTGGATTTCCATCTCTCCCTCTAGCGTCTTGACTCCGGGTTGTTAATCCGTAGAAGAGCCCCGGGCTCTGATACCACTGGTTGAGAATTGAGGCCGCTAGAGGGGGGTGAATAGCGTTTGACCGTACGTAGATGGAATTCGTTCGCGATCGTCTCTACAAAACTCGTTA
The DNA here is from genome assembly GCA_025175895.1 of Wurfbainia villosa. Classification (NCBI taxonomy): domain Eukaryota; kingdom Viridiplantae; phylum Streptophyta; class Magnoliopsida; order Zingiberales; family Zingiberaceae; genus Wurfbainia; species Wurfbainia villosa. The sequence continues at coordinate 73,674,828 of CM045994.1, read as the reverse complement.
TGCGCAGCGGAATAGAAATAATAAAAGCAATAACGAAAAGATACAATCACGAACACAAGGATATAACGTGGTTCGGAACCGAATGGTTCCTACTCCACGGATTGAGCTCTAACGAGCTCTAGCGATGCCAATGCAATCACTAATCAATAAAACTCCTTCTCGACAATAAGTCAGAGGCGGAGAAACCTCGTACAAACGTTTACAACAATAAACGAAAGAAATACAAGCAAATACAAAGGAAATGTAAAGAACACTTTACAAAACTAGGGTTTGAGCGCTTTCCTTGTTGGTTGCTTGGATGAGGTTGAAGGACCCTGAAATGCACCTACAAATCGCCTTCAAATCGCCTCAAGAAAGCTCCCCAAGAACTGATGATGAAATCCTCCACGAGCTCCTCTTTTTGACCTGCATCGGGCTGGATTTTCGCCTATCAGTCGACTGCCATAAGTCACCAGTCGACTGATGCCACTGTTGTCATGAGACAACGGCTCAATCCACGTCGAACAAATTCCAATGGGAATCTTGGCGATCGCCAACATTGTGTCATTGCCCGATCGCTACCGTGGCCAGAGCCCGATCGGCTCACGGAGCGTTACAGCGACATTGGGTGGCGTTGATATTGACCGGCAATGATCGCTGATCATTGCAACCGATCGCTGATCATTGCCGATAATGCGATCGCTTCCAATGAGCGAAGTCGAACTGTTGAAAATGAGGTTTTAACCCAAGTATGGTGCCCCCATACTTGCTAGACCACCCTTAGCCTAGACCTAAGCCTTCTAGCCACCTCCATCAGCCTCACGCCTCTCGGATCCCTCCAAGTCATCCATGACTTGTTCATCCATCGCGCTAGCTTCTAGGTGCTTCCATCGGCTATGTCATGCTAACGGTGCCTACACCGCCAAGGCACATTGGACTTACGCCGCCAAGACTCCGCTTGGACTTTACGCCGCCAACCATTGGACTTAAGCTACCAAGACTCCCGCTTGGACTTTACGTAGCCAATATCAAACCCCTTGGACTTCTCATGCCAAGACTCAAGCTTGGACTTTCCCTTGCCAACCCATGTTGGACTTTTACATTGCCAAGACCCATGCTTGGACTTTTCCCTTGCCAACCCATATTGGACTTCTCAAATGCCAAGACCATGCTTGGACTTTCCCTTGCCAACCCATGTTGGACTTTTACATTGCCAAGACTCAAGACTTGGACTTTACCAAATGCCAAGTGTTCCACTTGGACTTTCCATGCCAAGTACACAAGACTTGGACTTTCCCATGACAATTACATTGTTATATGTTTTTGTCGAAACATCAAAACATCACTTGAGTCAAACTCGAGTCCTGGTCAATCGTGACCTGGGCCGATTGCACCAACATATATGAGTGTCATATACTTTCTCATGTGACTATTAGTATGACTATTAGTTCTTGGACCTGAAGTCACCATGGTTCCCTATATAAAGAGTTGCATACTTTAGCTTCGTCAAAGGTCACCCGTAAATGGGTGGACTATAAAGGCGATTACTTGGTATGTAACAAATAATGCGGAGGGATGTGAGTGATGTAGATGAGATCTATCCCTCCTTATGACGGGGGTGACATCATGATTCTTGATAGAGTGAGACCACTAAGTGCATGACTATGCCCAAATGAGTCAATATGAGGTATTGAGCTCATTTGATTAGAGTGAGTCTACTTGGAGTTCAAGAGATAGATTGTATAGAGAATGACACGGTCTATGCCTCAATTGTTCAATCTAGATGTCAAGGATAGAGGGACATTGTCACATATTGTGAGAGTCACAATTAGTAGTCACAAAGGTGATGTTGTATCTCAACATTCTTGTAACTTGGGTAGCAATGATGTGTTGCTAGAGACCACTCATTGCTTTTGTTTCTAAATCGATTTAGGAGCATTGTCAACATTATAAGAACCTATAAAGTCACACACAAAGAGCAATTAGATGGAGATTAGGTTCATATGATGGACCAAGAGGATTTGGTTCATGTGATGAACCAAATTGGATTAAGAGTAATCCAAATTAGACTAATTGAGTTGGACTCAATTTGATTCAAGTGTTGAATGTGTCTAATTTAGATTTGATTCATTGAGTCAATTTAAACTAATGAATAAAGATTCATTAAATTAAATTAACTTGAATCAAAGGTTGGATTTGATCAACCATAGGAGATAAGAGGTCAAGTTTGACTTGACTTGAGGGGGAAGATGAAGGGTCATGTTTGACTTGATCAAATGCCACTTCATGGTGACTTGGCATAGGGGCCGGCTAATGATGATGTTCCTCATCATCATGGACACATCATGGACTCTTGGTATTACATGGATGTATTTAACCCTCCATGAAGTGGGCGGCCAAAGGAATGAGTTGGTGGTGAATTGATTTCATCTTCTTCCTCCTCTCCTCTCTTGCTCTCTCCCTCATCCTCCATTGCCATGACCTCCAACGGTGCTATCACACTCTAAGTGGTCTTCTCCACCTTTTATATGTGTGGATACGTGTAGAGGAGTGTACACTTGACACTCTACGAGATCCGACAACCATTTGGACGAGTGGGATAAACGAAGAGCGTCGCTACAAGGGTAACGCTCTTCCCATGTAGATCTAAGTTAGATCTTGTATTTCTAAACATGTTCATGAATTTATTTTATTTATCTTTGCACGGATTCGTGGCAGACTTTCGAGGTTTCCGCAACGCAAAAAGCGGTTTTTGCGACTCGGAGAGTCTAACAAAAAACACTGTCCATCCCTATTGAGCTTAGAAAATACACATGTCGGTCGGGAAATACACATGTTAGTTGGGAAATACACATGATAGTCAGGAAATGCATAGGCTACTCGAGAAATACACATACTGCTTAATATTAATACTTCACATAACAGATCTCTGAATCAACTACACTGCCCATCCCCACTGAGCTGGGGAAACACACATACTGGTCGAAAAATGCACATGTTGCTTGGGGGATTGTACATACTGCTCAATATTAATACTTCACATAATAGAGCTCTGGGACAACTACACTGTCCATCCCTACTGAGCTCGGGAAATACACATATTGATCGGGATATACATATGCTACTCAAGAATTGTACATACTGCTCAATATTAATACTTCACATAACAGAGCTCTGAGTCAACTACACTGTCCATCCCTACTAAGCTCGAGAAATACACATACTGGTTGGGATATACATATGCTGCTCGGGAACTATACATACTGCTCAATATTAATACTTCACATAATAGAGCTTTGGATGCCGGTTGGGAAACACATATGTTGCTCGAGAAATGTACATATATGACCTAGGAGGTGTATAAAATACCCTATAGTACTCTGGAAATGCACACATAACTCAAGGAATACATATGCTGCTCAGGAAATATATAAATGACTCAGGAAATCTATAAAATACTCTGCACAAACACAAAGTGCTCTGGATTTTGAAAATACACTAAATGCTATGTAAATACAAAGAAATGCTCTGAAAACATACTAGGTACCTTGCCTTAGCAAAAAAATCCCTAACCCATCATAAGTTTCCCCTCTTTAGTAAAACGGAAGAGTAAAGTCGAATGAAGTTTTATAAGTATCTACTGAAAATACTTTACTAACCTCAAGTAAACACAATACCCAACTTAGCTAAAAAATCTCGAACCCATCAGATCCCATAATCATATTTTCCATCTTCCTAAGGGTATTTTTCATTTTCTCAAGTTTTTGACCTCAAAGCTTGATTTTCTTCTTCCAATTTCATAAATGTTGATTTTTTTTCATTCTTTCTTTGGGCATTTCCTTTCTTTCTAGGCATGTGCCTACCCTTCTTAGGGTCAATACCTAAATCGTTGTTCTCTACCTTCCTATTCTCAGGTGGTATGATTCTAGAATTGTCCTTAGGCAAATTAACATGTTTAGTACCTAAACAATAATATTTTTTGCTAGCATGTTTTTCTTGATTAACAATTGCATTAAGATGAAAATTATTACTAGCATGCTTTTTGCTATTAAAGCTTGAAGGTGCATTAATAAATTTTACCTTAGTCTTAAAAGCTTCCCCTAGACTTGAGCTCTCCATCTTATTCTTCCTAAGGCGACTCCCCCTCAGACATTAGCTTCGGTAATGCTCCCTTTGTTGGCATTTGAAACACACAACGTACTCCTTGCCTTTGCGTGTTGGGGCTCCAATCTCCTTGGCCTTCTCCTTCCCCTTTGACACCACTTGTGCTTTCTTCTTGACCTTACTTGGACACTTACTGTTGTAGCGTCCCACTTCCCTACACTCAAAGCATATAATATGATTTTTATTTTTAACAATTACGCTTGAATTACATATAGAGGAATCTTGAGCTTGATCCTCATTTACTCCGGAGCTCGATGTGGAAGGTTCCTCTTGTTCTTGCTCCAATATTGAAGATGGTCTCTCCTTCCCCTCAATCCTAGAGGAGGGAACTTCTTCAACCTCCTCTACTGACTTGGATGTTGAGCATCTCTCAACTTCCAAATCCTCATGCTCTTGGGATGATGATGTGCTTTCTTCTTGAGCTTGAGAGGTTGAACACTCCTCCTTGGACTCCACTACTACTTGTGTCGGTGAGGGCTCTTCATGAAGCTTGATCAACTTGCTCCATAACTCTTTAGCATCCCTATAGTTACCTAACTTAGACAAGATATCATTAGGTACCAAATTTATTAACATTTTGGTTACCTTTTCATTGGTGTCGAAATCTTGAATTTGATCCTCTGTCCATTTCTTCTTCTTGAGGATCTTTCCCTTCTTGTCCATTGGAGATTAAAATCCTTTTACCAAAATAAGCCAATTTTCTAAATTACATATAAGAAAATATTTCATCCTATCATTCTAATACCCAAAATCTTCACGGTTAAAGATGGGTGGAACGTTGATGTCATAGCCCAATCTATCTTTGGGCAACTCCATCTCCTCTAGCACTTTGCTCCCTCGATTGTTAATCTTTGAGAGCACCCTTGCTCTGTGATGTGAGCAAAATATATAGGATTTTAGGAGTAGTTTTAGTACACATCTCATTGCATTTTATACTTGTTTTATACATATTCTTCCTTATTTTGCATTCATTTCCTATTTTCTAGTTCGTAGATATACTTTTGTTAATTTATGTGTAGGACAATATTTTTGGAGCAAAAATGGAGCAATTTATGGAGTACGAACCTTAGGGAACACGCACTGGCCATGTCCCAAGACATGGGCATGTTTCTGAAGCGAAACAGATTAAAATGGAGGCTCCAGAAATCCACACGGCCAACTGTGTGAAATCCACACGACCGTGCTAAATTTCCATCCTGATTTTTAGCCCAGATTTCAATCGTTTCCAGGCTTGAACATGATGGATCGTGTGAAATTCACACGACCGTGTGGCGGCGCTACAAATTCGAAGAAATAGGATTTTTCCAAGCATTTATGGAAAGCCAGAGCCACCTCTATATATAGGAAACTTGTCTAAGAGGATGGGGATCACAAGGGGAACCGCCATAGTGATCCCAAACCCTAGGAAGAGGCCTCGATAGCTAGAACGATAAATGGTGCCCTAAAAAGGATCGGAGACTTGTAACGGGGAGGAAGAAAGCGACTAGGAGATCCATCCCGACGCTCGGGCATTGTGGAGGACAACCAAGACACACATATTGGTTAGGACAGAGAGTATCTTCTTTATCCTCTTGTTCTATTTTCAGTGTAATGATGTTTTCTAAATTTTCTTGTGTTTATTCTTCCTTGTTTATGGAGTAGATACTTCGATTCTAGGATTATGGAGCAACTTGTGTTTGTGGACATGTTAGTGCAAGTAGTCATTTATCTCCTTTGTTTCTATTTGCATTTTTGTGTGTTGAGATTTATGAAGATTGTGTTTTGATTCTAATTCTACCGTGCGTAGCCAATACAAAGGGTGACAATCTTCGTATCAAAAACCTAGGAGAATCAAGGATGAGCCTTGCGGTCATCCTACCTCCCGTAATCGTAGAAGATAGAATATGATAGGACAGGATATGAAATAAGATCCACCTCTACATTGGGATTGTTAGGACGTCTTGGTACCCAATTACCTATCTTAGCAGAAGGGCCAAAGTAGGAGAAATTAACTCTAGAAGGGTTGAGGGACCTTAGTGACGGAGGGCTCCCAACTGTATCAACCCCCTGAGCTCTGATGTTTCGAAAGGTAAACTTGGTTAAGAATAGATAGCTCCCGGTAGAAGCAAAAGTTCATCGGACAATTATATATTGATCCTCCTTCAAGATCATAATTAGAGATCTCAATGCACCTAATGGATAGCATGTTCCACGACTCACAAGTGAAACCGAAGTCCTAGAATCCTTTTTGAGAACATCGAACCAACTTTCTCTTCCTCTGAGTGACACCGTACTAGAGTTAGGACTACCGTTAACCTCACAACCTATACTCTTAGGAGATTTATTTCGAATAACAATATCCACTGGACAGACGGTATTCGAATCTCAGTCTCTATGGGATCGATAATCTTTTATTACTTGATGATACTCGTGCACTTGTGGGAATTGAGTGCGAGCGCACACTACGAGTCCTTGACGATTCCCCTCGGAGATTTGAGAGTTGTGCTCGCGTGGATCAAGTTTTTGGCGCCGTTGCAAGAGACTGTTGATTTGATATCGAATCAAAAGTGGATAGTTTGGATCGGACCTAGTTTAGGATTATTTTCCTAGTCTTTATTAATTTCCATTTTAATCTAGTTTTAATTTAGATTTTAGTTTTTCTTCTAGCTTCAGTTATTTTTAGCAGTTTTTTTCTTTTAGTTATTTTCTTAGCACAAGGTTTCCTTTATTTTGCTGTTCGTGTTTTTTTTAGTTTCTTGCCAAGGCACTGCTATTTTTTTCCTTATCTATAATTTCCTTCATATAACGATGCATGCTTTCACTCATGATTATGATCATTGTGGTGAAACATGGCATACCATCAACAATTGTCTAGATATATTTGAACCTTCGCAATTTAAACAAGATGTCACCTACGATTATAACCAGTGGCCACGAGATGATTCGTATACATATAGTTATGACTCTGGATACTTAAACTCTCAATATTGTCTGCCTAAATCCCGACTTGAGCAGATGATGAAAAATTTCATTCAAATGCAATAAGCAGCGAACATTGAATTCTAGCGGCGACATTCACAGACAGAGATGATACTAGAAGAATTAAGGTCATCTGTGAATGACCTTGCTAGCTGACAAAAGAAGTTGGAGATTCACATAACATAGATCACCAGGCAGTCTACTAGAACACCGGGCCAATTACAAGGAAGTGAAGAAGGACAATCCATTCAATCACCACTAGAAGGAAAACTTGAGGATTATATAGTTGATACTTTAATCGAGGAGTGCATTTCTTCAATTAAAATACCTCATAACCTCAAGGACCTAAAAGAGCCTGCCTTAACCCTCACCGAAACTTTAGTTACCAATAACGAAGCCCTTTTAGTGATTTGTACTGATAAAATTTCATTCGACAAAATAGAATCTACTAATCAATCTTTTGGTGATGATGCTTGTGGTGAGTTACATTATTTACAACATTTGGACAAAATGGAATGTCATGATCAGACTTCTGATGATTCTTTGAGGCTAAGCATGTTCAATCTCGAGCCAAGGAAAGCAGCTAACAAGTATCTTGCCCCTCCATGGGCAGATTTAAGAGATATGGTGATGAAGGACTATAAGGCAAGAGACATAAAGTGAGCAAATATCTTGCTCCCCCATGAGCAAGATTCAAACGCATTAAGAAAGGAAGGAAAAATCTCCTTGGGCCACTAGAGCCAAGATGAAACATAGGGGTACGGTCGAGCTAGAGACCTTAAACAAACACTTCTTAGGAGGCAACCCAAATTTAAATCTACATGTTTTTAGTCTTTTTGCATTCATGCATGTTAGTTTAGACTTTAATTTTTGTCCCTTGGAATCTTCACAAGTGTTTTAGGTTCAGATAAAACTTGTTAGGTAGAAGGGAGAACCCTTGTTAGAACCTCAGAAGGAAGCACAGACGACTGTGTGGACTTCACACGGTCGTGCCTAATCATAAGAAGAGCACACGATTGGGTGTATGGAAAGTCTTGGACTGTGCTACACTCCGAGAGAAATCCAGAGTCCCACACTCCCAACTGTGTGAATTTCACACGACCGTGCCAAATCGAGAACTTTTTCTAAGCGACCAATGGGAACCCACCTAGTCCATGCCACGAACCTACACCTGCACTACCTTCTTTTTCTTCTTTTGAGCAGGATAAAGGTATGCCTGCCTATGACTTCTCAGAGTTTCGATCATGCCTCAATGACATCTTCACAGATCAGCAGACATAGGAGCAGCGATAGGAGGACCACAAGACCTATACACAGGCGTAGTTCTAGGATCTACGAGAGCATTTTCAGAGGGTCGAGGAGTTCTATGATGAGGCCCAACACTATTTTTAGGAGGTGGTTGCCTACCGCCAGGAGGTTCGGCAGCACATGCATGCCATGCAGGCATAGTGGGCTAGAGAGGAGGAGCATAGAGCAACCCCGACATCCACCAGTTCTCAGATTGACCACATGTGCATGTGGCATCAGCAGTTGAGCACCAAATTTTCCCAGGAGCCTGACATGCCAAGACTATCAGACTTCCCACCTTGGCCGCCATATTAGAGGTACTTTTTCGCTTAAGTCTGGGGAGCCCCAAATTTTGATATGTCTTTCTTCCAGCAGTAGTTTCTTTCTTGACATTTATGGTTTAGTTTTAGTTTGCATTCATTTGTCCATGCATAGAGTGTTTAGTTTCCTTTAAGCACTTAGTTGTTGCCATCTTTAAGCTACCTCAGTATTATTTTTAAGATCTCTTCACGAATTGTTTACATAGATAGCTTAACTTCATTTATCTTTTGATTTTTTTTTAGTTGCTCTAATGAATGTTCTAGACTTTCACTGGTTAGCTTTTATATTTCACTTACACTTGACGAATATTCTAAAAGGGAAAATCTATTACATACATAGTTATGATTCATCCCAGTAGTCTAGTACTTTAGAATCCATAGGAGACTTTAGATTTAGCATTTTAGTTACTGGAGATGCTCGGATTGTGTAAGCCCATTCAGAAAAACCAAAATCCCTATGAGCATGCGGGGAACAAAAGTTCCTTGAAAAGAAATGAAAAAAAAGGAGAGAGAATAGAAAAGAGAGAGAGCAAATAGAAAAAAATTGTGAGGTTTAAAAAAAAGAAAATATTTTGAGGGATAAAAAAATAGTTGTCGTGGGTGGAAATGGTAAGGTGCCCCTTTGAGACCGAGTTAGGTTACTGGAGAAACACCTATCAATTTCTCTTAATACCGAGCATGCTTTTGAGACTTTATGCTAATTTTAGGGAACGACTCTCGCTTAGGGCAGGTAAGTGCCTAAAAGTTAGAGACCTTAGGAAAGTTATAGGATGACGACTCAACTCACTGTGGAATGAGTATCCCTTAGGAAAATTCTCTCAGCACATGCACGAAAAGCTAACTTAGTGAACTTTTAGAACATATCTATTTTCTCAGCACATGCACAAAAATTTCATGGCACTGAGGTTTGCTTGAGGACAAACAAAGGTCTAAGTTGGGAGAATTGATGTGAGCAAAATATATAGGGTTTTAGGAGTAGTTTTAGTACACATCTCATTGCATTTTATACTTGTTTTATGCATATTCTTCCTTGTTTTGCATTCATTTCCTATTTTGTAGTTCGGAGATCTACTTTTGTTAATTTATGTGTAGGACAACATTTTTGGAGCAAAAATGGAGCAATTTGTGGAGCACGGACTTTAGAAAACATGCACTGGCCATGTCCCAAGACATGGGCATGTTTCTGAAACGAAACGGATCAAAACGGAGGCTCCAGAAATCTACACGGCTGACTGTGTGAAATCCAAACGATCGTGTTAAATTTCTAGCTTAATTTTCTGCCCAAATTTCAATGGTTTCCAGCCTTGAACATAGTCGACCGCGTGAAATTCACACAGTCGTGTGGCGGCACCGCAAATTCAAAGAGATAGGGATTTTCTGAGCATTTATGGAAAGCCAGAGTCACCTCTGTATATAGGAAACTTGTCTAAGAGGCTGGGGATCACGAGGAGAGCCACCCTAGGGCCCCCAAACCCTAGGAGGAGGCCTTGACAGCTAGAACGACAAACGGTGCCCTAAAAAACACCAGAGACTTGGAACGAGGAGGAAGGAAGTGGCTAGGAGATCCATCCCGACGCTCTAGCATTGTGGAGAACAACCAAGACACGTATATTGGTTAGGATAGAGAGTATCTTCTTTATCCTCTGGTTTTATTTTCAGTGTAATGATGTTTTCTAAGTTGTCTTGTGTTTATTCTTCCTTGTTTATGGAGTAGATACTTCGTTTCTAGGATTAGGGAGTAACTTGTGTTTGTGGACATGTGCAAGTAGTCATTTATCTCGTTTGATTCTATTTGCAGTTTTGTGTATTTATGAAGATTGTGTTTTGATTCTAATTCTACCATGGGTAGCCGATACAAAGGGTGTTTTTATAGAAAGCCTTCATATAAAAAACCTAGGAGAATCAAGGATGAGCCTTACGGTCATCCTACCTCTTGTAATCATAGAAGATAGAATATTATAGGACATGATATGAAATAAGATCCACTTCTACATAGGGATTGTTAGGATGTCTTGGTACCCAATTATCTATCTTAGCAGAGGGGCCAAAGTAGGAGAAATTAACTTTAGAAGGGTTGAGGAACCTTAGTGACAGAGGGCTCTCAACGATATCAACCCCCTCAGCTTTGATAATCTAAAAGGTAAACTTGGTTAACAATAGGTAGCTCCCGGTAGAAGCAAAAGTTCATCGGGCAATTACATATTGATCCTCCCTCAAGATCATAATTAGAGATCTCAACGCACCTAATGGATAGCATGTTCCATGACCCACAATTGAAACTGAAGTCCTAGAATCCTTTTTGAGAACTTCAAACCAACCTTCCCTTCCTCCGAGTGACACCGTACTAGAGTTAGGACTACCGTCAACCTCGCACCTATACTCTTAGGAAATTTATTTCGAACAATAACATCCATTGGACAGACGATATTCGAATCTCAGTCTCTGTGGAATCAATAATCTTTTATTACTTGACGACACCCATCCACTTACTGGCGTTGAGCGTGAGCATGCGCTATGAGTCCCTGACGATTTCTATCATAGATTTGAGAGTCGTGCTCGCATGCATCACTCTGATACCACTTGTTGAGGATTAGGGCAATTTGTTCTTTTGAGTGCATCAGACTCTGATACCACTTGTTGGGGATAACATTTTTCGTCGATTTTGCTTCACAAATTTGTATCGTGTGCTTGTCTACAAGATATTAGTGTGCAACGAAATATACAAAATAAAATGCACAAACTAAAATACACCATAAGCACAACTCCAAGATATATGTGGCTCGGAACCTACAGTTCCTAGTCCATGGCAAGCCTAATGTCCACAACACTATAACTCTCTCCTTCTCGGCAACATGTCGAGGTGGAGAAACCTCGTACAAAAAACCTTACACAAAAATACAACAAGTATGCAATGTAATAAGCAATATACATGTAAAGAAAACTTTACACAATAACACTTTGCTTGAGCACTCTTTGGTTGCTTTGAAAGGCTTTTGAAGACCAAGAATGCAACAACAATTCCTGTCCAAAAGCTCCCAATAATAGCTACTAAAATCCTCCCTTTGTTGCTCCTTTTATAACCTACATCGGGCTAGATTTCCACCTAACAATCGATTGCCAAATGACACTAGTCGACTGCTTACCTATCCGTTGTCTCACAACGGACTAATCCGCGTTGAATTACTCCAACAAATACCCTAGCAGTCGACTGCTCTTACCAACAGTCAACTGTCAAGCCAGTAGTCGACTGCCCAGTCAACTATGCAACATTCCGTGTCCTGACCACTTATGATCAATCAATTATCCATCCATGGTAGTCGACTGCTCAAGGCCAATCGACTGTCCATACATGGCAGTCGACTGCAGAGCCTCAGTCGAGCAGTCAAACTTTAGTTGACTCCTTGACTAGTCGACTGGTTATAATCCCAGTCGACTATCCGAGTCAACTAGGCCTTCCGAGTGTCAAACACTCGGGCCAGTCGACTGACCAATACCACTAGTCGATAGGTAAATCTCAAACGTGAGGATTAACTTAAGTATGATTCCCCTTAGGATCCATCCGAGTCCTCCACGACTCATTCACCTTTCCGTAGGAAGAGAATGCAACCATGCTCTTGCTTTGTCCTATAAGGAGAAGGGAAATAATTGCAGTATGATCGCATCTGCAGAGACTCCATTAAATTTTAAAGTTTCACAAAATTGTAAGAATACCTCTAAATGTAAATTAGGATCCTCTGAAGGTGTTCCTCCGAATTGATGCTACTGAATCATGGATAGAGGTGCGGGTTTCAACTCGAAATTATTGGCTTCTATTGGAGGTCTTCGGATGCTTGATTTTAGCCCTCTTGTATTTGGTGTTGTGTAATCGTGTAAAGGTTTGGTTTCTTCATTTGTCTCCATTTTAAAGGTTGGAATTTCTTCTAGTCACTTTAGGAGTCTTCATCTAGTAAGGAGAGTTCTTTTGATTTCAGGATCTATCTCTGTCAATTCCCTGGTAGACTTATGCATGCAATAAAAAGAGCGACTCCAATGAAAGTAAGTGTGGTAGATGAAATAAAATAAAATAATAAAAATATAAAATAGAAATAAAATAAAATACTAGATTAATCTAATTGTAATCAAATTGATATTGATGCAATCCCCATCAATGGTGTCAAAAACTTGATATGGTGACCCTACAAGCGCATGGTTGTCGTCAAGTAATAAAAATATCGTTCCCATAGAGATTACCAAATGAGTGCAATGAAAGATTATCTAGAAGAATAAATATTCGAATGGTAGTTAGATAAGGAAGGGAAACAAGTGATGTGTCGATTCCGCAAGTGCACGGTCATCATCAAGTAATAAAATATCGAACGCACAGAGAAATTTTCAAGTACTAGTTGTTTTGCAAGGAAAGATTATCTAGAAGATTAAATGTTGAGAAATAATAAAAGAGATAAAATAAACAATTTGAGATATGAGTAGAGAACTAGTTTATGGGAAAATCTTAGGACTTTGGTTTAGCTACAATGTCGGATATCTTGGCAACTCTTGGTTAATGTATTCTTGAAGGAAACCTATCTATGTATACAATATCTTTTGCATGATTCGTAGGTCGATGAACTTGTTGAAACGATTGGGCACCTGTCATGTACCCAAGTAGATCACTACAGTTAACGAATGAACCTAGAGATATACTTAGATTCTAGGATAGGTTATGAAATATCTTTTTGGAGTATCCATAGGTCGATGAACTTGTTGCAACAGTGGGCATCTATCACATACCCAGTCAGATCACTGCAGTTAATGAAAACCCTAGAGATAGATCATGAAAGCCTCAATAGAGTCTAATTGCTTTTTAGAACATTCATAGGTCGATGAAATTGTTGCAATGGTGGACACCTATCACATACCCAGGAAGATCACTACAGTTAATGAAAGCCCTAAATTACAATAGGTTCTCACGATTGGTTATTTAAATCCGGGATATAAAGACCCTAAAGCATGCAACTCGCAAGGCAAACCATATATGCCATAAAACCAATTCAAGAAATTCGTAATGAAATAAATAAAAGAGTTGTAAAATCCAAGATAAACCGACAAAGAGCTACTCCCTCATCCTAAGGTACAAGACTACTCCATAAAGGAGTTACAAAACATAGGCGATAGAAAAGAAAGAATTCACCCGGTGTCCTATGCTTCGCTCGTCTTGTCCTTCGCTTCTAAACTTAAATACTCCTCCGAGTAATCCCAAGGATTGGAGTGATCCGGATGATCCCTGGGATTCTCGAATGAACCCCGAATCCTCCAATGAATCGGAATGAACTGGAATCAACTACCCCCTCATCCTAGGTCTTGGGGTCTAATGGGGTCGGGGTTTTTTGGATCAGATTAGGAGGTTTGCCGAGCCATATGTGTTTCTTGAGTAGTATATATATTTCCCGAGCTTAAGAGGGTGACACAGGACAATATTGCTCAAAGTTAAATGTTATATTGGCAGAGCAGTTTGTGTAATTCCCGAGTGACTTATATATTTCCCGAGCCTAGTAAGGTGGCACAGGATATTGTTGCTCAGAGTTAAATGTTGTATGGGTAGAGCAGTTTGTGCAATTCCCGAGCGACTTATGTATTTCCCCAGCTCAGTAGGGTGGCACAGTACAATGTTTCTTAGAGTTAAATATTGTATTAGCATAGCAGTTTGTGTAATCCCCGAGCGACTTATGTATTTCCCGAGCCTAGTAGGGTGACATGGGATAAGTGTGATCAGAATTAAGTATGGTATCGACAGATCAGTGAATATATCTCCTGAGCAATCAGTGTGTTTACCGAGTCATATGCTTATTTTCTGAGCAGTCAGTGTGTTTCCCGAGCCATATGCTTATTTTCTGAGTAGTCAGTATGTTTCTGTTGGGAGTATGGAGAATATAATCAAAGTCCCACATTGGTAAGACATGGAAAAGATTATGTGCTTATAAGATAAAAATATATCTCCATTGGCATGAGACCTTTTGGGTAAAGCCCAAAAATAAAACCATGAGGGCTTAGGCCCAAAGTGGACAATATCATACCATTGTGGAGAATGTGGAACTTATAGGCTCTAATAATTGGTATTAGAGCCATGGTCCATGTCAAGCCATGAACCTCGAATGAAGGAAGTAGAGCTCCCATATCCGGATCAAGAGAACCAGACACCAGGCAGGAAGTCCAGTTGGATCGGGAGGACCGAATAACTGGCAAAAGTCCAGTTGGGCAAGAAGGGCTAGACAACTGGTAGAAAGTCCAGCTGGGTCAGGAGGACCAAACAGTCGGCAGAAAATCTTGGTGGGTTGAGGATCGGACATCAAGTAGAGAAAGTCTTTCGAGGACGGATAGGCTTGAGGGGGGGGGGGGGGTTCAATGTGGTCCTTCATTTGAGGGGGGGGGGATTATTGGGAGTATGAAGAATACAATCAAAGTTTCACATTGATAAGACATGAAAAAGATTATGTGCTTATAAGATAAAAATATATCTCCATTGGCATGAGACCTTTTGGGTAAAACCCAAAAATAAAACCATGAGGGCTTAGGCCTAAAGTGGACAATATCATATAATTGTAGAGATATGTGGGTCTTATAGGCACTAATAGTTTCCTGAGCCATATGCTTATTTCTCGAGCAGTACTCCTATTTCCCGAGCCATATATGGATTTCTGGGGTTTTTCTGAATATGTAAAATAAGAAAGTATGGGTATTGTGGAGTATTGGGAGTGGCAGGAAGATTTTGGAGATGATGAGCATAATTAATATAAGATATTTTATCAATTATTTATATATTTTATCTAATTAATACTTGGCAGGGAAATATGAAGCACATGAAGCATTTGAAGAAGATATTTTGAAAAGGGGTGAAAAAAGTAGTTACACTTGATAGCTTGGCAAGGGTACTAGAGTAAATTAACTTCATGGAGAAGGTGGGACGAATTATCTATAAAAAGGACAGAGATAGAAGGAAGTGAGGATGGTTATTTATTCGTTATTCGGTACCTCAAAGATTTTCTTATTACTTCTTCTTAATTCTTTCTGCATTTCTACTTTCTTCATCCTACTATTTCTGACTTGAGCATCGGAGGGGCCGTGCCAAGAAGCCGACCCATATCTAACACTCTCTTGTGAAGTGGCAGATCTAGCGTTTATTCCAAGGATACAAGGTGATCAAAGAAGAAGCTATTCATTATTTCATTCTTAGCATTCCTTATGACTAATCTAGTTGGGATTTCCCGGATCTGAGGCGAATGGAGGAGATTCGCAAGAAGGGGGAAGGAGATCTTGGTAGGTCGTAGAAGTGAACACCATCGAATTTGTGCTGTTTGTGAGAATCTGAACAAAATGTCATGATGGTGAATACTAAAAGGACAACAAAGTGACCAATGGAGGAGGAGAAGTCTGTATCTAATACCTCCAAGGGAGGTACCAATAAAAGGCATTGTGAGCCTATGTGCAAGGAAGATCTTATGAAAGTGGTAGCAGCGGTGATGGATCACATGTCCTAGAAAATGACAGCTAAAGAGGTGAAGGAAGACAATACATCTGGGGATGATTCGGAGGAGGAGGTAATTAGAGTCTCTCACCCTAAGAAGGATTCTTCATAGATTTGTAAACAATCGTAGGGAAAGAAGAAGTGTGTTGTTCCCACGGAGGAAGAAAGGTTTGATGGAGAAGGTCCCCTTGCGAATGCTATCCTAATGGTTGAAGAGTAGAGTCCTTTTACAGATAGTATTATGAATGAAGAGTTGCCTCAGCATTTTTGAATTCCTTAGATGGCCAAGTATAATGGTTCCTCTGATCCTAAGGATCATTTCGGTAGATTTGAAAATTATGCTTTATTATATCATTATACTGATGGGATTAAATGTCGAGTGTTTCTTACTACATTAGTAGGACCATCACAACAATGATTTAATGATTTAAAGTCGCAAAGTATTACTTTGTTTAAGGATTTCTTGACATTATTTTTAAGGCATTTTTCTAGCTCCAAAAAATATTTGCCTCAACTGTTGAGTCTTTTTAATCTTAAACAGAGAGAGCAAGAAAGCCTTCGGGAATATGTGCAGAGGTTTACATAATATGCACGGGAAATTCCTGCTATAGGATCTGGCATGGTAGTAGGAGCCTTTACTCAAGGGCTTTGAGAGGGAGATTTCTTCAAATCTCTGGCTAAAAACCCTCTTGCAGATTCCGATGTCTTATCCAGAGCTGAGAAGTTTATTAATCTCGAGGATGCTCAGAAGTCTCGGCAAAATTCTCGGGAATATCGGATGGCAGAAGTTGTAGAGAGACGGGCTGCATGGGTAAGATCCGCTTGGGAGAGACCTCTGTATGCTCCTCAGTTAAGGATTTCTATAGAAAGGGCTATGAATATATGTGAGGAACAACAGTTACTGAGAAGGCATTTTGGGGCTGCTAGAGGGCCTAGAAGTTTGCCATTTGCTACTTTCTGTTCTTATCATCAGGATTATGGGCATAGTACTCAGGATTGTCAGCAATTAGATTTTGAGTTGCAAAGAATTATGGGATCTAATCCTCGAGTTAGAAACATGGTAATGAATCTGGCTCCTTATTAGCAGAGGTCATGGGTTAGAAATTATGGTAGAGAAAATCCAGTGATACTTCCTATGAATTGACCTATACAGCCTACTCAGTCAAGGGAGATAGCTTCTGATAGAATAATGCATGCAGGCCAGCCTCCTATAAGAGGTTCTATCAATATGATTTCTAGAGGTTCTACTAATGGAGATTCTAATAGGGATCAAAAGAAACATAGTAGAGAAGAATGTAAAGCTATGACAACTTTGCCTAGAATAAGAGGACCTATGTTGGGTTTTGATTCCAGTGACTTAGAGGGAGTAATGGCTCCTCATACTCATGCCTTAGTCATTAGGCCCTTATTACTAATTTTGATGTAGGAAGAATTTTTGTAGATCCAAGTAGCTCAGTGGATATTCTATATTGGTCAGCTTTGGAGCAAATGGGAGTTAATATAACTGACTTACAGCCGGTCGGTACCTCCTTATTCGGGTTTTCTGGTCATGAGGTATAGCTAATGGGTCAAATAAAATTGCCTCTATCATTAGGAGATGAGCCAAGGAGAAGAACAATACTTATTAATTTCACAGTAGTTGACATGCCTTCTTCCTATAATGCTATCTTAGATAGACTTGTTCTGGGTAGTTTGTAGCCTGTGACTTCTCCTTATCATCAGAAAATTAAGTTTCTTGCCAGAAATGAAGTAGGGGAGATTAGGGGTAATCAACATCTTTCTCGGAGATGTTATGTGGATGTCATTCGAACGGGACAAAAGGAAAAATATGTTAGTAAATCTTTTCAAAAGTTTAGTCGATATGAAGATACAATATGTGCTATTCAGAAGGGGGGGGTGTTGAAGAAATAGTGGAATCTGATAAAGAGGCAATTGTACTAGATGATAAATATGTTGAACATATTACATTTATAGCTCAGGACCTTCCTCTACATCTTAAGGTTGATTTGATAGAAAGTCTTATTAAAAATATTGATATTTTTGCATGGTAACCATAGGACTTGTCAGGAATTGATCCTACTGTCATGGAGCATAAACTTTATATTCTGCCTACTGTATCTCCTGTAAAATAGAAATGTCGACACTGTGGAGCTGGGAAAGATGCTATTATTATGGAGGAAGTATATAAGTTGTTGAAAGCTGGACATACCAGAGAAGTACAATATCCAACCTGGCTATCTAATGTAGTGTTGGTACCTAAACCATCGGGAAAATGGAGGATGTGCATGGAGTTTCGAGATCTTAACAAGGCTTGTCCTAAAGACTGTTATCCTTTACCTTGCATTGATCAGTTAGGAGATTCTACTACGGGACATCAATTTATTTAAATGATGGATACTTATCAAGGGTACCATCAGATACTATTAGCTTTGGAGGATTAGAATAAAGTTAGTTTTATTACTGTAGAGGGGACTTTTTGCTATGTTATTATGCCCTTTGGGTTAAAAAATGCTGAAGTTACTTATTAGAGATTGATGAATAAAATTTTTGAGAAACAGTTGGGGAGGAATGTAGAAGTATATGTGGATGATATCTTGGTTAAAACTTTACATCCCGAGCAGTTAATATCTGATTTGGAGGAAACTTTTAGCACCTTGCACAAGTATAGAATGAAGTTGAATCCAGAAAAGTGTGTATTTGGGGTTACTCAGGGTTAATTCTTTGGGTATGTTATTACTGAGCAGGGTATAAAAGCTAATCCTATTATGATTGATGTTATTCAGCAAATGCAACCTCCAAAAAACTTGAGGGAAGTACAATCGTTATTGGGAAGAATTATTGCTTTATCTCGGTTCATATCCCGGTTGGTAGATAGAAGTCTTCCTTTCTTTAAGATATTAAAGAGGGCCACTCGGTTCCAATGGGATGAACACTGTGATAAGGCTTTTCAATCTCTAAAAGAATACTCAGCCGAGCCACCTTTCCTAGCTAAGCCTCAGCCTGGGGAAATGTTATGGGTTTATTTAGCTCTTTCTGAAGTTGCTGTGAGTTCAGTGTTAGTTTGGCAGGATAAGAGTCAGCAACATCCAATTTATTATATCAGTTATCTATTAAAAGGACATGAAGTCCAATATACTAATTTAGAGAAGTTAACTTGGGGATTGGTTTTAACTGCTCAGAGACTACGACCCTATTTTCTATCACATCCCTTGGTGGTGCTCACTGATACTCCTTTGGGTAGAATACTTACTCATCCAAAGGCTACAGGAAAGCTTATTAAGTGGGCTACCAAACTCAGTGATTATGATATTAATACCTATCAGCCTCGCACCTCTATTAAGGCTCAGACATTAGCTGATTTCTTGGTGAAGACTATACATAAAGAGGAGTCTTATCCATGGATGGTATATGCAGGAAGGTTGTGGAGTTGGAGTAATTCTGATTTCACCACAAGGAGAAGAGGTTAAGTTAGTAGTTAGATTGCACTTTAGGACCTCTAATGTAACGACCTGACCCCTATTGGTGGAATTCGGCGACCCCTATTGGTCGACGACCGTCGCCCCTGTTGGCCCGTCGTTACTCACCTGGACTTCCCACCCCTGGAAGTGGGTTTTTGTCTTCCCCAGGATTCGAACTCTAGACCTCCAGGCTAAGTACAAAAGTTTATGAATCCTGGTAACCAAGTGATCCAGGATCACTTGGTTACCAGGATTCATAAACTTTAGTACTTAGCCTGGAGGTCTAGAGTTCGAATCCTGGGGAAGTCAAAAACCCACTTCCAGGGGTGGAAAGTCCAGGTGAGTAACGACGGGTCAATAGGGGTGACGGTTGTCGACCAATAGGGGTCACCGAATTCCGCCAATAGGGGTCAGGTCGTTACAAAGGGAACTTTTGTATCATATTTCATAATAAAGGCAAAGTTTATGGTTATTGTATTTACTTCATTGATGTACCATTTGAATAAATATAATAATATCCTAGGGTAGTTGGTTCTAGTCTACGACATATCAAGTTGGTGACTTAATAGTGAGATACTGTAGATATATATTGAACACTACTCATAACTATTTCTAGTTAAGTATTAATATACAAGAATAATATTAATACACTGAGACTAACATGTAGGTCAACTGATGACTTAATCTCACAAGTCATGGATATAGGATATCGAGTTGACACATGGGTTTATATTAGAGAATATGTACTGAACTGACCCTCCATGAGAATGTTTCATGGATTGTCATATGAGTGTCATAAATATTCTCATAGTGACTATTGGTATGAATAGTCCTTAGACCTGAAATCATTATGGTTCCCTACATAAGGAGTTGTATATTTTGGTAATGTTAAACGTCACTTGTAACAAGGTGAACTTAAAGTTGATCACTGGATATGCAATGAATTATGCGGAGGGATGTGAGCGATGTAGATGAGATCTATCCCTTCCATATGACAGAAGTAATATCTGTGGGCCCTTTGATAAAGTAGGACTACTAAAATGCACGACCATGTTGGTGCAATTGGCCTAGGTCACGATTGACCAGACTCGAGTAGTGTTTTGATGTTTGATAATGTTTTGGGGAGATTATTGGTGCAATCGACCCGGGTCATGATTAACCGGACTCGAGTTTGACTCGAGTGGTATTTTGATATTTGACGATGGTTTGACCATTGTTTGACTATATGGTTGACATAAGGTTGACCATATGATAGAGAAGTCCAAGTCTTGTGTACTTGGCATAGAAAGTCCAAGCATGGGTCTTGGCAAGGGAAAGTCCAAACTTGAGTCTTGGCAATTGGAAAGTCTAACATGTGTTGGAAAGGAAAGTCCAAGCATGGGTCTTGGCAAGGGAAAGTCCAAGCTTGAGTCTTGGCAAATGGAAAATTCAACATGGGTGGGCAAGGGAAGTACAAGGGGTGATATTGGCGGCGTATAGTCCAAGGGTGGAGTCTTGGCAGCATAAGTCCAATGGTTGGCGGCGTAAAGTCCAATGGGAGTCTTGGCAGTGTAAGCCCAATATGCCTTGGCGGTATAGACCAACTTAGCATGACAATAGCCGATGGAAGCACCTGAAGGCTAGCGTATGGATGAATAAGTCATGGATGACTTGGAGGGATCCGATAAGCGTGAGGCTGACGGAGGTGGCTAGAATGCTTAGGTCTAAGCTAAGGGTGGTCTAGCAAGTATGAGGGCATCATACTTGGTGTTAAAATTTCATGGATGAGGTTATCAGTCAACTGATGGGAGTCGACTGGAGTTCGACAATAGAAAATGGCCTGGAAGTCAACCGTTAGCATTAGGCGCCGATCGATGGTTCGATCGCGATCTATGGCCGATCAATCGATGGTCGAAGTTTTCGAGAATGTAAAGTTTTTGAGTCGACTGTTAGGGTTTAACAGTCAAGTGATGGCTCGATCAGTCGACTGATGGGCATGATCAGTCGACTGATGGCCTATCCGTTGGAACTTATCCAACGTGGCTCAGGCCGTTATGAGACAGCGGCTATAGGAGCAGTCGACTGATGGTCTCGATCAGTCAACTACTAGGCAAAATCCAGCCCAAATGTAGGTTATAAAAGAAACTTGTGGATAAGGTTTTTTGCCATGGTTTCTTAGGGCAATTTGGGGTGATTTGCTGGTGCAATTCAGGGTCTCCAAGTGCAGCTCAAGCAACCAAATAAGCAAGCTTCCAAAAGATCATTTGTAAAGTGTTCTTTGCATTCTTTTGTGTATTTCACTTTGTATTTTCTTGTATTCATTTTGTATTACTGTTGTAATCATTGTACGAGATTTCTCTACCTCCGACGTATTATCGAGGAGTATTATTAATTAGTGGTGATATTTGCATCGCTAGGGCTCGTTCGAGCCCAACCCGTGGAGTAAGAACCTTGAGGTTCTGAACCACATTATATTTTTGTGTTATATGCTTGTATATTTTGTTATTGCTTTATTGCTTTATTTCCACTGCGTACTAATCAAATTGTAACAAGCACGCGAACGATATCCATCAACGTCGAAATGCTATTCACCCCCTCTAGCGACGATCAATTCCCCAACAAGTGGTATCAGAGCTAGGCTGCTCTTCAAGGTTTAACAACTAAGGGAGCATCACTAGAGGGTGAAGAAGAAGATGAAGTTTGAAGAAAAATTAGGATGGGGCATCAACACACCTCCACCATACGACCAAGAAGATTTTTCGGCATGGAGGGCGAGAATGGATACATTCTTGATGATGGACATAGAAGATTGGTTCATCATCATGAAAGTTTTTGAACCCCCTAGGGATAAGAAGGGATATGTCCTAAAATTGAAGAAGTGGATTCAAGAGCAATGCCTAAAGTTCAAGACCGAAGTTAAGGTAACAAAACTTTTAGAAGATTTGATACATAATGATATTTTATCTAGACTAGGTGAATATCAAGATGCCAAGGAGCTTTGGAGTAAATTGGCAAAGTTCCATGAAGGACCATCACCGGCTTCAAGTAAGAACAATCACAAAAAGCCGAAGAATGTTCATCAACTAAAGAAGAGGAGGAGGCCGAAGAAACATATTCTTCCTTACAAGAAAGTGAGGATTCAGAAGTTGATAGAGAATCAACATCCGGATCAGGATCGGTGGACGAAGAGGTAGAAGTAGAAGAAGTCTTCACCTCTAGGATTGAGGGGGAGGAGAGACCATCCACTCCGGAGCATCAAGAAGAAGCTTCTACTTCCGATCAAGAAGAAGAGCAAGCCCAAACTTCCACCATTGACCTAGGTAACTCAAGCATTTTAGTTAAAAATAAAAATCACATAATTTGCTTTGAGTGGTGGGAACCCAGGCACTATAAGAGCAAGTGCCCTAAGAAGGTCAAGAAGGCTCCACCGACACCAAAACCTCAAGAAATCTCAAATGATGTTGGAGCCCCAACCATTAAGAGCAAGGAGCACGTGGTGTGCTTCAAGTGCCACCAAAGAGGGCATTATAGGAGCCAATGCCCTAGGGGGAGGAAGAAAGGGGAAGGAGTGTTAGTACCTATAAGATTCACATATCTCCACAATGGTATGATATTGTCCACTTTGGGTCTAAGCCCTCATGGTTTTATTTTTGGGCTTTACCCAAAAGGCCTCATACCAATGGAGATATCTTTTCATCTTATGAGCACATGATCTTTTCTATGTCTTACTAATGTGGGACTTTGATTATATTCCCAATACTCTAACAATCTCCCCTTCAAATGAAAGACCACATTGATCCCCCCTCAAGCCTATCCATCCTCGAAAGACATCCTCTGCTTGATGTCCGATCCTCAATCCACTAGGACTTCTTGCCAACTGTCTGGTTCTCCTAACCCAGCTGGACTTCCTGCCAGTTGTCCAACTCTTCTGGCCCAACTAGACTTCCTGTCAATTGTTGGTCCTCCTGACCCAACTGGACTTCCTGTCTAGTGTATGGTTCTCTTGATCCCGACATGGGAGCTCAACTTCTTTCGTTCGAGGTTCATGGCTTGACATGGACCATGACTCTAATACCAATTGTTAGTGCCTATAAGATTCACATATCTCCACAATGGTATGATATTGTCCACTTTGGGCCTAAGCCCTCATGGTTTTGTTTTTGGGCTTTACCCAAAAGGCCTCATACCATTGGAGATATCTTTTTATCTTATAAGCACATGATCTTTTTCATGTCTTACCAATGTGAGACTTTGATTGTATTCTCAATACTCCAACAAGGAGGAGCTACATGTGTAGGGGGAGCTAAGGCAAATCCTAAGGTAACCTCTAATTATGTTCTCTCCTTAATTAATAGGCAAAAGCATGCTAGGAATTTTATTGCTATTACTCATGAAAAGCATGCTAGTAAAAATAGACTTTATTTCTTAGGAGCTAAATCATATAACTTTAAAAATAAGAAGAAATTTGGGACTAATGTCTCTAGAAAAACTCTACCTAAGGAAAGTATTAGGAAAATAGAAGACCATTTAGGCATTAACCCTAAGAAAGATAAACATATGACTAGGAAGGGCAAGAATACTCAAGGAAATAATGGGCCCACCAAATTAGAGAAATTAGAATTAGAGAACCAAGCCTTGTGGTCAAGGCTTGAAAAACTTGAAAAGACCCTTGCAAAGATGTCAAATTCAATTAAAGGGTCAAATGGTCAAAGTCAAGGGCCTAGGAGATAAGAGTCATCCAAAGGCAAGAATGATTTGGTGCACAAACCTAAGCCTAAGGAGATCTATCATAGTGTTCCATTTGATTATGGAACACAACCTAGGTCTAGGAAAACCAAGGTCACAAGGGAAGTCATCCCTAGAGTTGACCATGGTAGATGCCTAGTGGCTAGGGTTTTGAAGAAACCTAGGGAAGCCACTAAGAAGGTTACAAGGGGAGGCACCCCTAGAGCTAACCTAGGCAAGACCACAATGACCAAGGCTACCAAGCCTAAAAGGGTCATTATGAGGGTATCTAGGGAAGTTATCTCTAAGGAATACCTAGTAAACCCAAGTATCTCAAATAGGTTTTGGGTTCCTAGGAGCGTGATTGATTCACGTTAAATGGGTTAGGGGGTGCCAACTTTAAATGAATGGGTAGTTAACCTAACCATGATAAAGGTGACACTTTAGGTTATTTTCAAGGTTATGGGTACCTTGGAAATAAGTTTGATCTTATATCCTAAAGGATTTTAGGATGTGCCAATATCATTTGAGAATTATGAAAAATCAATCAAATTGACACAAACTAGGTTTAGAGGTCATAGTGTGCCATTTTGGATTTTTGGCACACTTGGGGGATTAGTGAAAATATGGCAAAATGGGTTTAATTCTAATAAATGGCAATTAATACTAAAATTTAGGTATTATATCCCTTTATATTTTATTTTCCATGATTGATTTTCCATATGCCATGTCATGACATCATATTTATTTTATCATATAAAATGTCATGATTATGCTTAGGTTAGTTTTAATGTCATGCGTATTTAGATTTAATCATATGTCATGACATCACGATCATTGGCCATGCTTATTCATGTTATCATTTATGCCATGATCATTGATGCATTAATTAAAATTGATTTAAGGACAATTGGTATGACTTGAAGTCTCATGTATAAGGGAATCAAGTAGTGTTGCTTTAGAAAATGTATGAAATCCTAGTTTAGGATGAACAAAACCCACATCTTACATCAAATTGACATATGTGTGTTTTCAAACACCCTAGACACATGTGAGATGCTAGGAAATGAGTTAAGTTTAAGGTGCATAGTTTTTGCATCTAGATAAACTCAAACTCATCTTATACCATGGTGGATCATGGGGAAAGCTAATGTGCAAGTCATGTGCATTGAGCCCATTGATCATGATCCAATATAGGTTTTCAAAAATATTTTAAAATTATTTTAGAAAACCTTGGTGAAGTCTATCTTTTTATAGAAGTCACCATTGATGGTGTTAATACAAAAAGGGCTCAAAACATTGAAGCTTTTCTTATTTTTGAACTTTGTATCAATTTTTCTATTTTGTGGGGAAATTAATTTTCAAATATTTTTCACCCATTGTAATTGTCATAAGTATTATACATATGAATTTTCATAATTTTTCATATTATGTATAATTACTTATTGTTGGTGCAATCGGCCCAGGTGACGATTGACCAGGACTCGAGTTTGACTCGAGTGATGTTTTAATGTTCGACAAAAACATATGACAATGTGATTGTCATGGGAAAGTCCAAGTCTTGGGTACTTTGCATGTAAAGTCCAAGCATGGGTCTTGGCAACGAAAGTCCAAGCATGGGTCTTGGCAAGGAAAAGTCCAAGCATGAGTCTTGGCATGGAAAGTCTAACATGAGTTGGCAAGGTAAAGTTCAAGCATGGGTCTTGGCATGGAAAGTCCAACATGGGTTGGCAAGGGAAAGTCCAAGCTTTAGTCTTGGCATTTGAGAAGTCCAAGGGGTTTGATATTGGCGGCGTAAAGTCCAAGCGGGAGTCTTGGCAGCATAAGTCCAATGGTTGGCGGCGTAAAGTCCAAGCGGAGTCTTGGCGGCATAAGTCCAATGTGCCTTGGTGGTGTAGACACCGTTAGCATGACATAGCCGATGGAAGAATCTGAAGGCTAGCGCGATGGATGAACAAGTCATGGATGATTTAGAGGGATTCGAGAGGCATGAGGCTGATGGAGGTGACTAGAAGGCTTAGGTCTAGGCTAAGGGTGGTCTAGCAAGTATGGGGGAACCATACTTGGGTTAAAACCTCATGTTTGAGGTGTGCCAGTCGACTGGTGCCATGTGGCAGTCGATTGGTAAGAGTCAACTAGGGTTTAACTACGGGAAGTGGCCTAGCAATCGACTGCCAGAGATGGGCAGTCGACTGATCATGTGGTCAGTCAACTGATGCTCGGTGTTTCGGTCACAGAATGGAGTCTCACTCGACTGCTGAGGCTAGCAGTCGAGTGGAGGCTTGATCAGTCGACTGATGGTCATGACCAGTCGACTGATGATGGATCCGTTGGATTTTTCCAGCGTGGATCTAGTCATTGTCTCACGACAACAGTGGCATCAGTCGACTGATGGTCCCGAGCAGTCGATTGATCGGCGTTTTCCAGCACAGGTTGAAGCTTTAAATGGAGCTCGTGAAGGAGGAAAATGCAATGGTTTCTTGAGGGCTTTTGGGGTGATTTGTTGTTGCAAATCAGGGTCTCCAAGTGCAATCCAAGCTACCAAGCAATCAAGCATTCAAAAGCAAAGTGTTGTAAAGTTTTCTTTACTTATCTTTTGTATTTCATGTTGTATTTGCTTGTAGCATTTTGATTATTGTTGTAATCAATTGTAAGGGGTTTCTCTACCTCCGACTTGTGTCGAGAAGGAGTTATTTGTGATTAGTGATTGCGTGTGCATCTATATTTCATTCCGAACCACTAGAGCTCTTTAGAGCTCGATCCGTGGAGTATGAACCATTCAGTTCCGAACCACGTTATATGCTTGTGTTCTTGTGTTTGTCTATTTCGTTATTGTTATTGTCATCTATATTCCGTTGCGCTAACGAAGTTTGTAGACGAACACGCGAAAGAATTCCATCACGCACTAGCTCGACGCTATTCACCCCCCTCTAGCGTTACAACGATCCCTTACAAGTGGTATCAGAGCCCGGGGCTCTTCTACGGATTAACCGTCGGGAGCTAAAGAAGCTAGAGGGAAGATGGAATTCCAAGACAAGCTTGGATGGGACATCAACACTCTACCACCATGCGACCGAGAAAATTTTTCGACGTGGAGAGCAAGAATGGAGACATTCTTGATGATGGATATAGAAGATTGGTTCATCCTTGTAGAAGGTTTTGAACCCCCTCGGGATAAGAAGGGAAACGTCTTGAAGTTGAAGAAGTGGACACAAGAGCAACGTCTCAAGTTCAAGACCGAAGTTAAGGTAACAAAGCTTTTAGAAGATTTGATACCTAATGACATTTTGCCTAGCTTAGGTGAGTTTCAAGATGCCAAGGAGCTATGAGACAAATTGGCCAAGTTCCATGAGAAGCCTCACTTGGCACAAGTAGAAGAAGAAGAATCTTCTTCGGCTCAAGAAGAAGCCGAGGAAGAATCAACATCATCCTCACAAGCGAGTGAGGACTCGGAAGTTGAGAAGGAATCAACTTCCGAATCGGTGGAAGAAGAGGAGACCTCCACCTCTAGGATTGAGGGGGAGGAGATTAGAGCATCTACACCGGAGCAATCTCAAGAAGAACCATCCACATCCGGTCGAAAATAAGCTCAAAATTCCACCATTGACCTAGGTAACTCAAGCATTTCGGTTCAAAATAAAATCCATATAATTTGCTTTGAGTGTAGGGAATCCGGGCACTACAAGAGTAAGTGTCCAAAAAGGGTAAAAAAAGCTCCTCCAGTGCCTAAAAGTCAACAAAAGTCAAAGGATGACGGTCCCCCAACAACTAAAAGCAAGGAGCAAGTCATTTGCTTCAAATGTCGGCTACCGGGACATTACCGGAGTCAATGCTCAAGGGGGAAGAAGAAGGGCCAAGAAGGACACCACAAGTAGGGAGAGCTTCCAAAGCTAACCCTAAGGTATTTTTAAATAAAGCTCCTTATTCAAATAATGTTAAAAGGCATGCTAGAAATAATTTTAGCAATCTTGCTATTTATCATAAAGAGCATGCTAGAAATAAAGAATTTTGTCTAGGAGCTAAGAATGTCTACCTTTCAAAGAAGGAGAAATTTGTGACTAATGTCCCTAAAAATGTCCTTCCTAGGTCAAATAATTCTAGATAAATTCTACCTAGGGAGACTATTAGAAATGTACAAGAGCATCTAGGTCTTAATCCCAAATGGACTAGGCATATGCCTAGAAAGGACAATGCCCAAAGACCAAATCAAAATTTAAAAACTGGGCAATTAGAGTTAGAAAATCAAGCCTTGAGGTCAAGGCTTGAGAAATTAGAAAAGACCCTCAAGAAGATGCAAAATCAAGTTCAAGGGTCAAATAGTCAAAGTCAAGGGTCTAAATCTCAAAGTCAATACCTAGGACCCAAGAGACTAAAGTCAACCAAGGGCAAGAAGGGTTTGGGTCACAAACCTAAGCCTAAGGTGACTTATCATAGTATTCAATTTGATTATGGAACACAAATTAAGTCTAGGAAAATAAAGGTCAATAGGAAAGTCATCCCTAGAGTTGACCAAGGTGTGTGCCTAGTGGCTAGGGTTTCAAGGAAATCTAGGGTAGCCACTAAGAAGGTTGCAAGGGGAGTCACCCCTAGAGTCAACCTAGGCAAGACCCAAATGACCAAGGCTAACAAGCCTAGAAGGGTCATTAGGAAGGTATCTAGGGAGGTTATCCCTAAGGAATACCTAATTAATCCTAGGAGCTCAAATAGGTTTTGGGTTCCTAAGAGCGTGATTGATTCACGCTAGATGGGTTTAGGGTGTGCCAACCTTGATTGGATGGGTAGTTAACTTAACCATGATAAAGATGACATTTTAGGTAATTTTCAAGGTTATGGGTATCTTGAAAATAGATTTGATTCTTAATCCTAAAAGATTTTAGGATGTGCCAATACATTCTTGGAATTATGAAAAATCAATTAAATTGGCACAAATTAGGTTTAGAGGTTAGTGTGCCATTTTGGGTTTTTGGCACACTTGGGAGGTTAGTAGTAATATGGCAAAATAAATCTAATTATAACAAATGACAACTAATATTAAAATTTAGGTATTATGATCCCTATACTTTTTATATGCCATGCTTTGTTTTCCATATAACATGTCATGACATCATGTTTATTTTTATCATTTATATGTCATGATTACGTGTAGGATTAAGGGTTAAATGCCATGTGTTTTTAGATTTCATCTTATACCATGACATCATGATTATGAGCATGTGTTTATTTATATCATCATTAATGTCATAATCATTCATGTATTTAAATTAATGAAAATTGATTTAAGGATTTTGGCATGACTTGGAGTCCCATTTATAAGGGAATCAAGTAGGGTTGCCTTAGAAAAATGCATGAAACCTTAGATTAGGAGAACAAAACCCACATCTCACATCTCATTGACTTGAATGTGTTTTCATACACTTTAGATACATGTGAGATGCTAGGATATGAGTTAGGTTCAAGGTGCATAGGTAGTGCATCTAGATAAACTCATCTTATTTCAAATGTGGATCATTGGGAAAGCTTGCGTACAAGTCATGTACATTGAGCCCAAGGAATATGATCCAAAATAAGGTTTTGAAAACATTTTAAAATCATTTTGAAAAACCTTGGTGAAGTCTATCTTTTGATAGCAATCACCATTGATGAGATTGATACAAAGTGAGCTAAAACTTAGAAGTTTTTCTTCACTTTTGAATTTTGTATCAATTTCGATATTTTATGGGTAAAATATTTTTCTATCATTTTTCACCCATTGTATGTGTCATAAGTATTATATGTATGAATTTTCATGATTTTTCAAATTATGTATAATTATTTATGATTTTTTGAATTTCATTTCTGATAACTAAAATTCTGATATTTCAGTTATCAGTCGACTGATGAGGGTGGCAGTCGACTGGTAGCTGAGAGAGTTGACTTCTAATGCTAATTTCGGGAAAATAAGGTATGTTTAGCTCGTGTTCAGCTACAGTTAAGGTCCCTAACCACTTCTAACCCTAAGATATGATTTGGGAAGCATTATAAAGGGTGAAAATCCATTGGATATGGATTAGGAGAGGTGTTAGGTCGATGTATCAAATTTAAGGGTAGGAGAGTTCATGTTCGAACTTTGAACCTTATTTTTGATGGTCTAGAGTTCCTATTGGCTTAGGGACTTCCCAAGGACATTGTTGGTGCAATGGTCAAGGGGGAGCAAGCCTTTAGGGGAAGGTATCCATCATGGGATGATGGATGGTATTTTTCCTCATGGGGAGGAAAAATGGGATTTTGAGATACCCAATTTGGAAATTGGGAGAGTGTATAGGATTGCCTCTCTTGAGTGATATGAGACTTATCACTAGGAAGATGGTAGGCTTCCTAAGTATTTTTGGGCCAAGGGGGAGATTGTAAGATCTCATTGGGATATGAGACATTGACCTCCTTGGAGAGATAACCTTTTGGATGTTAGTCAAAAGGGGGAGAATGTTTTAGGGGAGAAGTTAGAATTACCAATTTGGCATAATTGGTAAGGGATTTGAGTTAGTGTTTTAACTCAATGGTTTGTTTGGTTTTTGTCAAACATAAAAAAGGGGGAGATTGTTGGTGCAATCGGCCCAGGTGACGATTGACCAGGACTCGAGTTTGACTCGAGTGATGTTTTGATGTTCGACAAAAACATATGACAATGTGATTGTCATGGAAAAGTCCAAGTCTTGAGTACTTGGCATGTAAAGTCCAAGCATGGGTCTTGGCAACAAAAGTCCAAGCATGGGTCTTGGCAAGGAAAAGTCCAAGCATGGATCTTGGCATGAAAAGTCCAACATGAGTTGGCAAGGTAAAGACCAAGCATCTGTCTAGGCATGGAAAGTCCAACATGGGTTGGCAAGGGAAAGCCCAAGCTTTAGTCTTGACATTTGAGAAGTCCAAGGGGTTTGATATTGGCGGCGTAAAGTCCAAGCGGGAGTCTTGGCAGCATAAATCCAATGGTTGGTAGCGTAAAGTCCAAGCGGAGTCTTGGCGGTGTAAGTCCAATGTGCCTTGGCGGTGTAGACACCGTTAGCATGACATAGCCGATGGAAGCACCTGAAGGCTAGCACGATGGATGAACAAGTCATGGATGACTTGGAGGGATCTGAGAGGCATGAGGCTGATGGAGGTGGCTAGAAGGCTTAGGTCTAGGCTAAGGGTGGTCTAGCAAGTATGGGGGAACCATGCTTGGGCTAAAACCTCATGTTTGAGGTGTGCTAGTCGACTGGTGCTATGTGACAGTCGACTGGTAAGAGTCAACTAGGGTTTGACTGCGGGAAGTGGCCTAGCAGTTGACTGCTAGAGATGGGCAGTCGACTGATGGACGAGCAGTCGACTGATCATGTGGTCAGTCGATTGATGCTCGGTGTTTCGGTCACAGAATGGAGTCTCACTCGACTGCTGAGGCCAACAGTTGAGTGGAGGCTTGATCAGTCGACTGATGGTCATGATCAGTTGACTGATGATGGATCCGTTGGATTTTTCCAGCGTGGATCTAGCCATTGTCTCACGATATGATGGCATCGGGCCGATCGATGGTCCCAGCGATCGTGATCGGCGTTTTCAAAGATTAAATGGAGTTCGTGAAGGAGGAAAATGCAATGGTTTCTTGAGGGCTTTTGGGGCGATTTGCTGCTGCAAATCAGGGTCTCCAAGTGCAATCCAAGCTACCAAGCAATCAAGCATTCAAAAGCAAAGTGTTGTAAAGTTTTCTTTACTTGTCTTTTGTATTTCATGTTGTATTTACTTGTAGCATTTTGATTTTTGTTGTAATCAATTGTAAGGGGTTTCTCCACCTCCGACTTGTGTCGAGAAAGAGTTATTTGTGATTAGTGATTGGGTGTGCATCACTAGAGCTCTTTAGAGCTCGATCCTGTTAGTGAAAGCCCTAGAGCCAATCATGTGATGATTGTTGTATGGACTTTATTGTATCATATTCCTATTTATAAAGGCATGGTTATTATATTTACTTGTATTGGTGCCAAATAACTAAATATAATAATGTCCTTGAGTAGTAGGTTCTTATCTATATCAATCGATTGGTTGAATCGATAATGAGATGATATAGAGAACACTACTCTTAATCATTCCTAGTCAAGTATTAACATTCAGGGATAATGTTAATGCATAGAGACTAGCATGTAGGTCAACACGATGACTTGATCTCACAAGTCATGGAAATGAGATATCAAGTTGACACATTGGTATGCATTGGAGAATGTATACTGAATGACCCGCCATGAAAAAGTATCGTGGATTGTTATATGAGTGTCATATACTTTCTCATGTGGCTATTAGTATGACTTAATAGTCCTTAGACCTGAAGTCACCATGGTTCCCTACATAAGGAGTTGCATACTTTGGCATCGTCAAATGTCACCCGTAAATGGGTGGACTATAAAGGCGATTACTGGGTATGTAACAAATTATGCGGAGGGATGTGAGTGATGTAGATGGGATCTATCCCTCCTATATGATGGGAGTGACATCATTATTCTTGATAGAGTGAGACCACGAAGTGCATGGCCATGTCCAAATGAGTCAATATGAGATATTGAGCTCATTTGATTAGAGTGAGTCTACTTGGAGTTCAAGATATAGATTGTACCGAGGATGACACGGTCTATGCCTCAATTGGTCAATCTAGATGTCAAGGATAGAGGGACATTGTCACATATTGTGAGAGTCATGATTAGTAGTCACAAAGGTGATGTTGGAGCTCAACATTCTTGTAACTTGGATAGCAATGATGTGTTGCTAGATACCATTCATTGCTTATGTTCCTAAATCAGTTTAGGGACATTGCCAACGTTACAAGAACCTATAGGGTCACACACAAAGGGCAATTAGATGGAGATTAGGTTCATTGATGAACCATGTGGATTAGGTTCATGTGATGAACCAAATTGGATTAAGAGTAATCCTAATTAGACTAATTGAGTTGGACTCAATTTGATTCAAGTATTGAATGAGTCTAATTTAGATTTGATTCATCAAATCAATTTAAATTAATGAATAGAGATTCATTAAATTAAATTGACTTGAATCAAATGGTTGGATTTGATCAACCATGGGAGATAAGAGGTCAAGTTTGACTTGACTTGAGAGGGAAGATGAAAGGTCAAGTTTGACTTGACCAAATGTCATGTCATGATGATGACTTGGCATGGACAACCAATGATGATGCTCCACATCATCATTGACTTATCATGTGGTGCCACCTCATGAGGGAGACCAAGAGCCATTGGCTCTTGGAGTTACATGCATGCATGTAACCCCCCAAGACATGAAGTGGCCGGCCACTATTCTCATTAGATGAGAATTGATTTTGTGAGTTACTCTTACTTTATCTTCTTCCTTAGATCATCTTCCTTTCAAGCCTTCTCTCCCATCCCTCTCCTTGGCCGAAACTTCTAAGGGTGCTAGCACACTCTAGATTTCTTTTCTCCACCTATTGCTTGTGTGGATACCAATAGAGGAGTGTACACTTGACACTCTAGAGTTCCGGCAAGCTATTTGGACGAGCGGGATTTGCGAAGGACGTCGCATCGAGGGTAACACTCTCAACTTCTAGATGTAAGGTAGATTTAGGTTTACTTAGCACATACATTTTTTATTTTAATATATCTTCGCACGGATCCGTGGCCGGACTTTTGGGGTTTCCGCAACGCAAAAAGCGGTTTTTACGGCTCGGAAAGTCCAACAGTGGTATCAGAGCCACGTGCGAAGCATGTATGTGTTTCATTTTTGTAGTTTTTGTATTAGATATAAAAATTATAGATTTTTATGTTTCTGTAAATTTCCTATTTTTATCGAATTTTTGGGTATTTTTCTCGAAGAGTCGAAGCAACGAGTGTTGGGACACTTGTAGGCTTCAACCATCGAGAAAAAACTCTCCGAAACGGCGAGTTCTCGCTTTAGGTTTTTGGGATAGCGACTTAAGTCATTGTAAGATCGTAGTAAGGACACTCGCAAAGTTTATTTTGCGAGTAGGGGCGCTTCCCCTATCCCCGAAAGGGGCCTTGTCCTGCGATCGCGCCTGGAAACCGCTTAGCGGGACCGTTATGGAAAGGTGACTCATAAAAATGAAAAAAAATAGAAAAAATTATAGAAATTTTCTGTAAAAATACATAATTAGAATTATGTATAATTCTGTGATTGTCATGGCCCAAGAACCCCAATACGATTGGATGATGATGTGTTGTAATTCATAATATGACCTGTGTGCCTTTTTTTGTGGTTGTGCGTGTTGTATAGTGTATGCGACCTGCGCGTCGTACCTCTTCTTTTGAAATTCTAGTTGTAAATAGTTTTAGACTCGAATGTAACTCGAGTTTCATATTTGTAATGTACAAAATGGAGCGGTGGAAAGTCCACTTGTAGACGAAGTTACGAGAAGGGTGCCGACGACACATGGCGATCAAAGGAAGCGCTTGGAGAAGCCGCTAGCCCTAGGTTGACCGTCAGATCTTCTCATTGGCTTGAGAAGATCGTAGTAGGGCCATGACCACATCACAATTAATTATATATATATATATATATATATATTTGATTTTGCTTGTATGTATGTGATGCATGCTAGTAGAATAATACTTGTATGTATATGATGCATGCTAGGATATTTTTCTTGTATGTATATGATGCATGCTAGAATAATGCTTGTATGTATGTGATGCATGCTAGTATAGAATAATAAAGGCCTCAATGCGTATATGATACACATTACGATTAGATTAGATCTTAATCGAATCAACTCGTAAATGCCTACCAAGTTCTTAATCGAATACACATTTCGACCACCGGATCAACCAACTTGGGAATTTGTTAGGCTAGAGACAATGGATTATCCATTATATCGGCTTTACAGGCTCAGAAGTTATTGGCCCAGGGTTGTCAGGGTTATTTATTATCTCTAGTCAAAGTTGTGAACGAAGGACTACCAGCCCTCTCTGATGTGCGAGTAGTCCAAGAATATCCAAATGAACTTCCACTCCTAGGCAAGTGGAATTTGCGATAGAGGTGATTCCAGGAACCGCGCCTATATCGAAACCTTCTTATTTGATGGCGCCAAAAGAACTAAATGAACTTAAAGTTAAACTACAGGAGTTGCTGGATAATGGATTCATCCGCCCTAGTGTTTCACCATGGGAAGCTCCGGTACTTAAAGTTCATTGCGGTTATGTATTGACTATCGACAACTGAATGTAGTCACAATTAAGAACAAATATCTGCTGTCGAGGATAGAAGATTTGTTTGATCAGCTTAAGGATACCTGTGTGTATTCTAAAATTGATCTGCGCTCAGGATATCATCAGCTTCACATAAGAGATGAGGATGTTCAGAAAACAGCTTTTCGCACCCGTTATGGGCATTATGAGTTTCTAGTGATGTCGTTCGGTCTCACGAATGCCCTAGCTGCATTTTTGGACTTAATGAACCGGGTATTCCTGAGGTATATAGATCAGTTCATGATAGTGTCCATCGATGATATATTGATTTATTCTCGATCCGAGGAGGAGCATGAACAACATCTGCGGATAGTATTGGAGACGTTGCGACGGGAGCAGTTATATGCCAAATTTAGCAAGTGTGCATTCTGGTTATCCTCAGTGGATTTTCTTGGACATATAGTGTCCAACAGAGGTATTTCTATAGATCCCCAGAAGATCGAGGCAATTACCAGTTGTGAGCAGCCAAAATCAGTTCAGGAGGTCCATAGTTTCCTTGGTCTGGTTGGGTATTATCGGAGATTTGTGGAGGGATTCTCGAGTATCGCCATGCCACTCACTCGCCTGACTCGGAAAGGGGTCAAGTTCACCTGGTCAGAGGCTTGTGAAACTAACTTCCTGGAGCTTAAGCGACGGCTAGTTTCTGCACCAGTCTTAGTGATTCCTTCTGGTATTGATGGGATGGTTCTTTATACGGATGCTTCTATCCAAGGGTTGGGTGCAGTTCTGATGCAGTCCAACCGTGTGGTATCTTATGTCTCCCGTCAACTAAAGGATCACGAGAGAAATTATCCAGTGAACAATCTGGAGTTAGCCGCCATTATTTTCGCATTGAAGATATGGGAGGCACTACTTGTATGAGATTACCTTTGAGATCTACATGGACCATAAAAGTCTGAAGTATCTGTTCACACAGAAAGAGCTGAATCTGAGACAGAGACGGTGGATGGAATATCTAAAGGATTATGACTGCATGATCCATTATCATCCAGGAAAAGCTAATGTGGTAGCAGATGCGCTGAGCAGGAAGTCTCATGGAGTTACGGCGATCATCCGATGAGTTCTTGATCTAGTTCGGCCTTCGAGTTGGGATTGTCTGAACACGGTCAAACATCTCGGGGGATATTAGTTTCTATGGTTGCCCATTCCGCTATTGCTGAGAGGATTAAGGAAGCACAAGTCAGTGACCATCATCTGCAGTTCTTGTGCAGCACGATAGACTCAGAACGTCAGACGGATTTCTCGAGTGACAAGAATGGAGTACTTTGTTTCCGTGGACGATTATGTGTTCCGGACACGCACCCAGTTAAGGAAGAACTGCTACAGGAAGCACATCAGTCGAGATTTACTATACATCCTGGTGGTACTCGGATGTACTGAGATTTGAAGCGTTTATACTAGTGGAACGGTATGAAATGAGATATTGCAGACTTTGTTGCACGATGTCTAGTATGCCAGCAAGTGAAGGTTGAACATTAGAAACCTGCTGGCTTACTTCAGGAAATTCCGATCCCGGAATGGAAGTGGGAACATATCACGATGGATTTCATTACGGGATTACCCAAAACCCGTAAAGGACATGATGCGATTTGGGTGATCGTGGATCGATTAACCAAATCAGCTCACTTCCTTCTGATTCGTAAGATGGACTCATTGGATCATCTAGCGGAATTGTACTGCCGAGAGATCATCAGATTGCATGGTGTACCATTGATTATCATATCTGATAGAGATTTGCGATTTACTTCGCAATTTTGGTAGAGTCTGCGAGAGCCATGGGCGGCAGAGCTTTGACTCAGACTGATGATTTCATCCATGAGTACTTCAATCTTGTGTTATGGATTTCGGTGGCAGTTGGGAGGATCACATTTCTTTAGTGGAATTTGCCTACAACAATAGCTACCACTCTTCTATTCAAATGACTCCTTTTGAGGCATTATACGGCAAACCCTGCAGATCTCCTGTGTTATGGGAGGAAGTTGGGGAACGACAGATATTGGGGCCTCAGAGTATCCAGCATGATGCAGGGTTAGTGCGAGTGATCAGACGATGGTTATCTAAGGCACAGGATCGACAGAAGAGTTATGCAGACTGGAGGTGAAGGCCTCTGGAATTCTCAGTCGGGGACCATGTATTCCTACGAGTGTCACCCACCAAAGGAGTCAAGAGGTTCGGGTTGAAAGGAAAATTAGCTCCACGCTACATTGGTCCATTTGAGATATTAGAGCGGATTGGAGGTGTTGCTTATCGGTTGGCTTTACCTCTGACACTTGAGGGTGTTCACAACATATTTCATGTTTCTATGCTGAGGAAATATGTGCCGCGATCGGACCATGTTTTGAAAGAAGTTCCGATATCACTCCAGGCGAATGCGACTTATGAGGAGGTTCCAATGCGGATTCTTGGTCGCAAGGAGCGACAGTTGCGGAACAAAACCATCCGACTTGTAAGGGTGGGATGGCAGCATCATACGTATGAGGAGGCTGTTAGGATGTATACTGAAAAGTCTATCTTTTGTATGAACATCTTTATTTTTGAAATAAGAATCACATGATCATTGTTTGCGTATTTTTATGGCTATGCATATTGTCTAATACATTACATTGTAGATAACATGGTGTGTGGTGTCACATGGGAGATCATGTTATCAGCTCCTTGTAAAGTATAAAGTAAAGGCTCACAACCGAGATGGCTTTGGACAAACCATCGAAATGGTTGTAGTGTGATTTGGTATTGGTTTGTCTTGACTATAGAATCACACTAGTGCACTTTGTGTGTATTGAGCAGGACCGACTTAGAGGTGATTTGATTTATTGCTGACTACATAATCGAATCGGACCTCAGATATTATTTTGTACATGCTCTTAATCTCGATATAATAACGGGCACATATACTTAGTTTCATCTCTTTGATTTACCAATGGGCGAGATTTATAGATTAAATCGATAGGCTCGGTAAGTTGGGAAATGATATTATTTATATGGTGTGCCGTTGATTATAGGAGGAAACCGTGTCCTATACATTAGGATGATGATGTCCCCTTGAGGAGCTCATAAGGTTCATCATGTAAACCCTGTAGGTGGACTTGGTCCGACATGATGAAAAGGTTGAGTGGTACTACTCATGGAGTTAGATGTTGATTAATTAATGGTCAGTAAATTAATTAATCGACGGACATTCGAGATCTTAAACACGGGGAGAAAATGTACAAATAATATATGGAGCCCATATTATATTATGGGGGTTGGTGAGGTAGATCAATGATAATCTTTTAGTGGATTGGATTATCATTAATGGATCAGACTTTATGTGGGCTTGATCCATGGGTGGCCAAGATCCAACTCCTCCTCATGGCCCTAATGTAGCCTATTAACACCTCATGAAGCTTAGATCCAATGGATAGAAACAAAACTCTAGATTCGACGGTAGAGATTAAATCTCTAGATCCGACGGTTGAGATTAAATCTCTAGATCTGACGGTTGAGATTAAATCCCTAGAACCAATGGAGGAGATTAAATCATGGCTTGAGCCCAACTCTATAAATAGAGATTAAAAGTGGGCGGCAAGGTTTGGATGGCTTAGGGGATTATGGTTTGCTTCCTTTGGAGGCTAGGAATCCTAGTTTGTTTAGGATTAGGTTTGGGCGACTAGGGTTTGGGAGATAGGGGTGGGCGTCAACATGAGGAAGAGCTCTTTTCTTCTTCTTCCCAAGTTGTTGCCGGCACATATACTTCTCCCCTCTACCTTGGCCGGTGCTGATCCTATTCTTCTTCCCCTCTTCCATGGCCAGCAATTAGGAGAGTAAGGATTAGGGTTTGGAGGCTTGGGCGGCACTAAATAAGGAAGTAGTTTCCTTTCTTCTTCCTCTCCCTTGGTGGCCGGCGCCCACAACCTTCTTTCCAGCCCTTGGTCGGTGTCCAAACTCCCTCTTCTCCTTCTCCTTGGTTGGTGGAAACAAGATTTAGGATTTGCCCTTGGTGTCTTGGCCGGTTTCCACCTTAATTTCTTCTTCCTTCTTGGCCGGCGACAAGCTCCAACATTGGATGTTGGTGGTTGGTTGAAAGAAGGAAAGGAGCTTTGTTTCTATTCTTCCTCTTGCTTGGAACGAGCAAGGAAGGAAGATTGGCGATCTAGGAGCTTCAACTTTTGGTAGATCGTCGCCCACACGACGTCCGAAAGAAGGAAGGTCATACATTAGAAGATCGAGAGGTATATCTATTCTCTATTCTCTTTTGTTACTTGCTTGTATTTATTTTTTCCATTATGATCATGATATATTCTATTTGTGGCTAAATAATACTTGGATCCTGAACATAAACACAAAAATCGGCGATCCAGACATCGTCTATTCCGTGGCTACTCGTAGAATAGAGGTTGGTTGCTTGAACAACAAGTTTGTTCAAGTGACCTCTCTAAACGAATAGCACGATGATGACTTGGTTGTTTGGGCAATCTCTTTTGTCTAGGATTAAATTTTTTTAATCCGGGTATATCGATGGGATCGCCATGAACAAGCGACCGAGGTGAAGTGGGAAGCGAAGTTTCCCCTCACGGACTCGATAAGCTAAAACCCTTCAATTGGTATCAGAGCCAAGGTTTTCGGTTTTGTGTGTTTAGGATTCGGTTAATTTTTATGCACTTTTCATATATTATATGTGATGGATAATAGTATGATATGCGTAGTTTAACTCTTTGGTTGCAGGCATAAGATCCGACTATTATGGCTATATGTGTGTATGTGATTGTATGTGTGTAAATGTTTATTTTGTTGAATGACGAGGCTAGTATTTGACATTTGTAAATTAGATACGACATTGTTTAGCCACTCTTTATTTTATTTTACTTTCGATCTAGATTTCATGTACACTCCCTCGTGGAGTATAGGATCGATGGATGTAAATTAAAATAGGTTTTTGTAAGGATTTTTTTATGCAAAATAGCATATGCGCAACGGAAAAATAGGATCCCTTCCAAGTGATCATTGCGAAAGAAAACCTCGTACAAAAAAAAATAAATTTCTCTAAAAGAAAAACCTATCTTATAGGAGAATATTACCTTTGTTGCGTGCCCTTTTTAATCCCGCTTCTCCTTGGGTTTGTTGGATATTTTAGCACGTTCAAATGTCCGTGCCTCTATATGTATCCACACGAGCAAGCTCTTGTCTCACAAAAGAAACTAGAAGAGCTCTCCTTTACTTCTTGCTAGAGAAGTCCCTAAAGGAGAGGAAGGTAGGGAAAAAGAGAAAGGAAGAAGAAGACCACTCTTCTTGCTAGCCTACACTCACAAAAGCCACACAACCAAAGCCTCTCACCACCAAGCTCTCTCCAAGCCTCAAGCTTCACCACCAAGCTCTCTCCAAGCCTCAAGCTTCACCAACCTTGGCCGTCCACCCCATGGAGTGTTTTATAGGATTGGAAAAACCTTTGTAGGGAACCTATGGTCCACCCTGTTACGGGTGATGTTTGACGATACCAAAGTACATAACTCCTTATGTAGGGAACCGTAGTGACTTTAGGTTTGAGGACTATTCATACCAATAGTCACATGAGAAAGTTTATGACACTCATATGACGATCCATGAAACTTTCTCATGGCGGGTCAGTTCAGTATATATTCTCTAATATATACCCATGTGTCAACTTGATATCATATATCCATGACTTGTGAGATCAAGTCATCAATTGACCTACATGCTAGTCTTTATGTATTAATATTGCCCTTGCATATTAATACTTGACTAGGAACATTTTAGGAAAGTGTTCTCTACAGCCTCTCATAATCAATTCTGCCAATTGATGTGTTGTAGATAAGAACCTACTTTTCTAGGGCATTATTATATTTAATTTAGCTGGCACAAGCAAGACGTAAATATAATAACCAATCCTTTGCCTTTATAGAATATGATACAAAATGTTCCCTATTCAACCATCACATGATTGGTTCTAGGGCTATAACTAACAATCTCCCACTAGCACTAGTACCAATCACTATAATATCTAATACCTAGTGACCTAGTGTGACCATCATGCTTCCTCTGTGCCAAAGCCTTGGTCAATGGATCTGC
Organism: Wurfbainia villosa; assembly: GCA_025175895.1. Classification (NCBI taxonomy): domain Eukaryota; kingdom Viridiplantae; phylum Streptophyta; class Magnoliopsida; order Zingiberales; family Zingiberaceae; genus Wurfbainia; species Wurfbainia villosa. The sequence goes on along the minus strand of CM045994.1, from coordinate 73,633,163 downwards.
GATGTTAGCTTCTGTCGGTACTCTACATATCCTCACATCTCCTCTATCGATGAACTCTCGAATGAGATGGAAGCGCCGCAGTATGTGTTTAGTCCGCTGATGTGATCGAGGTTCCTTAGCCTGTGCAATATCCCCATTGTTGTCATAATAGAGGTTTATTGGATCTGCAATGCTAGGAACTACCCCAAGTTCATTGATGAACTTGCGGAGCCAAATAGCCTCCTTTGCTGCATCAGACGCAGCAATATACTCGGCTTCTGTTGTAGAATCAGCAACTATGTCCTGCTTCAAACTCTTCCAGCTCACAACTCCACCATTCAGGTAAAACACGTACCCCGATTGCGATCTATAGTCATCCTTGTCTGTTTGGAAGCTTGCATCACTGTAACCCTTTACAGTTAGCTCCTCATTGCCTCCAAATATCAGGAAATATTCTTTCATTCTTCGTAAGTATTTAAGAATATTTTTGACTGCTATCCAGTGACTTTCACCTGGATCCGATTGGTATCTACTCGTCATGCTCAAAGCATACGAGACGTCAGGACGAGTACAAAGCATGGCGTACATGATAGACCCTATAGCAGATGCATAAGGGATCTTATCCATGCGATCTCTCTCCTCCTTAGAAGAGGGACATTGAGTCTTCGAAAGACTCACACCATGTGATAAAGGCAGAAATCCTTTCTTGAAATTTTGCATAGCAAAACGATCTAGCACTTTATCAATGTATGTACTCTGACTTAGGCCAAGTAATCTTTTAGATCTATCTCTATAGATCTTGATGCCTAGAATATAGACAGCTTCACCTAAGTCTTTCATCGAGAAACAATTTCCTAACCACATCTTCACAGACTGGAGTGAGGGAATATCATTTCCGATGAGAAGTATGTCATCTACATACAAGATAAGAAATACAACTGTGCTCCCACTATTTCTCTTGTAGACACAAGGTTCATCTTCATTCTTGATGAAACCGACTCCTTGATTGCATCATCGAATCGAAGATTCCGGCGAGGCTTGCTTTAGTCCATAAATGGACCTTTGCGGTTTGCATACCTTTCCGAGGATGCTTTGGATCTTCAAAACCCTCGGTATGTCATGTACACATCCTCGGTAGCTTTCCATTCGAGCGGTTTTGACATCCATCTGCGGATCTCATAATCGTGGTAGCTGATAGCAAGTATGATTCCGAATGGATTTAAGCATCATGGCCCGGTGAAAAGGTTTCTCATAGTCAATACCATGAATTTGTTTGAATCCTTTAGCCACCAATCTACCTTTATAGGTATGATTATTACCATCCATGTCAGTCTTTACTTTAAAGACCCACTTACACCCAATGGGTTTTACCCCTTCAGGTGGATCAACCAAAGTCCATACTTGGTTAGTGTACATGGATTCCATTTGGATCTCATGGCCTCTAGCCATTTCTGAATCTGGGCTCATCATAGCTTCTTGATAGGATGTAGGCTCCGTCAAGATCGACAAGCAATACATCACCGTTGTCGGTCGAGAAAAGAATATCTCTCGGGTTGGACGACGGATCCTATCAGATCTGAAGAGGTTGGTCTACTTGAACAGGTGTTTGCTCCACAACTCTTTGGGCAACAATTTCCTCATCCACAACACTTTGTGGTGCCTGTTCATTTTCCATCGAAGCCTTAGTGTTATCTTCATCTTGAATTTCTTCAAGATGAATTTTACTCCCACTAGTTTTTCTAGAAATAAATTCTCTTTCTAGAAAGACAGCATTTCTGGCAACAAACACCTTGCCAAGTGTGGGATTGTAAAAGTAATATCCCTTAGTTTCCTTGGGATATCCTACAAAAGAACACTTATCTGATTTGGGTCCTAGTTTATCTGAGACTTGACGTCTAACATAAGCTTCACAACCCCAAATCTTTATAAAAGATATTTTGGGACTCTTCCCAGTCCATAACGTATATGGTGTCTTTTCTACGGCTTTTGATGGGACGCGATTAAGTGTGAAAGCGACTGTCTCTAGAGCTAAACCCCAAAAGGAAGTAGGTAGATCAGTCTGGCTCATCATTGATCGTACCATATCTAATAGAGTACGATTTCTCCTCTAAGATACATCATTCCATTGTGGTGTTCCAGGTGGAGTGAGTTGGGATATTATCCCACACTCAGCTAGGTGATCACGAAACTCTTGACTAAGGTATTCACCACATCGATCTGATCGAAGTAGCTTAATACGCTTACCAAGTTGGTTTTGTACTTCATTCTTGAATTCTTTGAACTTTTCAAAGGATTCTGACTTATGTCTCATCAAATATAAGTAGTCAAATCTACTCATATCATCAGTGAAAGTAATAAAGTACTTATAGCCTCCTCTGGCTTCGACATTGAAAGGGCCACATACATCAGTATGTATGAGTCCTAACAAGTCCGTCGCTCTCTCGCCATGTCCATTAAATGGAGTTTTAGTCATCTTTCCTAAAAGACAAGATTCACATACCTCATATGATTCAAAATCAAATGAGTCAAATAATCCATCTTTATGGAGTTGGGATATGCGTTTTTCATTTATGTGACCTAGGCGACAGTGCCAGAGATATGTTTGGTTCAAATTATTTGATTTGAACCGTTTGGTATTTACGTTATAAATTGGGTTTTCTAAATCTAGAACATAGAGACCATTCATAAGTGGTGCATTACAATAGAACATTTCATTCAAATAAATGGAACAACATTTGTCCTTTATTATAGAAGAAAAGTTTTTCTTGTCTAAACAAGATACAGAAATTATGTTCTTCGTTAATGCAGGTACATAAAAGCACTCCTCTAGTTCTAAGATAAGCCCAGTGGGCAAAGACAAAGAATATGTTCCTACAGCTACAGCAGTAACTTTTGCGCCATTCGTAGGTCCACTTTGCCCTTTGCCATTAGTCTACTATTTCTTAGTCCCTGCATATTAGTACAAATGTGAGATTCACATCCGGTATCTAATACCCATGTAGAAGAAATAGATAGATTAACTTCTATAACGTGTATACCTGAGGCAGAAGTCCCACTTCTTTTCTTCTTTACTTCCTCAAGGTAGACTTTGCAGTTCCGCTTCCAGTGTCCAGTCTCACCGCAATGGAAACAGTCCCCTTCCTTAGGTACTTTACCTTTACCCTTTGAAGTGGATGAATTGGCCTTGCCTTTGGCTTGGGTCTTACCCTTGCCTTTGCGCTTACCTTTGCCCTTCTTGACCATTAGTACGTTACTAACTTTCTTCTTGAGATTCGGTTGTGATTCTTAACATCTTTGAGAATCTCGAGCAAAGGCTTATCAATTTCATTCATGTTATAATTCATGACGAATTGATTATATGCTTCCTGAATGATTGCGAGGATAACATCGGTTGCCAATTCTTGGCTCCTGGAAAACCTAGTCTTTCAAGGTTCTCAACGCATCTATCATTTTAAGTCACGTGAGTTCCCTCGTGTTCCTTCTTGCATCTTGCATGCAAAAGAGCCTTAGACACTTCAAAACGCTCGTGCCTAGCTTGTCCTTGATATAGTTGTTTCAAATGCTCAACCATACCATAGGCATCCATGTTATCATGTTTACGAAGCTCGAGTTCATGGTGGCAAGCATAAGACATGACACATCTAATGCGCCATCTTGATGCTTCTTATAAGCATCCTTTTCAAGACGAGTGGCCTAGCGGCGGTGTTTTGGGATAGACCGCTCTAGGACATACAATTTACGTTCTTGCTTGAGGATAATCCTCAAGTTCCTATACCGATCTAGAAAGTTAGCTCCATTGAGCTTGTCTTTCTCAAGGACAGATCACAAGTTGAGGGTGTGTCGTGTTAGATGACATGGTGATCTACAACATTAAAATGCAAAATTAAGTATCATACCTAAGTCATTTAATTAGGCCTTTAATTAAATGAGGCTCCCACTAAATTCTCATAGCTTTGATATGAGCTAATCATTGATGTAGGCAAACACATTTTGCTTACATCATTAGCTTCTATTTAGCTATAAATTTATATGGGATAAAGATCCACATCATACTTCGTCTTGAGTTAGCTTTGGCTAATCGCCCAAGACGTAGTATGATTAGGTAGACAATCTTTTGCCAATTACATCTGATGTAACTCTTTAATAGCTTTGGTTAAGTTTAGATTAGTTTAGTGCTTATTCCTAAACCAGCTTCCAGTGGTGAAGAGGCAGAGGCCTTCTTTGATATCGGAGCAACGACCACTTTCTAAGACAAAGCTGATGTTCGGAAATCACACAAAACTAATTTTTAAAACTTATGTTCAAAGCTAATATATGCCTATACTTTCTTAATTAATTAAGAAAAACTTAATTAAGTCTTAACCAAGTTAGATAGCGGGACATCACGATTGTCCACTCGCACTCTTCCAAGATAAAATGCATTGTTTTGCTTTGGCAAACCCAACAACAAATGATCGAGGAAGTAGTGAGTACCAAACTTTGGTAGGCATATCATTTTTGACTTATTAAGAAATAAACTTAAACATGCATCACATACATATTAGCATACATCACATATAAGCTAAATTAACATGCATCACATACATATTAAACTAAGCGTGTCATGGTTATGACCCTTATTCTACAATCTTCTCAGGCCAATGAAAAGATTGATTGGTCAACCTAGGGATAGCATCTTCTCCCAAGTGCTTCCTTTTGGTTGTCTTGTGTTGTTGACTTCCTCCTTGTAATGTCATCTTCCAATGGACCCTCCATCTTTATTTTGTATATTACAAAAGAAGAAATACTCGAGTTACATTCAAGTCTAAAACTAATTTTACAACAAGAATTTTAGGAGAAAGGCACGACACGCAGGCCGTATTAAGAATTACAACACACACATTCACAAACTTTTTGGGACTAGGCCATAACCATGCACCATGTCAATTTTAACTTTTAAAAGACATCGGATATTTTATTATGTTTGAAAAATTGCTAATGCAATTATCAACTCATAATAAAATTTATCCTACTTCTATATCATATATAAAATAGAGAAAACCTTTTTTTTTTATACGATCTTTCGCAAGTGGCTCTGATACCACTGTAAGGATTTTTTTTTTATGCAAAATAGCATATGCGCAACGGAAAAATAGGATCCTTTCCAAGTGATCCTTGTGAAAGAAAACCTCGTACAAAAAAAAATAAATTTCTCTAAAAGAAAAACCTATCTTATAGGAGAATATTACTTTTGTTGCGTGCCCTTTTTAATTCCGCTTCTCCTTGGGTTTGTTGGATCTTTTAGCACGTTCAAATGTCCGTGCCTCTATATGTATCCACACGAGCAAGCTCTTGTCTCACAAAAGAAACTAGAAGAGCTCTCCTTTACTTTTTGCTAGAGAAGTCCCTAAAGGAGAGGAAGGTAGGGAAAAAGAGAAAGGAAGAAGAAGACCACTCTTCTTGCTAGCCTACACTCACAAAAGCCACACAACCAAAGCCTCTCACCACCAAGCTCTCTCCAAGCCTCAAGCTTCCACCTCATCAAGCTTAGGTGGCATGCTTATGTGGCATGCTTATGTGGCATGCTTATGTGGCATTCATGCATGTTGAATTAATCTTATTAATTCAATAAGCTTATGTTATCATATTGAATTAATCTCATTAAATCAATAAGGTAACATATTGAATTAATCTTATTAAATCAATTAAGCTTAGGCTATCATGATAACATATTTATTTAATCTTATTAAATCAATTAAGCTTAGGCTATCATGACAACATATTTATTTAATCTTATTAAATTAATAAGCTTAGCATATTGAATTAATCTCATTAAATCAATAAGCTAAAATTCTCATTAAGCTTAAAGTCCAAAAACCATTTTGTACTTAAGCTTATTCCCAAATTATTCTAGTCAAACTAGAATGCACTAATTCTTCTAATCATCATGCTCTTTGTGTGTGACCCTATAGGCTCTCATAACGTTGGCAGTGGATCTAAACTCTTTTAGATACACAAGCAATGAGCGGCATCTAGCAATACATCATTGCTACCCAAGTTACGAAATAAGTCAAGATCCGACTAACCTTTCCGTGACTACTATAATGTATGACCGTGTCCTTCTATCCTTGATATCAGATTGACCAATGAGGCATAAACCGTGTCATCCTCGATCAATCTATGTGTTTCTTGATCCCTGAGTAAACTAACTCAAACAAATGAGCTCAATATCTCATATTGACTCATTCGAGCATGGCCATGTGTTTTAGTAGTTCTACTCAATCAAGGGGCCCACAGATATCACTCCCGTCATATGGGAGGGATAGATCCCATCTACATCACTCACATCCCTCCGCATAATTTGTTATATACCCAGTAATCGCCTTTATGGTCCACCCTGTTACGGGTGACGTTTGACGATACCAAAGTACATAACTCCTTATGTAGGGAATCGTAGTGACTTCAGGTTTGAGGACTATTCATACCAATAGTCACATGAGAAAGTTTATGACACTCATATGATGATCCATGAAACTTTCTCATGGCGGGTCAGTTCAGTATATATTCTCTAATATATACCCATGTGTCAACTTAATATCATATATCCATGACTTGTGAGATCAAGTCATCAATTGACCTACATGCTAGTCTTTATGTATTAATATTGCCCTTGCATATTAATACTTGACTAGGAACATTTTAGGAAAGTGTTCTCTACAGCCTCTCGTAATCAATTCTGCCAATTGATGTGCTGTAGATAAGAACCTACTTTTTTAGGGCATTATTATATTTAATTTAGCTGGCACAAGCAAGACGTAAATATAATAACCAATCCTTTGCCTTTATAGAATATGATACAAAATGTTTTCTATTCAACCATCACATGATTGGTTCTAGGGCTATAACTAACAGTTTTAGTCTCGGCTTGGATCTCCGGATGGCTCGTACATGACATAGGAGGAGCGGACGAGAAGGCGATGCGACGGGAGACATATTGAAGACAAAAGCCATAATAGTTGGAAAATAATTTATTTTTCATATTTATTGCTTATTGTTTGATATGCATGTCATAGGCTAGAAAATTCCTCAATTTTAAATTACTAAGTGGGAGAGGGATATTTTTATAAATTTTCACGACCTCCATTACAATTTGACATGTGATGCAAGCAAACTTGCGCGTCGACTCTGAGTGCCTTCTTCCCCATCGGATGAGTTTGTTTATGGATCACTGGGTCGGATATGGTTATAGGAAATTATTTAGAAGTGTGTGTACTTCCCCATCGGAAGGCACATAACCCGAGATAATTTCCATGGTATCAAGTAATGGTGAACACTTAGATGCAAATAGGAGTATCCTCCCCATCGGAGTCACTGCTTTTATTTGTAGGGCCGAAGAGAAACCAACTATTAATTTTATTTGTTAAAAAGTTAGGTTGACAAGATAGTAAAATTAATGGGTAAAACCTCCTCTTGCAAATGTAGAATTCGTATACGTCCATACTATCGTGGCATATGATATTCTTAGGAGTTGGTTGATTTTAAAATTTTATTGTTTGAGGAATCAATAATTTTTTGAAATTTAAAGTAATGATCTATGTGATTCTTAGGATTTTCATAAATGACTTTCAGTCCACTTGTTGTGATACTAAAGGAAAATAAGTTTACTGTACCCAAATTATGTTGATTGGAAAAGAATCTAGATATTGTCTTAACTGTAGAGGAGTACAAATATGTACTTTTCGAAGAGTATCCTCCTAAGCCTGCGAATGAGCTGGAAGTCCTTAGAGCTGAGATTGATGGGGAAACCCAGGTCGATATCATTCTCCAATCAACAGAAAGGCTTGCTCAGGCTCAGGCCATGGTTGCCCAAAAAGGTTTCTACTTCTAAGCCGAAAGGAAAGAAGAAGAAGAAACAAGGAGGAGCAAAGGTGGTGGGAGGATCTCAAGGAGGAGTAAAGAAGCCGAAAAGCAAGTACTTCACTTGTAAGCAGGATGGACATTGGAAGAAGGACTGTCCCAATCCAAAACAGAATAAAGGTATATCCTTTGGTCTAGTCGTTGAAACATGGTTAGCGGTGTTATCTATCAGCACCTGGTGTGTAGATACGGGAGCCTCTAATCATGTCTGCAATACTTTGCAGGGGTTCTAGGAAACTTGACGACGAGCTGAGGGAGAGATTACCGTTTACTTGGGCAATGCCACGAAGGTGGCGGCTATTGCAGTGGGAGATGTTTTATTTATCTTTTGAGAAAAATAAAAACTTTGGTTCTGGAAAATTCCCTTTATGTACCTTTATTTAGAAAGAATTTATTTTTAGTTTCTAAATAGTTTATGGATGGATATTCTATTTCTTTTAATGACAGAGTTGTTATAAAAAGGAATAGGGAGAATATCTGTTCAGGTACATTGATAGGAAATTTGTATACACTCGAACCAAAAGCTCCCACGATGCAAATAGAAGTTAATGACTCATCTTCTAATTCCAATAAGAGAAAAGAACCTTCGAAGATGAACCAAACATATCTTTGGCATCTTAGGCTTGGTCATATTAACCTAAGTAGAATTCAAAGGTTGATAGCTGATGGACCTCTGGGTTCATTAGTGGTGAAAGATTTCACAACCTACGAATCTTGCTTGGAGGGTAAAAATGACCAAGAGGCCTTTTAAGGCCAAGGGGTATAAGATCCAAAAATGTGTAAGAATTGGTTCATTCTGATTTGTATGGTCCTATATCTATCCAGGCAATAGGTGATTTTGAATATTTTGTCTCTTTCATAGACGATTATTCAAGATATGAATGACACTACGATTTGATCGTGGTGGTGAGTACCTCTTGGGATAGTTTAGGAATTACTTATCAGAGGCTGGGATTTAATCCCAAATGTCTGCACCTGGCACACCCCAGCAGAATGGTGTAGCAAAGTGATGAAAGCCAAGGAGGGGTTTCAAGCTTACAAGACAAAGTCGAGGATGAAGAGGCATTGAAGGGAATTTGGAGGACCCACGACAAGGTCCAAGACTAAAAAAATGAAGCAAGCCTTGGAAGGCTTAATAATGGAGCTCAAGGAAAAGGAGGATCAATGCACAATGGAGGCAACAACTAAATGGATCACATTCCTTCAACTAAAATGAAATTAAAGCCAACATGAGAACCATTTTCGTATGTATTTTTGGGGGATTTTTCTAGAGTGACTTTTGAAGTCCTTTGTTGGGTTTTAGTGCCTTTTTGAGATTTCCTAAGCTAGTATGATAATAAATGCCATGAATTAATGCATGCATGATAATGGTGCATAATTAGTGCTTAGTGGGAAGTGTAGTAGGTTTTTGTTTCAACTTCCACTAAGTCTATATATAGAAAACTCTTGTATGGTTAAAAGTAGTTTTTGGTGGAATGAAATCTGAGTTTTCTCTATTGTGAGAGCTTCCTTTGAGATCTTAGGCAAAGAACTAAATCTAATCTTATCAAGGCAACTTGTGGCGATCAAAACACCCATGACTTATCACTCACCTTCTGATCTTTCTTGAGTGTGGCGTCAATATCCTTCCCCAAACTGAATTTCAAGGCGAACCGATTCAAGGCGTGCTTATCACAGAGCGAAGGAATAGGACTCTTATGGAGATGGTTAGATCGATGATGAGTTATTCTAAGTTGCCAAATTCATTCTGGTGATATGCTCTAGATACGGCGGTGTACATTCTGAACTTAGTTCCATCTAAATCAGTGCCTTCTACTCCCATAGAATTGTGGACTGGGTGAAAGCCTAGTCTAAGACATATTCGGATATGGGGAGTCCAACACATATGCTGAAGGCAGAGGCTGGTAAGTTGGAACCTCGTACAGAAGTACGCATGTTCATTGGCTATCCTAGAGGAACGAAGGGTGGTTTATTTTATAGCCCTAGAGATCAGAGGGTGATCGTTAGCACGAATGCCAGATTTCTAGAGGAAGACTATGTGATGAGCCACAAGCCCAAGAGTAAAATTGTTCTGGAGGAATTAAAAGGGAAAGTCACTTCTTCAGTACCACCGGTACAAGAGTGTTAGTGAAAGCCCTAGAGCCAATCATGTGATGATTGTTGTATGGACTTTATTGTATCATATTCCTATTTATAAAGGCATGGTTATTATATTTACTTGTATTGGTGCCAAATAACTCTATCAAATGATCAAAAGAGTCGGTCTTCCAAATCACTAAGAAGTGCGCGGATTTGATTAGTTGGTCCATGACTACCCAAATCGCGTCATGCCCTTGATGTGTCCTAGGCAACCCACCACATAATCCATAAAAATACGCTTCCACTTCCATTCCGAAATCGGAATTTTCGGAAGCATCTGTTCCTTAAACTAATGCAACTCCGGAAACCATTATCCTCCTCGGAGTCAGAGATGGTAGTCCATCTATCATTATAAATCCACTCCACCACACTCTCTGTAAGTGCATGGGAGGCTATCGCGACCAAACTTCCTTGTTACAATCATTCGTGTTTCAGCTACTCTATAGTAGTTATCCAGTAGCTAGCCAAAATCCCATGAGCATTCCTGCTCTTCACCTCTACAATACAACCTAATCACTGCTAAGTCCACGTCATATATATGACTTATCTCGCAGTTCTTTAACTGCCATAAGCTTAGGATACATCCTATTCTATAGCATCGGAATCGCTCCGATCCCCGAAAGGTTGCATCCATATACACTACCCTTCCATCCACACCAGAATAATTAATCAACACTGGCGTAGAAGTCAACCATCATCTGAGCCCTGAAACTAGTTTCACAAGCTGCAGACCAGGTAAATTCCATCACCTTCCTAGTCCAACCAGTCAACAATGTAGTACCGCTAGAGAATCCTATCCATATCTATGGTAATAATCAAACCAATACCAAGAAAACTACCATCCACGGTGACCGAGTGCGCAACTCCAACTACCACCCTCAACAGTGGCCAAGTTACGCAATCCAACGCCCACAGCTGAGCCAACCGTGTCCAAAATACACGACTTCCCAAATCCCTGGACGACTAAGTCATCAGTAAGTCTAATAAGAAAATCAAACACTCATACAATTCATACCAAGTATGAAATTGTCGTCGCTACACACCTGCATTCTCTTTAATCTAGACTGATGATATCACAATCATCACAATGACAATGATAATTGTATGACACCATGTCACTACAATATCATCACACCAGTCATAGATCAATCCTATAGCTGATGTAAATAGATCCTCTATCCACAATGAAGGATATTCATTTCCTTCCACAACTACCGCATTCTATCATCGTTAATCGATGCATAACCTCAAAGGTCCCTCTCTCTTTTAACAAAGAGTTCCGGATCTTCTCTGGAAGAAATACTGGGACAGATAAATATCCCATCCCACATGTCCTATAATAAGGTAAAACGATCTTTCATCGTCTTGACCAGTGTAAGTATACATGCCTAATCCATAACCAAATCACTATTAGTAGGGACTGATATTCTCCGAGGGTTTACTCCTTGTCCTCCTAATGGGTGGCTAGCGGGTCTAACCCTAGCCTCCTAATTCAACATCAGTCGGCACCTCTAAAGAGTCCGTACTTTTGAAATCATCGTTAGGTTCCGTAAGGTCACTACGTCCTCGACCTCGTCCCCGACCATGAGTAGGGGCAATTTCACTAAGTCAATACTTTTCCTAAGCACTAAAGTACAGTACTTTTCCTATAGCTCAGAGATATCCTTAAGTTTGCCTGTTCCCAAAACCCGAGAAGTCCCAAAAATCCAAGGAAAAGAAAATCCTTGAAACACAAAACCCACAAACCAAAATTGCAAACCAATAAAATTGTCACGTCCTGGGGGCATATCCATCATCCAAATGACAGAGGAGCCCCTTAGTGACAATATTTAGAAATCCCTTGACCAGATCTGGTAAAAACCTCGAAATAATTATAGAAATACTAGTATTTTAATAACTGCATGCATGCACGACTAAACATATCACTTAAAGTAAAATAGTTTTATGACACCAAATCAAATTGCGACCAAAATCCAAAGTGCATAACAAAATGCAATACCGATAAAGTAAACAAAGCGGCATCCGACGATGCAGTGGGACAAGCATGGCAAGGAATTCTCTGAGCGACACAAAGGTAGGTCAACAGGACACGTCCTCTATTAGTTAACCTAGAGGATAAGTGAGGAGGGAGTGAGTATAAACACTCTGTGGATGTATAGACAATAGTGCATAATCATAATGCACATAATGGAAGTCACAGGGAACAAGCTAGAGTAACCCAACCCTCAGAGTACCAATATCAGTCTGCAACTATCCTGATCAGCAGCATAATAAATATACCCATAAAATCCAACCACTGCAACAAGCAGTGCACATCCGGATACCACGACAAAGCCTCGTGGCTCTCGCATAAAAAGGGTACTATCATGAGATACTGCGAACGTAACCCATGGGCCAACAATCAATAGCACGGTCTACGCGCAACTATATGCTACCACGAATGAGACTCGTGGATAGACAGGCAGTATATAGATATCTAATTATTGACTGCACGCACTAGCGTACTACCACCAATAGGTCGCATGGGCAGTCGATTATCCTAGGTTGTTAAACCTAGGCTTATCCAATACATCCAGCATAAAATGACCATCAACGTCGACAAAGATCATCAATCTACCATTAACCCATTGAGGCGGTCAAGCGAGGGTTTCAACACCTCTAATACGAACTGTTTACCAAAGTCGGTAAAGATCATCGACTTATAAATAAATACCTCGAGATGGTTAAGTCTAGGGCTCCAACCCTTCTAACATGAACGGTTATCAAGGTCGATAAAAATCATAAGTCCCCTAATAATCACGTCGAGACGATTTATCATAGGGTTTCGTCCCAACTAATAGGAAACGTCTATCCAGGCCAATAAGGACCACAAATCTACTATCAAGCCCTTCAAGAGGGTTAAGCCTAAATTATATCATCCTACCAGTTCAATCATGCATGCCCCAACCCGCTACCACGAACATATTTCGTGGGTACTTAAGACGTAAAGTAGCTATCTAGCTACAGGCGTCATACGCATCCGATTATCACCAACTCCGATCGAATAACACAAGAATATAACCTTATAGTAGGTCATCTCAAGCATGATTGACCACAAATATACAAAGCACCTACCTATAGAGAGACTCTACTGCAGACTCTCTCTCAACCAGGAATGGGAGATATAGTAAGGATTAATCGCATCCTTACCATACGAACTCTACTAGTCCGATCACCATATCACTGAAACAGTAAATGGATAAACATATACCAATATGCACATCCGGGTTATTACACCTAGGGTTCCAACACCTAGGGTTCTACTAATGTTGTTTCATTCCTGAGATCCGCTCCTACAGAATAACCTTATCTAAGTTATTCTATCTCTATTGGTCTTAATCATGGTATCCACCACAAAAACACATAACCCTATAAACATATAACACACTGTCTAATAAACGACATCATAGTCATACCAACGGGAATCAATGGCTGAAATTAATTAGGGTATAACTAAAGGGTCATGCCAGAACAAAGTCCAGGCAATACTAAACTAAAGCATCATATGCCTATATATACCCTAAACCACGTAAGCAATGTAATCATGTCATCATGCACTAGAATCTAGAGAGTTTCAGGAACCTCTATGTATACCTTCTACGAATTTATCCATCTTAGTCATATCATTCAACTAGTCCAATCCTAATACTAGTCCAAATAGTAATAGGTAAACATCTACCAATAATATCTAATCATTTATCTCACAATGATAATTAGCTACTTATAGCAGTAATAGCAATTTATAACCATATGCCTACCATAAACCAACAACCTAAAAATCTAATTGTCCAACAGATATCATGTTAAAATAATACTAGATAAAACATGATACTACCTAAGTAAACCGCATAATCAATATAACCAATATAAATATGCAATAAATCTAGAAAATTTTCTAGAATTTATTTACCTGTTAGTTGTCTGGAGATGTCTTGTCGCCGCCAAATCTCCCATATTGACCTCGTCAATAATACCTCGAATTTCCGAAACATAAAAATCATTGAAAATCCGTACCAATCCAAAAATACCCCAGTTAACCTGCCAAACTAGGCGAACTCCTAAAACCCAAAGACCCTAAGGAACTCGGAACCTACACTCTGATACCAAATAAATTGTCATGCCCCAAGGGAGTCCCCGCCAGACGAAAATCCGACAGCATCTCTCTTGTACGGGTGACAATACCAATTTTTATACAAGGCCTACACGACCACTATACATCGGTCAACACGACCGGAATCCAATCAACACACGTAGATAATAATTAGGCCTCAGGCCATCAATCAAAGTAAACAAAAGTCTACACTAACTAGACTTACCCCTTCTGCCATCTGAGCAGGAACATACAACCAAAACGAACCGATTATAAGTCTGCAAAGACATAACAAATATAACCAAAACATCCACCGGTATACAATCCAAACATAAAACCTAAACATATCCTCTAATAAAATCCCAATCCATAAAACTAATAACCAAAAACCATAAGACCAATAAAACCTATCCACTTTGACGAGGGGGATTGGCAACTGGACTCTCCTGACAGCTTCATCCTGAAATAAATATAAAACCACGAGGTAAGTTCAAAGAACTTAGCGGATAATAGTCGATATGCAAAGTAAGGTATAACTAACAATAAAAATTATGCCAGTACAGTCTCTAATATAGGGTAAGCAAGAAAGAAATGCAAAAGGGACTGTACTCACCTGAATCTCCTACCCTGATATAGGAGTATGTGCCCTACTATAAGAGATAAAATCATCACCATATACAAATATGAATCCTGTATGCATGTCAATCATATGCAACATCCAAGGCATCAATAAAAATGCAGCAAACACAATACAAATGCGATCCATGCAAAAATACATGCCGTGCAAATGACATGGTCACCCCTGACGCCAGTCAGCCGCCTCACATGCGATGGTGAAGTTGAGTGGGTAGGGCTATGACAACTGTGCACTCTGCCATCACTGCTCCCGAGTGACCGAGTGAACAGGATGCTATCGGAGCACACCTATCCTCCTGCCCCAAACAGAGTGGGGGAGCTAAGCTCTCATCTCCCGGTGTCATAGACCAGAGGAGGCATCCTTGCCCGCTACCACGCTGCCTCATCGCTACCCATGAGCGGACCAGCGGAGCCTGACAGAGCAACTGCACACACCCTCCTGATGTACCACTAACCCATGAGTGGCAGTGTGGCGAGAGCCATGTAGCCTGCGGGCTCAACAATAATGGAACCCCGTCCAGCCAGCATGCAATCATGCAAGATGGTGCATGATACTAAAGCATGTAAATCCTACTCAAAATACCTATCCGAATAATATGTACAATCAATATGTACATATCCATAATCCAAGTAACTATGATCCAAATAAACAGGGAAGACAAAAATCATATCCTATCCAATGCATGTATCAATAGGCACAAAAACATACTAGACATATAAACATGAATATTGTTGCAAGCTATCCTAACTAGCATATCAACAATGACTATATCTAAGAGATAAGTCAAAATACTCGACTTATTAAAAATGTCCGCAAGAATGAAATCGTCATGACCGGGGACCTGCCTCGTGACCGAAACCTGCATACAACATAACTATTATTAATCACAAAAATGCAATCCACCAACAAATCGAATAATCGATTTCACTAATTCACCCAAATCAACTTCCAGTTTCACTAATTCATCTAACCCTTTCACAACCCTCACAACTCCCAATTACACCAATTTAGGGATCTAATCACCCTAATTAAAATCTCATCACAACCCAAAAATAGATCCACCCCCAAATCGAGCCTAAATCTCGATTAGCTTTAGATCTAACATCATAATCATAACAAACATTAGACCAACTATATAATAGTGTACATCTATAATGTATCTATATCTAAGCTTACCGAACAATAAACTCACAACCGACCCAGCTTCATCCACCCATCACAGTCGGCACGACCGACACTCCTTCCTCACCGCCAGTTCACCCCACTGCACAACCCCCTTTTTAGACCCAAAATCGAACCTATACCATACGACTAAACACTGTCCAGCCTACATCTTCACAACCTACTCAACACTTGTTCACAGTCGACCATGCACGATCAAACCTCCAACACCAGCCACACGACACCCACCATTTCCTCACGACAGCAATCGATCTACAAAAACACAATGAACAGAAAGGAAACACAATGAATCAAAGCTTATACCAGCAATAGGAGCTACGCTGGAAATCCTGCTGCTCTAGTTCACCGGCGATGATCTGCAGAAAACCCGACCAGGCAGCGCAATCCATAGCACTGGCAGAAAACCCCTTGTTCTGGCAGAACTCACGGCTCCCAAATAGATCAGGGTGTAGGACGTCGTTGATGCAAACTCTCCTGCCACTTCACACTCTCTGCTGCCGTTCATCAACAGGGATCGTCGAGACGATCCGGTCGCCGCTGTTTGCCGCGAGGAGAGGGGGAGAGAGACGAGAACGGTGAGGTCGCTCGGTGAGGAGGAGAAATTGTGGTGAGGGTTGCGATGGCGACGCTGAAAGGGGAAAAACGGGGTGATGGCAGCAGGCACGCACGCGGGGAGATGACGGCGGCAGCCCGATGGCGGTGGCGGTGGTGACTAAGGCACGCGATGCGTGCGCGGGGAAGGCCGGCGGAGATGCCGGCGCCACGCGAGAAGGGAGGGCGTCTGCGGAGAGATCGCGAAAGAGAACGAAGGATAGAAGGGTTCGGCGAGAAGAAGATGTCGGGTGCGGCGCGTGAGAAAAATAAAAACCAAGGTCGATGAAGGAATTGGTTAATTAAAAACCGGTTGGATTAATTAACCCTATCCCTAGATTAGGTTTTCATTAATCCAAAACCCTTTTTATTTTATTCCCTTAAATATCTCTTACGGGCTCCGTTTAAATCTAGAAAAATTCTGAAAAAAATCCTAAAATACCCTAAAAATCCCGAAAAATTTCCAGGATAATTTCTCAAAAATTTTGGCCATAAAATTTAATATTTAAATTTTTCCATATTTAACAAACTTACTTCCCAAACCACAATTGAAACCTCAACGGCAGCAGCAAGATCCCCACTGATCGGTAGCCCACAGAAATGTCGCTGCCCTATTCGCCTGCCACAATCTCCGGTGCCCTAACTCTGGCGCTGATCGACAGTGAGAAACCCCTATAATCGACAACCCATAGAAAAGTTGCTTGCTCCGACGACCACCAGCGTAGTCTCTCCTTCGATCGGACCAGAACCCACCCTCGACAGTGGGAAATCGAGCGCAGGTGACGCTGTCGTCGGTCCGAGCCTCCAAACGATGACTCTGCTCACCACCGAAATCAACGCCCCCCCCAACGTACTGCTCTAGCTCACACTGGACCCTCCGGCTCTAACAACTAGTCGCCGTCTTCCCTACTCGAGCACCATGCCGTCGCCGTTGACCCAAACCCCCAAATTGCGAACCTCCTTCGTTGCTCTGGTCTGTTCGCGAGCATCGTCGCCTTCCGCCATCCACTCGCACAGAGGAGCCGACGAACTCCGGCCGGCAGGGGTCGCAGAAGTCGCGCGGAGGAGAGAAAACAGGATCGGGAGTGGAGAGAAGAAGTTGATTGGGAGATTTGTCGCGGCGGATGAGGTAAGGAAATAACGCGATAGGGGAAAACGCTCACCGAAAA
Organism: Wurfbainia villosa; assembly: GCA_025175895.1. Taxonomy (NCBI): domain Eukaryota; kingdom Viridiplantae; phylum Streptophyta; class Magnoliopsida; order Zingiberales; family Zingiberaceae; genus Wurfbainia; species Wurfbainia villosa. Next base: position 73,615,441 of record CM045994.1, on the reverse strand, counting down.
ACTTAAAGTTAGCGGCATGAACGGCTCCGTTAATGAACAGGTCGAATTGGGCAGATAACGGGTCGAATTTCAGACCCGTTAAGTCCTTTAACCCCTTCTAAGCAAAAAGGGTCTTAGAAATCCACATTCGAGTCCAGAAAAATTCCTAAAAATTCCTGGAAAATTTCTATAGGGTATTCTTCTAATTACCCCACATCTATTATTATTATTATATATATATATATATATATATATATATATATTTCGTGGTATTTTACATCTTTGTTGTTTCTTTTATTTCTCAACCTTAGAGATTGTTATCTTTGAAAATCTTATTGGCACACCATATTCTGTCATCAATAAAAAATTTGGAAAATTCATGATTTCTCATTGTCTTCATCTGTCATCCCTAAAAATCCGTCAAAACATAGTGGAAAGAATAAATCTAATTTGCATGTTTATTACTAGTGAATTTCCTTGAAGAGTTCAATGCAGTGATTTGATAAGATTCTTATTACTAACTCCGAATAATTGGGAAGTTGGAATACGTTATTGTTATTGCTATTGTTGTTAAGATTGCTGAAGTCATTAACCATAAGTGATTGATTGCTCTAGCATTACTGGCAAGCAGAGTAATAGTGTAGCAAGTTGTAATAAGAATCACCTGATGAAACATATTAAAGCCAACATACACTTTGCTTATAGTACATTTTGTAAATTATAGATCCAAATTTCTTTTACTTTCGATCATTTGTTTGCTTAGCAATTAGATCTATGTCATTATGCATCTGCTTTTAAATAGCTTAATATAATGATTAAATAATATTGATACAGGATGTCAAGTAGAGGGAAAAAAGATATATTAGTTCTAATAAAAGAAGATCAAGTGCGAGTGGACGACGAAGATGGCAATCTCTTATGATACAAGATGAGTATGTATATTTAATGTTGATGTATGTAGGCAACATGATACAACGTCTGAACTTAACAACATACCAAATGAAATACAGGTGAGTAAATTTTATATTGGGTTATATCTTTGTTCTTCCTCCAAATCAAGCGAATATAACACATTCTAAGATCCAAATAAGGATAGCAAATGCCTATCAAAATAAACTGATACATAATTTCATCTTTACTTTTAGCTGGATAGAGCTCAATTCTTACTCATAAATGATTTGCAAAATCTTGAACTATTAGGAGCATCAATTCATATATTTATATCGTCAAATACTCTTTCTTCATATGTGGATGAGACATTTGACTTGATTGACCCAACCTCCATGAATTCAACAAGCATTTTTTTGATAGAGATACCATGTTAAACTTGATTGACTAACCAATTTATCAATAATTTTTGTGTAGGAAAACAATGAATATTAATATGTTTATCTCGATATTATATTTATTCAATTACATATATTGTATGTATTTATTTGTCATAGGATGAGGAGGGAAGACAAATTTCAAATAATGATATGATCATTGATGCTCAATATGAAGAAGGTAGTTCGTCATTAGTTCGACGAAGAGGGCCTAATCAAGGCTCTCAAATTCCAACCAATAATGATGAACGAACTAAAATAAACGTGTTTATGAATAAGTAAGTCATATGACTTTCTGCATTTAATAATTATTGATACTTTTCCAATAAATTATTATTTTTTTGCTATATACTTTTGTTATCTTTAGATTTGTTGAAACTGAGGTTCCTCGTGAGATTACAAATGATATCATAGGAGTCATTAAAGGAACGTGGCCAACATGGAAAAAGGTGCCTAATGATATTGAAGATTTGCTTTGGGAGAATTTTAAGGTAAGTAGTACATTTTAAATTAAAAAATTATATAATTTTGTACTAATTAATTCACCTTTGATATTATTTGTAACCATGGATTGCTTATTGGATTTAATGCAGTTGAGATATAAATGGGATGGTTTTACAGATAGAGACATGAAAAAGGTATGGAATGAAAATGCAAGTGAGAGATATAGGTCAACAATTCATTTGGCTAAGAAAGCAGCATTATCATCTGCACAAGAAGATTTAGGAAGGGAACCAAATATATTAGATATGGTAGGTAGGGGACCTGAATGGATGGAAGTTAATATTTGGAATGACTTAGTTAAAAATCATTGGAATAAAGAAGATCATAAGATCAAATGTGAAATTGCATGTAATAATAAATTGACAACAAAGGATGGCTCTATTACCAAGTATACTAGAGCTTCAATCTCTTTTGGAGCACATCGTGAGAGACTGGTAATTTATTCTCTTTCAAATTTTGTACATTCTTTATAGTTCTAGCCCAAAATGAAGTTGAACTAGTTGAGCACGAAAGGTTGAATTTGAAATTACTTTAAACAATTTGTATTGTATATTGTAAAAACACAATGAATGGCAGGGTGAATGTGCATGCATAGTTATTCTTGTCAACTCTGATGAACTTTTTTTTTTATCTTAGTTATGCATGATATATAATGCTTCTTTAATTAACTTAATGTGATATGCTATTATTGTTTTGTCAGATTGATTTATGTGTAGAGTTAATTGTAAATTGTAAATTATAATAGTAGTTAGTAAAAGATAATTAATGAACTAAGAACTAGATTTGTGATTATTAATATATGTTATATATATGATTGCAAAAAAAAGATTTGGGATGAGAAATTGATGAATTTGAAGTTTTTGAATGAATGCATAAAAGGAAACAAGGTACTGGAGAGTTTGTGGATAACAAATCAGCTCGAGTTAGTGTAAGTTGATACAATTAATTGTTTTTTATTTTTTTGTTATATCATAATGCTCATTTATTACGTGCTTTTCATAGGGCTACATTACATCACGCTGTTGTACATTGAAGCGATTTCATGCTGCGCTTATGTTTCGTTGAAAACTCTACTCATCCTTCATTCAACCTTGAATCGTGGTGTGACGTGGTGGGTGACCAATGTAAGGGTAGAGTGTATGGATTTGGATGCCATCAACACTTTGGAAGATCATACAATGGAAGTTCCAAAGAAATTGAAAAGAACAAAGAACTAACACAAGAAATTGAAGACATGTGTGCTATAAACAAGAGAATGGAGGAATAAATTATTGAAAACAATAAAAAATTGGAACTCATTATCATAGAAAATAGACAGAGGGAAGAAAAACTTATCGAGGAAGGTAGGCAAAGAGAAGAAAATCTCAAGGAGATGGTTCGGAAAATGATTCAAGAGGCAGGACATGTAAATCATTTATATCCAAGAGGATTTGGACCTCGTGAGCGGGATGAAATAAAGATTAGATTAATTGTGTTGGGACTTATGACATTTATTTATTTAAATGATGTGAATATTTATTTATTTTAATTTTTAATTGTACAGTACTTTTGATTAAAATTAGTTGTTTATTTTTTTTAATTTATTTGAAATGTGTGCTTGTTTCTTATAAATTATTATGTAGATAAAAAATATAAAATTAAAATATAATAAAATTTTAATAATACATTCAAAAATAAAATCATATATGGATTAATAAACAGAAATGTAAATGGATGTATAAACAGATTAAAATTATATTTGACATATTATTTGAAACAGATTATTAACGAATTTAAAACAAAAGTAGAGACGGAATATATATGTAAAATGATTTTCATTTGGTTAACTTAAAAACGAATTTATAAACAGTATTTTAATCTGTTTCTGAAATTAGAGACGGAATATATTCGTCTTAAAATTAGCTACCAGGCTTTCACAAATGGATTTTTGAGACGGAATATATCGTTTCAAATTATATTTAGAGACGGAAAATTAACGTTCAGAGACAAATTTTTTTGTCTTTGAAACCCTATTTTCTTGTAGTTATTTCCACCCATGATAACTATTTTTAAGCCCTCTTTTTTTCTTTTTTTTTTTCCTTTTTTTTCCTTTTTTTTCTTTTCTTTTTACATGTTATAAAATTATCACTAAAATTCCATTTTATGAATAAGTTTACACAATCCGAGCATCTCTAGTTACTAAAATGTTAATCTAGAGTCACCTATCAATTCCAAAGTACTAATTCTAACAAGATAAATCATAACTAATTTGTACCAAGCAACCCTTTGGAATTTAGGTTAAGTGTTGGTGAAAAAGTAAAATCAGACTAGTACTTGGTGAACATTTCAACATCATTAGATAAATTGGCATAACAAGATATGAAAAAACGAAATGCTTATGACAATGCAACACCATAACTCGAATAAATATCATTGAAGCATACTATTGCATTGGGCAAAGAAAAAAATTCAAGCTATACTAAACTAACTAAAATCCATGTGGACAAGAACAAGAAAGTGAACAATACTAAATAAAATAAATCAACACAAGAGAAAGATAAATAATCTTCAACAAAACTACAAAAGCAGAAGAAACTTAAAGTGCATTAGTTTCTCTATGTAAAATACTACAAATAAAATTTTCTATAAAATAATATCTCTATTATTCTTTAAATAGAGATCTTATTATTGGGTAAATTAAATTAACAATGGATGGTTAGGAAATTAATTTAAACCTAATCTAAGTTTAAATCCTATGGGTGTAATTGACTGAATCTAGGATTAAATGAATACGGTTAATGCTTATAGGGTAAATCCGATCCGCTTTCTTAAACCCGACCCATTATCCCCAAAACTGACCCGTCTTTCGTTCCTTTTCACACGAGTGGTTTCTTTTTCCTTCTTCCTTCTGCGATTCTTCTTCCTCACCGAGACTCTCCCCCTCCTCATCGCGATATCGTTTTCCCCGATCCGCCGATTCTTTCCCGATCCCGATCTCGACGGCAGCGACCCTTTCTTCTCCACTCGTCACTTCCAGATCTAGCTCTTCCTGCTTGCCGCCGGACCCTTCAATTGTCGATCGGTCGTGGCACCGTGGCACCGTGGCAAGCCACACGAGCACAACAGCCGCCATTCTTTTCTCCTGATTGAGCGCCGTCACAACGCTTGATCGCCGTCATCGTGTTCGACCCTCTTGATTATGCGCCACATCGGGCGTTGACTGTGCCTCTTCGCGATGTCGTCGCCTCTTCTCCCCTTTGCTTTGACGCCACCGCTCCTCTTCCGACGCCGATCTCGATCTACAGTCTCCTTGGATCGCTCCAAGCTTGGTTTCGTCGGCACTGTTGCCTTCTCGCCGACCTCTGGTTTTCACATCCCCATCGATCCCCCTTCGTCAGTGACGATCTACATCCCGTGTATCTGCCCTAGTTGTGTCATTGGATTTCCTTGTTGTGCTCTGCCGATTCAGACGGTAGCAAGCTCCGACAACCTTCCCTCTCCCACTGGCCGCCACCATTTTCCTTTGCTGATAGCTGATCTCGCCAGCCTTTTTCCTTCTCCCAGCTCAGGTTGTTGTCGCTTTCATCATGGGTATTGGGACACCCTGTTCACCGACCATTCGATTGTCACAGATAGAAGATGCCTTCAACTAGCAGTTTATGAGCTCCGTTCGATGAGCTCTCCCTTTCCTGTGTTGCCTCAACCCGAGCAGTGTTGACCAGCAGTTGGCATTTGCTCAAATAGCAGTGGTGATGTAGCTTGGTCTCTTCTATCGATCAACCATGGTGGTTATTCAACGATTTAGGCTTACACGGTTGGGTAATCCTTGTCCTATCTCTATTTTGATTTGGAATAGTTGATGAATTTGTGTGGATGCTTGTTTAGATCGGCTGTGTAATAATGGAAATGTATTATAGGTGATCGACACCGGATTGTTCTTCCAGAAATGCTATGGGAATTGATGTGATGTAAGGTAAGCTCAGATGTGGATGTTTTCAGATGCATGCAGATATATGAGTTGGTTCATCTTATAGTATTAGATTATTTGGTTAATGAATCAGGGATTAAAATTTGATTAGATTCTTATGCCTACTGTTTGGTTATGCCAGCACGAGTTATATACCCAGACTTTGATTTGAGGTAGAGTTCTCGGACGTGAAGACAATTGGTGTCTACATATCATGTGGGTAATTTCTACCATGGTCAGGTAGTTTTAAATGCATGCAGATTTAGATACATGATCATCTTATATGCTCATGTTACCTTGACTCTGTTCTTATTTATTCTTACTCTTGATACCTTACCTTTGGCTGTTAACTCCATTGCTGCTATCATTCTTCATTTTATCATGATTAGGAGTTATATATATAGGTGATGTAAGTAACTTAGAATTTGTTTAGTTAAGTGCAAATAGTAAAGTCTGGATGATGACCTGATTGTAAATTGGGCAAAAAGGTCATCCGTAGGTAGATAATGTCTTGAACCTAGGGTTAATTTTAGTACCCTTAGGTTGCATGTTTACCACCGACCATGTATTGTGTAAATGGTCTGGTGAATGGTACTTAGTGTGTCGCTATGGACCGGTGGTCCTAGCTTGTTATAATCAGTTGAGTATGACTCTCTACAGGATGGAGAGTGCGTCGATCAGTAAGTACGACTCTCTACATGATAGAGAGTGTGTTGATCAGTTGAGTATGACTCTCTACAGGATAGAGAGTGCGTCCATCAGTTGAGTACAACTCTCTGCAGAATAGAGAGTGCGTCGATTATATTGGTATAACTCTCTACAGGATAGAGAGAGTGTTATGATCAGTTGAGTATGACTCTCTGCAGGATAGAGAGTGCGTTGATCTGATTAGTATGACTCTCTGTAGAATAGAGTGTCTGTGGTGGATGTCTATTTGTGACAGAGCATTCATGTCATTTGCATGCATGCTGGCGACGTGGTCTTCATTATGGTTGAGAGAGTCGCCAGTTATCCTGCCATGGTTACTCATCGGAGGAATAACTGGTGTGAGGGCAGAGCATTGTGGTGCCACACTCTACCACAATAGACGGTGGTAGTGGGATTTACGTGTCGTAGTCCTGTGTGTGTGGCACTCGACCACTCATGGGTAGTGACTGTCGAAGTGGCCAACAACAGGGACCCCCATCGTGTAGCTTGCTCTTCACGCTTATATGCTACTCGATTATACTGCCCACTCAGCCACTCGAGAGTAGTGGTTGGTGTTGAATTGGGATAGTTGTCATGCTTGAGCCACCGAGGCCACACTAGGGTCGTGGTAGCTTTAGGGTGAGTCGACATGACCATGCATGCTGCATTACCGTGACTTATGACATTTTTGCATATTGCCATATATATACATATATGCATGTGTATATATATATATGGATTGTTGTGATTAATATATATATGAATGCATTCTATATATATATATGCTTATTGTGCTATTGCATTTGATTGTACTATGCTTGCTGCATTTGATTGTACATCATCTTCATACATGCTTCTCGCATCTGTTATACGGTGGTGTCGGATACTTGTATATTTGTTGGACAGACCATTAGATATCTTGACCTGTATCATGAGTATATTGTGAGTTAGTATTACTCTTCCTGTTATATATGTTGGATATATTCTTAGGTTGGATCAGAGTAGCGTAGCAGACTTTCAGGTATGTTTGCGTTATACATTGTTTATTTGGTTAGACGGTATATGTCACACCCCGAGGTAGACTCTGTTCGGCCAACGAACGACACCCCCTTATGACAATTCCAATATGGTACAAATAGTCGCAGCCAGAATAACACATATGGAAAATGTATAACATCGATAGCGGAAGACAACACAATGGAAAATACAAACTCAACAACATACATATATCGGTATATCCGTCCATACTAAAACAAAATCCCATACTGAATACCATAAAAGAAAAACACAGAACGATCTCCAATAACAATAGAAGTCCATATGAAGATACATGCGATATAGGAAATAAAACCCTCGGAAAAGCGGCGGGATGGGATCAAGTGGCGATGCTCCAAGTCCGTGCCGAAGCCTTCTATCTGCCACCTGGGCGACAGGAAACCTAGGGTCCAGGGTGGTGAGTATAAAACTCAGGGGTAATATATAGAAAGTTCATGAACAACATACAGGGTATAGAGATCTACAAGTATACATGTGAAGATCTATAGGTGTGCGACATGAGTCCAACAGACATACAGTACTAAATGTAGTAACCAGTAACTACAAATACGGTCATACTCATAGCATACACTAAACTAATCAACTGACATGAAATAATGTATGTTGGTGCAACAATGCTCCAAATCATTTATATATGTTTTGATATTTGGATAATCATCTAAGTTAGGCAATGTTCTATTATCTAATTACGAATATGTTTAAGTGACAGGGAAATCCAAGGATGAAGCCTTGGTAAAAGAGAAGTCCAAGTATGATCTTGGCAAGGAAAGTCCAAGGGACGAACTTGGCAGCATAAGACCAAGCTTGTAGTCTTGGCAGCGTAAAGTCCAAAGTGAACCTTGGCAAGGAAAGTCCAAGGGATGGACTTGGCAGCGTAAGACCAAGCTTGTAGTCTTGGCAGCATAAAGTCCAAGTGAACCTTGGCAAAGGAAGTCCAAAGTAAGGTCTTGGCAGCGTCAGTCCAAGCTTGGAGTCTTGGCGGTGTAAAGTCCAAGCATTTGGCAACCCAAGACATGGCGAGGACGAAGGAAACTCTTGAAGGCAGGCGCAAAGCTGAAGGAAGAGTTAGAAGGTCAAGTCTAGGTCTAGGGTGTAAAATCAAGTGTGAATTACTCACACTTGATGAGTATCGATCGGCCCGATATGATGTATCGGTCGATCGTGTCGGTGCTCAAGCGAGTCGAGTTGAAACCACGACCATCGATCATTGCTTTGATAGTGGCGATCGGTGATGTTACATCGATCGGCCAACAGTGGCAGTCGACTGATCAACGCAAAAACGAGCATAGAATGTAGTCGCACTCGACTGCGGCCTACGATCACTCGACTGATCGCTCCATCAGTCGATTGATCACCTGGCCATTGGAAATTGCGGCTACGAATCTCCGTGGAGATCTCGGTTCAGAAGTCGTTGGCTTCGGCGGCAGTCGACTGATGGTAAGCATCAGTTGACTGATCGAGGCCCAACGGGAAAAACAACCCCTCTTCTATAAAAAGGGGCCTTGGGGAGCTTGGTGAAGCTAGTGCTCTCATTCCTAACTACACCCTCGTGCTCACCAAGCTTTCCCAAGTGTTTTAGCAATTCAAAACCTCCTCTTCTCTAGTTCTTAATCATCCATCATTGTAAAGAAGAGGAGAGCATTGTAAGAAAGGTTTCTCCACCTTGGTTCATCCAAAGGAGAATATAGTGAAGCTTGGCTAGGACTAATCCACCTTACGGATTGCCGTGGAGTAGGAGTGTCATCTCCGAACCACGTACATCGAGTGTTAGCATTGCTTTCATCGTTGTCTTACTTGTATTCTTATTCGTATTTGTATTGCTTCCGCTAACTTGCTTGTAGAAACGAAGAAAGGCTAATCACCCCCCCTCTAGCCGTTACAAAGATCCTAACAAGTGGTATCAGAGCCCGGATAGCTTGGAAGATCTCACCATCAACCAAGGCATCAATGGCTCTTCAAGAGGGATATAGCACCGCCAAGCCACCGCTCTTCGATGGGAGTCATTTTGCGTATTGGAAAGGTAGGATGAAGTACTATCTTATGAGTAACATTGAAATTTGGCATAGTATTGTAGATTGCTTCGAGGAACCAGTGGATGAACATGGAAACCCTATTCCGAGCAAGGATTGGATGAGGGAAATAAACCGGAAGTTCGAATCAAATTCCAAGGCAGTACTCACCATCCAATGCGGCATTACAATGGAACAACTCAACAAGGTGGGGCCTTTCAAATCCGCCAAGGAGTTATGGGAAAAGCTCATTGAGCTAAATGAAGGTTCCAAGGAGTCAAAGAGGGCCAAGAAGGACCTACTAATTGGACAACTTCAAGCTTTCCAAATGAAGATGCATGAAACCGTAAGCCAAATGCATGGAAGGTTCAAGGAGATTGTGAATGGACTTCACATCATAGGTGAGCGAGTTGACAACCGGGACTTGGTAAGATACATACTTCAAGCATTTCCTAGAAATTCTTTATGGACTTCTATAGTTGATGCCATTAAGGTAACTAGGGATCTTTCTCAAATTAAAATTGATGAATTATTTTGTGTGTTTGAATTACATGAGCAAACTAACTTGTCCTCTAAGGAAAAGGGTTTAACTCTATTTGTTGAAAAGAAGGAAAAGAAGAAGAAGGAAAGAAAAGAAGTATCATCATCATCCGAATCGGAGCATAACTCAAGTAGTGATGAAGACTCATCTAGTGAGATGGCCATTTTTGTCAAGAAGCTCTATAGGAAATCAAAGGAGTTCAAGAGTAGAGAAGCAAGGAAGGGGTCTCATTCTTCAAAAGGTAAGTTTAGTGGTAATTCAAGTTTCAATAACAATGTGATTTGCCATGCTTGCAACAAGAAGGGGCACATAAAGCCAAATTGCCCGGAGCTAAAGAAGAAGGAGGAAAAAGAAAAGAAAAAGAAGGACAAGAAGGAGAAGAAGAAGAAGGAGGCTATGGTAGCTCAAACCACTTGGGACACACCAAGTTTTGAAGACTCCTCCTCCGATGATGAGCTTTGCCACATCACACGTCATGTGGCACTTATGGCCCTAGGAGATGATTCCGATACATCAAGCCAAGAAGACTCCTCAAGTGATGAATCGTCATCTAGTGACGACGAGGTAATGAACTCTCCCAAAGTTAAGCTTCTCTATAAATCAATTGCCTACCTTAAAGAAGCTCTAGATAAATCTAAATCTAAGGTTAAGAGCATGAAGGTAGAACTAAAGGCCATTAGGAATGAAAAACCTTCACATGTCGATTCTTGCATGCTTAAGGAAGAAAATGACAAACTTAAGGATGAGGTTAGTGAATTAAAAACATGTCTAGAAAAATTTTTAAATGGCTCAAAATATCTTGATATGATCCTGAGTCGACAAAGAGTCGTGTACAACAAGGCCGGTTTAGGATATAAGCCAAAAGAAAAAGAAGTTGCTTATATTTCATTGATTATTAGGAAAGCAACCATTAAGGGAAAAGTTAAGAAAGCATGGGTACCTAAGAAGTTTTTACTTAATGTTACCGGTCCAAATGTTTGGGTACCAAAAGCTTGTGTTTTTCATGTGATTTAGGTATGAGAGCAAGGTATGTGGATTGTGGATAGCGATTGCTCAACACATATGACCGGGGATGTGAGCAAGTTCTCCACAATTAAGTATGTGAAGAAGGGAGCGGTGTCCTTTGGGAATAGTGGAAAACTCAAGATATTAGGTAGAGGTACAATTGAGGTATCCCCTAAAATTGTCATTCACAAAGTCTTACTAGTTGAAAATATGAAATTTAATTTATTAAGTGTTAGTCAACTTTGTGATGCAAACTATCATGTCTCGTTTGAATCCTCTAAATGCATAATTAGGCACAAGGAATTAAATGATTGCATGTTAGTTGGATATAGAAAATCAAATATCTATTATGTTGATCTTTCATATGCTTCTAACATTTCTACTAAGTGTCTTGTTACAAAAGAAGAGGAAAGTTGGCTATGGTATAGGAGATTGGGGCACATCAACATGAAAAACATAGCCAAGGTAGCCAAGATGGAGTTGGTCAAAGGGCTACCAAAGATCAAGTATGTCAAGAACAAAATGTGTGATGCTTGCCAAGAAGGAAAACAAAGGCATCACACAAAGGTAAAACCCTAACTAGTACATCTTTACCATTAGAATTATTGCATCTTGACTTATTTGATTGCCATAGTACGCCATCTTTAAATGGTAACAAATATTGTTTGGTTATAGTAGATGATTTTTCTAGGTATACTTGGTTCTACTTTATGAAACATAAGGATGATACCTTAGAAATAATCATAGGATTTAGTAAAAGGGTTGAAAATGAAAAGAGTCTCAAAATCAACCGGATCCGTAGTGATCATGGTGGTGAATTTGAGAACTCAAAATTTTCACAATTTTGTTTAGAGCAAGGGTACAAGCATGAGTTCTCTTGTCCTAGAACACCCCAACAAAATGGGGTGGTGGAAAGGAGAAATCGTGCCCTACAAGAGGCGGCTAGGGCTATGCTTAATGCATATTCTCTACCTAGCTACTTGTGGGCGGAAGCGGTTAATACCGCTTGCTATATCCAAAATAGGGTTCAAATCCATAGGTTTTTAGGAAAGACACCATTTGAGTTATGGAATGGGACTACTCCCACAATTCATTACTTCAAAGTTTTTGGATGTAAAGTTTATATTTTAAACACCAAAGATAATTTAGGAAAATTCGAATCCAAAGTGGATGAGGGAATCCTAGTTGGATACTCATCTACAAGTAGAGGTTATAGAGTCTACAACAAAAGAACCCAAGGGATTGAGGAGTCTTCTAATGTTCAATTTGATGAAGCCACTAGTACCTACCCTAGAAAGTCCTCCATTGATAAGGATATTAATGAAAATAATCAAGACATCACCCAAAAACTTCAAAATTTGACCATTAGGGGTAATGATCAAGGGGGAGGAAGAGGAGATTCCGATGATGAAAGGAGGGTGGAAGATAACAATGATCAATTTGAAACCCCTTCTAGAACCCTAAGAATTCATCAAAATCATCCACTTGACCAAGTAGTAGGAACTAGGTCATTTCATAGACCTCCTACTAGTCAAGTAGCTCTCATTTCACAAATTGAGCTCAAATCAATCAATGATGCATTACATGATCCGGATTGGATTTTGGCAATGCAAGATGAATTGGCTCAATTTGAGAGGAGTCAAGTATGGGAGTTAGTACCTAGGTCCAATGATAGCACCATAATTACTACAAGATGGGTCTTTAGGAATAAGCTAGATGACCAAGGAAATATCACTAGAAATAAGGCTAGGTTAGTTGCTAGGGGATTTAATCAATTTGAGGGGCTTGACTATGATGAGACTTATGCCCCGATTGCTAGGTTAGAATCTATTAGAATTCTCTTAGGGTATGCTTCCTATATGGGATTTAAACTTTACCAAATGGATGTTAAATCGGCATTCTTAAATGGTTATATTAATGAGGAAGTATATGTAGAGCAACCACCTAAATTTGATAACATAGATTATCCAAACCATGTATGTAAGCTTAGGAAAGCATTATATGGGTTAAAACAAGCTCCTCGGGCATGGTATGAAAGATTGTCATCTTTCTTAATTTCTAAGGATTTTAGAAGAGGCCAAGTAGATCAAACGTTGTTTATAAAGTCAACATTCAAGGATATATTCATAGCCCAAGTATATGTTGATGACATCATTTTTGGGTCAACAAATGATGATCTTCTTCAAGACTTTATAAAAAATATGGAAAATAAATTTGAAATAAGTTTAGTTGGAGAGCTTATATTTTTCCTAGGCTTACAAGTCAAGCAAACCAATGAAGGGATTCACATTTATCAAACCAAATATGCAAATGAAATGATCAAGAAATTTGGTTTGGAAAATGTCAAAATTGTAACCACTCCTATGGCCACTAGCACTAGAATAGATAGTGATCATGAAGGTAAATCAATTGATCTTAAATATTATAGGAGTATGATTGGTAGCCTACTATACCGAACCGCTAGTAGACCCGATATCTTATTTGCGATAGGTATGTGTGCAAGATACCAATCTTGTGCCAAAGAATCACATTTAGTAGCAGTTAAGAGAATTTTAAGATATATTAAAGGCACCCTAAATGTAGGACTCTGGTATCCTAGGACTAGGTCGTTTGAATTGCTTGGTTATACTGATTCCGATTATGCCGGGTGCAAATTGGATAGGAAGAGTACTAGTGGTGGATGCCAATTTCTTGGGTCCTCCCTAGTTAGTTGGAGTAGTAGGAAGCAACATTGTGTTGCCTTATCAACCACCGAAGTCGAATATGTGACTATGGGTGGTTGTGTAGCTCAATTACTTTGGATGAGGCATACCCTTGTGGACTATGAGCTACACTACTCTAACATTAAAGTTTATTATGATAATGTGAGTACCATCAACTTGACCAAAAATCCGGTACATCACTCTAGGACCAAGCACATTGAAGTGAAACATCACTTCATAAGAGATCATGTGGCAAGAGGGGACATTGAACTAAATTATGTAGAATCTAAGTCCAACCTTGCCGATATCTTCACCAAAGCTCTTCCCGAAACCGAATTTTCATCATTAAGGAGAGAGCTTGGTATGTGCTTTGTAGAGTAAAATTCTAGGTATGCATGATCCTATATTTATATGTTAGCATTATACCTTGATACATCTCACAAAAGCCTTAAGAAACCTTGATTTTTGTATTGAGACACTTAGAAACATGTGAGATGATAGGGAAGGTGTACTTGGCTCATCATGCTTGTTATGATGCATTACTATGAGTCAATGCCACACCTAGAGACATGAATACTTTATGGACCAATCATTGGGAAGGCTTGTATTCAAGTAATGAATACATAGCTCTAAGAACATGGTTGGAAATTCCAAATACTATATATTTTAAACTATGTTCATTATATTTTGAAAAATAGTTTTCAAGTGGAACACAAAAGTGATACAAAGTGTACAAAATCTTTAGAACTTTTGTTAGGTTCCAAGTTTGTATCAATATTGAAATCTGGAAAACATATATTTTTAAAACTATTTTTACTTAATAAAGTATGATCTCAGAAATGTGTATGCAAAATTTCATGATTTTTCGAGGTTTCTAAATTTAAGTTGAAATTTAGATTAGGCGTAGTGATCATAGTTGAAACCGATCAGTGATACAACATATTTTCTGATAAACAACTCCATTTTGTGATATTTAGTGTATCTTTGACGTCCTAAAACTATAGTATGATAATATTGCGTATACACAAAGTTTTAGGACTGTTTAATGCAGTGTTTTAGGGGGAGTTTCATAAATTATATCCTTTTCATCCCCAAAATCCATTGTTGGTGCAAAATTAGGACTTCATTTTTGAAGTTTTGTTAGGTTTTGCTTCAAATATTGTTTACACATTATAAAGTATATCCTGGATTAAGGGGGAGCTTAATTTCAATCTTATACCTTAGTCCAAGATCCAACACATTAATTCTTTCATGTTTGAATCCTTCTCTTTTTGATGTCTGTCAAAGGGGGAGAAGGAGTGTTTAAGTTATAATTCATATTGAAAATATGATTATGTGCGTATTTTTAAAGACCTAACTTAAATGATTGTCAAACATCAAAAAGGGGGAGATTGTTGGTGCAACAATGCTCCAAATCATTTATATATGTTTTGATGTTTGGATAATCATCTAAGTTAGGCAATATTTTGTGATCTAATTACGAATATGTTTAAGTGACAGGGAAATCCAAGGATGAAGCCTTGTTAAAAGAGAAGTCCAAGTATGATCTTGGCAAGGAAAGTCCAAGGGACGGACTTGGCAGCATAAGACCAAGCTTGTAGTCTTGGCAGCGTAAAGTCCAAAGTGAACCTTGGCAAAGGAAGACCAAGTATGATCTTGGCAAAGAAAGTCTAAGGGATGGACTTGGAAGCGTAAGACCAAGCTTGTAGTCTTGGCAGCATAAAGTCCAAGTGAACCTTGGCAAAGGAAGTCCAAAGTAAGGTCTTGGCAGCGTAAGTCCAAGCTTGGAGTCTTGGCGGCGTAAAGTCCAAGCATTTGGCAAACCAAGACATGGCGAGGCCGAAGGAAACTCTTGAAGGCAGGCGCAAGGCTGAAGGAAGAGTTAGAAGGTCAAGTCTAGATCTAGGGTGTAAAATCAAGTGTGAATTACTCACACTTGATGAGTATCAGTCGACTGATATGATGTATCCCGACCGTCGTGCTCGATCGAGTCGTTGAAACTCGACCATCGATCGACTACTTTAACGAGGGCCGATCGATGTTACCATCGCCGACCGCCAACGGGCGCCAACTGATCAACGCAAAAACGAGCACAGAATGTAGTCGCACTCGACTACGGCCTGCGATCACTCGACTAATCGCTCCATCAGTCGACTGATGGAGGGATCAGTCGACTGATCACCTGGCTGTTGGAAATTGCGGTTACGAATCTCCGCAGAGATCTCGGTTCAGAAGTCGTTGGCTTCGGCGACAGTCGACTGATCGAGGCTCAACGGGAAAAACAACCTCTCTTCTATAAAAAGGGGCCTTGGGGAGCTTGGTGAAGCTAGTGCTCTCATTCCTAACTACACCCTTGTGCTCACCAAGCTTTCCCAAGTGTTTTAGCAATTCAAAACCTCCTCTTCTCTAGTTCTTAATCATCCATCATTGTAAAGAAGAGGAGAGCATTGTAAGAAAGGTTTCTCCACTTTGGTTCATCCAAAGGAGAATATAGTGAAGCTTGGCTAGGACTAATCCACCTTACGGATTGCCGTGGAGTAGGAGTGTCATCTCCGAACCACGTACATCGAGTGTTAGCATTGCTTTCATCGTTGTCTTACTTGTATTCTTATTCGTATTTGTATTACTTCCGCTAACTTGCTTGTAGAAACGAAGAAAGGCTAATCACCCCCCTCTAGCCATTACAAAGATCCTAACAATGTACATACCTGACAGTCTGTCGTCCACATGACCTATAACATCCTGAAAAGGTATACCATAGCATAATCCAAATAGCATGCAACAGTCTAAACCAATACATACTCATGCTCAACACATACACAGCGGTATATAAAATATGCAAAAGGCATGTAGCATGATGTACAATCATATGCAGCAAACAAATGCAGCATCTCACAGGTATATGTAAAACATATATCGAATACATGCATACATATATATATCTGCAATGCATATGTATGGCCATGTCTGTGGTCCCATCCAACCACGACCCCAGAGTGGTCAGGGTGGCACAACATGATTACTATCTCGACTCCAGCTACCACTACTCTCGAGTGGCCGAGTTGGGTAGTATGACTGAGTAGCATATAAGCGTAAAGAGCTAACTACTCCTAGGGGTCCCTGCTGCTAGCCATGCTATCCCTACCCATGAGTAGACGAGCGCCGCACATAGGATAACTGCACAGCACGCAACCATCGTCTATAGTGGGCAAGTGCGCTAACTACACCTCTGCATAGTGGCCAAGTGCGCATCTCCAGCTACCACCATCTAAAGTGGTCAAGCGCGACACATCCAATGCTCTGCCCTCAACCCTGCTACCACTACCCTGAGTGGCCGGGGAGGCAGGATGACTGACGACCCGTCTCAACCACAAGGGAGACCCAGTCGTCAGCATGCATGCAATGTAATGATGCATAGCTCACACACAAATCTTCGCAACACTCCCTAACCCACGGGGAGTCCTAGTCAACCAAAAGTTAACCATGCAAGGACTACTAATCTGTAATCACAACCTATTTATCTATGTGCAGATAAATAGATCCATCAAGGTAACCCATAAATATGTGTACAGTATAACAACCGACCCCATAAATTGGACCCATCACCCAACCTAGTGATGCAACCCGGTAACCCAATCTAAGTTCACACTAGTAACCATAACCACATGCATTTAACAGAATACCTATCAGCTAACACATAAGAAGGGTTGTAATTCATATCCAAGATAAAGGTATGGTGAATTAACAGCAATATCTCAAAGATCAAAGACTAAGTACAAGCACATGATTAAACATGAGTGAATTTAAGGTAAACAGGTATAAGCATATATTCAAAATCATGCACTGGAATTCGATCAAACTACCGGACCAGGTAGATATTACCCACCTGATACGAAGCTCGAATAATCCTCACGACCGCGGACCTGCTTCGTATCCCAAACCTACACAATAGTAACAAATTATGGTTAAGTACAAATATCCCACAATACGCAACTAAATATTACGTCGTTTCTATATTCACATTCTTTTCCCCGAATATGTGTTAACAACTCCGACTATCCCTAACCCAACTCATAATAATTCACTGACATCCTCTAGATCAATTAAGATAAATAGATCCCAACACACTTACTTAAACCATCACAACCTAGCACATAATCAAACATAATCCAATATACTACAATCTCCAAACACCAAACAGATTACAAATGAACACCATAACCCACCTACCTCCTACATAGATTTACGTATTGCTCAATGAAAACATCAGGAATCACACTCTCTTTGCAATGTAACTGTTTTAAACACATAATAAACACACATCAACTTATAATCCCCGAATCAATCATCGTAATCACAGATGAACCATATGTTAGTAATATATGAGAGATGTCCTAAGGCAATCGCCTTATGTATGAACCATTTATATGATAAATGAAGATTCACTATTTGAGTATACATGTTTTATGTATTTGATTGGATCTTAAACTCATTTACTGAATGTCCACGATACGATTCACAGCATGAGAGAATTTGTGATTTGATCACAACTAGTGAGTATCTCTACATGTGTAATTGTGATGTATCGGAATTATCCCTAGTCGATGAATTGATGGATTTGGACACCATCAATTCTGTCGAGACTAGCACGAGGTATACTCCTTGGTGTATCCAAGAAGTGATTCTCCTTTGGAGACATTGTGATGTCGGAGTTAATCGTGGATGCTAGTTATGGTAACTAGTTCATTGGAGTGACCGGTAGTAAGACTTCATATGGTTCTCTGCATATATAGATATGTCAATGAAGTTCTTCTTGTGGCTTAAGTCGATGTTCCTTTGACTTGCGGTATTCAAGTCATCTTGATCATGGAGACTTATGCTTTGACATCTTAAGCAAACATCTCTAAGGAGATGTGGACCGAGATGATTGGGTATAAGTCGAAGTGATCGAAGGTGTTTGAATAGCCTATAAAGATTCACCACTCCTTGCGAGGAGATGTATACCCATGGCCTCTCGTCGGATTGTTACTAAAGTCTTTGGCCAAAGCATTACATGTTTAGAGTAAGGTACTCTTGATACATGTGGAGTAACTAGAATCCGTGGGACGAAATGATACTTGGGCTAGGTGTGGCGTGAGTCGGCCTAGTGGGGACCGACACAATAGACCATGTCCTGAACCAAGTGGGTATAAGATGAGTGAAGGGAATGGGGCACGAATCATTCGAGCTGAAGGGTTTGAGAAATAGTTCTGGATCAACCGTTGATCTTTTCGGTTAATTGGGGATCATGATGTACTACTAGGTGCCACTCATGATCGTTCTATAATTAATGGTTAATTATAGGCGGCCAACATAAACCGAGAACCTATTTGGTCACACGCACAACGAGTGTAATCCAAAGGATTTAAAGCGAGCTTGAGAATGGGATTCTCGGGCCAGAGAAACTATGTTGGTTGACCAAAACATAAAGCAGCATGAAATTGTTTCAATGCAATGGAAGCGGATGGGCCGTGTCTTATGAAGACATAATGGATGGACCAAAATGGTTTGGTTCTAATCCAATGGATGAGAATAAACCAAAGGGTTTGGTTTATATTAAACGAATGAACCAAAAGTTGGTTCGTTCGCTTTAACTTAAAATAAACCATCATGGTTTGGTTTATTTTAACTTATCTTAATGGAGCGGTTAACGGCTTTATGGAATATGATCCATTAACCATTAAGAGAATTAGTTCTCTATAAAATAGGGCTTAAACCCTAATCCAAAACCCTAATCAAGAGTTGGCCCAACCTTGTGTTGCCGCCTCCCTCTCCTCCCTAGTCGGCGCCACCCCTAGGATTGCCGCCGCCTGTGTTTTGTGCCGCCGTCAAGTCATTGCCGGCGACCAAGCTTCAGCCGGTGAACACTCGGCGACCTCCGTGATCCCTATAGGTTTGGCATCAAGGTGAGGCTTTTCTTTCCTTGGTTGGCCGGCGCCTATATCCTCCACCAAGCTGTCCAGTTTTCTGGACAGCTTCTCCTCCTCTCGTCGGAGCGTCGTTTGGACGACGGTTAGTGCTCCGACAGCGGGTAACTTACCGTGGATTTGATCTCCGGTAATCCTCTGAGGTGGGGGACGAAGGATTCGTCAATTGGTTGACGAATACCTCTCCGGAGAAGTGAGTTTTGAGAACTCGTTTTAGGATCCGAATTTGGATTCGGATCATGATCATCTCTCGATCACGTCGTCTTCAACACGAGGCTAGTAACCCGTACGAAGACGAAGCTCGTGACTTAGCGAAGTCATCCCGAGGAGCTCGGCGTGGATACGGATAGAGACGATTCTTACGAGGATCGTTCCAGTTGATGCCGTTCCCGCTACACGTCATACGAAAGGTATAACGTAGATAATTTCTTTTATTGCAAATTTTAATTTACTGTTATGTCTACACTTGTGTAATAGTATGCGTGTGTTGTGTGTGTTGTAATAAATATAGATTTATTAATTTTAATTGCTTCCGCTGTGCTCATGTTTACGAAACATGATCGAACACACACACGCCATGGCTAAACCCAACAAAGGGTATCGAGCCTGTGTTGTGTTTCGACATAATCGTAAAAATGGTTTTGCGATAGTCATAATGTATTTCTGGAAATTTTCTAAATTTTGGAAATTTAGAAGTATTTATGGAAATTTTTCAATTTTGGAAAGTCTAGAAGTATTTATGGAAATCTTCCACTTTTGGAAAAGTTGGAAGTATTTATGGAAATTGATATTTTCCATAAATAAAATATTTGATTAGATTCTGGAAATTTGTTTCCTAATTTAATCATGATTTTATTTGAGAAATCAAATCTTAAAAATATTTTATTTCCATAAGTAGTTTTAATGATTTAGGAAATTGGTTTCCTAAATAGATTTTCTTTAATCAAATAATTCCATGAATAAAATATGTGATTAGATTTGGAAATTTGTTTCCTAATTTAATTATGATTTGATTTGGAGAATCAAATCTTAAACATATTTTATTTCCATAAATAGTTATGACATATAAGGAAATTATATACATGACATAATTGTATGCCATGTAATTGCATTAGATGCATAATATTATGTCATGCGTGTCGTGACATGTAGATGTATGTCATGTATGTCATGTCATGTAGATAATAGTTATTTGCATGCAAAGAGGATGAGACATAAAATCCTAACTCAATATTAAAGCCTACACCTTCCATTAATATGGTTAGAACCAGAGTTCTGTTTCTTGTTTGGGTTGTTGGACTCACTCCAAGCCCGGCTCGAACCTGAACATGTTCAAATCATTGGAATAGTTTACCTCTAATATGGTAAGAGTCAGAGGTCAATCGTTAGTTTGGGTTGTTGGACTCACTCCAAGCCTGGCTAATTGGTTGAATGCGCTCTAACCATATTAAAACCATTTCGCGATTAATGGGTCGGCTTTAACTTGGAGCATCGATTTGTTGGACTCACTCCAAGGTCGATGTGAAGAGAGGTGAAGTTGGGTGCTATGCATATGATGCATACTTGTTAATGTGTTAACAACCCAATGTATGTGTAAACATTCAATTAGTTGATAGCACATTGTGATAGTTACATATACATGATATGTAATCGGTATACTTGATACCCACCATCATAGCTAAGAATGGCTTGTTGGACTCACTCCAAGGTTGTTCTTATCTATGATGGATATCAGCCCATTCGGAGATGGACCTACGATCTCCCGAAGTGATTTTAAGGGTTTTTGAATTCGAAAATGAATGGGATTTGTAAATGTATGTGGATGCATTTTAAAATCATCTTTCTCATATATGCTCGTTTTGTATTTCTAAGTTAATATATTGATCATGATGTGTTTGAATTTGCGTTCCATTTTGGATTCAAATAAATTGACTGGGCCGAACTTCTTGGACTGGCTTAGAAACTTGAGAATTGTTCTCAAGGTGAAAAGCTTGCAAATGTCCTCGAAGCGCCTCTTCCCGCCCGTCCTAGTGACGATGCAACTCTGGACCAATTGTTGGCCTATCAGAAACATGTGAATGATTCTGAAATGGTGAGTTGCATCATGCTAGCCGCGATGGAACCCAAGCTACGAAAGCAGCATGAGCATATGGATGCTCATATCGTAGTCTTTCATCTTTGTGAGTTGGTTGATGAGCAAGTGAGATTCGAAAGGTTCGAAGTCTCAAAGCTCCTCTTCACCTCTGAGATGCTAGAAGGTTCATCTGTGGTATCGCCAATATGCCAAGACCGGAGTCTTCCGAGAAGCATCGAGGGGGATGTCATAGTTGATTCCTCAAGAAAGGTTCTAAGAGGAAGTCAAAGGAACAAAGAGAAGGGAAAGAAGAGAAGGGCTAAGAAGGTAGAACTAGCTCAAAAGGGCACTTGCCATCATTATGGCAAGTAGGGCCATTTGCGAAGAAAGTGCAAGATTTATCTTGAGTCCGTGAAGAAGGATAGGGTATCGGATGCCTCATCTTCTTCAGAAATCTTCTTTATTGATTGTCATTCTATTTCCTCAGACACTTGGGTATTTGATACTGGGTGTGGCTCACATATATGTAATGACATATATGGGCTAAGGAATAGAAGAAGACTCGTCAAGGGAGAGTCAAATTTACGTGTTGGGAATGGAGCAATCGTTGCTGCACTCGCCATCGGAACGTATTTGTTGGAACTCCCTGTAGGACTTGTCTTAGAACTGGACAATTGCTTTTATGTTCCTTCGTTGATAAAGAACATCATTTCTATTTCTTGTTTAAATAGAAATGGGTACCATTTGACTTTTAGTAACAATTGTTGTTACATAACTTTGAATGGAGTTCTTTATGGGACTGGAACTTTAAGCAATGGTGTTTATACGTTGGACGTATCCAGTGACATTTTCAATATCGAAACGAGCAACACGCGTGCTCGAAAGGATAATCAAATAGACTCCTATATGTGGCATTGTCATCTTGGCCATATAAGCAAGAAACGCATGTCCGAATTACACCGATGTGGAATTCTGGAATCGTTTGAATTGGATTCATATGATACATGCGAATCATACTTAAAAGGCAAGATGACTAAGTTACCTTTTACTGGAAAAGGTAAACGAGTGGGAGAGTTACTAGGTCTAATACATACTAATGTATGTGGACCTATGTCAACTCAAGCATTAGGAGGCTATAGCTACTTCATTACCTTCACCGATGATCACTCACGGTTTGGGTATGTGTTCTTGATGAAACACAAGTTTGAAGCCTTTGAAAGGTTCAAAGAATTCAGAAATGAAGTAGAGAAACAACATGACAAAAGTATTAAAATACTTCGATCGGATCGAGGTGGTGAATACTTAAGTCAAGAGTTTCTTGATTATCTAAGAGACAATAGCATATTGTCTCAATGGACTCCGCCCTATACACCACAGCATAATGGTGTATCTGAGAGGCGTAACCGGACCTTGTTGGACATGGTCAGGTCAATGATGAATCATGCGACTCTTCCTAAGTCCTTTTGGGGTTATGCACTTCAGACAGCTGTTTACTTGTTAAACAGAATGCCTACCGAGGTAGTCTCAACTACTCCATATGAGATATGGAATGGTAAGAAACCTCATGTATCTTACTTGAAGATATGGGGTTGTCCTGCTTATGTGAAGCAGACTGTATCAGACAAATTGGATGCTAAGTCTGATAAATGTCTATTTATTGGATACCCTAAGGAAACAAGGGGTTACCAATTCTATCATCCTGTGGAACAAAAGGTGTTTGTTTCAAGGCATGCTGTGTTTCTAGAGAAAGAGTTTCTCTAAAGAAAACAAGGGGAGTGTCGCGAGCTTGAGGAGGCTCGAGAGACTCAAATAGACATTAATGAGATACGGTGAAGCAAACAAATGACAACTCATAGTGATGAGCAATCTACGGACCTATTGTAACACCACATCTTCGTAGATCCGTAGAACATGCAATATTCTCGAGAGATATGGATTTCGTAAGTGAATCGAACGACGTGTTACTCATTGATGATGAGGAGCCTACAGCTTATGAAGAAGTGCCGACAAGTTGAAAGGGATAAGTGGCTTGGTGCCATGAAGTCGAAATGGATTCCATGTATGAAAACCAAGTTTGGAACTTGGTTGACCCACTGAAGGATAAAGCCTATAGGGTGCAAGTGGGTTTTCAAGAAGAAAACCGACATGGATGGTAATGTGATTACTTATAAGGCTAGATTGGTGGCGAAAGGATATCGTCAAAAACAAGGTGTTGATTATGAAACCTATTCGCCTGTAGCTATGCTTAAATCCATTCGGATGCTCCCGCCATAGCGGCTCATTATGATTATGAGATATGGCGGATGGATGTGAAAATAGCTTTCCTTAATGGAAACTCCGCCGAGGACGTGTATATGATATACCGATGAGGTTTCACATCGGTTGATAAAACCAAGGTATGCAAATTGCAGTCCATTTATGGATTGAAGCAAGCATCCAGAGTCGGAATATCCGCTTTGATGAGATATCAAAAAGTTTGATTTCTCAAAATCCGCATTTAACCTTGTGTGTACAAGAAGGTTAGTGGGAGGCAACAGATTCCTAGTATTGTATGTCGATGACATACTACTTATAGGAAACGATGTTTCAATCTTACAGTCAGTGAAGGTTTGGTTATCCAAGACATTCTCCATGAAAGACCTGGGAGAAGCAACCTACATCCTCGGGATTAAGATCTATAGAGATAGATCGAAACGGTTGCTTGGTCTTTCGCAGTCTACATAAATAGACCGAAAAGCAAAGAGGTTTAGCATGTCAATCCAAGAAAGGTTTCTTACCCATCGGGCATGGGGTACACCTTTCAAGTCTATGTGTCCGCACGTAAGAAGGCGAGAGGATTTGCATGAGTAAGATTCCCTATGCATCCGCAATAGGATCTATCATGTATGCTATGTTATGTACGAGGCCCGATGTATCGTATGCTCTGAGTGTCACGAGCAGATACCAGTCTGATCCAGGAATGGATCATTGGGTGGCTGTTAAGACGATCCTTAAGTACTTGAGAAGAACTAAGGATGTGTTCCTAATATATGGAGAAGGGTACATGGTGATACGTGGGTATACGGATGCCAACTCCAGGCAGACAAGGATGATTCCATGTCTCAGTCTGGGTATGTATTCACCTAGAATGGAGGCGCAATAAGTTGGAAAGGTTCCAAGTTTAACACTATAGCGGATTCTGCCACTAAGGCAGAATACATTGCAGCTTTAGAAGCAGCAAAGGAAGCGGTTTGGATCGAGAAGTTCATCTCTGAACTTGATGAGGTCTCATCAATGATCCAAACATGTGCTTCGCCGCTATCATCTTATCAGAGAGATCATAAGTAGGAACGAAATGCAAATCGAGAAAAATTCCCACTGAAAGGAACTTAGCGGATCCTTTGACTAAAGCATTACCTCAAAGTAAGTTTGAGGGTCATGTTAGAGCTTATGGTATTGGATACCGTAGCGATTGGCATTAGGCCAAGTGGGAGTCTGTCAGTAATATATGAGAGATGTTCTAAGGCAATCGCCTTATGTATGAACCATTTATATGATAAATGAAGATTCACTATTTGAGTATACATGTTTTATGTATTTGATTGGATCTTAAACTCATTTACTGAATGTCCACGATACGATTCACAGCATGAGAGAATTTGTGATTTGATCACAACTAGTGAGTATCTCTACATGTGTAATTGTGATGTATCGGAATTATCCCTAGTCGATGAATTGATGGATTTGGACACCATCAATTCTGTCGAGACTAGCACGAGGTATACTCCTTGGTGTATCCAAGCGGTGATTCTCACCGGCCGGAGACATTGTGATGTCCGAGTTGATCGTGGATGCTAGTTATGGTAACTAGTTCATTGGAGTGACCAGCCGTAAGACTTCATATGGTTCTCTGCATATATAGATATGTCAATGAAGTTCTTACTGCGGCTTAAGTGCGATGTTCCTTTGACTTGCGGTATTCAAGTCATCTTGATCATGGAGACTTATGCTTTGACATCTTAAGCAAACATCTCTAAGGAGATGTGGACCCGGATGATTGGGTATAAGTCAAGTGATCAAGGTGTTTGAATAGCCTATAAAGGATTCACCACTCCTTGCGAGGAGATGTATACCCATGGCCTCTCGTCGGATTGTTACTAAAGTCTTTGGCCAAAGCATTACATGTTTAGAGTAAGGTACTCTTCGATACATGTGCAGTAACTAGAATCCGAGGACGAGGAAATGATACTTGGGCTAGGTGTGACGTAGTCACCTTAGTGGGATCGGCACAATAGACCATGTCCCGAACCAAGTGGGTATAAGATGAGTGAAGGGAATGGGGCAATCATTCGAGCTCAAGGGTTTCGTAAATAGTTCGATCAACTGCTGATCTTTTCGGTTAATTGGGGATCATGATGTACTACTAGGTGCCACTCATGATCGCTCTATAATTAATGGTTAATTATAGACGGCCAACATAAACCGAGAACCTATTTGGTCACACGCACAACGAGTGTAATCCAAAGGATTTAAAACGAGCTTGAGAATGGGATTCTCAGACCGAGAGAAACTATGTTTGGTTGGACCAAACATAAAGCGAGCATGAAATTGTTTCAGTCACAATGGAAGCGTGGATGGGCCGTGTCTTATGAAGACATAATGGATGGACCAAAATGGTTTGGTTCTAATCCAATGGATAAGAATAAACCAAAGGGTTTGGTTTATATTAAACGAATGAACCAAAGGTTGGTTCGGTTCGTTTTAACTTAAAATAAACCATCATGGTTTGGTTTATTTTAACTTATCTTAATGGAGCGGGTTAACGGGCTTTATGGATATGATCCATTAACCATTAAGAGAATTAGTTCTCTATAAAATAGGGCTTAAACCCTAATCCAAAACCCTAATCAAGAGTTGCCGCCCAACCTTGTGTTGCCGCCCCTCCCTCTCCTCCCCTAGTCGGCGCCAACCCTAGGATTGCCGCCGCCCAGGTTTTGTGCCGCCGTCCAAGTCATTGCCGGCGACCAAGCTTCAGCCGGTGAACACTCCGGCGACCCTCCGGTGATCCCCTATAGGTTTGGCATCAAGGTGAGGCTTTTCTTTCCTTGGTTGGCCGGCGCCTATATCCTCCACCAAGCTGTCCAGTTTTCTGGACAGCTTCTCCTCCTCTCGTCGGAGCGTCGTTTGGACGACGGTTAGTGCTCCGACAGCGGGTAACTTACCGGGGATTTGATCTCCGGTAATCCTCTGAGGTGGGGGACGAAGGATTCGTCAATTGGTTGACGAATACCTCTCCGGAGAATCGAGTTTTGAGAACTCATTTTAGGATCCGAATTTGGATTCGGATCATGATCATCTCTCGATCACGTCGTCTTCAACACGAGGCTAGTAACCCGTACGAAGACGAAGCTCGTGACTTAGCGAAGTCATCCCGAGGAGCTCGGCGTGGATACGGATAGAGACGATTCTTACGAGGATCATTCCGGTTGATGCCGTTCCCGCTACACGTCATACGAAAGGTATAACGTAGATAATTTCTTTTTTTGCAAATTTTAATTTACGGTTATGTCTACACTTGTTGTAATAGCATGCGTGTGTTGTGTGTGTTGTAATAAATATAGATTTATTAATTTTAATTGCTTCCGCTGTGCTCATGTTTACGAAACATGATCGAACACACACACGCCGCGGTGCCGGAAACCCAACACCATAAGGATAACCAAGCTTACCGGTTCCAGATCTCCGCCGGCAACCCACTACAACCACAATCACTAGTAACACTTACTGATTACTCCCCAAATCACCGCTACCAATCTCCAATAATCCGAACATAAGCAGCTTAAATACCCAATCCCTCGCATCAATTGACAACCACTACCAATACATAGCATTCACAACATAATCAAAGAGATCAAACTTACCGATCTCAGCACTCTCGAAGACAGTCGGCTGCAGTTAACCTCAGCAAGCGCAGATCGATGGAAGAACTCAATCTACCGTGACAATCGAGTTTCTCAGCCAAACTCCGATCAACTACAACAAGATCTACAGAAACGACAAAGAAAACCCAGCTAAAACGAAAACCACCGCACCAGTGTGGCAGCTCACCGCGACGACGACATCACCGCCCTTCCGCCGAAAGTGTCGTTGAGATTTCCCAGGCTAGAACCCCCTTGATCCTTGGCCAGAGATCAGCCAAGTGGTGGCGCCGTCGAGCTGCTCTCACTGGACGCCGACTAGCTGAGGAGGAAACGATGAAATCGCGCGGCGAAGAGATGTGCGACGCGGAGAAGAAAGGGAACGGAGATCGCGATGGTGAATGTTGCGATCGGTTGTGGGCTTTTAAACGTTGTTCGCCTCTTGGTTCAGGTGAACCGGTCCAAGCCAACCGGCCCAAGCCCATTTCCAGCCCAACAAGGTCAACCCAATGGACTCAGCCCAATAGTTTTAGCCCAAGCCCAATCTCAAAACCAAATCACTAATTAGATCCAATTAACCCACTAATTAAACCCAATTAATTAAAGGGTTAATCCATATAAAATTTATTTATTTATTTATTTTTTTTCGTATTCTACATTCTCCCCCACTTAATAAAATTTGGTCCCCAAATTTTTGTACTTATATGCAGTAATCAACTTAAGAAATTTCTTGAACTACTACATACCTCATGTGAACAGGTGAGGGTATTGAGCTCGGATGGTATCCTCCAGCTCCCACGTAGCCTCCTCATCTGTGTGATGCTGCCATCCAACCATTACAAGTCGGATGGTTTTGTTCCGTAGTTGATGCTCCTTGCGACCAAGAATCCGCACTGGAATCTCCTCATATGTCGCATCAGGCTGGAGTGGAATCGATGCCTCTGTCAGAATATGATCCGGATGCGATATGTATTTACTCAGCATAGACACATGGAATATGTTATGGATGCTCGCAAGCGTCGGAGGTAGAGTCAACCGGTATGCTACACCCCCAATCCGCTCCAATATCTCGAATGGGTCAATGTAGCGTGGTGATAACTTTCCTTTAATTCCGAATCTCTTGACTCCTTTTGTAGGTGATGTAGGGATGTATACTGAAAAGTCTATCTTTTGTATGAACATCTTTATTTTGAAATAAAAATCACATGATCATTGTTTGCATATTTTTATGGTTATGCATATTGTCTAATACTTTACATTGTAGATAACATGGTGTGTGGTGTCACACGGGAGATCATGTTATCGGCTCCTTGAAAAGTATAAGTAAAGGCTCACAACCGAGATGGCTTTGGACAAACCATCGGAATGGTTATAGTGTGATTTGGTATTAGTTTGTCTTGACCATAGAATCATACTAGTGCACTTTGTGTGTATTGAGCAGGACCGACTTAGAGGTGATTCGATTTATTGCTGACTACATAATCGAATCGGACCTCGGATATTATATTGTACATGCTCTTAATCCCGATATAATAACGGGCACATATACTTAATATTCATTTCTTTGATTTACCAATAGGCGAGATTTATAGATTA
This sequence comes from Wurfbainia villosa, assembly GCA_025175895.1. NCBI lineage: Eukaryota > Viridiplantae > Streptophyta > Magnoliopsida > Zingiberales > Zingiberaceae > Wurfbainia > Wurfbainia villosa. Next base: position 73,586,154 of record CM045994.1, on the reverse strand, counting down.
AATCGATAGGCTCGGTAAGTTGGGAAATGATATTATTTATATGGTGTGCCATTGATTATAGGAGGAAACTGTATCCTATATATTAAGATGATGATGTCCCCATGAGGAGCTCATAAGGTTCATCATGTAAACCCTGCAGGTGGACTTGGTCCGGCATGATGAAAAGGTTGAGTGGTAACTCATGGAGTTAGATGTTGATTAATTAATGGTTAGTAAATTAATTAATCGACGAACATTCGAGATCTTAAACATGGGGAGAAAACATACAAATAATATATGGAGCCCATATTATCTTATGGGGGTTGGTGAGGTAGATTAATGATAATCCTTTAGTGGATTGGATTATCATTAATGGATCGAACTTTATGTGAGCTTGATCCATAGGTGGCCATGATCCAACTCCTCCTTATGGTCCCTAATGTAGCCTATTAAAACCTCATGAAGCTTAGATCCAATGGATGGAAACAAAACTCTATATTCAAAGGTAGAGATTAAATCTCTAAGATCCGACGGTTGAGATTAAATCTCTTGATCCGACGGTTGAGATTAAATCCCTAGAACCAATGGTAGAGATTAAAAGGAGGCTTATCCCTAACTCTATAAAAGGAGAACAAGGGGTTGGCGTGGAGGATAAAAATAAAGAGAAGCTAGGGTTTTGGTGGTTGGCGGCAAGAGATAGGAGCTAGGTTTTAGGCTTGGGCGGCACCTAATAAGGAAAGATTTCCTTGCCTTCTTCTTCTTCCTCAAGATTCCGGCGCCCCTTGAGCTCCTTCCATCCCTTGGCCGGCGTCCAAACTCCCTCTTCTCCTTCTCCTTGGCCGGTGGAACAAAGGTTTAGGGTCCTCCCTTGAAGCTTTTGGCCGGCAACCCTTAATCTCTTCTTCCTTCTTGGCCGGCGGCAAAGCTCCATCCTTGGAGGTTATTTGTTGGTTGAAAGAAGGAATAGAGCTTTGTTTCTATTCTTCCTCTTGCTCGGAACGAGCAAGGAAGGAAGATTGGTGATCTAGGAGCTTCAACTTTTGGTAGATCATCGCCCACACGATGTCCGAAAGGAGGAAGGTCATACACTAGAAGATCGAGAGGTATATCTATTCTCTATTCGCTTTTGTTACTTGCGTGTATTTGTTTTTTCCATTATGAGCATGATATAATCTGTTTGTGGCTAAATAATACTTGGATCCCGAACATAAATACAAAAGCCGGTGATCTGGACATTGTCTATTCCGCGGCTACTCGTAGAATAGAGGTTGGTCGCTTGAACAACAAGTTTGTTCAAGTGACCTCTCTAAACGAATAGCACGATGATGACTTGGTTGTTTGGGCAATCCCTTTTGTCTAGGATTAAATTTTTTTAATCCGGGGACATCGATGGGATCGCCATGAACAAACAACCGAGGTGAAGTGGGAAGCGAAGTTACCCCTTACAGACTCGATAAGCAAACCCCATTAATTGGTATCAGAGCAAAGGTTTCCGGTTTTGTGTGTTTAGGATTCGATTAATTTTTATGCACTTTTCATATATTATATGTGCCGGATAATAGTAGGATATGTGTAGTTTAACTCTTTGGTTGCAGGCATAAGATCCGACTATTATGGCCATATGTGTGTATGTGATTGTATGTGTAAATATTTATTTTGTTGAATCTTCGGGGTTGACGAGGCTAGTATTTAATTTTTTGTAAATTAGATACGGCATTGTTTAGACACTCTTTATTTTATTTTACTTTCGATCTAGATTTCATGTACACTCCCTCGTGGAGTATATGATCGATGAATGTAAATTAAAATAGGTTTTAGTCTCGGCTCGGATCTCCGGATGGCTCGTACATGGCGTAGGAGGAGCGAACGAGATGGCGATGCGACGGGAGACATATTGAAGACAAAAACCATAATAGTTGGAAAAATTTTATTTTTCATATTTATTGCTTATTGTTTGATATGCATGTCGTAGGCTAGAAAATTCCTCATTTTCAAATTACTAAGTGGGAGAGGGAAATTTTTTTAAAAAAATTCCCACGGCCTCCAATACGATTTGACAAGTGATGCAAACAAACTTGCATGTCAGCTCTGAGTGCCTTCCTCCCCATCGGATGAGTTTGTTTGCGGATCACAATGTCAAATATGGTTATAGGGAATTATCAAGGAGCGTGTGTACTTCCCCATCGGAAGGCACATAACCCGAGATAATTACCTTGGTACCGAGTAATGGTGAACATTTAGATACAAATATAAGTATCCTCCCCATCGGAGTCTCTGTTTTATTTGTAGGGCCAAAGAGGAACCAACAATTAATTTTACTTGTCAAAAAGTTAGGTTGACAAGATAGTAAAATTAATGGGTAAACCTCCTCTTACAAATGTAGAATTCGTATACGTCCACACTATCGTGGCATACGATATTCTCAATGTTTTGAGGTGTTGGTTGATTTTAAAATTTTATTGTTTGAGGAATCAATAATTTTTTGAAATATAATTTTTTGATTTATGTGATTCTTAGGTTTTCTTTCAAAATGACTTTCAACCCACTTGCTGTGATACTGAAAGAGAACAAACTTACTGGACCCAACTATGTTGATTGGAAGAGGAATCTAGACATTGTCTTGACTGCTGAGGAATACAAATATGTACACCTCGAAGAGTGCCCTCCTAAGCCTGCAGAAGATTCTGAGAAAAAGGAGAGAGAGAGTTATAAGAAGTGGGTAAAGGCCGATGAGATGGTGCGGTGTTACATTTTGGCATCTATGTCAAATGTACTACAACATCAGCATCAAGCCATGCCCACAGCTTATGACATAAGTTGGAGATTGTAGGGATGTATACTGAAAAGTCTATCTTTTGTATGAACATCTTTATTTTGAAATAAGAATCACATGATCATTGTTTGTATATTTTTATGGTTATACATATTGTTTAATACTTTACATTGTAGATAACATGGTGTGTGGTGTCACATGGGAGATCATGTTATCGGCTCCTTGAAAAGTATAAGTAAAGGCTCACAACCGAGATGACTTTGGACAAACCATCGGAATGGTGTAGTGTGATTTGGTATTGGTTTGTCTTGACCATAGAATCATACTAGTGCACTTTGTGTGAATTGAGCAGGACCGACTTAGAGGTGATTCGATTTATTGTTGACTACATAATCGAATCGGACCTCGGATATTATATTGTACATGCTCTTAATCCCGATATAATAACGGGCACATATACTTAATATTCATTTCTTTGATTTACCAATGGACGAGATTTATAGATTAAATCGATAGGCTCGGTAAGTTGGGAAATGATATTATTTATATGGTGTGCCGTTGATTATAGGAGAAAACCGTGTCCTATATATTAGGATGATGATGTCCCCTTGAGGAGCTCATAAGGTTCATCATGTAAACCCTGCAGGTGGACTTGGTCTGGCATGATGAAAAGGTTGAGTGGTACTACTCATGAGTTAGATGTTGATTAATTAATGGTTAGTAAATTAATTAATCGACAGACATTCGAGATCTTAAACATGGGGAGAAATGTACAAATAATATATGGATCCCATATTATCTTATGGGGGTTGGTGAGGTAGATCAATGATAATCCTTTAGTGGATTGGATTATCATTAATGGATTGAACTTTATGTGGGCTTGATCCATGGGTGGCCAAGATCCAACTCCTCCTCATGGTCTCTAATGTAGCCTATTAAAACCTCATGAAGCTTAGATCCAATGGATGGAAACAAAACTCTAGATCCAAAGGTAGAGTTAAATCTCTAAGATCCGACGGTTGAGATTAAATCTCTAGATCCGACGGTTGAGATTAAATCCCTAGAACCAATGGTGGAGATTAAAAGGAGGCTTATCCCTAACTCTATAAAAGGAGAACAAGGGGTTGGCGTGGAGGATAAAAATAAAGAGAAGCTAGGGTTTTGGTGGTTGGCGGCAAGAGATAGGAGCTAGGGTTTGGGCTTGGGCGACACCTAATAAGGAAAGATTTCCTTGCCTTCTTCTTCTTCCTCAAGCTGTCGGCGCCCCTTGAGCTCCTTCCAGCCCTTGGCCGGTGTCCAAACTCCCTCTTCTCCTTCTCCTTGGCCGGTGGAACAAAGGTTTAGGGTCCTCCCTTGAAGCTTTTGGCCGGCAACCCTTAATCTCTTCTTCCTTCTTAGCCGGCGGCAAAGCTCCATCCTTGGAGGTTGTTTGTTGGTTGAAAGAAGGAATAGAGCTTTGTTTCTATTCTTCCTCTTGCTCGGAACGAGCAAGGAAGGAAGATTGGCGATCTAGGAGCTTCAACTTTTGGTAGATCGTCTCCCACACTATTAGTGAAACCCCTAGAGCCAATCATGTGATGATTGTTGTATGGACTTTATTGTATCATATTTCTATTTATAAAGGCATGGTTATTATATTTACTTGTATTGGTGCCAAATAACTAAATATAATAATGTCCTTGAGTAGTAGGTTCTTATCTATATCAATCGATTGGTTGAATCGATAATGAGATGATATAGAGAACACTACTCTTAATGATTCCTAGTTGAGTATTAACATTCAGGGACAATGTTAATGTGTAGAGACTAGCATGTAGGTCAACACGATGACTTGATCTCACAAGTCATGGATATGAGATATCAAGTTGACACATGGGTATGCATTGGAGAATGTATACTGAATGACCTGCCATGAGAAAGTATCATGGATCGTTATATGAGTGTCATATACTTTCTCATGTGGCTATTAGTATGACTATTAGTCCTTAGACCTGAAGTCACCATGGTTCCCTACATAAGGAGTTGCATACGTTGGCTTCGTCAAACGTCACCCGTAAATGGGTGGACTATAAAGACGATTACTGGGTATGTAACAAATTATGCGGAGAGATGTGAGTGATGTAGATGGGATATATCCCTCCTATATGACGGGGGTGACATCGATATTCTTGATAGAGTGAAACCACGAAGTGCATGACCATACCCAAATGAGTCAATATGAGATATTGAGCTCATTTGATTAGAGTGAGTCTACTTGGATTCAAGATATAGATTGTACCGAGGATGACACGGTCTATGCCTCAATTGGTCAATCTAGATGTCAAGGATAGAGGGACATTGTCACATATTGTGAGAGTCACAATTAGTAGTCACAAAGGTGATATTGGAGCTCAACATTCTTGTAACTTGGGTAGCAATGATGTGTTGCTAGATACCGCTCATTGCTTATGTTCCTAAATCAGTTTAGGGACATTGCCAACGTTACAAGAACCTATAGGGTCACACACATAAGGGCAATTAGATAGAGATTAGGTTCATATGATGAACCATGAGGATTAGGTTCATGGGATGAACCAAATTGGATTAAGAGTAATCCTAATTAAACTAATTGAGTTGGACTCAATTTGATTCAAGTGTTGAATGAGTCTAATTTAGATTTGATTCATTAAATCAATTTAAATTAATGAATAGAGATTCATTAAATTAAATTGACTTGAGTCAAGTGGTTAGATTTGATCAACCATGGGAGATTAGAGGTCAAGTTTGACTTGACTTGAGAGGGAAGATGAAAGGTCAAGTTTGACTTGACCAAATCCCATGTCATGATGATGACTTGGCATGGCCGGCCAATGATGATGCTCCACATCATCATTGACTTATCAATTGGTGCCACCTCATGAGGGAGACCAAGAGCCATTGGAGTTACATGCATGCATGTAACCTCCCAAGCTATAATGTGGCTGGCCACTTCTAGATCTAAAGTGAATTGATTTTGGGTAACTCCATCTTCTTTTTCCTTGCATCATCTTCTTCCTTGGTGCTCTTCCTCTCAAGCTCTCCCTCTCTCCTTCCTCATCTTGACGAGCATCTAAGGAGTGCTAGAACACTCAAGATTGCTTTTCTCCACCTTTTTCTTGTGTGGATACAAATAGAGGAGTGTGCACTTGATGCTCTTGAGTTCCGACGAACCTTTTGGACGAGCGGGATTTGCGAAGGGCGTCGCATCGAGGGTAACATCCTTATCATATAGATTTAAGGTAGATCTAGGGTTTTATATAAGCACATACATGTTTTTGTTTTAATACATCTTCGCACGAATCCGTGGTCGGGGCTTATGAGGTTTCCGAGATGCAAAAAGCGGTTTTTACTGTAACGACCTGGCCCCTATTGGCAGAATTCGGCGATTCCTATTGGTCGATGACCATCGCCCCTGTTGGCCCGTCGTTACACACTTGGACTTCCCACCCCTGGAAGTGAGTTTTTGCCTTCCCCAGGATTCGAACTCTAGACCTCCAGGCTAAGTACTAAAGTTTATGAATCCTGGTAACCAAGTGATCCTGAGAAAGTTTATGGAACCGTAGTGACTTCAGGTCTAAGGACTATTCATACCAATAGTCACATGAGAAAGTATATGACACTCATATAACGATCCATGATACTTTCTCATGGTGGGTCAATTCAGTATATATAGTCTCCAATATATATACCCATGTATCAATGTGATATCACATATCCATGACTTGTGAGATCAAGTCATCCATTGACCTACATGCTAGTCTCAATGTATCAATATAGCCCTTGTCTATTAATACAATACTCGACTAGGAATATTTAAGAATAGTGTTCTCTACAGCTTCTCATAATCAATTCTACCAATTGATATACTGTAGATAACAACCTACTATTCATGGGCATTATTATATTTATTTAGCTGGCACACGCATAAAGAAATATAATAATCAATCTTTGCCTTTATTAATGCAAGAATATGATACAAAAGTTTCCCTCACCAATCATCTCATAATTGGCACTAAGGGCTCATACTAACAATCTCCCACTAGCACTAGTGCCAATCACGATAATCTCTAAGACCCAAAGTGACCTAGTATGACCATCATGCTTCCTCTGTGCCAAAGTCTTGGTCATGTTAGCATCGGTGTCTACTCTGCATATCTGAACATCTCCTCTATTGATGATCTCTCGAATGAGGTGATCTGCCGTGATATGTGTTTGGTCCTCACGATGAGGCGAGGTTCCTTAGCACGCAATAGCCCCATTGTTGTCACAATGATCTATTAGTACCACCTCAAGTTGATGATGAACTTTGGATCAAACAACCTCCTTTCTTTGCAGAAGGCAGCGACAATATACTAAACCATTGTAGAATATGAAACTGTGTCCTGCTTCGAACTCTTCCAGCTCACAGCGCCACCATTCAAGCAAAATACATACCCTGACTGCGATCTGGAGTCATCCTTGTCAGTTTGGAAGCTCACATCACTATAACCCTTTACAGCTAGCTCCTCATTGCCTCCAAATATCAAGAAATATTCTTTTGTCCTTATAAGTACTTAAGAATATTCTTGGCGGTTAATCGATGACATTCACCGGGATCAGTGATGCACCTTGTATGCTTAAAGCATCACGAGACATCAGCAGTACAAATCATGGCGTACATGATAGATCCTATAGTTGATGCATAAGGGATCGATCCATGCGATCTCTCTCCTCCTTAGAAGAGAGGAGATTGAGTCTTGAAAGACTCATACCATGTGACATTGGCAAAAATCTCTTGGAATTGCATGGCAAAAGCGGCAAGCACCTTGTCAACATATGTACTCTGACTCAAGCCAAGCAATCTCTTAGATCTATCTCTATAGATCTTGATGCCTAGAATATAGGCTGCTTCACCGACTGCAGCATAGGGATATCATTTCCAATGAGCAGTATGTCATCTACATACAATATGAGGAAAACAATTGAGCTCCCACTAACCTTTTTGTAGACACAAGGATCATCTTCTTTCTTAATGAAACCAAACGTTTTGATCGCATTATCAAAACGAAGATTCCAGCTTCTAGAAGCTTGCTTTAAACCATAAATGGACCTATGCAACTTACAAACCTTTCCAACATCCTTTGGATCGACAAAACCCTCAGGTTGTGTCATATACACATCCTCGAGTAGATTTCTGTTAAAAAATGTTATTTTGACATTCATCTGTCAGATCTCATAGTCATAGTAAGCTGCAATAGCAAGCATGATCCGAATGGATTTGAGCATTGCAACTGGAGAAAAGGTTTCATCATAGTCAATACCATGAATCTGCTTGAATCCTTTTGCTACCAATCGCCCTTTATAGGTATGCACATTACCTTCTATGTCAGTCTTTCTCCTAAAGACCCACTTACACCCAATGGGTTTGACCCCTTCAGGTGGATCAACCAAAGTCCAAACTTGGTTAGTGTACATGGATTCCATTTCAGATCTCATGGCCTCGATCCATTTCTCAGAATCTAGGCTCATTACATCTTCCTGATAGGATGTCGGCTCATCAAGCATGATACCATCATTGTCATCCAAGAGAAAAGAATATCTCTTAGGTTGATGACGTATCCTATCAGACCTGCGCAGAGCTTGGTCTACCTGAACAGGTTGTATCACCACTCCTTGTGATGACTGTTCTTGTTCCATTAAGGTATCAGTGCTATTTTGTGTATCTTGAACTTCTTCAAGATCAATTTTACTCCCACTTATTTTTCTAGAAATAAATTTCCTTTCTAGAAAAACACCATTTCTGGCAACAAACACTTTGCCTTGTGTGGGGTTGTAAAAGTAATATCCCTTAGTTTCCTTGGGATATCCAACGAAATAGCATCTATCTGATTTGGGGCCTAGTTTATCTGATACTTGACGTCGTACGTAAGCCTCACAACCCCAAATCTTCATAAAAGACATCTTGGGACTCTTCCCAGTCCATATCTCATATGGTGTCTTTACGACTGCCTTAGAAGGAACACGGTTAAGTGTGAAAGCGGCGGTCTCTAGAGCATATCCCCAGAAGGAAGGAGGAAGTTCTGTATGACTTATCATTGATCGTACCATATCTAATAGAGTACGATTTCTCCTCTCAGATACACCATTCAACTGTGGTGTTCCAGGTGGAGTGAGCTGAGATCTTATCCCACACTCAACTAGATAGTCACTAAACTCTTGGCTTAGGTATTCCCCACCTCGATCTGATCGAAGCATCTTAATACTCTTACCAAGTTGGTTCTGTACTTCATTCTTGAATTCTTTGAACTTTTCAAAGGATTCTGATTTGTGTCTCATAAGATACACATATCCATATCTACTGAAATCATCAGTAAATGTGATGAAGTACTGATAACCTCCTCTGGCTGCGACTTTGAAAGGACCGCATACATCACTATGTATGAGGCCTAACAAATCTGTCGCTCATTCGCCTTGTCCACTAAATGGAGTCTTGGTCATCTTGCCTAAAAGACAAGATTCACATACCTCATATAATTCAAAATCAAATGAGTTCAGTAATCCATCCTTATGAAGCTGGGCTATGCAACTCTCATTTATGTGACCCAAGCGACAATGCCAAAGATATGTTTGATTCAAATGATTAGATTTGAATCATTTGGTATTTATGTTATAGACTGGGTTTTCGAGGACTAGAACATAGAGTCCATTCATCAAGTGTGCATTGCAATAGAACATTTCATTTAAATATACATAACAACACTTGTCCTTAATTATAAATGAAAAACCTTTCTTGTCCAAACAAGATATAGACATAATGTTCTTAGTTATTGCAGGTACGAAATAACACTCTTCAAGTTCTAGAATTAAACCACTGGGTAATGATAAGGAATATGTTCCTACAGCTATAGCAGCAACTCTTGCGCCATTGCCAACACGTAGGTCCACTTCTCCTTTTGTCAAAGATCTACTTCTTCTCAAGACCTGCACATTGGTACAAATGTGAGAAGCACAACCGGTATCCAATACCCATGAGGAAGAAATAGATAGATTGACTTCTATAACATGTATACCCGAAGTGGAAGTCTCACTTCCTTTCTTCTTTTGAACTTCCTGGAGGTACTTTTTGCAGTTCCTCTTCCAATGTCCAGCTTCCTTGCAGTGGAAGCAAGTCCCTTCCTTGGCCACCCGACCTTTGAAGCTGATGCTTTGTCCTTATCTTTATTCTGGGTCTTACCCTTGCCTTTAGACTTTTTCTTACCCTTGCCCTTTTTAACCATAAGTACATCATTAGTACCAGGTTGCATCTTCTTAAGATTGCTCTCAGCAGTTCTCAACATGCTTAAGAGCTCAGGCAATAGTTTATCAATTTCGCTCATGTAATAATTCATGACAAATTGACTAAAGCCTCTAGGAAGCGAATATATAATAAGGTCAGTGGCCAACTCTTGGCCTAAAGGAAACCCCAATCTTTCAAGGTTCTCAACATACCCAATCATCTTGAGTACATGAGTTCCTACGGGTGTTCCTTCTTGCATTTTGCATGAAAATAATGCCTTAGATACCTCAGATCTCTCGTGCCTCGCCTGCCCTTGATATAGTTGCTTCAAGTGTGCAACCATATCGAAGGCATACATGTTCTCATGTTGCTTCTGAAGCTCAGAGTTCATGGTTGCAAGCATAAGGCATGATGCATCTAATGCATCATCTTGATGCTTCTTGTATGCATCCTTATCTGCACGAGTAGCATTATTGGCGGGTGGTTCAGAAATGGGTTGCTCTAGGACATAGAGTTTCCGCTCCTGTTTGAGAACTATTCTCAAATTTCTGAACCAGTCAATGAAGTTTGCTCCATTGAGCTTGTCCTTCTCAAGGACCGATCGCAGAGAGAGGGTATTTGACGTATTTGTCTACTCTGCATATCTGAACATCTCCTCTATTGATGATCTCTCGAATGAGGTGATACCGCCGCAGTATGTGTTTGGTCCTCTGATGAGAGCGAGGTTCCTTAGCCTGAGCAATAGCCCCATTGTTGTCACAATAGAGGTCTATTGGGTCTGCTATGCTAGGAACCACCTCAAGTTCAGTGATGAACTTTCGGATCTCATGACCTCCTTTCGCAAGACGCAAATATACTCCTCACATGTAGAATCTACAAGTATCCCCGCTCGAACTCTTCCAGCTTACAGCGCCACCATTCAAGCAAAATACATACCTTGACTGCGATCTAGAGTCATCCTTGTCAGTTTGGAAGCTCGCATCACTGTAACCCTTTACAGCTAGCTCCTCATTGCCTCCAAATATCAAGAAATATTCTTTTGTCTTTCGTAAGTACTTAAGAATATTCTTGACAGCTGTCCAGTGACATTCACCGGGATCTGACTGATACCTGCTCGTCATGCTTAAAGCATACGAGACATCGGGGCGAGTACAAATCATGGCGTACATGATAGATCCTATAGCTGATGCATAAGGGATCTGATCCATGCGATCTCTCTCCTCCTTAGAAGAGGGAGATTGAGTCTTCGAAAGACTCATACCATGTGACATTAGCAAAAATCTCTTGGAATTCTGCATGGCAAAACGCTTAAGCACCTTGTCCACATATGTACTCTGACTCAAGCCAAGCAATCTCTTAGATCTATCTCTATAGATCTTGATGCCTAGAATATAGGTTGCTTCACCTAAGTCTTTCATTAAAAAACAATTCCCAAGCCAAGTCTTCACAGACTGCAGCATAGGGATATCATTTCCAATGAGCAGTATGTCATCTACATACAATATGAGGAAAACAATTGAGCTCCCACTAACCTTCTTGTAGACACAAGGTTCATCTTCGTTCTTAATGAAACCAAACGTTTTGATCGCATTATCGAAACGAAGATTCCAGCTTCTAGAAGCTTGCTTTAAATAATAAATGGACCTATGCAACTTACAAACCTTTCCAGCATCCTTTGGATCGACAAAACCCTCAGGTTGTGTCATATACACATCCTCGAGTAGATTTCCGTTAAGAAATACTGTTTTGACATCCATCTGCCAGATCTCATAGTCATAGTAAGCTGCAATAACAAGCATGATCCGAATGGATTTGAGCATCGCAACTGGAGAAAAGGTTTCATCATAGTCAATACCATGAATCTGCTTGAATCCTTTTGCTACCAATCGCCCTTTATAGGTATGCACATTACCTTCCATGTCAGTCTTTCTCCTAAAGACCCACTTAAACCCAATGGGTTTGACCCCTTCAGGTGGATCAACCAAAGTCCAGACTTGGTTAGTGTACATGGATTCTATTTCGGATCTCATGGCCTCGAGCCATTTCTCAGAATCTGGGATCATTACAGCTTTCTGATAGGATGTCGGCTCATCAAGCATGATACCATCGTTATCATCCAAGAGAAAAGAATATCTCTCGTTGATGGACGTATCTATCGACTGCAGAGCTTGGTCTATCTGAACAGGTTGTATCACAACTCCTTGTGATGACTGTTCTTGTTCCATTAAGGTATCAGTGCTATTTTGTGTATCTTGAACTTCTTCAAGATCAATTTTACTCCCACTTATTTTTTTAGACAAGATCACAACTCCTTTGTGTATCTGGCAACAAACACTTTGCCTTGTGTGGGGTTGTAAAAGTAATATCCCTTAGTTTCCTTGGGATATCCAACGAAATAGCATCTATCTGATTTGGGGCCTAGTTTATCTGATACTTGACGTCGTACGTAAGCCTCACAACCCCAAATCTTCATAAAAGACATCTTGGGACTCTTCCCAGTCCATATCTCATATGGTGTCTTTACGACTGCCTTAGAAGGAACACGGTTAAGTGTGAAAGCGGCGGTCTCTAGTGCATATCCCCAGAAGGAAGGAGGAAGTTTTGTATGACTTATCATTGATCGTACCATATCTAATAGAGTACGATTTCTCCTCTCAGATACATCATTCAACTGTGACTTATCATTGATCGTACCATATCTAATAGAGTACGATTTCTCCTCTCAGATACACCATTCAACTGTGGTGTTCCAGGTGGAGTGAGCTGAGATCTTATCCCACACTCAACTAGATAGTCACTAAACTCTTGGCTTAGGTATTCCCCACCTCGATCTGATCGAAGCATCTTAATACTCTTACTAAGTTGGTTCTGTACTTCATTCTTGAATTCTTTGAACTTTTCAAAGGATTCTGATTTGTGTCTCATAAGATACACATATTCATATCTACTGAAATCATCAGTAAATGTGATGAAGTACTGATAACCTCCTCTGGTTGCGACTTTGAAAGGACCGCATACATCACTATGTATGAGGCCTAACAAATCTGTCGCTCGTTCGCCTTGTCCACTAAATGGAGTCTTGGTCATCTTGCCTAAAAGACAAGATTCACATACCTCATATGATTCAAAATCAAATGAGTCCAGTAATCCATCCTTATGGAGCTGGGCTATGCGACTCTCATTTATGTGACCCAAGCGACAATGTCAAAGATATGTTTGATTCAAATGATTAGATTTGAATCGTTTGGTATTTATGTTATAGACTGGGTTTTCAAGGTCTAGAACATAGAGTCCATTCATCAAGTGTGCACTGCAATAGAACATTTCATTTAAATATACAGAACAACACTTGTCCTTAATTATAAATGAAAAACCTTTCTTGTCCAAACAAGATATAGACATAATGTTCTTAGTTATTGCAGGTACGAAATAACACTCTTCAAGTTCTAGAATTAAACCACTGGGTAATGATAAGGAATATGTTTCTCTGACTATAGCGAAAGAACTCTTGCGCCATTGCCAACACGTAGGTCCACTTCTCCTTTTGTCAAAGATCTACTTCTTCTCAAGCCCTGCACATTGGTACAAATGTGAGAAGCACAACCGGTATCCAATACCCATTAGGAAGAAATAGATAGATTGACTTCTATAACATGTATACCTGAAGTGGAAGTCTCACTTCCTTTCTTCTTTTGAACTTCCTGGAGGTACTTTTTGCAGTTCCTCTTCCAATGTCCAGCTTCCTTGCAGTGGAAGCAAGTCCCTTCCTTGGCCACCCCACCTTTAGGCTTCAATGCTTTGTCCTTATCTTTATTCTGGGTCTTACCCTTGCCTTTAGACTTTTTCTTACCCTTACCCTTTTTAACCATAAGTACATCATTAGTACCAGGTTGCATCTTCTTAAGATTGCTCTCAGCAGTTCTCAACATGCTTAAGAGCTCAGGCAATGGTTTGTCAATTTCGCTCATGTAATAATTCATGACAAATTGACTAAAGCCTCTAGGCAGCGAATACAGAATAAGGTCAGTGGCCAACTCTTGGCCTAAAGGAAACCCCAATCTTTCAAGGTTCTCAACATACCCAATCATCTTGAGTACATGAGTTCCTATGGGTGTTCCTTCTTGCATTTTGCATGAAAATAATGCCTTAGATACCTCAGATCTCTCGTGCCTCGCCTGTCCTTGATATAGTTGCTTCAACTGTGCAACCATATCGAAGGCATCCATGTTCTCATGTTGCTTCTGAAGCTCAGAGTTCATGGTTGCAAGCATAAGGCATGATGCATCTAATGCATCATCTTGATGCTTCTTGTATGCATCCTTATCTGCACGAGTAGCATTATTGGCGGGTGGTTCAGAAATGGGTTGCTCTAGGACATAGAGTTTCCGCTCCTGTTTGAGAACTATTCTCAAATTTCAACGATCCAATGAAGTTTGCTCCATTGAGCTTGTCCTTCTCAAGGACCGATCGCAGAGAGAGGGTATTTGACGTATTTGAAGACATAGTAATCTACAACAGAAATGATATGCATAAATGAGTATTATATCTGAAATCATTTAATTAGGCCTTTAATTAAATGAAACTCCCACTGATTCCCTTAGCTTCAATAGGAGCTAGTCATACCAGTTCTATTGAGCTTCAAGTTCATGTGGGACAAGATCCACATCATACCTCACCTTGAGTTAGCTTTGGCTAATCACCCAAGATTTAGTATCACTAGGAAGGTAACATTTTACCAATTGCATCGTATGCAACTCTTGGAATAAAGGATCAAGATTCACATTATACATCATCTTGAGTTAGCTTTGGCTAATCGCCTAAGACTTAGTATAAATGTTCTCTTATTTGTGTCTCTTAACTACTAGGAAATGCCTCTAAGTATTTCTCAATCTAATTGAGACACTTAGTGAAGTCTCATCCAAATTTTGATAGCGGGACATCACAATTGTCCTCTCGCACTCTACCAAGATAAAATGCGCTGCTTTGCTTTGGCAAACCCAACACAAATGATCGAGGTAGTTTATGAGTACCAAACTTTGGTAGGCATATTCATTTGACTTAATTTTAAGATAACAGATTATCTAGCATGCATCACATACACACAAAATATATCACATATATGCTAAACGTGACATGGTTATGGCCCTTATTCTACGATTTCTCAAGCCAATGAGAAAATCGATTGGTTACCCTAGGGATAGCATCTTCTCCAAGCGCTTCCTTTGGTCAGTATGTGTTGTCAGCATCGTCCTTGTAACATCCACCTTCAATGGACTTTCATTGCTTATTTATTTTGTACATTACAAAATGAGAATACTCGAGTTACATTCGAGTCTAAATCTATTTTACAACTAGAAAATAGAAGTGAAGGCACGACACGCAGGCCGTGTAAACAAAATACAACACTCACATACATATGATGGCACGCAGGCCGTATTATGAATTACAACACATAACCACAATCATATTGGGTCCTAGGCCATAACCATGCACCATATACAAATCATTCACAATGATTTAATAAATTATTTTATTTATCAGTTTTATTATGTGCAATTTTTAAGCCGCTATGTCGATTAGCCGCAACACCACGGCGGTCCCGCTCTATGAGTCACTGCCCATTTTGTCCATCTCTATGAACCCAAGACCTCCAGATGGCTAGGTGTGTTCGGCACTGTCCGACTTGAACCAGCCAACTTGGCAGACCATCTGCTTGGCTAAATCAACTCGGACACAGGCGGAGTCGGCACCATCCGACTTGATTCAGCCCACTCGGCAAATTATCTGCTTGGCTAAAATCAACTCGGACATAGACCGAGTTAGCACCATCCGACTTGATTCAGCCCACTCGGCAGACTATCTGCTTGGCTAAATCAACTCGGACATATACCGAGTCGGCAAAAAAAAAACATAAAAAAACTAATCTCATGTTTATATCACATAAAGCAACAAAAAAAAATGTGTACATTTTTTTTTTACAAGTGACTCTGATACCACTGTAGGGATCCCGAGCGATAAACAAAATTCGCAGCGGAAAACTTAGGATCCCTCTAGAGATTCAAAAAAAAAAATATACTCGTTTCAATTATCGATTCTATCCTATAGGAATCGAGATTACCTTCGAAGTGTGCCCTTCGAATTTCAGTCAGCAACACTTGCGGATCTTAGCGTGGTTAGAATGTTCATGCCTCTACGGTGCACACACACACGATCTTGGAGAGAAGAGGTATGCCCTTTCGGTTGTGCTAGCAACCACTCCAAGGTCTCACTTTTCCACTCGGTACTTGGCCCTCTTGTGTTGTGAACGAAAAAATAAAATCTTATTTCTTTTTTTCATTGTCCACGTTGAAGAAGAAGAAGCAACCATAATACACCTTAATGAGACATTAAATGCACTTCCTTATTCTCCATGGTAAAAGAAAGGAAGTCAATTAATGCTCATTAAATGCACATTAATGAGTTTTAAATCCCATTTAAAACCCCATTTATTAATTCGTGTATTATATTATTAATTCGTGTATTATTCATTTTAGCCTTCTTCTCTTGGTTTGACTTGAGTCTAACTCAACATAAACCAATTTGAGTCCAACTCAAATTTAGCCAAGTAATGAGTCTTACTCATTCTAGTTAATCCAATTAACTAATAATTCATTTTAGTCAAACCAAAATGATTTCCTCTCCAAAATAATATGTTCTTTGTGTGTGACCCTATAGGCTCTCATAACGTTGGCAATGTATCCAAAACCATTTTAGATACATATGCAATGAGCGGCATCTAGCAATACATCATTGCTACCCAAGTGATGAGAATGTCGAGATCCACCTCTTGTGACTATTATCATATGTGTGTCCTTCTATCCTTGATATCTCAGATCGATCAATGAGGCATATACCGTGTCACCCTCTTATCAATCTTTATGTTTCTTGATCCCCAAGTAGACTCACTCAAACAAATGAGCTCAATATCTCATATTGACTCATTTGAGCATGACCATGCATTTCGTGGTCCTACTCTATCAAGAGGCCAAAGATATCACTCCCGTCATATGGGAGGGATAGATCTCATCTACATCACTCACATCCCTCCGCATAATTCGTTACATACTCAGTGATCGCCGTTATAGTCACCCAATTACGGTGTGACGTTAGACGATACCAAAGTACATAACTCCTTATGTAGGAAAACGTAGTGACTTCAGGTCTAAGGACTATTCATACCAATAGTCACATAAGAAAGTATATGACACTCATATAACGATCCATGATACTTTCTCATGGTGGGTCAATTCAGTATATATAGTCTCCAATATATATACCCATGTATCAATGTGATATCACATATCCATGACTTGTGAGATCAAGTCATCCATTAACCTACATGCTAGTCTCAATGTATCAATATAGCCCTTGTAACGACCTGGCCCCTATTGGCGGAATTCGGCGACCCCTATTAGTCGACGACCGCCCCCCCTGTTGGCTCGTCGTTACTCACCTGGTCTTCCCACCCTTGGAAGTGGGTTTTTGCCTTCCCCAGGATTCGAACTCTAGACCTCCAGGCTAAGTACTAAAGTTTATGAATCCTAGTAACCAAGTGATCAAGGATCACTTGGTTACGAGGATTCATAAACTTTAGTACTTAGCCTGGAGGTCTAGAGTTCGAATCCTGGGGAAGGCAAAAACCCACTTCCAGGGGTGGGAAGACCAGGTGAGTAACGACGAACCAACAAGGGCGAAGGTCATCGACCAATAGGGGCGCCGAATTCGGATCACTTGGTTACCAGGATTCATAAACTTTAGTACTTAGCCTGGAGGTCAAGAGTTCGAATCCTGGGGAAGGCAAAAACCCACTTCCAGGGGTGGGAAGACCAGGTGAGTAACGACGAGCCAACAGGGGCGACGATCATCGACCAATAGGGGTCGCCGAATTCCGCCAATAGGGGCCAGGTCGTTACAAGGGCTATATTGATACATTGAGACTAGCATGTAGGTCAATGGATGACTTGATCTCACAAGTCATGGATATGTGATATCACATTGATACATGGGTATATATATTGGAGACTATATATACTGAATTGACCCACCATGAGAAATTATCATGGATCGTTATATGAGTGTCATATACTTTCTCATGTGACTATTGGTATAAATAGTCCTTAGACCTGAAGTCACTACGGTTTCCTACATAAGGAGTTAAGTACTTTAGTATCGTCTAACGTCACACCGTAATTGGGTGACTATAATGGCGATCACTGAGTATGTAACGAATTATGCGAAGGGATGTGAGTGATGTAGATGAGATCTATCCCTCCCATATGACGGGAGTGATATCTTTGGCCTCTTGATAGAGTAGGACCACAAATTGCATGGTCATGCTCAAATGAGTCAATATGAGATATTGAGCTCATTTGTTTGAGTGAGTCTACTTGGAGATCAAGAAACATAAAGATTGATAAGAGGGTGACACGGTATATGCCTCATTGATCGATCTGAGATATCAAGGATAGAAGTACACTGTCATATGATAATATTCACGGAAGAGGTTGTCGGATCTCGACATTCTCATCACTTGGGTAGCAATGATGTATTGCTAGATGTCACTCATTGCTTATGTATCTAAAATGGTTTTGGATACATTGCCAACGTTATGAGAGTCTATAAGGTCACACACAAAGAACATATTATTTTGGAGAGGAAATCATTTTGGTTTGACTAAAATGAATTATTAGTTAATTGGATTAACTAGAATGAGTAAGACTCATTACTTGGCTAAATTTGAGTTGGACTCAAATTGGTTTATGTTGAGTTAGACTCAAGTCAAACCAAGAGAAGAAGGCTAAAATGAATAATACACGAATTAATAAATGGGGTTTTAAATGGGATTTAAAACTCATTAATGTGCATTTAATGAGCATTAATTGACTTCCTTTCTTTTACCATGGAGAATAAGGAAGTGCATTTAATGTCTCATTATGGTGTATTATGGTTGCTTCTTCTTCTTCTTCAGCGTGGACAATGAAAAAAAAGAAATAAGATTTTATTTTTTCGTTCACAACGCAAGCGGGCCAAGTACCGAGTGGAAAAGTGAGACCTTGGAGTGGTTGCTAGCACAACCGAAAGGGCTTACCTCTTCTCTCCAAGATCGTGTGTGTGTGCACCGTAGAGGCGTGGACATTCTGACCACGCTGAGATCCGCAAGTGTTGCTAACTGGAATTCGAAGGGCACGCTTCGAAGGTAATCTCGATTCCTATAGGATAGAATCGATAATTGAAACGAGTATATTTTTTTTTCTTGGATCTCTGGAGGGATCCTAAGTTTTCCGCTGCGAATTTTGTTTATCGCTCGGGATCCCTACATGGTCACCCTAGGTTTCCTAGAAACCCTAGCCACTAGGCACTTACCATGGTTACTCTTAGGGATAACTTTCCTAGTAACCTTGGTCTTCCTAGACCTAGTTAGTGTTCCATAATCTAATGAAACACTATGATAAGCCACCTTAGGCTTAGGTTTGTGACCCAAACCTTGCTTGCCCTTGGTTGACTTTTGACTCTTAGGTCCTAGGTGTTGACTTTGACTTTTGGACCTAGACTTTTGATCACTTGACCCTTTAAATTGATTTTGCATAATTTTAAGGGTCTTCTCAAGTTTTTCAAGCCTTGATCTCAAGACTTGGTTCTCTAATTCTAATTGCCCAATTTTAGAATTTTGATTTAATCCTTGGGCATGGTTCTTTTTAGGCATATGCCTAGTCCATTTGGAATTAAAACCTAGGTGCTCTTGCACCTTTCTAATTATCTCCCTAGGTAAAATTGGTCTAGTGTTATTTGACCTAGGTTTGTCCTTAGATGAATTATTTTTAGGGACATTAGTCCCAAATTTCTCCTTATTTTCAAAATAAAGGTTCTTAGCTCCTAAACAAATGTACTTGTTCCTATTAGCATGCTTTTCACAAATTGCAAGAGAATTAAAATTCCTAGCATGCTTTTTAACATTTAAATTAGAAGAAGCATTATTTAGATATACCTTAGGGTTTGCCTTAGAGGCTTCCCCTACTTGTGATGCTCCATTTTGCTCCTTCTTCTTCCCTCCTGGGCATTGACTCCAGTAATGTCCCGGTAGCCGGCATTTGAAGCAAATCACTTGCTCCTTGCTCTTTTGCGTTAAGGGACAGGCATCTTTGACTTTTAGCGTCGGAGGAGCTTTCCTAATCTGTTTTGGACACTTTCTTTTGTAGTGCTCGGTTTCCTTACACTCAAAACATATTATATGTATTTTATTATTAACACATATGTTTGAGTTACCTAGGGTGGTTGTGGTGGTCGGAGTGGATTCTTGAGCTTGCTCTTCCTCTCCACCGGATATAGATGATTCTTCTTGTTGCTCCGGTATTGAGGATGCCCTAATCTCCTTCCCCTCAATCCTAGAGGTGGAGGCTTCTTCCACATCTACCTTCTCCTTGGAAGTTGATGGCCTCTCAACCTCCAATTCTTCACACTCTCCTCTTGACCCGGATGTTGACTCTTCTTCAACTTTCGAATCCTCACTTGCTTGTGAGGAAGAGCTTGCTTCTTCGGCCTCTTCCGATTGAACCGATGAGCATTCTACATCTTCTTCTTCTTCTTGGACCGGTTGAGGGTTTTCATGATATTTTCCCAATTCATTCCAAAATTCCTTGGCATCCTTGTATTCACCTAGGCTACACAAGATATCATTAGGGATCAAATCACTCAAAAATTTGATTACCTTATTACTCCTCTCGAATTCTCAGAGTTGTTCTTCGGTCCACTTCTTCATTTTGAGGAACCCTCCTTTAGGCCCTCTTGGAAATTGGAACCCTTCCAACAAAATAGACCACTCTTCAAAGTCCCTCATCATTAAGAAGTCTTCGGTCCGTGCGCTCCATTGCCTAAACCCTTCTTGTCCATAGAAGGTGTAAGGGATCGGTGTGTTGATATCTCATCCTAGTTGCTCTTGAACTTCCATCTTCCCTCTAGCTTCTTTAGCTCTCGGAGGTTAGTCCGTAGAAGAGCCCCGAGCTCTAATACCAATTATTAGAGATTTGAGGTCGCTAGAGGGGGGGTGAATAGCGTCGTGTACGTTCGATGATGGAATTCTTTTGCGTTCGTCTCTACAAAACTCATTATGCGCAGCGGAATGATAATAATAAAAGCAATAACGAAGTAAGACAAACACGAACACACCAATACACAAATATTTAACGTGGTTCGGAACCGCACGGTTCCTACTCCACGGATCGAGCTCTAAAGAGCTCTAGTGATGCACACGCACTCACTAATCAAAAATAACTCCTTCTCGACACAAGTTGGAGTGGAGAAACCTCTTACAATTGTTTACAACAATAAACAAATAGATACAAGCAAATATGATAATGAAATACAAGTGCAAGTAAAGGAAAAAACACTTTACAAGAGCTTTTGATTGCTTGATCTTTGATTGCCTTGAACTAGCTTTGAATGACTGGAAAGCACCAACTTTCCTCTTCAATTTCGCCCAAAAAAATCGCTGCAAAAACCCTCCATCCGAGCTGCCTTTATATCCTACGTCGGGCTGGATTCCGCACGATCGCGCCATAAGTCACGATCGCTAACATGTGTGAGACAACGGTCGATCCACGTTGGACAAGTTCCAAGCTATTGTGCTCGTGGCGAACCATCGATTGTCATCCATGGCGATCGTCGATCTCGTGATCTGCTACCATAAGCGATCATTGCCGGCCACACTTTCGAGCCCCGGGCAGTCGAACTCAAGTCGACTCACGGCAGTCGAACCGGCCATAATGCCAGTCGACTGCCAACCTCAAAGATGAGGTTTTAACCCAAGTATGGTGTCCCCATTCTTGCTAGACCACCCTTAGCCTAGACCTAAGCCTTCTAGCCACCTCCATCAGCCTTACGCCTCTCGGATCCCTCCAAGTCATCCATGACTTGTTTATCCATCGCGCTAGCCTTCAGGTGCTTCCATCGGCTATGTCATGCTAACGGTGTCTACACCGCCAAGGCACATTGGACTTACGCCGCCAAGACTCCGCTTGGACTTTACGCCGCCAACCATTGGACTTATGCTGCCACTGCTGAACCGAATCTCAAGAAGAAAGTTAGTAACGTACTAATGGTCAAGAAGGGCAAAGGTAAGCGCAAAGGCAAGGGTAAGACCCAAGCCAAAGGCAAGGCCAATTCATCCACTTCAAAGGGTAAAGGTAAAGTACCTAAGGAAGGGGACCGTTTCCATTGCGGTGAGACTAGACACTGGAAGCGAAACTGCAAAGTCTACCTTGAGGAAGTAAAGAAGAAAAGAAGTGGGACTTCTGCCTCAGGTATACATGTTATAGAAGTTAATCTATCTATTTCTTCTACATGGGTATTAGATACCAGATGTGCATCTCACATTTGTACTAATGTGTAGGGACTGAGAAATAGTAGACTAATGGCAAAGGGGACCTACGAGTAGGCAATGGTGCAAAAGTTGCTGCTGTAGCTGTAGGAACATATTCTTTGTCTTTGTCCATTGGGCTTATCTTAGAACTAGAGGAGTGCTTTTATGTACCTGCATTAATGAATAACATAATTTCTGTATCTTGTTTAGACAAGAAAAACTTTTCTTTTATAATAAAGGACAAATGTTGTTCCATTTATTTGAATGAAATGTTCTATTGTAATGCACCACTTATGAATGATCTCTATGTTCTAGATTTAGAAAACCCAATTTATAACATAAATACCAAACAGTTCAAATCGAATAATTTGAACCAAACATATCTCTGGCACTGTCACCTAGGTCACATAAATGAAAAATGCATATCCCAACTCCATAAAGATGGATTATTGGACTCATTTTATATTGAATCATATGAGGTATGCGAATTTTGTCTTTTAGGAAAGATGACTAAAACTCCATTTAGTGGACATGGCGAGAGAGCGACGGACTTGTTAGGACTCATACATACTGATGTATGTGGCCCTTTCAAAGTCGAAGCCAGAGAAGGCTATAAGTACTTTATTACTTTTACTGATGATATAAGTAGATTTGGCTACTTATATTTGATGAGACATAAGTCAGAATCCTTTGAAAAGTTCAAAGAATTCAAGAATGAAGTACAAAACCAACTTGGTAAGCGTATTAAGCTACTTGGATCAGATCGAGGTGGTGAATACCTTAGTCAAGAGTTTCGTGATCACCTGGCTGAGTGTGGGATAATATCCCAACTCACTCCACCTGGAACACCACAATGGAATGGTGTATCTGAGAGGAGAAATCGTACTCTATTAGATATGGTACGATCAATGATGAGCCAGACTAATCTACCTACTTCCTTTTGGGGTTTAGCTCTAGAGACAGCCGCTTTCACACTTGATCGCGTCCCATCAAAAGCCGTAGAAAAGACACCATATACGTTATGGACTGGGAAGAGTCCCAAAATGTCTTTTATAAAGATTTGGGGTTGTGAAGCTTATGTTAGACGTCAAGTCTCAGATAAACTAGGACCCAAATCAGATAAGTGTTATTTTGTAGGATATCCCAAGGAAACTAAGGGATATTACTTTTACAATCCCACACTTGGCAAGGTGTTTGTTGCTAGAAATGCTGTCTTTCTAGAAAGAGAATTTATTTCTAGAAAAACTAGTGGGAGTAAAATTCATCTTGAAGAAATTCAAAATGAAGATAACACTAAGGCTTCGATGGAAAATGAACAGGCACCATAAAGTGTTGTGGATGAGAAAATTGTTGCCCAAAGAGTTGTGGAGCAAACACCTGTTCAAGTAGACCAACCTCTCGTAGATCTGATAGGATCCGTCGTCAACCCGAGAGATATTCTTTTCTCTTGACTGACAACGGTGATGTATTGCTTGTCGATCTTGACGAGCCTACATCCTATCAAGAAGCTATGATGAGCCCATATTCCGAGAAATGGCCAGAGGCCATGAGATCCGAAATGGAATCCATGTACACTGACCAAGTTTGGACTTTGGTTGATCCACCTGAAGGGGTAAAACCCATTGGGTGTAAGTGGGTCTTTAAAGTAAAGACTAACATGGATGGTAATAAGCATACCTATAAAGGTAGATTGGTGGCTAAAGGATTCAAACAAATTCATGGTATTGACTATGATGAAACCTTTTCACCAGTTGCGATGCTTAAATCCATTCGGATCATACTTGCTATTGCAGCCTACCACGATTATGAGATCTGGCATATGGATGTCAAAACCGCTTTTCTGAATGGAAAGCTACTCGAGGATGTGTACATGACACAGCCTGAGGGTTTTGAAGATCCAAAGCATCCTGGAAAGGTATGTAAACTGCAAAGGTCCATTTATGGACTAAAGCAAGCCTCTCGAAGCTGGAATCTTCGATTCGATGATGCAATCAAGGAGTTTGGTTTCATCAAGAATGAAGATGAACCTTGTGTCTACAAGAGAAATAGTGGGAGCACAGTTGTATTTCTTATCTTGTATGTAGATGACATACTTCTCATCGGAAATGATATTCCCTCACTCCAGTCTGTGAAGATGTGGTTAGGGAATTATTTCTCGATGAAAGACTTAGGTGAAGCTGCCTATATTCTAGGCATCAAGATCTATAGAGATAGATCTAAAAGATTACTTGGCCTAAGTCAGAGTACATACATTGATAAAGTGCTAGATCGTTTTGCTATGCAAAATTCCAAGAAAGGATTTCTGCCTTTATCACATGGTGTGAGTCTTTCGAAGACTCAATGTCCCTCTTCTAAGGAGGAGAGAGATCGCATGGATAAGATCCTTTATACATCTACTAAAGGGTCTATCATGTACGCCATGCTTTGTACTCATCCTGACGTCTCGTATGCTTTGAGCATGACGAGTAGATACCAGTCGGATCCAGGTGAAAGTCACTGGATAGCAGTCAAAAATATTCTTAAATACTTACGAAGAACGAAAGAATATTTCCTGATATTTGGAGGCAATGAGGAGCTAACTGTAAAGGGTTACAGTGATGTAAGCTTCCAAACAGACAAGGATGACTATAGATCGCAATCGGGGTACGTGTTTTGCCTGAATGGTGGAGCTGTGAGCTGGAAGAGTTCGAAGCAGGACATAGTTGCTGATTCTACAATAAAAGCCGAGTATATTGCTGCGTCTGATGCAGCAAAGGAGGTTGTTTGGCTCCGCAAGTTCATCAGTGAACTTGGGGTAGTTCCTAGCATTGCAGATCCAATAGACCTCTATTGTGACAACAATGGGGCTATTGCACAGGCTAAGGAACCTCGATCACATCAGCGGACCAAACACATACTGCGGCGCTTCCATCTCATTCGAGAGATCATCGATAGAGGAGATGTGAGGATATGCAGAGTACCGATAGAAGCTAACATCGCAGATCCATTGGCCAAGGCTTTGGCACAGAGGAAGCATGATGGTCACACTAGGTCACTAGGTATTAGATATTATAGTGATTGGTACTAGTGCTAGTGGGAGATTGTTAGTTATAGCCCTAGAACCAATCATGTGATGGTTGAATAGGGAACATTTTGTATCATATTCTATAAAGGCAAAGGATTGGTTATTATATTTACGTCTTGCTTGTGCCAGCTAAATTAAATATAATAATACCCTAGAAAAGTAGGTTCTTATCTACAGCACATCAATTGACAGAATTGATTATGAGAGGCTGTAGAGAACACTTTCCTAAAATGTTCCTAGTCAAGTATTAATATACAAGGGCAATATTAATACATAAAGACTAGCATGTAGGTCAATTGATGACTTGATCTCACAAGTCATGGATATATGATATCAAGTTGACACATGGGTATATATTAGAGAATATATACTGAACTGACCCGCCATGAGAAAGTTTCATGGATCGTCATATGAGTGTCATAAACTTTCTCATGTGACTATTGGTATGAATAGTCCTCAAACCTGAAGTCACTACGGTTCCCTACATAAGGAGTTATGTACTTTGGTATCGTCAAACGTCACCCGTAACAGGGTGGACCATAAAGGCGATTACTGGGTATATAACAAATTATGCGGAGGGATGTGAGTGATGTAGATGGGATCTATCCCTCCCATATGACGGGAGTGATATCTGTGGGCCCCTTGATTGAGTAGAACTACTAAAACGCATGGCCATGCTCGAATGAGTCAATATGAGATATTGAGCTCATTTGTTTGAGTTAGTTTACTCAAGGATCAAGAAACACATAGATTGATCGAGGATGACACGGTCTATGCCTCATTGGTCAATCTGATATCAAGGATAGAAGGACACGGTCATACATTATAGTAGTCACGGAAAGGTTAGTCGGATCTTGACTTATTTCGTAACTTGGGTAGCAATGATGTATTGCTAGATACCGCTCATTGCTTGTGTATCTAAGAGTTTAGATCCACTGCCAACGTTATGAGAGTCTATAGGGTCACACACAAAGAGCTTGATGAGGTGGAAGAAGTCAAAGGGTTTTGACCTTTGGAATTTCTCCACATGTGGCCGGTCAAACAAGGAGTGTTGATTATTTTTCAATGCAATTGATTGCATTGAATGTGATAGGAGGTGAAAGGTTTTTTCAATCCTATAAAACACTCCATGGGGTGGCCGGCCAAGGTGGGGGAAGCTTGAGGCTTGGAGAGAGCTTGGTGGTGAGAGGCTTTGGTTGTGTGGCTTTTGTGAGTGTAGGCTAGCAAGAAGAGTGGTCTTCTTCTTCCTTTCTCTTTTTCCCTACCTTCCTCTCCTTTAGGGACTTCTCTAGCAAGAAGTAAAGGAGAGCTCTTCTAGTTTCTTTTGTGAGACAAGAGCTTGCTCGTGTGGATACATATAGAGGCACGGACAATTGAACATGCTAAAAGATCCAACAAACCCAAGGAGAAGCGGGATTAAAAAGGGCACGCAACAAAGGTAATATTCTCCTATAAGATAGGTTTTTCTTTTAGAGAAATTTATTTTTTTTGTACGAGATTTTCTTTCACAAGGATCACTTGGAAGGGATCCTATTTTTTCCGTTGCTCATATGATATTTTGCATAAAAAAATCTCTACAACTTAAACATATTACCATACATCAAAAAGGGGGAGATTGTTAGGGCAATCAACCCAAGTATATTATTGGTTTTGATGTGTGTTGCAAAGGATTTAAGTTAGGATATTATGTGGTTTGATGTGTGTGTTTAAGTTGTGCAGGACTTAGTAAATCACACATGGGTAGCTTGATGAAGCATTGGCAAGTTCATCATCTCATGGCTCGGGTCATTGAGTCGGTGAATGATGGAATGGGAAGAAGTCATGAGTTTGGTGCATCCGAGGGACCGCCGGACGAGGAGTAAATGGAGTGAAGCCAAAGGAAGCAGACTTCAGGGCAAGACGCGAAGGATGGCATGGGAGAAGCCACGAGCTTAATGCATCTCAGGGATGCAGGCTAGACGAAGAGAGCTTCAGTAAAGGACTCCATGAGAGATGAGAGATGAGAGATTGAGCGATTATAATCCGGAACGGGGTAGCTCAATGTAGGTGGACTTGGCCAAATTGCTAAAGTCAAGTGTCAGACGCTCAAACATGTGTTTGAGGTTTTACCCGATGATTGAAAGCGTCGAATGCTCAAACATGTGGTTTGAGATTTTACCCGACAGTCGGATGCTCAAACACTTTGTTGTTTGAGGTTTTACCCGACATCAGTTGACTAATATAGGTATTAGTCGACTGGTCCGAGTCGACTACTAGTTGACCAGTGTCAACTAGGATTCTGTGTCCATCAGTCGACTGCTATAGGTGGAAACTACTACAGAAGTAAGGCAGCTCGACCAGCGGCTCGACTGTATGGGTATCAATCGACTGCTAAGGTTTGACAGTCGACCGATTAGCTATCTATTGGTTGGAATGCCAATGTGGATGAAACTGTTGTGAGATAACGGCTACAACATCATTCGATTGCTGGCATGCAACAGTCGACTACTACAAGCCCAATGAGAAAAAACTCTTCTTCTCTATAAAAAGAAGGTTAGGGGCCTTGGAGAGGTTAATGCTTCCACACCTAAGTGCTCTCCAAGTGCCCTAAACATTTTACT
This sequence comes from Wurfbainia villosa, assembly GCA_025175895.1. Classification (NCBI taxonomy): domain Eukaryota; kingdom Viridiplantae; phylum Streptophyta; class Magnoliopsida; order Zingiberales; family Zingiberaceae; genus Wurfbainia; species Wurfbainia villosa. Next base: position 73,558,071 of record CM045994.1, on the reverse strand, counting down.
CTTCTCTTCCTTGTTTCTATCTCTATTTTATTGTAAGAGAGAAAGATTGTGTAAGAAGGTTTCTTCTCCACCATGGTTGAGCAAAGGAGAAGCTTAGTGCATTTGTTGAGGGAGTGAATCGCCGAACAAATCGTCCGTGGATTAGCGACAAGGGTCGTGAACTACGTTTCATCATTTGTCTTAGTGTTTGCTCTTCCTCTTTACTTTGGTTTAGCTTAATTGTCTTAATTAGCATATTCCGCTGCGCTAACGATATTGTAGACGACTAAGCACGACCGAATTCCATCGAACACGATCAAGGCTATTCAACCCCCCTTCTAGCCGGAACACGATTCTCCAACAGTTACCCCTAGAGTTAACCTTTAGAAGAAGGCTTCAAAGCCTAAGAGGATCATTAGGAAGGTACTTAGGGAAGTCATCCCTAGTGAGTACTTAGTTAATCCAAAGAGCTCCAATAGGTATTGGATTCCTAGGAGCGTTATTCCTTCACACTAGATGGGTTTAGGATGTGTCAACTTTTAATGGATTGGTAGTTAACCTAACCATAGTGGAATTGACACTTTAGGACATTTTCAAAGTTATGTGATACCTTGAAAATGAATTTAGATTTTAATCATAAAAGATTTTAGGATGTGTCAATAGAAATTATAAAGATTAAAAAATTGATCAAAATTGACACAAAATATGTCAAAGTCAATGGTGTGTTATTTTAGATTTTTGCACATTTGGAAAACTGATTCATTATGGAAAAAATGGTATAATCCTATAAAATGGCAAATTGGACTTAAAACTTAGGTATTATTATACCTTTACTATATAAAATTGGCATGTTTTGTTTGTCATATGTCATGTCATGTTATAACATCAAGCTTCATATAATTATTTAAATGTCATGATCATGCTTAGGGTAATATATGTCATGCTTGTGTTTAGGCTTAATTTTTAATGTAATGACATCATGATTCATTGGCTATGCTTTAATTTATATTATCATTTATGTCATGATCATATCTTATGCATTTAGGAAAATTAAAATAAATTAAAGACAATTGTATGATTTGAAGTCCTAGGATAAAAAAATCAAATAGAATTACTTAGATAAAATGCATGAACTCTTAGATTAGGGAAAAACAAAATTCACATCTAACAAAGAACATAAGGAAGACATGTGTGTATATTGATACACCTTAGACACATATGAGATATTAGGAAAATGAGTTAAGTTCAAAATGCATAGATGTTGCATCTAGAGGAACTCAAACTCATAATAAGGCATTAAGGAATCATGAGGGAAACTAATGTATAAATCATATACATCTAATCCATAAACCATGGTTCAAAATAAGATTTGAAAAACACTTTAAAATCTTTTTGAAATACCTTGGTGAATCTATCTTTTGATAGCAATCACTACTGAACAAGTTGGCACAAAGTTAGGCAAAAACATTAAAGTTATCAATGATTTTGAACTTTATATCAATTTTATAATTTAATGAGTATTTTTATTATAAAATTATTTTTCACCCATTTTATTTCAAGTAAGTAATATACGTATAAATTTTTCAAGATTTTTTAAAATACGTATAATTGTAGAGGAAACGGTGACCGCTAGAGGGGGGTGAATAGCGTCTTGCTCGTAAGTTGATGGAATTTGTTCGCGCTTGTCTCTATAATCTTCGTTAGCGCAACGAAAATAGAAATAAAGCAATAATGAAATAGACAAACACGCAAACACAACTATGTAACGTGGTTCAGAACAGAATGGTTCCTACTCCACGGATTGGCCTCGTAAGAGCCCTAGCGATGTCAATCACACACCACTACTAAATAAACTCCTTCTCGATATAAGTCGGAGGCGGATAAACCTCGTACAAATAATCTTACAATAGTAAGAAACAAATACAAGCAATTACAATAGTAAAATACAATGCAAGTAAAGAAAACTATTTTACAATTGCTCTTTTGAATGCTTGATCTTTGGTTGCTTGAAATGCACTTAGAGACCCTGATTTGCAGCAACAAATCGCCCCAAAAGACCTCAAGAAACGCTGCCAAAAACCCTCTTCCAAGCTACTTTTATAATCTACAATCGGGCTGGATTTTTGCCTATCAGTCGACTGCTCGGGACCATCAGTCGACTGATGACACTGTTGCTATGAGACAACGGTGCAATCCACGCTGGAAAAATTCAACGGATAGGACATCAGTCGACTGATCATGTCCATCAGTCGACTGATCGAGTCTTCACTCGACTGCTAACCCTAGCAGTTGAGTCTCGACTCGATTCTGTGCCCGAGATTCCGAGCACTAGTCGACTGATCACAAGATCAATCGACTGCTCGGCAAATCAGTCGACTGTTGGGCTAATTCCCGCAATCAAACCCTAGTTGACTCACGCCAGTCGACTACCACATGGCACCAGTCGACTGATACACCTCAAACGAGGTTTAACCCAAGTATGGTGCCCCTATACTTGCTAGACCACCCGTAGCCTAGACCTACGCCTTCTAGCCGCCTCCGTTAGTCTCGCGCCTATCGGATCCCTCCAAGTCATTCATGACTTGTTCATCCATACGCTAGCCTTCAGGTGCTTCCATCAGCTATGTCATGCTAACAGTGTCTACACCGCCAAGGCACATTGGACTTACGCTGCCAAGACTCCGCTTGGACTTTATGCCGCCAAACATTGGACTTATGCTGCCAAGACTCCCGCTTGGACTTTACGCCGCCAATATCAACCCCTTGGACTTCTCAAATGCCAAGACTCAAGCTTGGACTTTTCTTTGTCAAGACCCATGCTTGGACTTTACATGTCAAGTACTCAAGACTTGGACTTTCCATGACAAGGTCAACTCCAGTCAACAATCAAAATCCCCTCGAGTCAAACTCGAGTCCTGTTAATCATAACCCGAGTCGATTGTACCAATAATCTCCCCAAAATATTATCAAACATCAATGTCAAATCTCCATGTCAAACATCAAAACATCGCTCGAGTCAAACTCAAGTCCGGTTAATCGTGACCTGGGTCGATTGCACCAACAATCTCTCCCTTTTTGATGTTTGACAAAAACACATACCTTTGAGTTAGAACACTAACTCAAATTCCCTTACCATTATCCCAAATTGGTAATTTCACACATTCTCCCCAATTCTCCGAATTGACAATTGATAACATCAATTGATAACACACTCCATAACATTCTCCCCCAAAACATTCTTCCCCTTTTTGACTAACATCAAAAAGGTTTACTCTCCAAGGAGGTCAATGTCTCATGTCCCAATGAGATCTTACAATCTCCCCCTTGATCTAAAAATACCTAGGATGCCTACAATCTTCCTAGTGATAAGTCTCATATCACTCAAGAGAGACAATCCTATACACTCTCCCAATTTCCAAATTGGGTATCTCAAAATCTCTTTTTCCCCCTCATGAGGAAAAATATCATCCATCATCCCATGATGGATACCTCTCCCTAAAGGCTTGCTCCCCCTTGACCATTGCACCAATAATGTCCTTGGAAAGTCCCTAAGCCAATAGGAGCTCTAAACCATCAAAAATAAGGTTCAAAGTTCAAACATGAACTCTCCACACCTTAAATTTGATACATCATCCTAACACCTCTCCTAATCCATATCCAATGGATTTTCACCCTTTATAATACTTCCCAAAGCATATCCTAGGGTTAGGAGTGGTTAGGGAACTTTACCATGGCTAAAAAATGGGCTAAACAACCTTGTTTTTCTCAAAATCACCCTTCAGAATCGACGATCGCCACCACGAGCCACCATGATCGATAATCAAATATCCGAATTTCAATTATCAGAAATAGATTTTGAAAATTCTTAAATAATTATACGTATATCGAAAAATCATGAAAATTTATACGTATAATACTTATGACCAATACAATGGGTGAAAAATGATAGAAAAATATTTTACCCATAAAATATCGAAATTGATACAAATTTCAAAAAGTGAAGAAAAACTTCAATGTTTTAGCTCACTTTATATCAACTTCATCAATGGTGATTGCTATCAAAAGATAGACTTCACCAAGATTTTCTAAAAGAATTTTAAAATGTTTTTAAAACCTTATTTTGGATCATATTCCTTGGGCTTAATGTACATGACTTGTACACAAGCTTCCCAATGATCCACACTTAGTAAAAGATGAGTTTTAGTTCATCTAGATGCAAAAACTATGCACCTTGAACTGAACTCATATTCTAGCATCTCACATATATATAGGATGTATAAATACACATACATGTCAATTTAATGTGATATGTGGATTTTGGTTATCCTAATCTAAGGCCTCATGCATTTTCTAAGGCAACTCTACTTGATTCCCTTATAAATGGTACTCCAAGTCATGTCAAAGTCCTTAACTCAATTTTAATCAATTTAGATGCATGAATGATTATGACATTAATGATGGTATAAATAAATACATGCTCAAATCATGATGTCATGGCATAAGATGGAATCTAAAAATATTGTTGGATCGTGAAGCATCGCTAGAGGGGGGTGAATAGCGAGCGTAAATCTTTTCTTTTTCGTTCGTTCGATACACGAGTAAGAGCAGTGGAAAATAAAGAGACACGTTTATTTTTACTTGGTTCACAACCCAGTGGTTGCTACTCCAAGGCCCTAACGGTCCTAGACTGCGTACGGAGGGTAAAACACTATAACATCTCCTCCTCGTTGGAGGTAGGAGATAACGATCACAAAACCAGAAGTACGAGGATGAGGCAACAAGCCTACCTCACCTCGTTACGATTAAAACAAAGAATACAATAAAAACAATTACTTGCTATTGCTGCCGACGAAGGAGATTTGAACTTGTCATCGCGTCGGCGTTATGACGGCGTTGGAGCATTGACGTTGTAGGAGCACTTGAGAATAAACTTGATGATCTTTGGAGTTGGAATCCTCCCCTCCTTTTATAGATTTTGGCCTCTGAATTTATCTCCTCTTTTTTCGGAACAGATAATGAAGTTGTATAAATTTTATCGCGAAGTGGTCGCGTCAAACGTTATCCGTTTTGACCTAGCGCAAAGGCTGATTCGTCGCCATCAGTCGACTGATGCATCCCATCAGTCGACTGTCCAACGTCCAGCAGTCGACTGCCAGCCTGGCCACTTCCCTGCAGTAAGATGTTAGCTCGAAAAATGATAAATGCGACGGTTTCTAACCGTCTGATCTCGACCTAGACCTTCCACAGGAAGTCTTAGTCGGATCGCCGCCTACAGTAGTCCCCGTAAAGAGGACACGATCTTACAATCTCTCACTCACACGAACTTTCCTCGATACTTACCTTGTAGCTCTTGCTTCCGGCCTTCTACTCGATTCCTTCGGCTCCCTCTGAAGTCACTCGAGTGTCACCCGACCACCGCGGCTTCCTCCAGGTGTCGCTAGCCTTCAGCTCCAGCTTTAGTACTTTTCTGCACACTCAATTTAGCTCGTGAGATAACGATGTAAACTTAACTTTGTGTCTTTGCCATAATCAAAACACAGGTTCGATTATCTGGTGCCCCTACACCAACAAACACATGACATTAAACCTTAATCCTAAACATCATCATGACATATTAAATGATTAAAAATAAATATGATGTCATGGCATGTTATATGACAAAAAAAGCATGACAAATAAAAAACATAGGTATAAGAATACCTAAATTTCAATATTAGTTGTCATTTGATATAATTAAGTATATTTTGTCATATTATCACTTTTCTCGCTAGTGTGCCAAAAATCCAAAATGGAACACTATGACCTCTAATCTTAAATTGTGTCAATTTAATTGATTTTTCATAATCTCAAAAATGTATTGGCACATCCTAAAATCTTTTAGGATCATAATATCAAATCTATTTTCAAGGTATTCATAACCTTGAAAATTACCTAAAGTGTCACCTTTACCATGGTTAGGTTAACTACCCTTCCATTTAAAGTTGGCACACCCTAAACCCATCTAGCGTGAATCAATCACGCTCTTAGGAACCCAAAACTTATTTGAGCTCCTAGGATTTACTATGTATTCCTTAGGGATAACCTCCCTAGATACCTTCTTAATGACCCTTCTAGATTTGTTAGCCTTGGTCATTTGGGTCTTATCATGGTTAACTCTTGGGGTAACTCCCCTTGTAACCTTCTTAGTGGTCATCCTAGGTTTCTTAAAAACCCTAGCCACTAGGCACGCTCCTTGGTTACCCTTAGGGATGACTTTCCTAGTAACCTTGGTCTTCTTAGACCTAGTTTGTGTTCCATAATCAAATGGAACACTATGATTAGCCACCTTAGGCTTAGATTTGTGACTCAAACCTTTCTTGCCCTTGGTTGACTCTTGTCTCCTATGACCTAGGCATTGACTCTTAGACCTAGACCCTTGACTTTGACCATTTGACTCTTTTATTTGGTTTTACATAATCTTAAGGGTCTTCTCAAGTTTCTCAAGCCTTGACCTCAAGGCTTGATTTTTAAACTCTAATTATCCAATTTTAGAATTTTGATTTAATCCTTGGGCATGGTTCTTCCTAGGCATATGCCTAGTCCATTTGGGGTTAAAACCTAGGTGCTCTTGTACCTTTCTAATTGTCTTCCTAGATAGAATTGGTCTAGAATTATTTGACCTAGATTTGTCTTTAGATAAATTATTTTTAGGGATATTAGTCTCAAATTTCTCCTTATTTGAAAAATTAATACTCTTAGCACCTAGACAAAACTCCCTATTTTTAGCATGCTCTTTATGATAAATTGCAAGATTGCTAAAATTATTCCTAGCATGCTTTGGCATATAATTTAAAGAAAAGGCATTATTTAGATATACCTTAGGGTTTGCCTTAGAGGCTCCCCCTACTTGTGATGCTTCTTCTTGGGTTTTCTTCTCCTTTGGGCATTGACTCCTATAATGCCCCGGTTGATGGCATTTGAAGAAAATGGCATGCTCCTTGCTCTTCCTAATTGAGGCACCGACATCCTTTGAATTTATGTTGACTTTTGATGCCGGAGGAGTCTTCCTTACTCTCTTTGAGCACTTGCTTTTATAGTGTCCGGATTCCCTACACTCAAAGTAAATTATATGATTTTTGTTTAAACCTAAATTGCTTGAGTTACCTAGGGTATTTGTGGTAGTCGAAGTAGATTCTTCATCTCTCCCAGAGGTGGATGGCTTCTCTTGAGGTTGCTCCGGTGTGGATGGTCTCTCCTCCCCCTCAATCCTTGAAGTGGAGGCTTCTTCCACTTTTTCTTCTTCTTCCACCGATTCGGAGGTTGACTCCCTATCAACTTCCGAATCCTCACTCGCTTGTGAGGATCAGGATTCATCTTCGGCCTCCTCTTCTTGAGCCGGTGATAGGTCTTCATGGAGCTTGGTCAATTCCTTCCAAAGTTCCTTGGCATCCATGCAATCACCTAGGATACACAAGAAGTCATTAGGAATTAAATCAAAAATAAATTTGATTACCTTCTTGTTTTTCTCGAATTGTTGGAATTGCTCCTCACTCCATCTCTACTTTTTGAGGAAGCCACCTTTTGGTCCTCTTGGATATTCAAATCCTTCCATTAAGATGGATCACTCCTCAAAATCTCTCATCATGATAAAATCTTCAATTCTTCTCTTCCAAGAATTGAAGTCTTCTCATCAATATAGGGTGTAAGGCATCGATGTGTTGATGTCACAACCTAGTTGTTCTTCCAACTCCATCTTCACCCTCTAGCGTCTTTGTCTTTGCTCCCGGCGGTTAGTCCGTAGAAGAGTTCCTTGCTCTGATACCAATTGTAGAGGAAATGGTGGCTGCTAGAGGGGGGGGTGAATAGCGTCGTGCTTGTAAGTTGATGGAATTCGTTCGCGCTTGTCTCTACAATCTTCATTAGCGCAGCGGAAATAGAAATAAAGCAATAACAAAATAGACAAACATACAAACACAACTATATAACATGGTTCGGAACCGAATGATTCCTACTCCACGGATTGGGCTCGTAAGAGCCCTAGCATTGTCAATCACACACCACTACTAAATAAACTCCTTCTCGACACAAGTCAAAGGCGGAGAAACCTCGTACAAAAAATCTTACGACAGTAAGAAACAAATACAAGCAATAACAATAGTGAAATACAATGCAAGTAAAGAAAACTACTTTACAATTGCTCTTTTAAATGCTTGATCTTTGGTTGCTTGAAAGGCACTTGGAGACCCTGATTTGCAGCAACAAATTGCCCCAAAAGCCCTCAAGAAATGCTGCCAAAAAGCCTCTTCCGAGCTGCTTTTATAACCTGCAATCGGGTTGGATTTTTGTCTATCAGTCGACTGCTCGAAACCATTAGTCGACTGATGACACTGTTGCTGTGAGACAATGGTGCAATCCATGCTAAAAAAATCCAACGGATAGGACATCAGTCGACTGATCATGTCCATCAGTCGACTGATCGAGCCTTCACTCGACTGCTAACCACAGCAGTCGAGTCTCGACTCAATTCTGTGCTCGAGATTCCGAGAACCAGTCGACTGATCACAAGATCAGTTGACTGCTCGGCCAATCAGTCGACTGTTGGGCTAATTCCCACAGTCAAACCATAGTTGACTCATGCCAGTCAACTACCACATTGCACCAGTCAACTGATACACCTCAAACATGAGGTTTTAACCTCAAACATGAGGTTTAACCCAAGTATGGTGCCCCCATACTTGCTAGACCACCCGTAGCCTAGACCTACGCCTTCTAGCCACCTCTGTCAGCCTCGCGCCTATCGGATCCCTTCAAATCATTCATGACTTGTTCATCCATACGCTAGCCTTCAAGTGCTTCCATCGACTATGTCATGCTAACGGTGTCTACACCGCCAAGGCACATTGGACTTACGCTGCCAAGACTCTGTTTGGACTTTATTGGACTTATGCTGCCAAGATTCCCGCTTGCACTTTACGCCACCAATATCAACCCCTTGGACTTCTCAAATGTCAAGACTCAAGCTTGGACTTTTCCTTGTCAAGACTCATGCTTGGACTTTACATGCCAAGTACTCAAGACTTGGACTTTCCATGACATGGTCAACTCCAGTCAACCATCAAAATCCCCTCGAGTCAAACTCGAGTCCAGTTAATCATAACCCAGATCGATTGTACCAACAATCTCCCCAAAACATTATCAGACATCAATGTCAAACATCAATGTCAAATCTCCATGTCAAACATCAAAATATCGCTCGAGTCAAACTCGAGTCCGGTCAATCGTGACCTGGGCCGATTGCACCAACAATAATTACTTATCATTTTCTGAAATTTGACTGAAAACTTCAATTTTTGGAAAATAAAAATCCAGTCAACTGTTGTTTGGAGTAGTCGATTGGTGTTTGTGTAGTCGACTGTCATGTCTGATTTTGGCCGAACAAGATTTGTTTAGCCATTTATCAGAAATGTTAGGCTAGTATAACATCTCCTAATCCTATGATATACTTTGGAAAGCATTGGAAGGGTGGAATTATCATTGAAAATTATTATCAGAGTTATTTAGGGTGGAATATCGAATTTTCAAGGAGGTTAAAGTTCAAGTTTAAACTTTTACCCTTATTTTTGATGGTTTAAGTTTCCTATAGGCTTAAGAACTCTTCAAGGACAATGTTGGTGCAATGGTCAAGGGTGTTGGTGCTATTGACCCAGGTCACAATTGATCAGACTTGAGTTTGACTCGAATAGTATTTTGAGAAGTCCAAGTCATGTGTACTTAGCAAGTAAAGTCTAAGTCATGTGTACTTGGCAATAGAAAGTTCAAGTCATGGGTACTTGACAATTGTAAAAGTCCAAGTATGGGTCTTGGCAATGATAAAGTCCAAGTCATGGGTATTTGTCAAGGAAAGTCCAAAGGTATAGTCTTGGCGGCATAAGTCCAAGTGGGTAGTCTTGGCGGCGTAAAGTCCAAGTGAACTTTGGCGATGAAAGTCCAAGTATGGATACTTGGCAATTGGGAAGTCAAAGAGTGTGATATTGGCGGCGTAAAGTTCAAGCTGTAGTCTTGGCAGCATAAGTCCAATATTTGGTAACGTAAAGTCCAAGCATTTGTCTTGGTGGCGTAAGTCCAAATGTATCTTGGCAAAGTAGAGTCAGTTAGTATGACAATAGCCGATGAAAATACCTGAAGGCTAGCGTATGGATGAACAAGTCATGGATAACTTGGAGGGATTCGATAGACATGATCAGTGACTCCCGTATCTACACACCATGTACAGGTAGATAACACCACTAAACATATTTCAACGAACCCCTGTAAAGAATTGCAGACATGATCAGTGGCTCCCGTATCTACACACCATGTACAGGTAGATAACACCACTAAACATGTTTCAACGACTAAGCCAAAAGATATACCTTTGTTCTGCTTTAGGTTGGGGCAGTCTTTCTTCCCATGTCCAGTCTTCTTACAAGTGAAGCACTTGCCTTTCGACTTCTTCACTCCTCCCTGACGTCCACCCGCCACCTTTGCTCTACCTTGTTTCTTCTTCTTCTTACCTTTCGGCTTAGAAGTAGAAACCTTCTGAGCAACCATGGCTTCCTACCTAGCAGCCCGATTCTGGTATCCGAAAAGTTCCTTTTCCCCAAAATCATCCGCAGGCTTAGGAGGACACTCATCGAAGAGCACATACTTGTACTCCTCGACAGTTAAGACAATATCCAAATTTCTTTTCCAATCAATGTATTTTATTCCAGTAAGTTTATTTTCTTTCAGTATCACAGCAAGTGGGTTGAAAACCATTTGAAAATCCTAAGAATCACAATGATCAAAATATTAGATTTCAAATATTATTGATTCCTCAAAATAATAAAATTCCGAAATCAACCAACACCTCAAAACACCGAGAATATCGCATGTCACGATAGTGTGGACGTATACGAATTCTACATTTGTAAGAGGAGATTTTACCCATTAATTTTATTATCTTGTCAACTTTACTTTTTGACAAATAAAATTAATAGTTGGTTCCTCTTAGGCCCTACAAATAAAAGCAGTGACTCCGATGGGGAGGATACCTTTATTTGCATCTAAGTGTTTACCATTACTCGGTACTAAGGCAATTATCTCGGATTATGTGCCTTACCGATGGGGAAGTACACACGCTCCTAAATAATTTCCTATAACCATATTTGACCTAGTGATCCGCAAATAAACCCATCCGATGGGGAGGAAGGCACTCAGAGCTGACACGCAAGTTTGTTGCATCACACGTCAAATTGTAATGGAGGCCGCGGGAATTAATTAAAATATCCCTCTCCCACTTAGTAAATTGAAAATGAGGAATTTTCAAGCACACACAACATGCATATAAAACAAATCAGCAATAAATATGGAAAAAAACAAAATTTTTCCAACTATTATGGCTTTGTTCTCCAATATGCATCCCGCCGTGTCTCCACCTCGTCCGCTCCACCTTTTCCGTGTGCAAGCCACAAAAGAGATCCGAGCCGAGATATATCATTTTAATTTACATCCATCGATCATGTACTCCACGAAAGAGTGTACAAACTATCTAGATCGAAAGTAAACTAGAATGATCGGCTAAACAATGTCATATTTAATTACAAAAATTAAATACTAATCTAGCCTCGTCAACCCCGAGGATTCAAATGATATACATACAATCACACACAAAATAATCACATACACACATATAGCCATAATAGTCGAATCTTATGCCTGCAACCAAAAAGTTAGTCTACGCACATCCTACTATTATCTGGCATACTCAATATATGATATGTGCATGAAAGTAACCGAATCCAAAACACACAAAACCGGAAACCTTGGCTTTGATACCATTTGAAGGGAGTGTGCCCTTGGTTGCGTCGGAGTCTCATTGCCTCCCATGTCCTCGGATTAAAATTTTATCAACTAAAACTAATCCGGACGGGATGAGTTTTCGAAGCACAACCGTTTCGTCATCGTGCCAACGACTCGAGCGATCGCTTGAACAAACTTGTTGTTCAAGCAATCAACTCTTCTAGTCGGTTAGCCGCGAAAGAGACGACGAACGGATCGCCGGTTTTTGTGTTTCTTATCAGGGTCCATGATTATACAAATACAAACAAATGCAAACTAGTATAATCAACACATACTAACATAAAGAACAAAAACTAGCATATCTTATCATAAGAGGATCAAGAATAAAGTTTGTAAAACTTTTATACCTCTTGGTCTTCTACCGTATGTCCCATCCTCCTCGTGGACATCGTGTGGGCGAAGATCCTCCACGAGTTGAAGCCTCCTAGATCACGTTCTTCCCTTCCTTGCTCGCTCCGAACAAAGAGAAGAACCAAACAAAAACTCCTTCTCCTATCTAGAACCGACCACCAAGCCAAGGAGCTTGATATAGCCGCCGGCCAAGGAGTAGATAATTAAGCGTCGACCAACCTTGAAGAAAGGTTGCCGCCGGCCACCAAGGAGAGAGGGAGAAGGAATAATGGGTATGGGTGTCGGCTACCAATTAGGAAGAGAAGGAAACAAACCTCAATCCTTCCAAGGATTGTCGCCCAAACCTTTTCCCAAACCCTAGCCGCCCAAGCCAAAAACCCTAATCTCCTTCTTGATATATCTCTATCTTTCTATATTACACGCCCAAGCCCTTAGCCCTCCTTTTATAGAGTTAGGCTTAGGCCTCCTTTCAATCTCCACCGTCGGATGTAGAGACTTAGTCTCCATCGTTGGATCTAGGGTTTCATCCCAACCGTCGGATCTAGGGTTTCATCCCAACCGTAGGATCTAGGGTTTCATCTCAACCGTCGAATCTAGGGTTTCATCCCAACCATCGGATCTAGGGTTTCATCCCAATCGTCGGATCTAGGGTTTTATGTTCCATCATTGGATCTAGGCTCCATGAGGTTTTAATAAGGCTACGATAGGGACCATGAGGAGGAGTTGGATCTTGGCCACCCGATGGATCGGAACCACACAAACTTGATCCATCAATGATATTCCATTCCACTAGAGGATCATCATTGATCTACCTCACCAACCCCCATTTATATGGGCTCCATATATTATTTGCACAACTATCTCCCCGTGTTTAAGATATCGAATGTCCGTCAATTAATTGATTTACTGACTATTAATTAATTAACATCTAACTCCTCAAGTAGTACCACTCAATCTTATTATCATGTTGACTAAGTCAACCCGCGGGATTTACATGATAAACCTTATGAGCTCCTCAAGGGGACATCATCAACCTAATATATAGGACACGGTTTCCTTCTATAATCAACGACACACCATGTAAATAATATCATTTCCCAACTTACCGGGTCTATTGATTTAATCTATAAATCTCACCCATTGGTAAATCAAAGAAATAAATACTAAGTACATGTGCTCGTTATTATATCGGGATTCAGAGCATGTGCAACATAATACCCTGTTAGTGCAATATTTTGCCATGATTAGGTTTTGATGTGTGGCAAAGGGTTTAAGTTAGTTTGTAATTATGATTTGATATGTGCGTTGAAGTCGTGCAGGACTTAGTAATTCGCACATGGAGTCGTGGCAAGTTTCACATCTCGTGACTCGGTCCTTGAGTCGGTGAAGGATTGCTTTGCGGAAGCCGTGCGCTTGGAGCATCCGAGGGACCGCCGGACGAGAAGCTTGGAGTGAAGCCGGTGTTAGGGCAATCTCTTGCCGTGATATGGTTTTGATGGTGTGGCAAAGGGTTTAAGTTAGTGTGTTATGTTTATTTGATATGTGCGTTGAAGTCGTGCAGGACTTAGTAATTCGCACATGGAGCCGTGGCGAGTTTCACATCTCATGACTCGTGCCTTGAGTCGGTGAAGGATAGCTTTGCGGAAGCCGTGCGCTTGGAGCATCCGAGGGACCGCCGGACGAGAAGCTTGGAGTGAAGCCGGAGGAAGTAGACTTCGAGGCACGAGACGCGAAGGAGCATTGCAGAGCCGTGCGCCTGATGCTGCCGAGGGACGTGGCCGAGAACGAAGAGAACTTCGAAGGCGAGGGACTCCGAGAAATGAGAGTGAGCGATTGTAACCCGGGGAAGGGTAGCTCTTAGGTGAAACTTGGCCATTTGGCCAAGTGTCGGATGGGTTTTCCCGACACCCCGATCGCCATGTCATGGCGATCGCTCGAGTCGAGTGTAGCTCGACCGGTATACGATCGAGGTTTGGGCAGCCGATCGCCATACGCTCGTTAGCGCCGATCGCCAAGATTAGCAATGATCGCTAAAGGCGCCGATGATCGGTAGTCAATAGGGTTTTGGCCACAGAACCGCTCGTAGCCGACTGGGCAGTCGACTACGGGGTCAGCAGTCGACTGGTGAGGTCCAGCAGTCGACTGCCAAGAGTTCCGTTGGACAACAACGGTCGGCATCCGACGTGTTCGGAGGCCGTTGCGGGCCGATCGCCATGGACGGCAATGATCGATGGCGGCCAACGGGAAGAAGTTAGCCCTCTCTATAAAAAGAGAGGGTGTGAGCCTTTGAGAGGCTAATGCTTAAGCTCCAAACAATCTTCCTAGTGCCCCACAAGCTCTAAACTCTTCTTACTCGCTTTTAATCCATTCTATTTGTAAGAAGAGTGATCTTGATTGTAAAGGTTACCTCCACCTAGCTTGGTGCAAAGGAGAGACCATTTAGTGGATTGGTTGAGCGGAGTGATTCACCGAGGACGAATCGGGGACCGTGGATTAGCGGCGTAGCCGTGAACCACGTTATATCTTGGTGTTTGTATTGCTTGTTTCTATTTTGCTTGTCTTTATTTATATTTGTATATTCCGCTTGCGCTAACGTTTTGTAGACGAGCAAAATACCGCCATCCAAACGAAAAGGGCTATTCACCCCCCTCTAGCCGGCCATCCGATCTCTCACAAGTGGTATCAGAGCAGAGGTTGCTTGTCACCGGACTAACCGCCGCAACAAGCCCTACATCAAAAATGGCCGGCTCCAACATCCATCCTCCAAAGTTTGAAGGAGAATTCGCTTGGTGGAAGAAGCGAATGGAGGTATTTTTCGAAACGGATTTTGATATAATGATTACAATGGAATCCGGTTTCGTTTTGCCTAGGGATGAAGAGGGGAAGCCAATAGAGAAATCTAGGTGGACCAAGAGGCAAAGAGAGGAGCACCTTGCAAACTCCAAAGCCAAGCACCATCTCTACAATGTGCTCCCTCAACAAGAGATCAACCGGATCGGAGAATGCGCTAGCGCCAAAGAGATGTGGGAGAAGCTTATAGAACTCCATGAAGGCACATCCGAGGCCAAGCTTGCAAGAAGAGACCTCCTCCGCTCCCAACTATCCAATATAAAACTAGAAAAGGGAGAAAAGGTAACCTCACTACACTCTAGGTTTAAAGAAATTTTAATTGGGCTAACAAGTGTAGGTGAGAAGCTATCGAACCGGGACATGCTCATGAAGGCTATAGATGCCTTTCCCCGGTCCTCAAAGTGGAGTTCCATGGTGGACTCCTTCTATATGTCCAAGAACTTGGAAGTAAGTACCTTGGAGGAGTTCTTCTCGACAATGGAGCTCCACGAAACGAGGCTTGAAGGAATTCAAGAAGAGCCAAGAATTCAACCCTCAAGAGGAGTTGCATTGTTGGCAAACAAGGGGAAGAAGAAGATGGAAGTCCCCTCCTCCTCCGATGATGAAGCCTCCTCCTCCTCCATGGATAGCACCGAGGAAGCCTACATGGTAAGGAAGGTGAGTCGTGTATTTAAGAATTTTAGATTTGATAAATCTAATGATAGGAATAGAAGACCAAGGTGGAATGTGATATGCTACAATTGCCAAGGAGAGGGACACATAAGGGACAATTGTCCTCTCCTAAACAATAGCAAGGAAGAGAGGAAAAAGAAAGAAGAAAAGAAGAAGAAAAAGGGGAGCAAGAAAAAGAAGGAAGAGGAGAAGAAGGCAAAAGAACAAGGGAAGGCCAAAGCATTCAAGGCCAAGACATGGGATGATCCTTCCTCATCCTCCTCCTCATCATCGGATGAGGAGAATGCCTTTGTCGCCAATTTGGCCTTGATGGCCTTTGACGATTTGGATTGCTCCTCCTCCAAAAATGAAGGATCAAGCACAAGAGGAGAGCTCAAGTGAAGGGGAGCCTCCTCCACATCATCATCCTCCTCATCATCCGAAGAAGAAGAAGAGGACATGGAAACTATGGTAACGAAAGCCTCTCCTAGTAAAATAGTTTCTATGATTTCTAGTTTAACTAGGGATTTGTTTAGAGCAAAGAAGAAAAATAAATGCATGCTAGATCAAATTAAGGCATTAGAAAATAAGCTAGAAAATGCATGCTTAAATAATAATGATACTTCTTCTTGCCATGATGATGCATGCTCACATGATAATTATGTGCCTTTAGATGTTAGTGATGCATGCATAGAAGAAAATAGGGCATTAAGGGAAAAGGTAGATTATTTAACCAAAGCCCTAGGAAAATTCACAATTGGCTCCAACACCTTGAATATGATCATAGGGAGCCAAAGGGCAAGTTTTAACAAGAAAGGCCTAGGATATAAAGAGAAGAAAAATGAGAAGGCCTATAGATGCCTAATAGCTAGGGGACAAGACAAAAACAAAGTAATAGCTAAGAAATGGATCCCCAAGGAATTTCTAGTGAACCCCATAGGTAAAAATATATTTTGGGTTCCAAAATCCATCCTTAAGGGTTAGAAAACCCCTAGGGTAGTCAACCATATGAACTTGACCTATATCATATTTTGGTTGACTTAGGATGACGGGACAACATTTTTAGATAGTGTTTGGTGATGATAACGTGCCCATAAAAAGGTAATAATGCTTAAATCATGATGATTAATGTAATTTCTATGCATATGTGTAATCATGGTTTATGATTTTGATATTGGGCACATCATCATGAGAAATAGGTTTAAATCATGCTTTAGGTGACACTTTACTTATTATCATCATATAATGTCTAATGCATGGTTATAATTTGATGAAAACATGTATTTCATGATCATAATGTGAAATTAAATCATATATATCATTATGATCATGTAGGTTGTTAGGTTGATACTTAACCATGATAGAATTGCATGAATATATTGGTTAAGTATATACAAATACCCCCTAGGATATATCTCACACTCACTATAGGATAACTTGATTGCAAACTTAGCATGGGTGAGATATTAGGATGATACAAATGTCCACTAATGCCTATGGCATTTAGATGGTCATTTAAAGTATCAAAATATCAATAATAGACCAATCATGGGGAAGGCTTATGTTTAATAAATAGACATATTGCCCAAAGATCATGGTTGGATATTTCTAATGTTTTCAAAACAATTTCTTACCTTAAAATACATGTATTCATGTTTTGAAACAATTGGATGCAAAACTAGGTAGCTAACTTGATACTAGAATGATCAAAAACCTAGTAGTTTTTAGAACTTTTGGATTTTTGGCAAATCTTGTAAAATATAATGATTTTTCATGAAAAACTATTTTTCCTTGATAGATATACTTAAGAGAAATATGTTCCTCGAATTTCATGATTTTGAATTTTCGGAATATTTAATGCATTTGAATTTCATCGGAAAATCGAGAAATTCGCCTCCTTTGTGCGATCGCCATGCGATAGTGATCATTGGTGGCCTGTAAATCAGAACATTGAAGGCCGAATTCAGTTTGTAAACCTACAACTAGTGATAGAAATATACTTGATGCCATCAACAAATGGTACCCAATTTTTAAATCAACTTGACATATTTTTCCTCCATTATAATTGATGCCATGAGCTTATAACTTAGTGTTAATCTTTTTGATGGTGTCAAAGGGGGAGAAATAAGTATGTTTAAGTTAATCACATTAGGGGGAGAAATATATGTAGGGGAGAAATATATTGTAGGGGGAGAAATATATGATAGGGGGAGAAAATTTGCATGGAGAGTTTCATGGATTAAGGGGGAATTGCATTGTTATATCATGTTTATCTTTACATGCTTTCTTACCCTTAGAATTTACATCAAATGTTTTTACCTAACTTAAACGGATTGCCACACATCAAAAAGGGGGAGATTGTTAGGGCAATCTCTTGCCGTGATATGGTTTTGATGGTGTGGCAAAGGGTTTAAGTTAGTGTGTTATGTTTATTTGATATGTGCGTTGAAGTCGTGCAGGACTTAGTAATTCGCACATGGAGCCGTGGCGAGTTTCACATCTCATGACTCGTGCCTTGAGTCGGTGAAGGATAGCTTTGCGGAAGCCGTGCGCTTGGAGCATCAGGGACCGCCGGACGAGAAGCTTGGAGTGAAGCCGGAGGAAGTAGACTTGAGGCAAGAGCGCGAAGGAGCATTGCA
Source organism: Wurfbainia villosa (assembly GCA_025175895.1). Classification (NCBI taxonomy): domain Eukaryota; kingdom Viridiplantae; phylum Streptophyta; class Magnoliopsida; order Zingiberales; family Zingiberaceae; genus Wurfbainia; species Wurfbainia villosa. The sequence continues at coordinate 73,539,742 of CM045994.1, read as the reverse complement.
GAGCCGCGCTGATCTTGCCGGGGCGTGGCCGAGAAGCGAAGAGAACTTCAGCGAGGACTCAGAAATGAGAGTGAGCGATTGTAACCCGGGAAGGGTAGCTCTTAGGTGAAACTTGGCGTTTGGCCAAGTGTCGGATGGGTTTTCCGACACGCCGATCGCCATGTCATGGCGATCGCTCAGCTAATCAGTGTAGCTCGACGTATCGAGCCGGTTTGTGGCGCTAGCCGATCGCCGCCATCGTTAGCGGTCATGCAAGACTAACGATCGCGCTAAAGCGGCCGATCGGTCAATAGGGTTTAGCCGCAGAACCGCTCGGAGCCGATTAGGCGATCGACTACGAGTCGTGATCGATCGGTGAGGTCCAATGATCGCGCCAAGAGTTCCGTTGGACAACAGCGGTCGGCATCCGACGTGTTCGGAGGCCGTTGTAGTGGCGGCGATCGGCCATGGGCCAGCCCGATCGGTGATGGCGGCCAACGGGAAGAAGTTAGCCCTCTCTATAAAAAGAGAGGGTGTGAGCCTTTGAGAGGCTAATGCTTAAGCTCCAAACAATCTTCCTAGTGCCCCACAAGCTCTAAACTCTTCTTACTCGCTTTTAATCCATTCTATTTGTAAGAAGAGTGATCTTGATTGTAAAGGTTACCTCCACCTAGCTTGGTGCAAAGGAGAGACCATTTAGTGGATTGGTTGAGCGGAGTGATTCACCGAGGACGAATCGGGGACCGTGGATTAGCGGCGTAGCCGTGAACCACGTTATATCTTGGTGTTTGTATTGCTTGTTTCTATTTTGCTTGTCTTTATTTATATTTGTATATTCCGCTTGTGCTAACGTTTTGTAGACGAGCAAAATACCGCCATCCAAACGAAGAGGGCTATTCACCCCCCTCTAGCCGGCCATCCGATCTCTCACAGCCGGAGGAAGTAGACTTCGAGGCAAGAGACGCGAAGGAGCATTGCAGTCGTCGTCCGATCGCTGTCGAGGGCGTGGCGAAGCGAAGGAACCGGCGAGGACTCCGAGGGATGAGAGTGAGCGAATGTAACCCGGGAAGGGGTAGTAGCTCGTAGGTAAAACTTGGCCATTTGGCTAAGTGTCGGATGGGATTTCCCGACACCATTCGACTGCCATGGAATGGCAGTCGACTGCTCTGAGTCGATTGCGTTCGACTGGTGTCTGACTCATGGGCATTTGGCCCAGCGGCCGATCGCCATGGATCGGCGATCATCGTCGATCGATCGGCCCGCCAAAGGACGATAGTCAGTGATGACACGCGCACGCACAGAATGGAGTCGATCTCGCGGAGCACTCGACTGATTGACATCAGTCGACTGATGGGTGCCATCAGTCGACTGATGCCAATACCGTTGGATAGAATCCAACGTGGAAAGCATCCGTTATTGGGCAACGGCTACAGGACCAGTCGACTGATCGAGGGCATCAGTCGACTGATCCTGTGTCAACGGGAAGAAACCCTCTTCCTCTATAAAAAGGAAGGGGATGGGGCTTTGGGAGAAAAAAATGCTTGAACGCCCAACTACTCCCAAAGTGCCCTAAACGTTTTTCTACTCTTCTTACTAGTTTTTACTTCAATCTTATTGTAAGAAGAGTGATCTTGATTGTAAAGGTTACCTCCACCTAGCTTGGTACAAAGGAGAGACCAATAGTGATTGGCTTTGGAGGAGTGATTCACCTCGGACGAATCGGGACCGTGGATTAGCGGTGTAGCCGTGAACCATGTTACATCTTGCGTTAGCGTTTTGGATTCTTGTCTTTTATATTTACTTGTCTTGTTTTATTATTTCCGCTTGCGCTAATCTTGTGTGTAGACGAGTAAATTACGACATCCATCGATAGAGGGCTATTCACCCCCCTCTAGCCGGCCGTTCGATCCCTAACATACCCAAGGTCTGATTCAATCATATAGTCAGCAATAGATTGAATCACCTCTATGTCGGTCCTGCTCAATACACACAAAATGTACTAGTGTAATTCTATGGTCAAGATAAACCAATACCAAATCACACTACAATCATGCCAATGGTTTGTCCAAGACCATCTTGGTTGTGAGCCTATACTTATATTCTACAAGGAACTGATAACATGATCTTCTGTGCCTCACCAAGCACCACGTTATCTACAATGTAGAGTATCAGACAATATGTACATATAATAAATATAAAGTGCAAACAATGATCATGTGATTCTTATTTCAAAATAAAGATGTCCATACAAAAGGCTAGGCTTTCAGTATACATCCCAACAGCACCTCCTGTCACTGCCTCGCGAACTGACAAAGATGCTTACAAGAAGCATCAAGATGATGCATTAGATGTGTCATGTCTCATGCTCGTGACCATGAACTCTGAGCTTCAGAAGCAACACGAGTTCATGAATGCTCATGATATGGTTGAACATCTTCATCAACTATATCAAGAACAAGTAAGGCACGAGAGATATGAGATCTCTAAGGCACTATTTCAGTCCAAGATGCAAGAAGGGACTCCCGTAGGTTCATATGTACTCAAGATGATTGGGTACATCGAGAACCTACAGAGGTTGGGATTCCTACTTGGCCAAGAGATGACCACTGACTTGATCTTACAATCTTTGCCACAAACCTACAATCAATTTTTCATGAATTACAACATGAATGAAATTGATAAGTCACTGCCTGAGATGCTCAGCATGTTGAGAACTGCTGAGCTCAACCTTAAGAAGGGAAAATCTGACTCCATTTTGATGGTGCAAAAGAAGAAAGGCAAGGGCAAGCCTAAAGGTAAGAGAAAGTCCAAAGCCAAGGGCAAAGGCAAAGAACTGAAACCCAAAGGAGGGGTGGCTAAAGAAGGGGCTTGCTTCCACTGCAAGGAAGCTGGACACTGGAAGCGTAACTGTAAAGCATACCTGGAAGATCTTAAGAAGAAGAGAAGTGAGACTTCTACTTCAGGTATAAATGTTATAGAAGTCAATCTATCTATTTCTTCATCATGGGTATTAGATACCGGATGTGCATCTCACATTTGTATCAATGTGCAGGCGCTGAGAAATAGAAGTGCATTGACAATGGGCGAGGTGGACTATGAGTAGGCAATGGAGCAAGAGTTGATGTTGTTGCTGTAGGATCTTATGATCTATCTTTGCCCTCTGGACTTGTACTAGAACTAGATGAATGTTGTTATGTGTCTGCTTTAACTAAGAATATGATTTCGGTTTCTTGTTTGGACAAGAAAGGATTTACATTTATAATAAAGAATAAATATTGTTCAGTTTATTTAAATGATATGTTCTATTATAGTGCACCTCTAATGAACGGACTCTACTTTCTAGACTTAGAGAGCCCCATCTATAACATAAGTACCAAAAGGTTCAAGTCAAATGAGTTGAACCAAACATATCTCTGGCATTGTCGCTTATGTCACATAAATGAGAGTAGTTTATCTCAGCTTCATAAGGATGGGTTGCTGGACGCATTTGATTTTGAATCATATGAGATATGCGAGTCTTGTCTTTTAGGCAAGATGACCAAGACTCCCTTTAGTGGACACAACGAAAGAGCAATAGACTTGTTAGGACTTATACATAGTGATGTATGTGGCCCTTTCAATATTGCTGCTAGAGGTGGTTACAGGTACTTGATTACATTTACTAATGACTTCAGTAGATATGGTTATGTGTATCTGATGACACATAAATCTGAATCCTTTGAAAAGTTCAAAGAATTCAAGAATGAAGTAGAAAACCAGCTTGGCAAGAGTATTAAGATACTTCGATCAGATTGAAGTGGTGAATACCTTAGCCATGAGTTTCGTGACTATCTAGCTGAGTGTGGGATTCTATCCCAACTCACTCCTCCTGAAACACCACAGTGGAATGGTGTATCCGAAAAGAGGAATCATACCCTATTAGATATGGTACGATCTATGATGAGTCACACAGATCTTCCTATATCCTTTTGGGGATATGCTCTAGACACAGCAGCCTTCACACTTAACCGTGTACCATCCAAGGCTGTGATAAAGACACCATATACGATATGGACAAGGAGAAATCCCAATATATCTTTCATGAGGATTTGGGGTTGTGAGGCTTACGTTCGACGTCAAGTCTCAGACAAACTGGGACCCAAATCCGATAAGTGCTATTTTGTTGGATATCCCAAGGAGACTAAAGGATATTACTTCTACATTCCTAGTCAGCACAAAGTGTTTGTGGCAAAAACTGAGATTTTTCTAGAAAAGAATTTTGTTTCTAGAAAAACTAGTGGGAGTATATTCGATCTTGAAGAAATCCAAGAGAAGGACCATAGCACTGAGGCCTTGATGGAGGTTGAACATGAACCACAAAGTGTTGTGGGTGATGAGATTGTTGCACAAAGAGTTATGAACAACCACCTGTTCAAGTAGACCTACCTCTTCGCAGGTCTGATAGGGTACGTCGTCAGCCTGAGAGATACTCATTTCTCTTGTCTGACCATGATGACGTTATGCTCATTGAGAATGAGCCTACCTCCTATCAGGAAGCTGTGATGAGTCCAGATTCTGAGAAATGATTAGAGGCCATGAGATCCGAGATGGAATCCATGTACACCAACTAAGTATGGACTTTGGTTGATCCACCTGAAGGGGTCAAATCCATTGGGTGTAAGTGGGTATTTAAGAGAAAGACTGACATGGATGGACTTACGCATACCTATAAGGGCCGATTAGTGGCTAAAGGTTTCAAGCAAATTCATGGTATTGGCTATGATGAAATCTTTTCTCCAGTGGCGATATGTAAGTCCATTCAGATCATGCTTGCTATTGCAGCATACCACGATTATGAGATCTGGCATATGGATGTCAAAATCGCATTTCTGAATGAAAACTTGCTTGAGGATGTGTACATGACACAACCTGAGGGTTTTGAGGATCCACAACATACTGGGAAAGTATGCAAGCTGCAAAGGTCCATTTATGGGCTAAAGCAAGCTTCTCGGAGCTGGAATCTTCGATTCGATGATGCGATCAAACAGTTTGGTTTCATCAAGAATGAAGATGAACCCTGTGTCTACAAAAGGGTTAATGGGAACACAGTTGTCTTCCTTGTATTGTATGTGGATGACATATTACTCATTGGGAATGACATCCCTTCACTACAGTCTGTGAAGACTTGACTGGGAACGTGCTTCTCAATGAAGGACTTAGGTGAAGCAGCCTGTATTCTAGGCATCAAGATCTATAGAGATAGATCTAAGAGATTGCTTGGCCTAAGTTAGAGTACATACATTGACACGGTATTACTACGGTTTGCCATGCAGAATTCCAAGAAGGGACTTCTGCCGATGTCACATGGTGTGAGTCTTTCGAATACTCAAAGTCCCTCTTCTAGAGAGGAGAGAGATCACATGGATAAGATTCCTTATGCATCTGCTATAGGATCTATGATGTACGTCATGCTGTGTACTCGTCTTGATGTCTCGTATGCTTTGAGCATGACGAGTAGATACCAGTCAGATCCAGGTGAGCGTCACTGGATAGCAGTCAAGAATATTCTTAAGTACTTGAGAAGGACTAAAGAATATTTCTTGATATTTGGAGGCGATGAGGAGCTAGCTGTAAAGGGTTACAGCGATGTCAGCTTCCAAACTGACCAGGATGATTATAGATCACAGTCAGGGTTCGTGTTTTGCTTGAATGGTGGCGCTGTGAGCTGGAAGAGTTCGAAGCAGAACACAGTTGTTGATTCTGCAACAAAAGCCGAGTATATCACTGCATCAGAGGCAGCGAAGGAGGCAGTTTGGATCCGCAAGTTCATTACTAAGCTTGGGGTGGTTCCTGTTAGTTTGAGCCCTTAGTGTCAATTATGAGATGATTGGTGAGGGAGACTTTTGTATGAGCCCTTAGGCAAGATTGATTATTATATTTCTTTATGCGTGTGTCAGCTAAATAAATATAATAATGCCCATGAATAGTAGGTTATTATTTACAGTATATCAATTGGTAGAATTAATTATGAGAAGCTGTAGAGAATACTATTCTTAAATATTCCTAATTGAGTATTGTATTAATAGACAAGGGCTATATTGATACATTGAGACTAGCATGTAGGTCAATGGATGACTTGATCTCACAAGTCATGGATATGTAATATCACATTGATACATGGGTATATATATAGGAGACTATATATACTGAATTGACTCACCATGAGAAAGTATCATGTATCGTTATATGAGTGTCATATACTTTCTCATGTGACTATTGGTGTGAATAGTCCTTAAACTTGAAGTCACTACGGTTCCCTACATAAGGAGTTAAGTACTTTGGTATCGTCTAACGTCACACAGTAATTGGGTGACTATAACGGCGATCACTGAGTATGTTACGAATTATGCGGAGGGATGTGAGTGATGTAGATAGGATCTATCCCTCCCATATGACGGGAGTAATATCTTTGGCCTCTTGATAGAGTAGAACCACGAAATGCATTGTCATGCTCAAATGAGTCAATATGAGATATTGAGCTCATTTGTTTGAGTAAGTCTACTTGGGGATCAAGAAAAATAAAGATTGATAAGAGGGTGACACGGTCTATGCCTCATTGATCGATCTGAGATATCAAGGATAGAAGGACACTGTCATATGATAATAGTCACGGAAGAGGTTGTCGGATCTCGACATTCTCATCACTTGGGTAGCAATGATGTATTGTTAGATGTCACTCATTGCTTATGTATCTAAAATGGTTTTGGATACATTGCCAACGTTATGAGAGCCTATAGGGTCACACACAAAGAACATATTATTTTGGAGAGGAAATCATTTTGGTTTGACTAAAATGAATTATTAGTTAATTGAATTAACTAGAATGAGTAAGACCTATTACTTGGCTAAATTTGAATTGGACTCAAATTGATTTATGTTGAGTTAGACTCAAGTCAAACCAAGAGAAGAAGGCTAAAATGATTAATCATAATTAATCATGTAATACCCGAATTAATCATGTGATACACGAATTAATAATGTAATACACGAATTAATAAATGGGGTTTTAAATGGGATTTAAAAGCTCATTAATGTGCATTTAATGAGCATTAATTGACTTCCTTTCTTTTACCATGGAGAATAAGGAAGTGCATTTAATGTCTCATTAAGGTGTATTATTGCTTCTTCTTCTTCTTCAACGTGAGAATGAAAAACAAATAGAATCTAATTTTATTTTGTTCTCAAAAAGCCAAGTATAGAGTAAAAAGAGAGACCTTGGCGTGGTTGCTAGCACAACCGAAAGGGTTTACCTCTTCTCTCCAAGATCGTGTGTGTGTGCACCGTAGAGGCGTGGACATTCTGACCATGCTGAGATCCGCAAGTGTTACTGACTAGAATTCGAAGGGCACGCTTCGAAGGTAATCTCGATTCCTATAGGATAGAATCGATAATAGAAACGAGTATGTTTTTTTTTCTTGGATCTCTGGAGGGATCCTAAGTTTTCCGCTGCGAATTTTGTTTATCGCTCGGGATCCCTACAGTTCCTAGCATAGCAGATCCTATAGAGCTCTATTGTGACAACAATGGAGCGATTGCACAGGCTAAGGAACCTCGCTCACACCAGCGGACCAAATACATACTACGACGCTTCCATCGCATTCGAGAGATTATCGATAGAGGAGATGTGAAGATTTACAGAGTACCCACAGAGACTAATATCGTAGATCCCTTGACCAAAGCTTTGGCACAGAAAAAGCATGATGGTCACACTAGGTCATTGGGTATTAAATACTACGGTGATTGACACTAGTGCTAATGGGAGATTGTTAGTAAAAGCCCTAGAGTCAATTATGTGCTAGTGTTGTATGGTTATTATATTTACTTGTATTGGTGTCGAATAAACTAAGTATAATAACGTCCTTGAGTAGAAGGTTCTTATCTATATCAATCGATTGGTTGAATCGATAATGAGATGATATAGAGAACACTACTCTTAATCATTCCTAGTCAAGTATTAACATTCAGGGACAATGTTAATGCGTAGAGACTAGCATGTAGGTCAACTCGATGACTTGATCTCACAAGTCATAGATATGAGATATCAAGTTTACACATAGGTATGCATTAGAGAATGTATACTGAATGACCCGCCATGAGAAAGTATCATGGATCGTTATATGAGTGTCATATACTTTCTCATGTAACTATTAATATGACTATTAGTCCTTGGACCTGAAGTCACCATGGTTCCCTACATAAGGAGTTGCATACTTTGGCTTCGTCAAACGTCACCCGTAAATGGGTGGACTATAAAGGCGATTACTGGGTATGTAACAAATTATGCGGAAGGATGTGAGTGATGTAGATGAGATCTATCCCTCCTATATGACGAGAGTGACATCGTTATTCTTGATAGAGTGAGACCACGAAGTGCATGGTCATGCTCAAATGAGTCAATATGAGATATTGAGCTCATTTAATTAGAGTGAGTCTACTTGGATTCAAGATATAGATTGTACCGAGGATGACACGGTCTATGCCTCAATTGGTCAATCTAGATGTCAAGGATAGAGGGACATTATCATATATTGTGAGAGTCACAATTAGTAGTCACAAAGGTGATGTTGGAGATCAACATTCTTGTAACTTGGGTAGCAATGATGTGTTGTTAGATACCGCTTATTGCTTATGTTCCTAAATCGATTTAGCAGCATTGCCAATGTTACAAGAACCTATAGAGTCACACACAAAGGGCAATTAGATGGAGATTAGGTTCATATGATGAACCATGAGAATTAGGTTCATAGGATGAACCAAATTAGATTAAGAATAATCAAAATTAGACTAATTGAATTAGACTCAATTTGGTTCAAGTGTTGAATTAGTCTAATTTAGATTTGATTTATTGAATCAATTTAAATTAATGAATATAGATTCATTAAATCAAATTGACTTGAATCAAGTGGTTAGATTTGATCAACCATGAGAAATAAGAGGTCAAGTTTGATTTGACTTGAGAGGGAAGATGAATGGTCAATTTTGACTTGACCAATTGTCATGTCATGGTGACATGGCATGGGGGCCAACCAATGGTGGTGTTCCACATCATCATGGACTTATCATGTGGTGCTACCTCATGAGGGAGACCAAGAGTCATTGGCTCTTGGAGTTACATGCATGCATGTAACCCCCACCCAAATAAGTGGCCGACCACTTTTCTTGATGGTGTGATTTTATTTTAGTGAGTAACTCCATCTTCTTCTTCCTTGTTCTTCCTCTCTTGCTCTCCCATTCCTCATCTTGGCCAAAACTTTTAAGGAGTGCTAGCACACTCTAGGTTGTTTTTCTCCACCATTTGTCCATGTGGATACTTGTAGAAAAGTGTACACTTGACACTCTTGAGTTCCGACAAAGCATTTGGACGAGCGGGATAAGCGAAGGGCGTCGCTACGAGGGTAACGCTCTCATCATAGATCTATGGTAGATCTAGGTTTCATAACACATACATGTAGTTTTTATTTTTATATCTTCGCACGGATCCGTGACCGGGCTTCCAAAGTTTCCACAATGCAAAAAGCGATTTTTGTGGCTCGGAAAGTCCAACAAAGGCATCCTAGATGACTTTGAACCAAGGGGGAGAATGTATGATCTCATTGGGAGATGAAACATTGAAAACCTTGATAGGTTTTTTGATGTATGCCAAAGGAGAAGAAGTGAGATTTAAGTTAGGTAAACCTTCACTATGCTTTGACATTAGAGGAGTTAAGTTTGGATTATTATTAGCGTAACTTAAAGTATTGTCAAACATCAAACAGGGATAAATTATTAGTGCAATAGGCCCTGGATCAATATTAACTAAACTCGAGTGGGACTGGAGTAGGATTTTAATATTTGACAATAGATTGATAATGGTTTTGACCATTATTTGACAATATAGTTTGACCATATGTTGACCATATGACTAATGGATGATCGGGATATCCAAAGTCATATAGGAGGATTATTTGAGAGAGATTGTTGGAACAATCAACCTCGAAAGTTCAAGTTTAGATACTTGACATGGAAAGTCCAAGAATGATTTTAGCAATGGAAAGTTTAAGTATGGATGTTTGACAATTAGAAAATCCAAGAATGGTCTTGAGCAGTAAAAGTCCAAGTATTGAGGGCAATGGGAAGTCCAAAGATGTAGTTTTGACAGCGTAAAATTCAAGTATGTAGTCTCGACGACGTAAGTCCAAATGGATCTTAACAAGGAAGTCCAAGGGTGTAGTTTTGACAGTGTAAAATCCAAGCATGTAGTCTTGGCGATGTAAGTCCAAATAGATCTTGACAAGGAAGTCCAAGGATGAGATTTTGACAGCGTAAAATCCAAGCATATAGTCTTGAAATCATAAGTCCAAATGAACCTGGCAAATGACCCGGTTAGTATAGCATAGCTGATAAAAGCACCTGAAGGCTAAGGCGAATGATGAAGAGTCGCGGACTCGAGAGATTCGAGAGGCGTGAGGCTGATGGAGGTGGCTAGAATGCTTAGGTCTAGGCTATGGGTGAGTATCAAGTATGAGGGGATCATATTTGGGTTAAACCTCATATTTGAGGTTTACCAATTGACTGAGATTATGGACCAGTTGACTGGGATTATTGACCAATTGATTGATCGTGTAGTCGACTGAGGCTCGATTGTCGACTATGCTCTGCAGTTGACTGGGGGTTAGACCAATCAATTGGCTTTGTGCAGTCGACTACTATGAATGGGCAGTTGACTGGCCTTGGACAGTCGACTACCATGTATAGGTAGTCGACTAATGGTACTGTAGAAGTCCATAGATTGTTGCGTAGTCGACTGGCTAGTCGACTACAGGCCAGCAGTCGACTGTTGGTAAGGGCAATCGACTACTGAGGTATACGTTAGACGGATTCTAGTATGGATTGAGCCGTTGTGAGATGACATTGAGGTCAGTCGTTTACTAGGTAAGAGCAGTTGATTGGAAGGAAAAAAATTATCCCAAACTCAACTTTATAAAGAGACTTCGTGGAGGATTTGAAGCTGTCGATTCTGGGTGATCGTGAATGGGATAAGTTGATACTTTCTAGACCTTCCAAGCTATCCAAAGCAACCAAAGCGTGATCAAATAATCAAAGCTCATTTGTAAAGTGTTTTCGTTACTTGTATTCATTCTTATTGTATTTGCTTGTATTCGATTGTATTTCTTATTATTGTAAAAACTTGTACGAGGTTTATTCACTTCCGGTGTCATACCGAGAATGAGAGGTTCATAGTGAAAATAGATCACTGTAGCATCGTCGTGGAGTAAGAACCCTAGTTCCGAATCACGCAAAAATTTTGTCTTGTGGTGTGTGCTTGCATTTGTTATTTTTACTTTATTATTCCACTGCGTATTACTAACAATTGTAGACAAACACGACAACGAACGAATCAACAAACCAAAAATTATTATTCACCCCATCTAGCGCAACACCAATCCCCAATATTTTTGTATCTAATTTCTAAAGGGACGATAAGGTTGTTACCGTTCCTTTATCCTTTGTAAGAAACAAATCTTTTATCTCCAACGAGAAAGAGATATTTAGTGTTTGTTCATCGATAGCAATCTCGGATCGCAAGTCTTGGACTACCAGTCTTTCGATTGTGAACTAAAAAAAAATCATTATAGTCTATCATAATCAACAAAAAAAAATCAATTCATTCTGTCGCATACTTCTATAGCATTACATACGAGTCGATGTTGGTCCCATGTCAAAATGGTAAAAACCATCTATTTCGGACAACACAATTCGACATTTCAAACTTTGATCGAGAATATAAAGGAGATACGATCTATGTTATTATACCAAGCTTCCCCAATTTGAATCAACTTATTGTTGAGCCGACTAACTAGACACAAGTTGTTGGATCACAATTTACTACAAGGAGTTCATCAAAAGAAGGCAAGAGTTAAGCATGGTAAGCATTGCAAAAATGAAATGTCCCATTTTTACAGGATCCCGGGCAGATTTGTGCTTATGCGTAGTAAACAGTGCAAGAGCAAACAGATGCCATATAAACTTCACAATTTCTTTCACGAAGAACATAACCTAGAAGTCAAAATGGGTCCATACCACAAACATCTCACTGCATTTTCATGATATATGAGCTTCATGGTCGAATTATCTTCACTTGAAATACAATCTCAATCTCATTAGGAACCACAAAGAACTCACACTGATTTCCCTGCTGAAGTTTGTTCGATATTGCAAAATTCTTCCACCCACTCAAAAATCCTGTAAACTTGTTGTTTGCTTGATATATAATCGGCCATGACCTTTGAGATGGATCCTGAAGGATTACAACTCTCTGTTCATAATTTTTCCTGTGACCACTAAATGGTAACCTCTGGGGCAACTCCTGCAGAAGGAGCTAATTTTCAACAAAAAAGTAGCAAAGTAAAACCTACTCTAAAAACCCCTTTTTTTCTTTTACAAAAATGTTTTTATAGCTACTTTTAAAATCAAAACAGTAAACAATACTTGATTGTGCCTAATGAAGATAAGAAAGGAATAAGTAAATTGTTTAACAGAAGAGGCAAGTTTTCATACTATCGGTCACTTGGGCGCAAGGCGTATTTGCAATATATCAGAGAGGAGAGTCAAAGGAAAAAAGGGGATAGATTTAAACTGTAATAATGAAATTGGCAAAGAGAGGATGTTTTGGGCTTTTAAAGGTGGATCAATGTGGATGGCATCATCACGTCATTGACTTGCACTAATCACTAAGCAGTAGTTACTCATGTCCTGAGAAATCTCAAGTTGCAGAAACGAGAGAATACTAAAACAAAATTTACTAAAATGTCACAATTCTGTTGAATCACCTAACGTTACAATATGATTACTTTGATTCTCCAAGATTCTCTAGCAAAAGACAATACTTAGCCTTGATTGTGCATTTATGAAGACTCCTATGAAACTAGATCAAGAATGAATTATACTGATCTCTTTGTAAGCAATGAAAAAACCATAGAAATTCACTAATTTTGGCATTATCAACTGTTGTGAAAAGATTAAAGTAGATGTAGTGTGTTTTCTAAGTATCAAGTTTCATAAAGGATGTTAGTATAATACTCACAAGGCAGCACCAATTATTGGATGACAATGTTAAGCTGAAGCAGAAAGAATCCCGTAAAATGGGTGCTTTAACATTACTCACAGCTTCAAGTTTTGGAGCTTCTGGATTCTGATTCCTTTGGCAGCCAGAATCTACCTGCTGATCCTCTGCTGGAAGAGTATCATGCACTATGGTTAACATACTCAAGTTCTCATTCTAGTTGACATTCATAAGAAATGAAATCGAATGCATAGAAAAATTAAAACTAAATGAATATTGAGAAAATCATAAGATTGGCATATTTTTCCGTTAGTGTCCAAAAGAGACTTATCATGTAGGGTACTTCCAAAACCTCCTACTGACAGGGAAAAACATTTTTAGATGAAGAACAAAACGTATTTCCTGGAAGCAAAGTAGTCTACTCTATTTCAAAGAAATATGGTGCGGACAACAATTCTTTTTCTTAGTAAATAAACAACAATTATTTGGAACAAAAGAAAATTTGCCTTTCGGGACTTACCATTCTCTCCATATGCATGCAATACATTGTCTTTCTTATCAGTCACTGATGGAAGTGAGAAACCTGCACTAGGTTCATTTTTGATGATATCCCAACAATGAACAATGTGATTGTTAGTCTCAGGTCTTGAACATGCAATAATCGGAGCACCATCAGATTTTCCATTATCATCATCACAAGCGAATCTTAGATCAGAACCAAAGTCAGCTTTAACTAACTCCCGTGCTAACAAATTTCTGCCGGCGGCAATTATTTTGAGTTGTTCAATAAGATAACTACCTCTATCTTCATATTTCTCTGATGCCTGTCCACTTGCAATATTAGTCAATGATTCAGTTACGTCAATGGCTTCTGCATTATGTGAACTTGCAGAATCATGAGAATGTTGGAGAAAATTTTGAACTTCATTTCCAGATGGAAAAATTCCTTTATCATTGGCCTGGGCTATGATTATTTCAGTGCAAGAATTAGAAAGGTCATCTATAATTTCTGAATCTTTCCTAGAAGCGCCATATTCATCTTTTGATGCTTCAATAACATTGCAAGTTCTAGGAAACTGAAACTGTGATGATTCAAGAGATACTGTTTTGATAATGTTGGTTGTACATATCTCTCTATTGCTTCCTTCACTAAACGAAACCCTTTCGCACGCACCGATACCAAAGATCTTCACAGAAAACAATGCTCTAGTGACATTTGTAAATACTAAAAGCTCTCCAATGTCAATAGAATGATCTGTCACAAACTTTGGCCATCCTTCTTGAAAAGCTAATAGACCATCAATCCTGGAAACTTTAACCTTTGAAGACTGTTCATTACAATCTTTGAGATATACATTCTGATTGACATGGCCTATCAAATTATAAGTAAACTTTGGCGGTATGAACTGCATATAGTTGTTAAAATGGAGAGAGAAAAAAAACAGGTGAGTATCAGAAGAAACAAGTACTCTATCCATAAAGGAGAAAGGAAAATGTAAATATAGTTTATCAAGCATCAAGCCAGAATGATTATTAATGATGTGGTCGCTTTTAAGCCCCTTCCGCAAAAGCGTCAGAGAAGAGTAAGTTCTTTACGGCCACAGCAGTAAATATCTGTAAAGGTTAACACGCATTAAATGGCCGTCGGCTTATCCAACGACAGTCTTCTGATGCTTAAGTTAGACAAGGAGATAATGAAGATGAAGAGTATACTCAAAGGAGAGTGTTTAGAGAGGTATCTCTCTTACCTTTCCCTCCTCCTCACCTAATATAGCAACTTTGAGGTATCATTCCTTTCCCGATCACCTCTGGAATACCTTTTGGCAAGTCGTTAGAGGACAAGCTCTGAACGGACCCTCCATGTGGTATGCCACGGAGGTCGTTATCATCATGGGAGCAAGCTGCTAGGGGACAAGAGGTAACGACCCGGGCAAGGAGACACCTTTCCTTGAGACCCCCCACGTGCCCTATCTGACAACGACTGAGGTTCCCTTGTGGCTAGGTGATCGATTTCTGATGTAATCGAGTGGGTAAAGGGCAAGGCGGTCGAGTGGCCTAACCTATAGGCATAGCTAAATGGTTGATGGTTAAGGTGGTCAAGTGGTCTGACCTACAAGTGTAGTTGGATGGCTGATAGGCAAGGTGGTCGAGTGGCCTAGCCTGCAAGCGTAACCGGATGACTAATAGGCAAGGTGGTCGACTGGCCTGGCCTGTGGGCATAGCCGAATGGCTGATAGGCAAGGTGGTCGGATGCCTTGACCTTTCTATCTTAGCATCCGTTTGTTTGTCGCTCCTTGGTCCGGGGCCTGGTGGTCCCTTTGATCCCAACTCCTCGTGTCATACCCCAAAGCGGCCCCACCTTATTTTCTACCTTTCTGGCTATCCTTTCCTTTGAGTCAGCTATTTATGGGTGCCCGTTTCCACTAGTTCGACCTTTAAAGTGTTTTCCAACCGTATCATTAGCCACCCCCCAAAATAGTTAGGATGTCCTTATAGTCTGACGTTGAGACTCTACATCTGAACCAGTGGCCCTGGCGATCACATACCACCCTCTTTTTAGGGTTACGGGCCCCTTTCTTCATTTTATTTAAAGGCTCTCTTCCCTATCGCCTTTGTATTGATGCTACACCCCCTCATTCTCCTACTGCTTTCATTACCTGGCTTGATCCGAATGCATTTCTTACAGAAAAAGGTCGGCTCATGTCCCTCGCTAGCTCCCCATCTCCTTTTTCCATCCGTCGCCTCTTTTCTGCTGCTTCCAGTAAGTGAGGTGTCACCCTTTTTCCTTCTTCGTTTCTAATTATGGATTCTCACCCTAAAAGATTGGTAAGGCCGTGAGACCTTCCATGGTTCGAGACTCTTTAGCTTTGACTTCGTCCCACCTCTTCTAACAACAAAAATCTCAGTACGTTTCGGAGGACATTCCTTGCTATTCACAAAACCTACTGATCGGCCTCATCGGCCTCCTCCTTGCTGTCATTCCTTCTTCGTGGGTAAGCTCGAAGGCGGTCTTCGCTTACTCGTTCCTTCCATTTACCTTCAAATCCTAGATTTTTACAAAATAATCGCGAACCAACTGGCATCTAATGCTTCTCGCATTCTTGCTGGGACAATTATTGTGTTTGAACACCTGAACCTTCCGCTTTCTCCCCTCCTGTTTCATAGTCTGTTTCATTTGAAGATGTTGGAGCCGAAGGTATTTTACTTTAAGGGAGGCCAGACTGTTTGTTCCTACAAGGGATGCCTTCTTCCAATAAAGGATGGAAAGGTTGTACTTCTTCGCCCGACCACCCAACCCTTTGCCTTATTCTGACACTTAGAGGATCGACCTTCCAACTCTGCCTCCCCTAAACGAGTGTCGCTCCAAATGCCCCTTCGAGGACGTGCAATATCTTCTCCGAGATCATATCTACAGCCTCTAAGTTCTAGTAGATGAACGACTGCTCAACCATTTCAAATTATCCCCTCGTATTTCCGACGATCCTACTCTGATAGGTACCCGTGTTATTTTTCGATGCTTATGGGTTAGTAAAGATAAGGGGTAGTAACTGTATTGATGTTTGCTCTGTATACGACATCATGCAAGAAGCCATGGTGGAAGCATTCTGAAATTTGGATTGGGAAGAGAAGAAAAGCAAACTAGGGTCCACCCAACCCACTTCATCTTCATCTCTAAGTTTTGCGCTGGATTCCTTGCCCATCTCCTCTCAGACGACCAGCATTGCAATTTCCCCTACACAGGGTAAACGTAAGAGGGAAAACGCTGCCTCACAAACATGCCCAAAGAAAAGGAAAAAGATTGCGGCCTCCACCCCAATACTTCCCCCCTCTTCTCCCATGATTTTCCCTTCCTCAGATGAGGAAGCTCCTCTTCTTCTACGTCACCATCTTCGCCTCCCGGGACCTCCGTCATCTATTCTAGACAAGGTTCCTTCCTCTTCTGTGGTTTTATCATCGTCGGAGGACCCTGGGCTCCTCCCCTCAGCAGCCCTCTGGAGTCGCCGCTCTGCCTCCTTCCTTCATCTCCCTCTTCTTCCTTTGCGTTGCCCTCTGCTTCGTTAGCTAGAATCCCATATATTCCAATCCCCTCTGTTGCATCGGGGGGGGTCCACACGACCCCTCCCTTTCTCCTCAGGATATTCTTCCTCCCAAGTCCTCCTTGGACACTTCTCCACTCCTTGCACACTTCTCCACTCCTTGACCCCGTTCTTGTTGGATCGAAAAGCGTCGCTAGAGGGGGGGGTGAATAGCGATCGAAAATCTTTCGTTCGTAATCGTTCGTTAAGGCACGAGTAAGCGAGTAAGCAGCGGAAAATAAAATGACACGTTTATTTTACTTGGTTCACAACCCGGCGGTTGCTACTCCAAGGCCCTATCGGTCCTAGACCGCGTACGGAGGGCAAAGCACTATAACGTCTCCTCCTCGTTGGAGGTAGGAGACAACGATCACAAAACCGAATATACGAGGATGAGGCAACAAGCCTACCTCACCTCGTTATGAAGAAAAACAAAGAATACAATATCAAAAATATTACTTGAATCTGCTGCCGACGAAGAAGATTGGAACTTGGCGTCGCGTCGGCGTTATGACGGTGTTGGAGCGTTGGCGTTGTAGGAGCACTTGATGAATAAAATTGATGATGTTTGGAGATGAATCCTCCCCTCCTTTTATAGACTTTAGCCTCTGAATTTGTCTCCTATTTCTTTGGAACGGATCATGAATTTTTCCAAATTTTTATCGCGAAGTGGCCGCGTCAAACGTTATCCGTTTTGACCTAGCGCAAAAGCTGAATCGTCGCCATCATCGGTGATGATGTTTCATCGATCCGACCGATGGGCATCGATCGGCCTCCATGTCGAATGATTGCCACAACCACTTCCTGCGAAGAGGTTAGCTCGGAAAATGATAAGTACGACGATTTCTAACCGTCCGATCTCGACCTAGACCTTCCACAGGAAGTCTTAGTCGGATCGTCGCCTACGGTCATCCCCGTAAAGAGGACACGACCTTACAATCTCTCACTCACACGAGCTTACCTCGATAGTAGCTCTTGCTTCCGGCCTTCCACTCGATTCCTTCGGCTCCCTCCGAAGTCACTCGAGTGTCGCCCGACCACCACGGCTTCCTCCTGGTGTCGCTAGTCTTCAGCTCCAGCTTTAATACTTTTCTGTACACTTGATAGCTCGTGAGATAACGATATAAACTTAACTTTGTGTCTTTGCCATAATCAAAACACAGGTTCGATTATCTAGTGCCCCTGCACCAACAGTTCTCAGTCCAATTATGACAGGCATCCCTCCTTCCTTGACGCCTGCATCTACAGTTCCAGTACAACAAACTGCAGGAGTGTCTCCAAGATCCCTTTACCCGGGTCATCAGATAGCTTCTGTTCGCTCCACTTTGTGCATCCATTCCCCCGAGAAGATACAATTTTTGAATCAAGTAGTGTTGCAGGCCCCTCTAGAATGTATACGTCAAGGCATAGCTTCGGTGAGTTAGTCATCCTCTTACAATTTCTCTTCTCCGAATTCGGGGCGTTCTAACTGCACTTGACTCTTACTCATTCAGATTTCCAAAGACTACGACGAGTCAATCCACCGAGTGGCAGCCTATCGGGCCCAATAGGAGGCCCGTCATAAAGCATCCCAAACCCATCTACGAAAAGTAACTCGCCAATTCTCAGAGTCATCTCGACGAGAAGCTAAGATGAAGGTGGACGGGGAGACTTTTGTTATAATAGAGAGGTGTCCTAGGACAATCACTTTAGATGCTAATATAATTCACTATTTGAGTGTACATTCTACATGTATTTGATTGGATCTTAAATTCATTTACTGTAGTTACAATACGATGCATAGCATGAGAGAAATCATGATTGGATCATGATCGAGTATCTCATCATGTATAACTATGTAAGTATTGAAACAATCTCTAGTCGATAAATTGATGAGATTGGACATCATCAATTCTGTGAGACTAGCACATGTTATGCTCCGTGGTTTATCCAAGCATTTGGTACTCACTGAATGGAAGCATAGTGATGCTGAGAGTGAACATGTGGATACTAGTTAGGGTAACTAGTTCATTTGAGTAACCTACTATGAAACTTTATCTAGCTCTTTATGTCGTTAAAGATCTCATTGTAGTTCGAATGCGAGATTCTTTAGACTTAAGGTATTCAAATCATCTTGATCAAGGCGTCTTATACTTTGACTTCATTGCAGCCATCTCTATAGGATGTATAACTCCGGGTTGATTGGGTATAAGCCAAAGTGATAGAAGATGTTTGAATAACCTACAGAGGATTCATCACTCCTATTAAAGGAGATGTATACACTAGGTCTCTTGTCAGAATTTTTACTCAAAAGTCTTTGGTCAAAGCATACATATAGAGAGTAACTTGAATCCACAGGACAAGAAACAATACTTGGGTTAGGTGTGACATAGTCAACCTAGTGGAGACAAGCACATAGACAATGTCTTGAACCAAGTGAATATAGGATGAGTGAAAGGAGCAAGGCACGAAATAACTGTAGTTGTTGAAGGGTTCAGAAATGTTCTAAAGTCAACTTAGACTTTTCGATTAATTAGGAGTCATAATGTACTGTTAAGTGTCACTCATGATTTATTTATAATTAATGGGTTAATTATGAATGGCCAACATAGCCGGGAACCTATTGGGTCACATGCAATATGCGTGATCTAGATATGTAAAACAAGTCTAAGAATAAGATTCTCAAAGAGAGAGAGATTATACCTAGTTGGTCCAGGCCATAGTGGTGCAAAACGGGGGCTATTGAACCCTCCATGGTCGTGTCGGGGTTTAGCACAACCATATCGCACTTGAACGGATCGAAGACAAGAGAGTCTGAGCCTAGGTCGTCGTGCCTAAGCCGGCCAAAATGGCGTGCACGGAGTTATGCGCCGACGACGGTCTACTAGTCAGATGTTTGCACAACCGCGTGCAAGACACACAGCCTCCCAGACACAACCATGTCGCAAAACACCGAATTTTGGCACGTCCATGTATGGAAAGTTCTTGGATTTTCTTACCTTGATTATGAGATAATTATAGTAAGATAGGTTCCATTTAAGCCTCCTAAGATGATCCAATCAAGAGAACAATAAATAGATCTCTTGTTAATTTTTGGAGAGAATGAATCTTAATGAGTTCTTTTGTCGGTCGTCGCCGTCTTCTTCCTCTCGCTCTTTCGTAGTTCTTGGATTTTCTTACCTTGATTATGAGATAATTATAGTAAGATAGGTTCCGTTTAAGCCTCCTAAGATGATCCAATCAAGAGAACAATAAATAGATCTCTTGATAATTTTTGGAGAGAATGAATCTTAATGAGTTCTTTTGTCGGTCGTCGCCGTCTTCTTCCTCTCGCTCTTTCGTAGTTCTTGGATTTTCTTACCTTGATTATGAGATAATTATAGTAAGATAGGTTCCGTTTAAGCCTCCTAAGATGATCCAATCAAGAGAACAATAAATAGATCTCTTGATAATTTTTGGAGAGAATGAATCTTAATGAGTTCTTTTGTCGGTCGTCGCCGTCTTCTTCCTCTCGCTCTTTCGTCTCTGTCGGTTGGCTAGCACCAACGGGAGACGAAGACTTGTTGCTCGTGGAATTATCTCAAGTGATCCCGGCATGGATACTGATAGAGGCAAGGTCCGTTGGTCTTGCTCTTGGTTTCAACGGATTCGAAAGAATCTCGAAAGTACGATCTCTATTTCCTTAACTCTATTTCTTTATGGTTATGTTAAAAGCAAGTGTTCCTTAGTTAAAGGGATCTATGGGACGTAGTTTTTAATTGTTTTTGTATTTGTGTTGCGTCCGCATCCCTGGGATCCCACTAAAAGGGAACAAAAGCATTGTGAATGCTCTCCGTAAATCCCAACAAGTAGTATCAAAGTCATCTTGCATTTTGATATAGATCATATAGATTTAGAGTTTTGTTTGCATGTATAATATGTTTTGATATTGTATATGCTTGATTGTACCTATCCCAAGATGTGCCTACAAGCACCGAAGGTGTTGACAGTATGGCGTGAGGCCGAAGCATTGGCAATCCATGCGTTGGAATTGGCTGTGTTATGCGCGCCAAATTCTGGACGACAAGATGTGTGACCAATGCTTAGTCCACATGCGCATTTGGAAGTTGTTTCCTAATACGACCATGGATGTTTAATTAGTTTAGTGTTTTGCACAAGAATTAAAACACCCATAGCTAGGATGTAAATAGTTTACAATACAATGCATGCTTGTCTTGTAATTAATATGATTATATGTAGATTAGTCTTGCAAAACTATTTGTTAATTGATGAGACTTAGGAATAACTTGAAAAACACGTGTAAATATTAGGGCTTACACCTTCCATTAATATAGTTGAACCAGAATTTTTTTTCGTGTTCGGGTTGTTGGACTCCCTCCATGCCTGGCATGACATCGAACATGTTCAATTCATTTGGGATTCGATATAGATGGTAAGGACCCGAGTTTAAGTTTCAAATTTGGATTGTTGGACTCCCTCCAAAGTCTGGCTTGAAAATTGGATGTATTCGACCATTTAAATTCGATCTCATGATTAATGGGTCGATCCTAACTGAAAGCATTGATTTGTTGGACTCCCTCCAAGGTTAATGTGAACATATGCAATTAGGTGATATGCATAGGATGCATATATGTTAATGAATTAACGATCTAATATATATGTGAACATTAAATTAGTTGATTGCATAAAGTGATAGTTATATATTTGATATATAATGGGTACTGTTGATACCTAACATTAAGACTAAGAATTACTCCCTCCAAGGTTGTTCTTAGTTATAGTGGATATTAATCCACTAAAAGATAATATACCATCTCTCTAATTCAAAGTGAGGGCTCATGAATTTGATAAAAATTATAAGAGTTTATAATTAATGTAAATTGTTTACATTATAAATTCATCTCTCTTATGCACTCTAATTGTATGTCTAGGTAATTAAGGTAAAATAGCATAACGACTTCCATTAATTTTCATCTGATTTTGAACACAAATAAACTGATTGGGTCGAACTTCTTGGACAGGCTTCAAAACTTGAGAATTATTCTCAAAGCTGAAAAGATAGCATATGTCCTAGAAGAGGATCTTTCCAAACATCCTGAAGACAATACATCTGGTGACTAAATGTTGGTCTATCAGAAACATGTTGCTGATTCGAAGCTAGCGTATTGTATCATGCTGGCATCGATGTCTACTACGCAACATAAGCATATGGATGCTTATACCATTGTTTGTTATCTGTTGGTGCAGGGGCACCAGATAATCGAACTTAGGTTTTGATCATGGCAAAGGTTCAAAGTTAACCTATTATTGTTATCTCATGTGTTGTGTTGAGTGTGCAGGAATTGTATTAAGCTAAGCCCAAGGTCAGTGACACTCGGAGAATCTTGGGATAAGAAACCGTGGTGGTCGAGCGACACAGGAGAATCTCGTTGGAGTCGAGGAACCTCAGTGGTGACCGAAAGCTAAACGACAGGTCAGGAAGGACCAGAGGTAAGCACCGAGTGCGGAGCGATGGTAAGGTCGTGTCCTCCATATGGGGACTACCGTAGGCGACGATCCGACTAAGACTTCCAGAGGAAGGTCTAGGTCGAGGTCGAACGGTAAGGACCATCGTATTTGTAGGATCGTTGGCGTCGCTAGAAAAGGGGGGGGGGGGGAATGAATAGCTATGCTCGTCTTTTCGATTCGTTGTACCCTTCTACAATGATTAGTACGCAGCGGGAACAAGAAAACGAATACAGAAAGAATGACAAACGCAAACACACCAATTTTACGTGGTTCGGAACACAAGTCCCTACTCCACGGTTGAGCCCTCGTCGGCTCTAGTGATGCACACCACCACTATAAACTTCTCCTTCTCGGTGATACACCGAAGGTGGAGCAACCCTTTTGCACAGTTTATCAGAAACTTTACAAGAAAGCTTACAGTAGACAATGAAGAAGCAGTAAAACGAATACAGATTTCAGAGAGAATGAAGATGCTCCTTGCTTGCTGAATCGTTGACACTCCTGTTGGATGATCAAGGCTTTTTGAATGAAGAAACTTTTTCCACCCGTGTCTTTCTTCAGAAAATGTCGTAAGTTATTTTCTTTTTCTCTTCTACCTTGAATAACAACCCAGAATACTTTATAACTCGAGCCTGATTAGGGCTTTTCTGCCCGCTCAGTCGAGTCGCCTCGACTGGAGCATTAATTGGCATTTATTAATGGCTTCAACGGTAAGATTTGGACCATAATTAGTTTTATTTCCGTTGAAACATAGGTCCAGTCGAGGCGATGATCCGCCGCCTCGACTGGCAGGCTTTGGTTCCAACCGAACGGAGCCGGTCGAGCTCGGTCAGCCCTCGCGCTCTGCTCCATTGGATCAAAGCTCAATCGAGTCGCCGCCTGATCGGGCTTGTTCCAACCGAACGGAGCAATAGTCGAGCTCCCACGATCCCTGCGTCTGCTCGGTTGGATCAAAATCCTAGTCGAAGTCAGCCGCCGATCGCCATTGTCGGTTTTCCTACGAAGATCTGAGCCGCAATGAGACATCAACCGACTACGCCTCGCCTCGCCAGAAGAAATAACCTGGCCGAGGCGCGCCGATCGTCTGATCGAAACTCTGTTTGTCCAGAGCGCCGAGCTCTCACCGACACCTCCTTGCCTCGCTTAGTTGAACCAAGCATCATCGCCGAGGCGTCGCCTCGACCGATGAGTCAACCTCGCCGCTCGTCAAGAGCAAGAGGTTCGGCCGAGGCGCCACCTCGACTACCACCTTTACGATGCCATGAATCGCATTCATAGGTCTTCCATGCCAGAATCATCTCCGGGACTTCGTGCCAAGACTCCATGTCCGGTCTCACCGCCAAGAGGCCACGCCCGAATTCGCCAAGACTCCTCGTCTGGTCTTCACTTGCCAGACTCCACGCCCGGTTCACTGCCAGACTCCACGTCCCGTCTTCATGTCGAGGACTCCACTCCATGCATCCAGATCCTCGACCTACAAGAGATTTTTCAAAATACATCTCAACCAACCGTCAGATGAGATAACACATAATTATCACCTTGACTTAAACCCTTGTCAATCACCAAAAACATCATTCGTCCGGTTGCACCAACAATCTCCCCTTTTCGATGTTTGACAATACGGTTTAAGTTTAGGTGATGAAATTATAGCACAATATAACATATTCGAAATTGAATATGCAAAAAGAAGAGATATAGATGTGTAGTTTAAAAAGTTTTAATTTCAGGTTAAATTAAACTTAAAGCTCATCTTCTCCCCCTTTGGCAAACACCCAAAAAGAAGAGTTGCTTATAGAAGCACTCCCCCTGAATTCATTACCCTTAGTTTATCAAATGCACTAACAATATATTTTAACAAGATAAATGTCAGTCGTGCATTTCTAAAGAAAGATATAAACCATCGGAAAAAAATTTGACATAATTTTCCTTAATATTTGTTGTAATATCCCTGTTCATGACAGCTCAATCTAAAAAACAAACCTACATACACAGAGATATTAAAAAATATACAAGCATACACCCAAAAAGTCACCCAAAACATCCTGATATATATATTTTCTTGAATTCAAACTATTCATACAGATAAAAAGAAAACAAAATGAACTAAACTGCTGAAGATGATGGTCCTGATGAATCCGACATCATGGCATGAAGGAGAGTTAGAATTTCCTGCTGCTGGGCAAAGACTTCGCAAAACCGAGCATCTAGCTTGGAGTGAAGCTCTTCAAATTTAGTGTCGATTGACGTACTAAGGTCCATGAATTTAGTATCAATTGAGTTTATGAACTCAGCATGATCTTTCCTCAGATTCTCCAACTGTTCAGACATGGTGGAAGATGGTTCAACAGCTAGAACTGGACGTTCTTGTTCACCTTCTTCCTCCATATCCCACCTTTCACCAGCTTAATGTCCATCCGCCCACTTAACGGTGCTACCAACTTTT
The DNA here is from genome assembly GCA_025175895.1 of Wurfbainia villosa. Lineage (NCBI taxonomy): Eukaryota > Viridiplantae > Streptophyta > Magnoliopsida > Zingiberales > Zingiberaceae > Wurfbainia > Wurfbainia villosa. Next base: position 73,514,676 of record CM045994.1, on the reverse strand, counting down.
GACATGCCGGCCAAAGAAAAGTTTCTCCACTTTATGAAATCAAAGTCTGTCATCTGCCTAATTTTCCCTCTGCTTGTGTTGATGCCTATGGATTCTAGCCAAAATGTGATGATATGACCAAAAGGCATGTAAATTTTCTTTTGGACAGGAGTTGAGAAGTGGACTATGCAGAGAAAGATGTTTAAAGCAACATTAAAGTTTAAACGTTGCTTTAAGAGATGTAGAGCTAGTAAATGATGTGGTCTTATCTTAGCTTGCCCCCTAGTAACAATTGGAAGGATGCAACCTACAATGACCTTATATAGGACATTATCGGGCGGTAATGCCATGGTCGAAATAGAGTAAGACCAGGTTATGCGGGTTTCTAAAGAAGTACTCATTAATTACATTTATGGAGTATCCCTCAACAGGTTCTTTAATGCTTGGATAGCATTCAAGGGTTGAATTTGACTCACGACACTCTAGAAATGCTCTGAGGATATCAGGAGTGAATGATATGTCCTTCGCTACTCTACTCTTAAAGATGAGTCTATCACCTGTAATTTGTAGATTGTTGTAGAATTCACTAACTAAGTCTATATTGATGTCATGATCACAATAGACTAGTTTATTGAGCCCATAGTAGTTAATCATTTGTATAACATGTTGAGCATGATTTTCAAAAATTCTTTATCTAATGATCTAGTATCATCATGAAATTTGTGGGCATAAAGGTATGTTGATGATGTGTGGAGAAACCGGGGATCCGTAGATAGATTTTCGAGGTGTTTCACTTGACTACTATCCTACGTTTTTGTCTAATGAATGCCAAAATGATGTTCCAAAAAAAATCAATATGATGGTATGATGAGTGGCAATAACCAACACCCAATTAGTTAACCAATATTACTAAGTCGTGTAATCAAAGAGATGAGTTTAGAAATTTACTTAGGTGTCATTTTTCCTGTTGTTGACTAGTCTTGAGGGATCAAGGTGAGATCACCTTCTCCTAGAGAAAATCGCGAACCCTAGAAAATCTGGCAAAATCTAGGGTTTGAGAAAATCGTCGTCTAGGGTTAGGTATTGACCAAAAGAAGGAATGAGGGGCTGGAGAACTTACTTGAAGTTAGTTTAGGAGCGAGTGAGGTAATCTAGGGTTTTGTCGGTGTTAAACTCGCCGAGACTTGAACGCAGACGAGCGCATGTAAGAGAAAAACCGCGGCGAGAGGAGTCGAGGCGAGTCACGAGTTTGGGAGAGGCGGTAAGTGAAATTCCTTATATATTTCTTAGTTACGCAGTCGAGGCAGTAAGTTGAACGCCTCGACTGTTATATCAGTCGAGGCGCCGGTCGAGTGCGCCTCGCTTCTGTTTGCTCACACCTATCGAAATATCAAATTTTGCTTGGTTGGAATGTCCAATTATGTTTATAAACCAAATACACACGAATTATATATTGGTCTTCCCCATAATTGGTCAACTTAATGATTCATACAGTTTTCAACCGCATTACTCAAGTTATGCATTATAACAAGCAATTTGAGTAAATTGGTTGCTCCTAACATCTCACCCCTATCTAGTAATACACAAGCATAGTTAATCCTATAATTTGTGTGAGATGTTTCCCAAAAGTATCCCAAACAATATTTTCCCATTTCTTTTGAACTTATGAATTAGTCCTTATGATCACAGAGGGTTTTCACTCAGCTACACACATTCCCAACTCTCTTCTTAAATGACTAAATTCATTTTCTGGAAGAGGTTTTGTGAAAATATCAGCAAGATTCGCCTTAGACTCAACATAATTGAGTATAATATCTCCTCTTGCTACATGATCCCTAATGAAGTGATGTCTCACTTCAATGTGTTTTGTTCTAGAATGATGGACTGGGTTTTTCGTTAAGTTGATCGTGCTAATATTATCACATAGCACTTGCACGTTCTTATATGAAAAACCATAATCCTCCAATGTGTGAGTCATCCATAACAATTGTGACACACTCTCTCCCATGGCTATGTACTCACCTCAGTGGAGAGAGCAACACAATGTTGCTTCGACTTGACCAACCAACTAAAGTGAACCTAGGAATCGATGCCCGCTAGTACTTTTTCTATCTAGTTTGCATCCCGCATAATCAATCAGTATAGCCTACTAAATCAAAAGACTTCATTCGGGATACATGATGATATTGTTGCTTTAAGATATCTCATAATTCTTTTAACAAAGAACCCAACGAGACTCTTTAAGACACGATTGATATCGTGCACACATGCCCACAAAGAAATACTATATCAGTCTACTTGTCAGAAGTATAAAAGACTACCCATGGCACTCTATAACGCTTTAGATCAGTGTTTACCATCTACATCACTATCTAGTGTTTTGTGTCATCGAGTGGCAACCTCCTTAACATTTTCCATGTTGAATCTTTTTAGCAACTCCATGGCATATTTTGATTGACAAACATGAATTCCTTCTTTGGTTTGTTTGATTTGAAGTCCAAGGAAAAATGTCAACTCCCCTACTAGACTCATCTCAAACTCACTCTCCATGTGTTCTATGAATTCATTGCGATAATCCCTATTGTTTGAACCACGATTATGTCATCGACATAAATCGAGCTACAAATATGTCTTCACCTTTTCTTTTCGTAAAAGTGTGGGATCAATTTGACCTCTTCTAAAACCCCTCTCAACTAGAAAAATTGACAACCTTCGTACCACGAGGTGCTTGTTTCAGCCATAAAGAGTCTTCTTTAGCTTATACACGTGATTTGGAAATTCAAAATTTTCAAATCCCGGTGGTTGTTCAACATAGACCTCTTCCTTTATAAACCCGTTCAAAAATGCTGACTTCACATCCATTTGATATAATTTGAATCTTCTATATGCTGCAAATGCTAACATTAATCGAATGGATTCTAACCTAGCCACGGGTGCATAAGTTTCACCATAATCAAGTCCCTCAATTTTATTGTATCCTTTGGCAACTAACCTAGCTTTATTTCTCACTATTTCTCTTTTATCATTCAATTTATTCTTGAATACCCATTTGGTTCCTATTATGGTAGCTTGATCAGGTCTTGGAACTAAATCCCAAACTTGACTTCTCTCAAATTGTCCCAATTTATCTTGCATTGCTATAATCCAGTCCGGATCAAGCAAAGCTTCATCAATTACTTTTGGTTCAATTTCAGAGATTAATGCTTCTTGATTCTCTTCGTTTCTAAAGAATGATCTTGTCCTCACCCCATGATGGATGTCTCCAACAACTTGGTCTAGGGAATGACTAGTGACCATTCTAGTGGATCTTGGTACTCGAGAGGTTTCTTAAACCTCATTGTTAGATACAATCTCAAGCAATGACCCTTCTGATCTAGATTTTTCATTTTCGGAGTCAGATTTGACTCCCCCTACACTTGTGTCCTCCTTCAAACTCAATCTTTTGAATTCGACCTTTACTGCATCACTATTATCCTTAGAATCAATTTGGTCTTTATATTCCTCAAAAACCACATTTGACGATTCCTCAACCAAATTTGTTCGTTTGTTGTAAACTCGATAAGCCTTACTAGTGAGGGAATATCCTAACAGGACACCTTCACCTTCGTGAATTTTCCTAGATGATCCTTAGTGTTTAAAATGAAAACCTTGCAACCAAAAACCCTAAGATGTTTGATCATTGGTGGTTTTCCAAACCATAGTTCATGAGGTGTTTTTCCTAAGAATCTATGTATCAAAACTCTGTTTTGAACATAGCACGATGTTAATTGCCTCACCATAAGTAACTAGGAAGAGTATACTCATTTAGCATACTCCTCGCAGCTTCTTGCAAAGCTCTATTCTTCCTCTCTACCACACCATTTTGTTGTGGTGTCCTAGGAGTGGAAAACTCATGTTTATAGCCTTTTTCTAAACAGAATTCCTTAAACCTCATATTTTCAAATTCTCCTCCATGATCACTCCTAATTGTTTTAATTGTTGAGTTTTTCTCATTCTCAATTCTTCTACAAAAAGGAATAAAAATTTCTAATGTTTGATCCTTATGTATGAGAAAGAAAGTCCATGTATATCTAGTATAATCATCTACTACTACCAAACAATATTTACTTCCATTCAAGGCTTTTGTGGAGCTACTATCAAACAAACCTAAATGCAATAAATCTAAAGCATTTAAAGTACTTACAGTATTCTTGCTTTTGTGTGATGCTCTTATTTGTTTACCTTTTTGACATGCATCACATAGCTTGTCCTTTTCGTACTTGAGCAATGGTAGACCTCGCACAAGCTCTTCCTTGGTCAACCTCTTGATATTTTTCATGTTGACGTGTGCTAGTCTCCGATGTCATAGCCATGATTCATCTTCTTTGGACAAAAAATACTTCACACGCAGGTTAGTAGCACTACTAAATTGAACTTGATAGATATTCTCCTTCCTCGTCCCTACTAGCATGATAGTATCGGTTTCATTATGTTTAATTAAGCATTTAGTTGAATAAAATTCTACTCTATATCCTTCATCACATAATTGACTGACACTTAACAAATTAAAAACCATTCCTCTAACTAGCAGAACATTCTTAATCCTAAATTGTTCAGATATTACTATGTCTCCTACTCTTATGACTTTTAGTTTGCCACTATTACCAAAAAAGAAGTACCTTTACTCCTGCTTTTTAAATGTAGCAACTTTGTGGAGTCCGGTCATGTGCTTGGAGCATCCGCTATCTACAACCCACATCATTGGATACTCCTCGACGGTACCTAATCAAACCACGAAAAACAAGATCTTTTGGAACCCAGTTTTGGGTCCATTAGCATTTACAACATATTGTTTAGGAATCCAAGCCTTAGTTATGTTTGTTTTACCAGCGTGAGTTCTTTTACTAATGACATGAAACTGAATTCCCTTTTGTTGGTTTGTAGCCTATTCTGCTCTGTTGTAAAGCGCCCTTTGGGCATCTAAAATCATGTTAAGAGTTTGAGAGCTTGTTGTGAATCTCTCAGTGTGCACTTGAGATCATCAACTCAGCTCTCAAGAAATTGTTTTCTTCCCTAAGTTTTTCGATTTCATAAGTATCAACCCTAATTTCTGCAGAGGCATGTAATCCACGAGTTTTAAGCTCCTCTAATTCTGATTTTAACATCTTAACTTTATTTTTGATCTACTCAAGGCATTAGTTAAGCATGCTTTGTTTCATACAATTTATCTAGTTCAGGAGATGTTACCTCATCATCATCGGATGATGATGTGTCCTTCCGTGAAGACTCATCTAAATCTGTGTGATCAAACGCGTCATTAGTGTCGTATGCTTGGCTCCTTCGCTTGCCTTCATCTTCGAGGAACTGGAAGAAGAGTCATCCCATGTTGCCCTCAACACCTTCTTCTTCTGGACTTGTCCTCTTTCTTGTTGAGATCGGGACATTCACTCTTGATGTGCCCTTTCTGTTACACTCAAAGCAAAACCACATCAGTTTACCTCTACATTTATGTGATGACTTACCTTTCCTCTTGTCTGCAAGATTTTCTTTACATCCTTCTTATTGTACTTTCGCTTCTCCTCATCATCCTCCTCACGAAATTGGCTATCTCATTTGGATGAGGACTCGTAAATCATTGTCACTACTTGTCTCGGATGAGGATGAAGATGACTCCTTCTCCTTTTCTTGTTCTCCTTGTATTCACCTGCAACAAAAGCAATACCTTTCTCTTTTGGACCCTTGTTAGCTTGCTCATGTAATTCCATTTCACAAAATAATTCATCCAACTTTATAGTAGACAGATCCCTTGATACTTTGTAGGCATCTACCATAGATGACCACAAAGCATTTCGGGGAAAAGACTTTAGGACGTACCTGATAATGTCTCTGTTCTCCAAATTTTCTCCGACTGAATGCAGCCCATTCAATACTTCCTTGAACCTTCCATGCAACTCACCAACAGTCTCACCATCTTTCATAGCAAGATTTTGCAGCTGGTTCATGTAGAGATCTCGCTTTGCTATCCTCGAGTCTCTTGTCCCTTCGTTCAGTTCTATCAGTTTATTCCAGAGATCTTGCGCGCTGCTGAACGGACCCACTTTGTTGAGTTGATCCTTCGCTAGACCACATTGCAAAGTCACGGTGGCCTTAGCATTTGCTTGCGCCTTGCGTTTTTATTCTACAGTCCACCTTCCAGACTCAAGTACTTTGCCTTCTACGTCCATCGGTGTCGTGAAGCCTTCGGTTACCGAAAACCACATATCTATCTCAGTCATGAGATAGTACTCCATCCGCCGCATCGGAAGTTCGTTCCGTCAAAGAATGGAGGCCTGTTTGTGCTGTAACCTTCTAGCATCGCCATTTGAACTTGCTCTTGCGGTTGTGAATCCGAAGAAGAGCATCAGGCTCTGATACCAATTGTAGGATCATTGGCGTCGCTAGAAAGGGAGGGGGGAATGAATAGCTACGCTCGTCTTTTCGATTCGTTGTACCCTTCTACAATTATTAGTACGCAGCGGGAACAAGAAAACGAATACAGAAAGAATGACAAACGCAAACACACCAATTTTACGTGGTTCGGAACACAAGTCCCTACTCCACGGTTGAGCCCTCGTCGGCTCTAGTGATGCACACCACCACTATAAACTTCTCCTTCTCGGTGATACATCAAGGTGGAGCAACCCTTTGCATTTATCGTAAACTTTACAAGAAAGCTTACAAGAAGACAATGAAGAAGCGAATCTGAATTTTCAGAGAGAATGAAGATGCTCCTTGCTTTGAATCGTTGACACTCTGTTGGATGATCAAGGCTTTTTGAATGAAGAAACTTTTTCCACCCGTGTCTTTCTTCAGAAAATGTCGTAAGTTATTTTCTTTTTCTCTTCTACCTTGAATAACAGCCCAGAATACTTTATAACTCGAGCCTGATTAGGGCTTTTCTGCCCGCTCAATCGAGTCGCCTCGACTGGAGCATTAATTGGCATTTATTAATGGCTTCAACGGTAAGATTTGGACCATAATTAGTTTTATTTCCGTTGAAACATAGGTCCAGTCGAGGCGATGATCCGCCGCCTCGACTGGCAGGCTTTGGTTCCAACCGAACAGAGCAACAGTCGAGCTCGACCGACGCGTCAGTTGGATCAAAGCTCTAGTCAAGTCGCCCTCGATTGGCGAGGCTGGTTCCAACCGAATGGAGCAATAGTCGAGCTCCCACGATCCCCGCGTCTGCATTCCGTTGGATCAAAACTCTAGTCGAGTCGCCTGACATTGCCGGTTTTTCCTACGAACATACAGCCGCATCGAGACATCAACCGACCGCGGCTTGCCTCGCCAGAAGAAATAACCCGCCGAGGCGCCGCCGATCGATCAATGAAACTCATTGTTTGTCGAGCGATCGAGCTCCCGACACCTCCTTGCCTCTGCTTAGTTGAACCAAGCATCAGTCGAGGCGTCGCCTCGACTGGTATGAGTCAACTCGCCGTCAAAGAGCGAGGTTCGAGGCGCCACCTCGACTACCACCTTTACGATGCACATGAATTATCGTCATGGTCTTCCATGCCAGAATCATCTCCGGGACTTCGCGCAAGACTCGTCCGGGTCTTCACGCCAAGAGGCCACGCCTCGAATTCATTGCCAAGACTCCTCGTCGGGTCTTCACTTGCGAACTCCGTACGGGTCTTCACCGCCAGACTCCACGCCCGGAGTCTTCATGCCGACTCCGTCATGCATCCAGTCCTCGACCTACAAGAGATTTCCTGAAAATACATCTCAACCAACCGTATGAGATAACACATAATTATCACCTTGACTTAAACCCTTGTCAATCACCAAAAACATCATTCGGGTCTGATTGCACCAACAGTATTTACCATCGGTCATGTATTCTGTACTAACTCTTTGTTGCAGGTGAATGATTAAGCTAACAGTCGACTGAAGGCTATTGGCAGTCGACTAATCCTACCATCAGTCGACTGTTGAGGGGCATTAGTTGACTGATGGTCAAACTGATTATCTCGAAGAAAGTCAAGATAAGCTCCACCAAAAAAGGAGGGATAAGGAGTTTTGACCTAGATCTGGATCTCAACGAGCTAGGGTTTGAAGGGCTATAAAAGAAGAGGTTTTTCACCTCTTTGTATCATCTAATTGTGCTCCCAAAGTGCTCCAACAACGCCAAGCTTCAACGACAACACCACGTCGTTGTAATGTCGACGACACGCCAAGCTTTCATTCATTTGTCGGTAGTTCTTAATTAAGTTATCGTTTATTTTATTTGTGTTTTCCATTTCTAAGAGGAGAGGTAGACTTGTTGCCTCTTCCTCTGTCTTTGGTTTTGTAATCGTTGTCTCCTACCTCTAACGAGTAGGAGACTTTTAGTGGATTGTCCTATCGTACACGGTTTAGGATCGCGGGGCCTTGGAATAGCAACCTTTCGGTTGTGAACAAGTAAAAACAAAAAGCGTTACTTTCTTTTATTGTCTTTACTTCCGCTGTGCTTACTTTGGTTTTAACATCGAAAAGAAGAAAGATTTTACGATTGCTATTCACCCTCCCTCTAGCGATTCTCCGATCCAACAATATCTTTGTAATATGTTTGACGAGCAAGCGAGATCTGAAAGGTTCGAGATCACGAAGCTCCTCTTTTGCTCAAAAATGTAGGATGGTTTATCTGTAGTGCAACATGCACTTAAAATGGGACATAGGAAAGAAAATTGTAAGCGTCAACTAAAGTCCATGAAGGAAGAGAAGACATTTGATGTCTAATCTACTTCAGATATATTCGTTATTGAATGTCATATTGTTTCTTCTAACACTTAAGTATTGGGTACCGGATGTGCCTCCCAGATATGTAATGACATATAGGGACTGAAGAACAATAGACGACAAGTTAAGGGATAAGCAAATTTAAGGGTTGACAATGAAGCAATGTTTGTTGTTATAGCCATAGGGACTTATTTGTTGCATCTTCTTAGGACTGATTTTAGAGTTGCATGATTGTTTTATGTTCCTTAGTTAATAAAGAATATTATTTCTGTTAGAATATTATAGACATGACTAGAGATAATTTATTATCCCTAAATATCATTAGGAATAATTATTTCTTAAGATAGAATTTAATTTATTTCTAGGATAGGGTTTGATTTAGTCTTTTGAATAGGCCCTAATCTTGTATATAAATAGGGCTTCTTTCATGTAATTCAAGTATTCCTTGGTTACGAAATAACATGGTATCAGAGCATTAGGTTAGGTTTTAGGTTTCCGCATTTTTTTTCCTCTCCCGAACACGCCTCTTCTCCTTTTTCCCGAACGCCGCCGTTCAAGCACCTCGCGGACAGAAGAAACGTCGCGTTTACATTTCTTCTCCTTTCTCCCGAACGCGAACCTCTCCGTCGCCGACGCTGCTTGCATTCTTCATCCAGTGACGCGAACCTCTCCGTCGCCGCGAAGAACGTCGACTTTCCTCGCTCACGCGGACGTCGTCGTCCGCGACATCCTCCAGCGCGTCGAGCGCGTCCGTAGCGTCGGCGCGTCGGCCCGACATCCGCCCCTGCTCCGCCACGCCTAAGCGCCGCACCTCGGCCGCCTCGGCGCCTCTACGGCCTCTCGACCGTTGCTTCAGCGCCTCGGCGTAACGTCACTTCGCTTTGCCGCGCCTCCGGCGCCGCCAGCTTCCTCGCCGCCCCACCTCGTGCCGCCTCAGACTGGCGCCTCGGCCAGCGCCTCTGGCATCAACGAGCCACTCCAAGGACAGAGGCTGGACTTCTCCAGCACTTCCGACAGCTTCCTTTCACTCCCACTGCCGAATAGCACATTCTCTGAAAAATTCCACGGGTTGAGCAAAGGCGGCTTCTCCAGTACTTCCGGCAGCTTTCTTTCGAACCATCCAGTCTTCCTCGGTTATGGCTACCTCGAAGCCAGATTTCCCAGTTTTTACTAACCACGTTACGGCGCCACTCTCGTCTGAACTCTTGGATGGTAAGAACTATTCCTCTTGGGCCTCTCACATTGAACTTTGGCTTGTTGGACAGGGTTATGAAACACATCTCACACAAACTGAAGAGGATATTCAAGTGGCCGATCGTCCTTTATGGAGAAAGGTTGATGCTCAGTTGTGTTGCATTATCCGAGCCACCATCCATCCATCTCTCAGGGATGTCTTCCGCACTCATAAGACCTGCAAAGATGTTTGGATACAAGCTCAACAACTTTTTACGAATACTTCTCGGCGACTCTATCAAGTTTGTGACGATTTTATGACCATCCTTAATGCCCATCAGATCAAGGAGTCTATGTCAACTTATTTGGGATCAGTTTCTAGCCTTCTGTGTGAGTTCAATGACCTGCTCCCACCTGCGGCCACTCCTGTTGCAGAGCTTGAAAATCGGAAGAAATTTTTTATGTTTCTGGCGTTGTATGATCTGCCCTCAGATTATTCTCATGTTCGTGATCAGATCCTGGGCAGCCCCATAGAAGCCACTATGGACTCTACCTGGGCGACTCTCCTCCGTGTCTCTATCAAAGTCTTGACATTACCATCTTCCGTTTCGGTTGACTCTTCAGCATTGGTCTCTGGAAACAACAACAAACCTCCATCGCATAAGAATGGCAAAGGGCATCCTTGGTGTAATCATTGTCACCGACCAGGACACACGATTGATAAATGTTGGAGTCTCTATGGTCGAACTCCTCATACTGCTCGACGCCCGGAGTTACACGCGTCTTCACCGATTCCAGGTTGACACGGCTCAGACTCCACCGCCTCGGTTGACACCACTCGACTCCACCGCCTTCCTATGATGACTTTACAAGTGGTATGAGGATCGACGGAGCCTAATTCCCTTCTTTGCCATTACAGTGGTACTTCCTTTACTGGCATATCTCCCTCTTCGGGTCCTTGGGTACTTGACTCTGGGGCCACCGATCATATCACTGGTAATAGATCTCTATTTTCCTCACTATCTACTTCTGGTTATTTACCCTTTGTCACCATGGCAAATGGTTCTCAAACTCAGTCCCAAGGTGTTGGAATTGTTCATTCTTCTCCATCTCTTCCCATTCAGAATGTTCTTTTTGTTCCCGGAGCTCCCTTTAATTTATTATCAATAAGCCAGCTCACTCGGTCTCTTGATTGTGTTATCTCATTTACTAAATCTTCTGTTTCATTACAGGACCGGAGTACGGGGAGGATGATTGGCTCCGGATATGAGTCTCATGGTCTATATCAACTTCACCAAAACTCTCTTATTGGTGCGGCGGCAGCATCTCCACTTATTATCCATGCTCAGTTGGGACATCCTGGTCTTGATAAGTTAAAACAATTACATCCTAGTCCATGCCGTTTAGTCTTTGTCTCATGAGTCGTATCGGTTAAGTACGTACGTAGTTCGTTTTCTCCTCGTGATTATAAGTCCGCCACGCTCCCTCGCTTTGGTTCATTCTGATATTTGGGGTCCGAGTCGTGTTGCCTCTACATTGGGGACACGATATTTTGTTACTTTTGTAGACGATTTTTCCCGTTGTACTTGGTTATATCTGATGAAGGATCGCTCGGAATTGTTTTCTATTTTCCAATCTTTTTTTAATGAAGTTAAAACACAATTTGGTATCTCTCTTCGATCTTTGCAGAGTGATAATGCACGTGAATATCTATCTACTCCATTTCAAACCTTTTTTGCATCTCACGGCATATTACATCGAAAGTCTTGTCCTCATACCCCCCAACAGAATGGAGTTGCAGAACGCAAGAATCGTCATCTTCTCGAGACCACCCGGACTCTTCTCCTCCACTCTCACGTTCCTCTTCGTTTTTGGGATGACGCCGTACTTACTGTATGTTATCTCATCAATCGAATGCCTTCCTCTACTTTACAGGGTCAAATACCTCATCATGTACTTTATCCAAAGCAGTCCCTTCATCCTTTACCACCTAGGGTCTTTGATTCTACATGTTTTGCTCATGCTCTTGATCCTGGCATTGATAAACTCTCTCCTCGGTCGCATAAATGTGTGTTTCTTGGGTACCCATGGTCTCAGAAAGGCTATAAGTGTTATTCCCCTACTCTCCGTCGGTATTTTATCTCTGCCGATGTCACATTCTTTGATTCAGTTCCTTTCTTTAGGTCTTCAGAGTCATCGTCTGAATTATATCCTTCTATGCCTGTATCAGTCTTTGATCCTCCGGAGGATTCTCTATCACCCCCAGCCTAAACTCCTCCTCCGTTGTAGGTTTATCAGCGTCGTTCTCGCCCTGCTTTGCTGCCGGCCAACACTGACTCTGCCATGGAATCATCTCTAGAACCAAATCCTCCGCCCCTTCCTCCGATCCAGTCTTCTGAGTATGATATTCTCATTGCCCTTCGGAAAGGTATACGTTCCACTCGTAATCCTTCTCCACATTATGTTTCTTTGAGTTACCATCGTCTTTCTCCTTCCTATTATTCTTGTCTTTCCTCCTTGTCGTCTGTTTCTCTTCCAAAGACTGCAGGAGATGCATTTGTCCATCCAGGATGGAAATAGGCTATGCTCGACGAAATGAGTGCCTTGCAGAGTTGTGGGACTTGGGATCTCGTTCCTCTACCACCAGGAAAGTCAATTGTTGGTTGTCGATGGGTATATACAGTGAAGGTTGGTCCAGACGGAACAGTTGATCGACGACTTAAGGCTCATCTCGTTGCTAAAGGTTATACTTAGATCTTCGGATTAAATTATGGGGACACATTTTCTCCTGTTGCCAAGATGTCCTCTATACGCTTATTCATGTCCATTGTTGCGATTCAACACTAGTCTCTTTATCAGTTGGACATCAAGAATGCGTTCTTACATGGTGATCTACTTGAAGAAGTCTACATGGAGCAACCTCCGTGTTTTGTTGCTCAGGGGGAGTCTTCTGGTCTTGTCGCTTGCCATAAAATCTTTATACGGTCTCAGAAATACCCGAGGCATGGTTCTAGATTGATTGTAATTCAACAAATTGTACGACTCGGAGCGAGGCTGATCATTCTGTCTTTTATCGCCACTCATATACTGGTTGCATCTACCTAATGGTTTATGTTGATGATATTGTCATCACAGGTAGTGATCATCTCGGGATCTCACAGGTGAAACGTCTTTTCAAACATTTTCAGACAAAAGATCTCGGCAAACTTAAATACTTCTTGGGGATAAGTGGTACAGTCCAGAAATGGGATCATTATATCTCAAAGGAAGTATGCAATGGATATTCTAGAAGAAATAAGAATGTTAAATTCAAAGACAGTTGACAACCCTATGGATCCTAATATCAAGCTTCTACCAAATCAGGGGAAGCCTCTACTAGATCCTGAACGATACAGGCGATTAGTAGGAAGACTAAGTTACCTCATCAAGCATTTCGTCCGGATATCTCATTTGCGAAGTGTAGTAAGTCAGTTTCTCAACTCTCCATCTAAAGAACATTGGGATGTTGTGATTCGCATTGTTTGATATATCAGAGGCGCTCCAGGAAAGGGTCTTTTGTATGAAGACAAAGGACATACTCGAGTCATAGGATATTCTGATGCAGACTGGGCAGGATCTCCCATTGATAGATCTACTTCTGGTTTTTGTATATTTGTCGGAGATAACCTTGTTTTTCTTGGAAAGCAAAAGGTAATGTCAGAAGAAGATCCAAAGGGCAGAAAGATCGAGCTACGGTCATAATACCAAGAACTTATACGGCTCACACAAATTGTTTCAGAGCTAAGGTTCGAGACGCTACACAAATGTCACTTATACGTGATAACCAAGCCGCCACGCATATCGCTTCTCAAATCCAGCTTTTCAAAAGGACAAAGCATATCAAGTCGATCAATACTTGTACGAGAGAGTCATATCTGAAGAAATATCTACTAGTTTTGTTAACTCGCATGATCAGCTAGCAGATATATTTACTAAGTCACTGAGAGGTCCCCGAATTGACTACATATGTAACAAGCTGGGTGCATATAATTTATATTCTTCAGCTTGAGGGGGAGTGTTAGAATATTATAGATATGACTAGGGATAATTTATTATCCCTAAATATCATTAGGAATAATTATTTCTTAAGATAGAATTTAATTTATTTCTAGGATAGGGTTTGATTTAGTCTTTTGAATAGGCCCTAATCTTGTATATAAATAGGGCTTCTTTCATGTAATTCAAGTATTCCTTGGTTACGAAATAACAATTTCTATTTCTTTTTTAAATAGAAATGGTTTCCATTTGACTTTTAAGTGACAATTGTTGTTACTTAACATTGAAGGTGTTTTGTATGGAACGGGAAAATGAAACAAAAGAATCTACATGTTAGATGCATCCAACGAAGTATTCAATATCGAATTGAATAGCAAACGTACTAAAATACATAATCAATTAACCTCCTAGATATTGCATTGTCGTCTTGGCCATATTAATAAGGATCGCATGAATTGCACAAGTTAGACATTTTGGGATCTTTTGAATTGGATTCATATCTAAAAGATAAGATGACAAAGTTATCTTTTAAGAGAAAAAGGTGAACTAGAGCTTGATGTTTCGGACCTTGTACATTTCGATGTTTGCGAACCGAAGTCAACTCAAGCACTAAGAGATTACAACTACTTCATTACCTTCATCGATGATTGTTCACGATTAGGGTATGGGTATCTATTGGGATACAAGTCTGAGGCCTTTGAAAAGTTCAAAGAATCTAGACATGAAGTATAGAAACAACTTGGGATAAATATCAAAGTACTTCAATCTGATCGAGGTAGAGAATACTTAAGTCAAAAGTTTCAGAATTATCTAAGGAACAATGACATCTTGTCCCAACGGACTCAGTCTTATAGACCACAACATAATGGTGTGGCAGAAAAACGAAACTAAACTTTGTTGGATATAGTTAAGTCGATGTTTCATGTAAGTCTCCCAAATCTTTTAGAGTTACACACTCAAGACCATTATTTACTTGGTAAACAGAGTTCCGACTAAGGCTATCTCTACTACTCCTTATGAGGTATAGAATAGTAAGAAAACCTCATTTATCTTACTTGAAGATATGAAGTTGTCTTGTTTATGTGAAGAGGACAAGATCAGACAAGTTGGAGGCTAAATCTGATAAGTGTTTATTTGTTAGTTACCCTAAGGAAACGAGAGGTTACCAATTCTATCATTCATTAGAACAAAAGGTATTTGTTTCAAGACATACTGTATTTTTAGATAAAGGAGTTTCTCTTATAGGAAAACAGTGGGAGTGAGGCTTAACTATGTATAGTTCAAGAGACTCTAATAGACACACAAGAGATGCCTAGTCAAGAGTCACAGCCTATTATTCATAGAGTTGAGGTAAAGGCTGAACCTTTAGAAACACAACTTCTTCGTAGATCTAGTAGAATATGCCATGTTCCCGAGAAATATGAATTTCTCATAAGTGAATCGAATAACGTAGTGATCATCAAGAATGATAAGCTTACTAATTATGAAGAAGTTCTGAAAAGTTTAGACAAGGATAAATGACTTATAGCCATGAAATCAAAAATGAATTCCATATATGAAAAACTAAGTTTAGAACTTAATGGAACCATCCGAAGGTATTACGCCTATAAGGGTACAAGTGGATTTTCAAGAAGAAAATTGACGTGGATGATAATATAATTACCTATAAATCAAGATCAGTGGCAAAAGGATATCGTTAAAGACAATGTTGACTATGACGAAACCTTTTCACCAGTAACTATGCTTAAATCCATATGGATACTCCTAGTCATAGCAGCTTATTATGATTAGGAGATAAAAAAAAAAAACTAAGCATGCAAAGTTATACTGATCAAGAGATTGAGCACATAAGTTTAGTATTAGCTCCCCCTAGATCATTGAACTAATACGGTCTATCCAAAGAGTGGATTTGATCCTCGGGAACCCAATACTTAGTAGCACCTAGTTGTGAGTTTAAAAAGGTCTTAGGGACCCATGCTTAGACTCTTCGATTATTACGATTAACGATTGACATGTAAGACTTATTTGTTGTTCTAAACCCGAGTCCGGCCTTGTTGTACATGGCTCTTTGCGATCCGAAAAGTAAGTCAAGACCCTTGGACCCCAATGTGAATCTTTCCAACGACTTCCTAAGCTCTTGAACTTATCATTTCAAGAGAGAATTCTCTTCCTCAAGTTTTTCAACTTGAGTTAAGTTACCCTCTCGAACTTGACTAGTTGAAAAGGTTAGGAAAGCCTCATACTTAGAAGTTTAACCTCCTTAAGCAATGACTCGACCTTAGATTCGGACTTAGCTAACTTCTTATCTAAGAACTTAATAGCATTGTATAAAGTATTAATTAAAGACCGACTCACCTTAATTGACTCTTTTGAACCGGATACGGATCCGTGGCTTGTCTTGAATTGTAGCTCGGTGTCGGATCCGGAGTCGGACTCGGTCTCGAACTCGTAGTTGGCTTCGGGTTCGGACTCGGACTCAGTTGGTCTTGCTATGAATGTCAAATTGTTGATTTAGTCTTCTTCTTCTTCCGATGATTCTTCTCAAGTCGTGTTAAACGCCTTCTTGGTTTGTGGTTGCTTGTTCTTTAGCCTTGGACACTCGGATTTGAAATGACCTCTCTTATTGCATTCGTAGCACTTGTAGTTTTGATTTTGTTCGGGTTTCTTCTCCTTAGTTGGCTTGATGGATCGCCTTCTATTTTTGATCATCTTCCGAACTAGGTTGACTAGCTCAGTCTCCATCTCTTCGTCTACCTCCGATTCGTACTCTTCTTCTTCGAGAGGAGGCTTGCTCTTTGCCTTTCTTTTTCCTGCATACAAGGCAATATCTATCTCAACCGGGGTCGAATTAGATTGTTCATGAAGTTCGAATTCAGAAAATAATTCATCTGACCTAATTTTTGAAAGATCTCTAGAGACTTTGTAAGCATCAATTATGGATGCCCATAAAGTTGTCCTAGGGAAAGCTCTTAGAACGTACCTTATTACGTCGCGATTCTCCACCTTTTGTTTGATGGTATATAGGTCATTTAGGATGTCTTGAATGCCAGTATGGAGTTGGATCGCGGTCTCGTTTTCCTGCATCTTTAGATTATATAATTTATTAACTAGTAAATCTCATTTACATACCTTCGCATTGGATGTCCCTTCATGAAGCTCGATTAGCTTGTTCCAGAGGTCCTTGGCACTAATGAACGGTCCAATTCGGTTGAGCTCTTTCTTAGACAAACCGCATTGTAAAATTTGTATCACTTTTGCATCGGCTTCAATTTGTCTCTTGGTTGCATTAGTCCATTTGTCAAAGTCCAATGGTTCCCCTTGATCGTTGGTGGGTAGAGCAAAGCCGGTTTGGATTATTATCCATATCTCGACTTGTGTTTTCAAGAAACACTCCATCCGACCCTTCCAATAATGGAAGTCATCTCTGTTAAAGAACGAAGGTCGGACGGTGTTATACCCCTCAAGATGGGTCATTTGAAAAACCTTGCCAAAACACGAAAAACACAAATTTCCAAGACTTTGCCTTGGATTAGTAGTGCGAGAAGAAAACTTAAATTAAATGAAAAAGAAAAATTGCTAGACCGGTGATTGTCCCGAATCTGAGCGCCCCCGCTTTGATACCAATTGTAGGATCGAGAAACGCTAGAGGGGGGGTGAATAGAGTTCGAAAACCTTTTCTTTTCGTCATTAAAACAAAGTACGCAGCGCAAAACTATAACACAAAATACAAGAGACAACTTTATTTTTACTTGGTTCACAACTAACCAGTTGCTAGTCCAAGGCCTCGTGATCCTAGATCGCTTTCGATCGGCAATCCACTAAAAGGTCTCTTCTTCGTTAGAGGTAAGAGACAACGATTGCAAAAAGGAATGTAGAGGAAGAGGTAACAAGTCTACCTCTCCTCTTAGCAACAATAAGTAGAAAGGAAAAAGCAACTTAACAAAAGGTACCAACTTAATAAGATGGAGATGCACGTGTGATCGGCATTATGACGGCGTTGCGTTGTCAAAGAGCACTTGGATTGTCGGAGCACTTTGGGAGCCTTTTTAGATTGATAGAAATGAATAATTTGCCTCTCCTTTTATAGCTATTTGAACCCCAACTCGTTGAGATCCAGATCTGGGTCAAACCTCTACATCCCTCCACTTTTGATGGATCTTATCTTGACTCTCCTCGAAGTGATCGGCTTGACTAGCAGTCGACTGATGCCCCACGGTAGTCGACTGATGGTAGTTCAGTCGACTGTCATTTTTCTACAGTCAACTGATAGCTTGATAACTCACCTGCAACACATGGTTAGTACAAGAATCTTTATTGATGGTAAATTCGACAGTCCTTTACCGTCCGACGTCGACTTAGACCTTCCTCCGAAAGTCCCAGTCGGATCGCTGCCTACGATCGTCCCTGTACGGAGAATACGTCCTTACCATCACTGCACACTTGGAGCTTACCTTTGGTCCTCCTGATCTGTCGCTTAGCTTCCGGTTACCACTGAGGTTCCTCGACTCCCTGAAGTTCTCCTGGTGTCGTTGATCTTATCAAAGTTTAATACATTACCTGCACACTCAACAAAATAACAAGACTGGCTTAACTTTGAATCTTTGTCATCATCAAAACCTAGATTCGATTATCTGGTGCCTCTGCACCAACAGGAATTACTTGTGGTTTAATAAATGTATTAAGTGTGCAGGCTAACAGGAAAACCCTAGTAGGTCAGGCAGACCAGATACTAGGTAATGAGTATTGAAAGTCCTAGTAGATCGCGTTGAACGGATACTAGGCAGAAAGTTTGATAGATCAGGAGGATCGAACATCTGGCATGAAGACCGATTGGGTCAAGAGACCGGACAATCGGCATGAAGACCAGCTGGGCTATGGAGACCAGACAGCTAGCAGAAGTCCTGATTGGTCAGATCGGATGTCAAGAATAGTAAGTTCAATAGATAAGCCTCGAGTAGGTGAGGCCGAGTCCTCTGTAGGGGACAAAGTTAGGCGTCGATCCGACGGATAGTCCGCGTGGGACTAAGAAATCGAGATCAAGCAGTATTACTACTATTATTGTATTTTATACTGTATATTTTTGTTAATCTAGTTTTACAGGAAATCAGTCGACTGAATTCCAGTCGATTGAATTTCAATCGACTGAGTATGATCTAGTCGACTGGATACCTAGTTGGCAAAATTAGCTGGTAATCGATCGAAGATCTGGCAACCAAGATGGAAAGAGCTCCAATCGATTGGGGAGCTCCAATCGACTGGAAAGGCAAATTTTCCGATGCAGAGCCTGGTGACTTGGAGTCGACTGGAATAGATCCAGTCGACTGGGAAGGCCGAAGTACCATATTGACGGGCTGATGTAGAGTCGACCGGAGGGCATTCGAGTCGACTGGAGAGAGTTTATAAAAGAAGTGCATGACTAGCTTCAAATAAAATAATTCTATAACGTCCAAGTGCTGTCACAAGTGTTCTTCGTCTGCAGAAGCTATATTCCATTGCAACGACGCAACTCCAACACTCCGTGCCCTAATTTCATAGCTACTATAGTGTCGGTACATTTTACTTGTTATTATTTCGCTTTATATACTTCATTTCAAAGAAAAGGTAGTGTGTTACTTTTCTCTTAATCATTGTAAAAAAGTGAATTCCTCCGAAATCGAGAGTTCTCGAGTCGGAGGACCTTTTAGTGCATTGCCCATCGAGGTATCTCTCGGAGAGCTACGGACTTTGGAGTAGCAACCCGGCTAGGATTGTAAACCAAGTAAATTACTTGTCTTTTTATTTCTTATTTATTTAATTCCGCTGTATAATCTTTTCTCTAAAGATAATGTAAAAATAAGTTTTAAATTATAAAAGAAAATTTTTATAACTTCCGAGATTCACCCCCTCTCTCAGAACATTATGATCCTACAGTGACATTTCGATCTCTCTACTCGCTTGAAATCCTTATAGTTAGCTCATAGAGAGGACCTAGAAAGACTGAATCAAGAGCGTTCATGGGTGCTCGAGGAGGACCACAAACTTTGGACCACCTTGGTTTTGCAGCAAGGGTCGGAGGAAGCCCGATATCGCAATTGAGAGAAACAAATGTTGAAGAATTTGGCCCCGAAAGTGCCTTCCTTCTTCAAAATGGACTTCAACGGGGTGGGAAGGCAGTTTATCAATCGAGGTTCTTTCCACTCGGGGGAAGATACCTCCTTTTTTAGTTATTCAGATGTCATGTCTCTGTACCCTCCGAATTATTTGATGTGTGATTTCTATATTAAATCGTCTGATGTTGGGCCAGGTGTCCAATAGAGTTATTCCTTCTCTCTTAAATTGCACTTCTTCGTGTCTTCACGCATGTCTCAAAAAACACCCAAGTCAATGTCTGAGTCTTGTCTGCGAAGATCCAGCATTAATTGTCGTCACGAGGGGTTGGTCATCCTTATTTATTTTCCTCATTGATCCCCTTGAATTTATTGGTCGCCTTGAATTTCCAACCCGCCTCAGAGATTGATCCCCTCTCGCGGGGCTATAAAGGCAATCCTCTGGGAATACTCCGTAAAGCGTCTATCCCTTTTCCCTTTTCCCTATTTCGCATATTATTCTTCTGATCTTATGGATTCTAACCGGAGGTCGGAAACAGACAAAACTATACCTCCCCTACCCTTCCTTCCTATGTTTTAGCTCTGGAGGCTCAACCCATCTGTCCCCAACCTGTCCCGTTGGTCGAAGGTCCTTCCGGCCTAGCTCAAGATTTTTTGTCCCCCCATGTAGAAATGCCTAGGTCGCCTTCTTCTACTTACCTTCGCCATTCCGACTGCCTCTCTGTGCAACCTCAGATTCCCTTTCATCTACAAGATGTTTTTCTCTTCATATCATCCCCAGATACATCTTTCGACGACTCTGCATGTATACCCTCATCTCTAAAGGTACTGTCGTAAAACACACGCTAACTTTCTAACTTTCCCTAAGGTTGTTTTGGTACGTACTAATCTTCTTCCCATTGTTCTTCCGTCTCATAGGAAAGTAAGTTTAAGATGAGTTTAGTAGGTGAACTCACTTTCTTCTTAAACTTACAAATAAAACAAACAAGAGAAGAAATCTATATGCATCAACATAAATACGCTAAGGAGTTAATTAGTAAGTTTAGCATGCAAAATGCAAAAGAAGTTAATACACCTATGGCAACTAATGTAAATATTAGAGAAGATTTAGAAGGAAAAACTATAGATTTAAAATACTATAGAAGTGCAATAGTGATGCAAGAGCATATAACAGTAAACGCGATCTATATGCACTAAAATAGGGTTTTGACTTTTTCTATTAAAATTTGTTTATTTTTCGATCTAGATGCACTAAAATAGGGTTTTGATTTTTTCTATTAAAGTTTGTTTATTTTTTTTATTATTCGAATTAGATAGAGTTTTGACTTTTTCTATTAAAGTTTGTTTATTTCTTTATTTTTTTATTTTTTGCTTTCTTGTTTGTTAAAAATTTTTTATTAAAGTTAGTTTTTTTTATTTTTTTTATTTTAAGAAACTTTCTCTTTCTCTAAGTCTATTTAAACATAGATTTAAGCTTTTGTAAGACATTCAATTTTTGATTAAATAATATTTCTTTTCGTTTAAACTAAGAAATATTCCTCTTTGTTAACGAAACTCCTCCTGTGACTCTTTCGCTCTCCCTCTTTTCTAACTACGCACAATTAGCGCCCATTCGGCTATCCGCCTGCGTCAGTTTGTATCAAAGCCTTAGATCCATGGAAGGTCGACGAGGACGTGATCGTGGTCGGCAGATTCCGATTGAGGAAGTCACACCTCGGGATCAAAATCCCACATAGACCATCGAAGATCTATGGAGGCAAGTCACGGAGTTAACCCAACAGCTGGCTGCACAAGATTTAGATGATTGTGAGGTACTAGATCAACACTCTACTGCGAGTCTTGACAATCCATATCATCGAGGTCATCATGGGCGTATCGAACGATATGGAGACCTTTGTTTTCACGTCGATCTCCCCGAGTTTTTTAACACTTTACATGCGGAAGATTTTATTGATTGACTTAATAAAATTGAACGAATTTTTGAATACAAAGAGTCCCTGATTGTATTAAAGTAAAACTTGTCGCCCTCAAGCTCAAGGGTCGAGCCTCAGCTTAGTGGGAACAACTCAAGCGCTCACGCGAGAGGCAAGGCAAGATCAAGATTACCACTTAGGACAAGATGAAGAAGCAAATGCGAGGTCACTTCCTTTTGGCTATACCCAATCATTATTTTTGCGTCTTCATAATTTGAGACAGGGTGTCCGATCTATCAATGATTATATGGAAGAATTCTACCAACTTGTTGCTCGGAATGATCTATATAAGACGGATGATCAACTGATTGTACGATATTTAGGAGGCTTGCGACAACACTTTCAGGATAGCCTCAGCTTGCACTCTTTTTTGATGGTTTCCGAAGCTCATCAGCGAGCCTTAGTACTTGAAAAGCAACAAATTCGAAAGCCCCCGATTCGAAGCAACCAAGCAGTCCACCCACAGGAATCTCAAGTTACACCACAGGTTCTCCCTAAAACTACTATCAAATGTTTTCGTTATGGTGAACCAGGACATAAAAGATAGGTGTTAATAGGCAAGTTATATCTATGGACAAAAAAGATTTAGGGCACAAGCCTAAGTCCAAAGTAGATAAGCCCATCTATCATAGTGTTTTATTTAACTATGGAACATACTCTAGGCCTAGGAAAGTCGAGGTCATAAGGAAAGTTATCCCTAAGGTTGACCGTGATAGGTATCTAGTGGCTAAGGTTTCGAAGAAATCTAGAAAAGTCACTAAGGTCACAAGGGAAGTCATCCCTAAAGTTGACCTAGACAAGACACAATGATCAAGGTCTCTAAGCCTAGGAGGGTCATTATGAAGGTAGTAAGAGAAGTTATCCCTAGCGAGTATCTTATAAACCCAAGTAGCTCAAATAGATTTTGAGTTCATAGGAGCGTGATCCCTTCACGCTAGATGAGTTTAGGGTGTGTCAACCTTGAATGGATGGATAGTTAACCTAACCATTGTAGAGTTGACACCTTAGGGCATTTTCAAAGTTATATGATACCTTAGAAATGAGTTTAGAATTTAATCCTAAAAGAATTTAAGATGCCCAATTGAATTATAGAAGTTGAAAAATGGATCATAATTGACACAACTAGAGTAAAAGTCTATAGTGTGTTATTTTGAGTTTTGGCACACTTGAGGGATTTAGTTAGTTATGGCAAATTGGTATAAGTTTTAGTAAATGGCAATTAAGCTTTAAACTTAGATATTTCTATATCTTATATTATATATTTATCATGCTTTGTTTGTCATATGTCATGTCATAACATCATGCTCATATTATTATTTAAAATGTCATAATAATACTTAGGTTAATTTATATCATGCTATGATATGCATTATCGGTAAATATACTTAAATTATGTAAATCATTTGATGTCCAAGATAAAGGAATCAAATGGATATATCTAAATATAATACATGAACTCTTAGATTGAGTGAAGAACAATACTCACATCTCACAAAGAACATAGGATGATATATGTGTGTGTTGATACATCCTAGACATATGTGAAATGTTAAGAAATTTAGTTGAGTTCAATGTACTTATATGGTACATCAAAATGAACTTAAACTCTTTCAATCATAAGAATAAATCATGAGGAAAGCTAATGTACAAGTCATGTACATCTAGCCCATAGATCATGATTAAAATTAAGGTTTGAAAACAATTTCAAAATCATTTTTAAAACCCTTGGTGAAATCTATTTTTTGATTAGAAATCACCGTTGATAATATTGACACAAAGTTAAGCAAAACATTAAAGATTTCAATGCTTTTGAACATTATATCATTCTTTGAATTTAATGGGTGTTTTCATATAAATTTATTTTTCACCCATAATGTTTGACATAAGTATTATACGCATGAAATTTCAAGATTTTTAGAAAATCGTATAATTACTTATGAATTTTTTAAATTCAATTCTAAAAGTTGATTTTTGCAATCTGCAGAAACCAGTCGACTGGCTCTTGAAGCAGTCGACTGGGGCTAGTAAAGTCGACTAGTTTCTGATTCAGTCGATTGTTGGAGCTGATTTCGACGGAACAAGATTTGTTTAGTCATTTATCAATAACTCTAGATACCCTAACCACTCCTAACCCTATGGAATGCTTGTACAAGCATTGGAAGGGTGAAATATTCATTGAAATAATTAAAAGACCTAATTAGGGTGAAGTATCGAATTTTAAGGGAGGTTAAATTGAACTTTTATCCTTATTTTCGATTATTTAGATTTTTTATAGGCTTAGGAACTCTCCGAGGACCTTGTTGGTGCAATGGTCAAGGGGAAGTAAGCCTTTAGGGAGAGTTTATCCATAAAAGGATGATGGATGCTTTTAATGGGGGAAAATGGAAGGATTGTCTCTCATTTAGTGATAAGAGTTGTATCGCTAAGAAGAGTGAAGGCATCCAAGACAATTTTGGACCAAAAGAGAGAATGTAGGATCTCATTAGAGATGAGACATTGGAAACCTTGGTAGGTTTTTTGATGTATGGCAAAGGAAGAGAAATGAGGGTTTAAATTAGGTAAACCTTCATTATGCTTTGGCAAAAGAAAATGCATAGTTGGGCTTATGGAATAGTCCAAGTATGAATACTTGGCAATGGAAAGTCTAAGTATGGATATTTGACAATGGAAAAGTCCAAGGATGGAGTCTTGGCAAGGGAAAGACCAAATATGGATACTTAGCAAAGGAAAAGTCTAAAGGTGTAGTCTTGGTCGTGTAAATGCAAGTGTGTAGTCTTGATAGCGAAAGTCTAAATATGAATATTTAGCAAAAGAAAGTCCAAGGGTGTAGTCTTAGCCACGTAAGTCCAAGTGTGTAGTCTTAGCGGTGAAAGTTCAAATATTTAGGCTTGGCAATTGAGAAGTCACGGAGGCGCGACCTCTTGACAAAGGTATCCGATAGCATGCGATAGCATGCTATACATAGCCGATAGAAGTACCTAAAGACTAGTGAGAAGGGTGAACGAGTCGTGGGAGACTTGAATGGACCTTGAGGGCATGAAGCTGATGAAAGTGACTTGAAGGCTTAGGTCTAGACTAAGAGTAAGTATTAAGTATGAGGGGATCATACTTGGATTAAACCTCATGTTTGAAGTTTAGCAGTCGATTGGGGCTTTAAACCAATTGACTGGTCAAGTGCACGACACTCGGAAGACCTAGTTGACTCGAGCGATCAACTGGGGTTATAACCCAGTCGACTGGTCGTGTAGTCGACTAAGGCTCGACTGCGACCTATGACTCTGGCAGTCAACTATTAGGGTTTAGTAGTCGACTGACTACTGACTGTTGACTGCTAGGTTGAGCGATCGACTGCTTTCGGTGGACATGGGCACAGAAGGTCGCGTAGTCGACTAGTAGCTATGGCAATCGACTGCTAAGTATGGACAGTCGATTGGTCGGGTCGAATCTGACGTGGATTAGTCCATTGTGAGACAACAATCATCGTAGACGATCACGAGTAAGAGCGATCGATTCTTGCTGAAATCGACGAGATCGATTAAAAGGAGTTGCGGAGGAGATTTCGAACAATGGTGTTTGGGGCGATTTTGAAACAAAGTGTTGCTGTATTTCAGGTCTTCAAAGACATCCAAAGCAACTAAATCATCAAGCAAGCGAAGCTCACTTCTTGTAAAGTGTTTTTAGCTATTTGTTTTGCATTTTATTCATAATCTTGTATTTAGTTGTTTTTAGCTTGTTGTAAGCTTAATATTGTACGAGGTTTGTCCACCTCCGATGTCCTACCGAGAAGGAGAGGTTTTAATGAGTGTAGATCACTAGAGCGTCGTCGTAGAGTAAGAACCGTAGGTTCCGAACCACGTAAAATATTGTGTTGTGCTTGTGTTATTTTCGTTTGTGTTTATTTTTGTATAGTCTGCTACGCACTAACGATTATAGACAAACAAGCACGAACCGAATCGAAGCAAAATCGAAGAATGTTATTCAACCCCCCACCCCCACCCCCCTCTAGCGCATCCAACGACCCCTAACACTTAAGGGGTGCTTCTCCTCTGCTTCCATATCCAAATGCTACCTTAGGTAGGGATGCTCCCGCCTGATTCGGTCCATCTCTCCTTTAAGCCGATAGCACTGCACACTGGTGTGGTGATGTGAGCAAAATATATAGAGTTTTAGAAATAATTTTAGTATACATCTCAATGCATTTTATACTTATTTCATGCATATTCTTCCTTGTTTTGCATTCATTTCCTATTTTCTAGTTCGGAAATTTACTTTTGTTAATTTATGTGTAGGACGGCATTTTTAGAGCAAAAAAGGAGCAATTTGTGGAGCACAGACCTTAGAGAACACGCACTGGCCATGTCCCAAGACATGGGCATGTTTTCAGAACGAAACAGATCAAAACGGAGGCTCCAAAAATCCACACGGCCGTGTCTTTTTTCCAACTCAATTTTCAGCCCAAATTTCAATCGTTTCCAGCCTTGAACACGGTCGGCCATGTGGCAACGCCGCAAATTCGACGAAATAGGATTTTTTCAAGCATTTATAGAAAGCCAGAGCCGCTTCTATATATAGGAAACTTGTCTAAGAGACTGGGGATCGTGGAGGAGCCGCCCTAGGGCTCTCACACCCTAGGAGGAGGCCCGACGACTAGGACGACAAGACGGTGCCCTAAAAAGCGCCCGAGACTCGCACTGGGAGGAAAGAAGCGGCTTGAGGACTGAAATCTGCGCTTCAACGCCAAGGAGAACGACCAAGAGTACTATAATTTCATTCTTAGATATCTTTACGTTGTAATGATTCATTCTATGATGTCTTGTGTCTTTTTTCTTCCATCTTAGAGTAGATCTTTTGATTCTAGGATCAGGAAGTAGCTTTTGTACGTAAAACATGCTAGTTGAATATATATTCTGTTTTTGAATTTATGTTTGCAATTGGTATTATTTGGATCGATGAAAAATTATTGTTTTGATTCTATATTTATTGCGTATAGCCGATACAAAGGGTGACAACTTTCGTATCAAAGATCTAGGAGAACCAAGGAGGAACTTTGTGGTCATCCTCCCTCCGATAACTATAGATAGTAGAATATGATGGAGGGGAAAACGAGATACGTTCTGACTCTTCATAGGAATTATTAGGACATCCTCTTACCCAATAACAGAAAGGCCGAAGTAGGAGAAATTAACTCTAGAAGGGTTGAGGGACCTTAGTGACAGGGGACTCCCAACGGTATCAACTCCTGAGCTCTGATGATCCGAAAGGTCATCTTGGTTAGGAATAAGTAGTCCCGGTAGAAGCAAAAGTTCATCGGGCAAACATATGATGATCCTCCCGCAAGGTCATAATTAGAGATCTAGACCGTATTTAATTGATAGCATGTTCCAATAATACACAAGTGAAACCGAAGTCCTAAAATCCTCTTAGGAAACTTTGAACCTTCCTTCGTTTCCTCCAAGTGACACCGTACTAGAGTTAGGACTGCCGTCAACCTCGCAACCCTCGTCTTTAGGACATTCACTCCGAACAACAAGATCCACTGGACATACGGTACTTAAGTCTCAGTCTTTGTGGGATCGATAATCTTTTTTACTTGACGACAGTCGTGCATTTGCGGGCGTTGAGCGTGAGCGCACGCTTCGAGTCCTCGACGCTTCCCGTCAGAGATTAGAGGTCTTGCTCGTGCGCATCAATTTTTTGGCGTCGTTATCGGGGACTGTTGATTCGATATCGAATCAAAAGTGGATAGTTTGGATCGGACCTAGTTTAGGATTATTTTCCTAGTCTTTATTAATTTCCAGTTTAATCTAGTTCTAAATTTAGATTTTAGTCTTTCTTTTAGCTTCAACTATTTTCTTAGCACCTGGTTTCCTTTATTTTGCTATTCGTGGTTTTTTAGTTTCTTGCCAAGGCACTGCTGTTCTTTCCTTATCTATAGTTTCCTACATATAACGATGCATGCTTTTACTCATAATTATAGTCAATTTAATGCTCGGTGTTTTGGTAACATCTATTGTGAGCATTGTGGTGAAACATGGCATATCATTAACGATTGTCCGGATATATTTGAACCTTCGCAATTTGAACAAGGAGATGTCACCTATGATTACAACCAATGGCCACTAGGTGATTCTTATTCATATAGTTATGACCCTAGCTACTTAAACCCTCAATATTGTCCGCCTAAATCCCGACTTGAGCAGATGATAGAAAATTTCATTCAAACGCAACAAGCGGCGAACACTGAATTCCAGCAGCGGCATTCGCAAACAGAAACGATACTAGAAGAATTAAGGTTATCTGTGAACGACCTTGCTAACAAACAAAAGAAGCTGGAAATTCAGATAGCACAAATCGCTAGCCAGACTGCTAGAACACCAGGTCGATTATCAGGAAGTGAAGAAGGGCAATCCATTCAATCACCACTTGAAGGAGAACTTGAGGATTATATAGTTAATTTAATCAAGGAGTGCATTGCTTCAATTAAAATACCTCCTAACCTCAAGGACCCAGAAGAGTCAGCCTTAACCCTCACCGAAACTTTAGTTGCCAATAACGAAAGCCCTTTCAGTGATTGGTAATGATAAAATTTCATTTGACATAATAGAATCTACTGATCAATCTTTTGGTGACGAAGTCGGTGGTGAGTTACGTTATTTACAGCATTTGGACAAAATGGGATATTATGATCAAACTCTTGATAATTCTTTGAAGATAAGCATGTCCAATCTTGAACCAAAGAAGGCAGCTAATAAATATCTTACTCCTCCACGAG
This sequence comes from Wurfbainia villosa, assembly GCA_025175895.1. Lineage (NCBI taxonomy): Eukaryota > Viridiplantae > Streptophyta > Magnoliopsida > Zingiberales > Zingiberaceae > Wurfbainia > Wurfbainia villosa. Next base: position 73,485,919 of record CM045994.1, on the reverse strand, counting down.
CAAGATTTAAGATATATGGTGATGAGGGACCACAAGGCAGGAGGCGTAAAGTGAGCAAATATCTTGCTCCCCCACGAGCAAGATTCAAACGCATCAAGAAGGGGAGGAAGAAAAATCTCCTTGGGCCACTAGAGCCAAATGAAACGTAGGGATACGGTCGAGCTAGAGACCTTAAACAAACGCTTCTTGTTAGGCAACCCAAGTTTAAATCTACATGTTTTGTCTTTTTTGCATTCATGCATGTTAGTTTAGACTTTAATTTTTGTCCATTGAAATTTTCACAAGTGTTTTAGGGTCAGATAGAACTTGCTAGGTAGAAAGGAGAGCCCTTGTTAAAACCTCAGAAGGAAGCACGGGCGACCATGTGGATTTCACACGGCCGTGCCCAATCGTCAAAAGAGCACACGGTAGGGCGTGTGGAAATTCTCGGACTGTGTTGCACTCCGAGAGAAATCCAGAGGCATACACGGCCGGGCGTGTGAATTTCACACGGCCGTGCCAAATCCAAATTTTTTTTTCCACGCGCCCAATAGGAGCCCACCTAGTCCACGCCACGAACCTACACCTGCACCGCCTTCTTTTTCTTCTTTTGAGCAGGATACAAATATGCCTGCCTACAACTTCTCGGAGTTCCGATCGCGCCTCAATGACATCTTCACGGAGCAGCAGACACGGGGGCAGTGATAGGAGGAGCACAGGACCTATACACAGGCGGAGTTCCAGGATCTACGAGAGCATTTTCAGAGGACCGAGGAGTTCTATGACGAGGCTCAACACTATTTTTAAGAGGAGGCTGCCTACTGCTAGGAGGTTCGGCAGTTCATGCGAGATGCACGATCACAATGGGCCAGGGAGAAAGAGTACAGAGCAGTCGCTGCGTCCAACAGTTCTCAGATTGATCATATATACATGTGGCACCAGCAGCTGAGCACCAGATTTTCCCCGGAGCCCGACATTCCGAGACTACCAGACTTCCCACCTCGGTCGCCATATTAGAGGTACTGTTTTACTTAAATCTGGGGGCCTGAATTTCGATGTCTTTCTTACATGCAGTAGTTTCTTTTCTGACATTTGAGATTTAGTTTTAGTTTGCATTCATCTATCCATGCATAGAGTGTTTAGTTTTCTTTCAGCACTTAATTTTTCTTATCACTTTAAGCTACCTTAGTAATATTTTTAAAAAATTTCACGATTTGTTTCCATGTCATAGATAGCTTAACTTCATTTATCTTGTGGTATTTTATTTTTGGTTGCTTTAATGGATGTTCTAGATTTGCACTTGTTAGCTTTTATCTTTCACTTACACTTGACGAATATTCTGAAAGGGAAAATCTATTATATATATAGTTATGATTCATCCCAGTAGTCTAGTACTTTGGAATCCATAAGTGACTCTAGATTTAGCATTTTAGTTACTGGAGATGCTCGGATTGTGTAAGCCTATTCGAAAAAATCAAAATCCCTGTGAGCAGGAGAAGAACAAAAGTTCTTTGAGAAAAAAAAATGATGAAAAGAGGAAAGAAAAAGAGACAGAGAGAAAATAGAAAAAATTATGAGGGATAAAAAAATAATTATCGTGGGTGGAAATGGCTAAATGCCCTTTTGAGGTCGAGTTAGGTTACTGGGGAAACACCTATCAATTTCTCTTAATACCGAGCACGTCTTTGAGACTTTATGCTAATTCTAGGGAACGAGTCTCGCTTATGGTAGGTAGAAAACTATAGGATGACGACTTAACTCACTGTGGAACGAGTATCCCTTAGGAAAATTCTTCAGCACATGCACGAAAAGCTAACCTAGTAAACTTTTAGAACATATTTATTTGTTTTGATTGAAAATACCACTTGATAACTTTAGTTAGCATGCTAAGTATGGAACAATACTTTTAAAATTTCATAGCACTGAGGTTTGCTTGAGGACAAACAAAGATCTAAGTCTGGGGGAATTGATGTGAGCAAAATATATGAGATTTTAAAAGTAGTTTTAGTACACATCTCATTGCATTTTATACTTGTTTCATGCATATTCTTCCTTGTTTTGTATTCATTTCCTATTTTCTAGTTCGGAGATCTACTTTTGTTAATTTATATGTAGGACGGTGTTTTTAGAGCAAAAATGGAGCAAATTGTAGAGCACGGACCTTAAGGAACATGCATTGGTTATGTCCCAAGACATGGGCATGTTTCCGGAACGAAACGGATCAAAACGAAGGCTCTAAAATCCAACAATGGACGTGAAATCCACATCACTGTCTTTTTTCCAAATTTCGATTTTCAGCCCAGATTTCAATCAAGCTCGCCTCAATACGACGCATGTGTGAAATTCATACGGCCGTGTGGCGGCGCTGCAAATTCGACGAAATAAGGTTTTTCCAAGCATTTATGGAAATCCGGATCCGCCTTTATATATAGGAAACTTGTCTAAGAGGCTAGGGATCGCGGGGGAGCCGCCCTAGGGCTCCCAAACCCTAGGAGGAGGCCCGACGACTAGGACGACAAGACGGTGCCCTAAAAAGCACCGAAGACTCGCACCGGGGAGGAAAAAAGCGACTCGAGGACCAAAATCTGCGCTCCAATGACAAGGAGAACGACCAAGAGTACTGTAATTTCATTCTTAGATATCTTTACGTTGTAATGATTCATTCTATGATGTCTTGTGTCTTTTCTCTTTCATCTATGGAGTAGATCTTTTGATTCTAGAATTAGGGAGTAGCTTGTGTACATAGAACATGCTAGTTGAATATATATTCTGTTTCTGAATTTATGTTTGCAATTGGTATTGTTTGGATCGATGAAAAATTATTGTTTTGATTCTATATCTATTGCGTATAGCCGATACAAAGGGTGACAGCCTTCGTATCAAAGATCTAGGAGGAACCTTGTGGTCGTCCTCCCTCCGATAACCATAGATAGTAGAATATGATGGAGTGGGATACGAGATACGTTTCGACTCTTCATAGGAATTATTAGGACATCCTCTTACCCAATAGTCTATCTTAACCGAAGGGCCGAAATAGAAAAAATTAACTCTAGAAGGGTTGAGGGACCTTAGTGATAGGGGGCTCCCAACGGTATCAACCCCCTGAGCTCTGATGATCCGAAAGGTCAGCTTAGTTAGGAATAAGTAGTCCTGGTAGAAGCAAAAGTTCATCGGGCAAATGTATGATGATCCTCCTGCAAGATCATAATTAGAGATCTAGACAGTATTTAATTGATAGCATGTTCCAATAATACACAAGTGAAACTGAAGTCCTAGAATCCTCTTAGGGAACTTTGAACCTTCCTTCGTTTCCTCCGAGTGACACCGTACTAGAGTTAGGATTGTCGTCAACCTCGCACCCCTCGTCTTTAGGACATTCACTCCGAACAACAAGATCCACTGGACATACGATACTCGAGTCTCAGTCTTTGTGGAATCGATAATCTTTTATTACTTGACGACATCCGTGCACTTGCGGGCGTTGAGCGCGAGCGCGCGCTTCGAGTCCTCGACGCTTCCAGTCGAAGATTAGAGATTGTGCTCGTGCGAATCATGTGGCCATACTCTATATGATACCTACAAAAGAACTAAGTGAGAGGATTTCAGCGGAACCCATATAACCCTCGGACGATGGAGAACCCCATATCCCTCATAAGCCTCCATGGCTTTTTCAAGGGTCATGAGGGACGGGCGTAAAGTCACCATCTTCATGACTCTCAAAAGTCTACTGTGATGGGCTTCTATGGGGAGTGGTGTGAAATATTCCGGCTTAGGAGGAACTCGACGGATGGTAGGGGGCGACTTTTGTCTACCTAGACAAGAGTAGGCACCTTCGCATATCGGCGAGTCTTTAGAATCTCTTCTTCGTTTATATATTTCTCAGCTTGCCCGAGCAGATCTTCGTAACCTACAGAAGGTTTCTTCAGTAATGAACTGAGGAAAAGACTCTCTCAGCCAATGAGAGATGGTGACCATCAAGACGTCCGGGGCAGCGGCCAGAACCTCTAAGGCGGCTCTAGTAAACTGGTGGATATAACTTCACAACAACTCTGCAGGCCCCGCTTTAAGTGGAGTAAACCAAAAGTGGTTTGTTGGTACATTTTGCAACTGGTGAAATATTGAAAAAAAAAACGCCCTTCAAATTGATGCATGTGATCATAACCTCAAATCTTTGACGAGAATCGTCAAGGACTCAAAGCGCGCGCTCGCGCTCAATACCTGTAAGTGCATAGATATCATCAAGTAATAAAAGATTTATTGATCCCACAGAGATTGAGATTCGAGTACCGTTTGTCCAATGAATGTTGTTGTTCGGAGTTAATATCCTAAAAGCAAGGGTTTCGAGGTTGACGGTAGTCCTAACTCAAGTACGGTGTCACTCGGAGGAAGAGAAGGTAGGTTTGAAGTTTCCTAAGATGATTCTAGAACTTCAGTTTCACATGTGCGTCGTAGAACATGCTATCAATTAGATGTTTTTGGGATCTCTAAATACGATCTTGCGAAAGAAGCATCATGCATTTGCCCGATGAACTTTTGCTTCTACTAGGAACTACCTATTCCTAACCAAGTTTCCCTTTCGGATCGTCAGAGCTCAAGGGGTTGATACCGTTGGGAGCCCTCTGTCACTAAGGTCTCTCAACCCTTCTAGAGTTAATCTCTCCTACTTTGGGCCTTCTGCTAAGATAGATTATTGGGGTACGAAGACATCCTAATTATCCCTATAAAGAAACAAATTGTATTTCATATCCTACTCTATCATATTCTATCTTCTACGAATACAAGAGGGAGGATGACCGTAAGGTTCATCCTTGGTTCTCCTAGGTTTTTGATACGAAGGCTCTCACCCTTGCATCGCCTATGTTCAATATAAATAGAATCAAGACCTAATCCTCATCGATCTAAACAATATAAATTTGCAAATAGAATCCAAAGAGATGAATAACTATTTGAACTAGCATGTCCACATACACAAGTTACTTCCTAATCCTAGAATCGAAGTTTCTACTCCATAGATAAATAAGAATAAACACAAGACATCTTAAGAAAAGTCATTACAATATAAGTAGAACAAGAAAATAAAGAAAGTACTTTCTGTCCTATCCAATCTGTGTGTCTTGGTTGTTCTCCACGGTGTCGGAGCGTCGAGATGGATCTTCTAGCCGCTTCCTTCCTCCCCGTTGCGAGTCTCCGGTGCTTTTTAAGGCACCTTCTTGCCGTCCTAGTCGTCGGGCCTCCACTTTAGGGTTTGGGCGTGCATTCCTATTTATAGAAGAGGAGCCGACTTTCATTAAATCCCCACGAAACCCTAACTTGCTGTTGGATCGAGTGAATCGCTAGAGGGAGGGGGGGTGGTTTATAGCGATCGTGAAAACTTTTCGTTTCGTAACGATATTAAACCTAGAGTATTGCAACTGAGATAATAAATTAAAGCAAAAGTGAGAAGGCACTTTGTTTTTACTTGGTTCGCAACCAAAAGGTTACTACTCCAAGGCCCTGCGATCCTTGACCGCGTACGAAGGGGCAATCCACTGTAAGTCTCCTCCTCATTGAAGGTAGGAGACAACAATTACAAGAAAAACACAAAAACTCGAGGATGAGGCAACAAGCCTACCTCACCTCGTTACGATGAAAACTTGGAGTACAAAGGAAAGAAACAAGTACGACAACAATTAAATCTACCAACAAAATGGAATTGAGATCTCGGCGTCACATCGACGTTACGGCAGCGTAGTGTTGATGTAGAACCTTGGCGTTGTGGGAGTACTTTGGGAGCAAGAATGAATGTACCAAATGTGTGAAAACCTCCTTCTTTTATAGCCCTTCAAATCCTAATTCGTTGAGATCCAGATCTGGGTCAAAGAGTCAGCTCACCCCAAGATAAGAGGAACTTATCTTGACTTTCATCGAGATGACCAGTTTGAAGAATGATCCGATGACCTTCATCACCGATCGATGGTAGCAAAGAATCGACCGCGATAACCAATAATGATCGCCACGGCGTCATTCTCCTGCAATAAAAAGTTAGCACAGAAAACATGAACGATGGTAAATACGACGGTTCCTTACCGTCCGATCTCGTCCTAGACCTTCCCCCGGAAGTCTTAGTCGGATCGCCGCCTAAGTTCGTCCCCGTACGGAGGACACGACCTTACCATCACTCTCCACTCAGTGCTTACCTCTGATCCTTTTCGACCTATCGCTTAGCTTCCGGTCTTCACCTAGGTTCTTCAACTCCAACGAAGTTCTCCTAGTGTCGTCCAACCATCACGGTTTCTCGTCCCAAGATTCTCCGGGTGTTGCTGACTTTCAGCTTAACTTAAACACTTCCTGCACACTTAACACAGCACATGAGATAACAATAATAACTTAACTTTGAACTTTTTCCATAATCAAAACCTATGTTCGATTATCTGGTGTCTTTGCACCAACAATCTCCTCCTTTTTGATCTATGGCAAACCGATTCAAAGTTAAGGACAATTAAGTATGAAATGAATAGTAATAATGAAACATGAGTAGCATGTATTAATGAAATATAAGCAAGCATGTGTAAGTATGCAGTAAACATGTAATAAGCATGTATGAGTAAGTTAGTATAAAGCATGAGTAACATAGGTTCTTTTTCAAATCCTCCCCCTCAAGGCTACCTCCCCTTGATCTTGGGTGAGTTTTTGAAAACGAACCTTATCTCCCCCTTAACGTTAACTTTGCCTCTCTTCTCTTTTGCCATATATCGAAAATACTTAGGGGGTTTACACAAAAAACTTTAGAAATATATTTTTTTAAGTCCAAGCATGTCCCTTTTAATTTTGAAAAAAATAGTTTCAATATAAACTCAACTAATAGCATGTTCAACTCTTTTTGACTTAATTGATATAGAATGATAAATAAGTCTTGATTAGAGTTGGTTATTTTAAATAATTATACTCAATGATTCATATTGATGCACTTGATCTATATCTGGAATCAGGAGTAAGGTCCTAACATCTCACGCCCATCTACGTGGCTCAGTACACAAACACATTAGACCTGTGTTGTGAGATGTGTTGGCTCCTTAAATATATAAGTGTATGCTTTCTAAGGTAAACCCTAAGTTAGTTCCATGTAGCATAAAAAATATATATAGATATAAATAAGAGTTGTCTTATTCTATTATGCACATTCCTAATCTTCGTCTAAGCAGACTAAATTTTGCTTCGGATAAGGGTTTAGTGAAAATATCCGCTAGGTTCGATTTAGACTCAACATATTCGAGTTGTATTGTTCCATTTGCTACGTGTTCTCGAATAAAATGGTGTTTGACTTCTATGTGTTTAGTCTTAGAGTGACAAATCGGATTTTTAGTAAGATTAATAGAACTAATGTTATCGATTAAAATTCTAGTGTTACTAAAATTTAATTGAAAGTCTTGGAGAGTGTGCTTCATCCAAAGTAGTTGAGCTACACACTCACCCATGGCAACGTATTCAGCTTCGATGGTAGACAAGGCAACACAACGTTGCTTTCTACTACACCAACTAACTAGACTCGAGCCTAGGAGTTAGCAGCACCCACTCGAGCCTAAAAGAGCTTGTTCAATTGTTTTGGATTCGATTTTTGAGATAAGTGAAATTTGACTTAGGTTTCTATAGGATGCTCTAGTTTGAACCCCTAAATTGGGATCACCTATTACTTGATCAATGGGATGATTTGCTTGTAACCTAGATTGATTTGGGTTAGGATTTATGCTAGACTCGTTTTGATGGTTAAGTCCAGGTATAGCATCATTTTCAATTTGTTCATTGATCAATTCTATTTCGGGTTTCGTGGTTTTGTTTTCTTCATCAAATACTACATTGATTGTTTTTTCGATTTTTAGGGTTTCATTATTATACACTCTATATGCTTTACTAATGGTTGAGTATCCTAGAAATATTTCTGTAGTTGTTTTAGAGGTGAACTTTCATAAATAATCTTTAGTGTTTAATATATGTACACTACATCCAAAAATCCTAAAGTACTTAATGTTGGATAGTTTTTCGTAATAGATTTCATATGATGTTTTAAGGTGTCTTCTAACTAATAGAATCCTATTTTGAACATAGCATGCCGTATTGACCGCTTCTGCCCAAAATCTATTAGGTAGGTTGTACTCATTCAATATTGTTCTAGCGGCTTCTTGTAGAGTTCTATTTTTACGTTCAACTAGACCATTTTGTTGAGAGGTCCTAGAGCAGGAGAATTCATGGTGGTATCGTTTTGGTTATAAAAATCGGTGAACCTGTGGTTTTCGAATTCACCACCATGATCGCTTCTAATTCTCTTTATCTTAAGATTCTTTTCATTTTCTATTAATTTGCATAAATTGGTGAGTTGATCTAAGGTTTCACTTTTATATTTTAAAAATCTAACCCATGTAAACTTAGAGTAGTCATCGTCTATAACTAGACAAAATCAGCTTCCGTTTAGTGACTTAGCTCCATGAGAATCAAAGAAGTCTAAATGTAAGAGCTCAAATACACTTTTAGTTCTTTATTGGTTAGTTAGTTGATGTGACGTCCTAGTTTATTTACCTTATTGACAAGCATTACAAATTTTATCTTCCAAGTTATTAAGGTTGAGTAGACCTCTAACTAAACCACTCTGACTCATTTTATGTACGAGTCTTGGATGAGAATAGCCGAGTCATTGGTATCACAACCAGGATTCCTCTTGCTGTGTCATTAGACACTTGGTTGAAGAGTTGGGTAAGTTGATTGTGTAAATGTTACTATTCCTAGTTCTCTTAAGAATAGTTTTTGAGGTATTACTATTTTTAATTAGGCATTCATTTTGTAAAAAGATGACCCTATAGTTGTTGTCACACAATTAATAAACACTAAGAAGATTAAATTCAAAATGTTCAACTAAAAATACATTACGAATTATGAAGTTCGAGTTTAGCTTAATATCAACTAATCCGATGATTTTGAGCTTCCCGTTGTTTCCGAATGCTACCGATCCTTGGTTTTTGAATCTGAGCTTCGAAAACTTTAGTCGGTCTCCGATCATGTGTCGGGAGCACCCACTGTCCAACATCCATTGATCCTATACATATAGTAGTTGGATCGGATATTGGAATTTTAAGATTTAGTTGAAAAATTTTAATCTTAGGAATCATCTCACCCTTTCTACATGATCAAACAAGTTAATCTTATATATTTTGTGAGATGACTTCAATTTACTTGATTAAGTTTAGTGATTTAAAGATAATCAACCTTGGATTAGATTCGGATTTAACCCTTAGATCATTAAATAAATTTTTCAAAAAAATGGCTTCTAGGTCATGGCGAGGCACAGAGGCCTTCTTTGATCGGAACAACGACCACTTCCTTAGACAAAGCTAATTTCAAGAAGATGTTCACTTAAGTCACTTAGAGTCACTTAGAGTCACTTTCTACGTAGTGGATTTGATCTTTGGGAACCCAATACTTGGTGGATCCTAATTGTGAATTTAAAAAAGTTTTGGGGACCCACGCTTGGACTTTTTGTTTATTTCGATTGACAATCGACATATATGATTTGTTCGTTGTGGTTGATCTAAATCCGAGTCCGGCCTTATTGTACACGACTCTTTGTGATCCAAGTAATAGGTCAAGACCCTTGGACCCCAAAGTAAACCTTTCCAATGATTTCCTAAGGTCTTGGACTTGTCCTTTCAAGATAGAGTTCTCTTCTTCAAGTTTTTCAACTCGAGTTGAGTTTTCTTCTCGAACTTGACTAGTCGAAGAGGTTAGGGAGATCTCATGTTTAAGGAGTTTAACCTTCTTAACTAAGGTCTCGACCTTGAACTCGGACTTAGCTAACTTCTTAGTTAAATATTTAATTGCACTATATAGAGTATCAATTAACGACCGACTCACCTTGATCGAATCTTTTGAACCGAATACGGATCAATGGCTTGTCTTGAATTGGAGTTCATTGTCAGATCCGGAGTCAGACTCGTAGCTCATTTCGGGTTCGGATTCGTCTTCGAGCTCAGTCGACTTGGCCATGAACGCAAGGTTGTTGAGCTTGTCTTCTTCTTCTGACGACTCCTCCCAAGTTGCGTTGAATGCCTTTTTGGATTGTGATGATTTGTTCTTTAGTTTTGGGCACTCCGATTTGATGTGGCCCCTCTTGTTGCATTCGTAGCATTTGTAATTCAAACTTTGCTCGGGTCTCTTTTCCTTGGATTGTTTGATGGGTCGTCTTCTACTCTTGATCATCTTCCGAACTAGATTCACTAGCTCAGTCTCCATCTCATCGTTCACCTTCGATTCGTACTCCTCTTCTTCTTCAGGATGTGGTTTTCTCTTCGCCTTCTTCTTCCGACTTGCAACCAAGGCAATGCTTTTCTCGACCGGGACCGAGTTAGATTGTTCGTGTAACTCAGATTCGGAAAAAAGCTCGTCTAGTCTAATCTTAGATAAGTCTCTAGACACTTTGTAGACATCAACCATAGATGCCCACAAAGTAGTCCTAGGAAAAGCATTTAAGGCATACCTGATTACATCTCGATTCTCGACCTTTTGTCCGATCGAGTGGAGACCGTTCATGATGTCCTAGATCCTTGCGTGAAGTTGTGTAGCGGTCTCGTGATCCTGCATTTTCAAATTAAATAATTTATTTAACAAAAGGTCACGCTTACATACCTTCGTGTCGGTCGTTCCTTCGTGTAGTTCAATGAGCTTGTTTCATAAGTCCTTCGCGCTGATGAACGGTCTGACTCGGTTGAGTTCCTCTTTGGAAAGCCCGCATTGAAGAATCTGTGTGGCTTTGGCATCGACCTCCACTTGACACTTCATGGCGTTCGTCTATTTGTCGCAATCTAGGAACTCGCCATCTTCGTTGGTTGATAGCGTGAACCCGATCTAGATGACTATCCACATCTCGACTTGGGTTTTTAGATAGCACTCCATCCGACCCTTCCAATAACGGAAGTCATCTCCGTTATAAAACGGAGGTCGAGTAGTGCTAAACCCTTCGAGATGGGCCATCAAAAATAAACTTTGCACAAAAAAAAAACAAAAGACACGAAAATTGCCAAGACTTTGGTCTTGAATTAGTAGTGCGGGAAAAATGATAGAGAGTAACTTAAATTGAACGAAACGAAGAATACGAAAAGAAAAACAAATGTGATAGATGTTGGATCGTGAAGCGTCGCTAGAGGGGGGGGTGAATAGCGAGCGTAAATCTTTTTTTTTTCGTTCGTTCGATACACGAGTAAGAGCAGCGGAAAATAAAGAGACACGTTTATTTTTACTTGGTTCACAATCCAGCGGTTGCTACTCCAAGGCCCTAACGGTCCTAGACCGCGTACGGAGGGCAAAACACTATAACGTCTCCTCCTCGTTGGAGGTAGGAGATAACGATCACAAAATCGGAAGTACGAGGATGAGGCAACAAGCCTACCTCACCTCGTTACGATTAAAACAAAGAATACAATAAAAACAATTACTTGCTACTGCTGCCGACGAAGGAGATTTGAACTTGTCGTCGCGTCGGCGTTATGACGGCGTTGGAGCGTTGGCGTTGTAGGAGCACTTGAGAATAAACTTGATATTTGGAGTTGGAATCCTCCCCTCCTTTTATAGATTTTGGCCTCTGAATTTGTCTCCTCTTTTTTCGGAACAGATCACGAAGTTGTACAAATTTTATCGCGAAGTGGCCGCGTCAAACGTTATCCGTTTTGACTGCCAAAGGTCGATTCGTCGCCATCACCGATCGATGCCTCCCATCATCCGATCGATGTGCATCACCGATCGCCTAACGCCCGGTGATCATTGCCGGCTGTCACTTCCTGCAGTAAGAGGTTAGCTCGAAAAATGATAAATGCGACGATTTCTAATCGTCCGATCTCAACCTAGACCTTCCACAGGAAGTCTTAGTCAGATGGCCACCTACGGTCGTCCTCGTAAAGAGGACACGACCTTACAATCTCTCAGTCACACGAGCTTTCCTCGATACTTACCTTGTAGCTCTTGCTTCCAGCCTTCCACTCGATTCCTTCGGCTCCCTCCGAAGTCACTCGAGTGTCGCCCGACCACCGCGGCTTCCTCCGAGTGTCGCTAGCCTTCAACTCCAGCTTTAGTACTTTTCTGCATACTCGATTTAGCTCGTGAGATAACGATGTAAACTTAACTTTGTGTCTTTGCCATAATCAAAACACAGATTCGATTATCTGGTGCCCCTGCACCAACAATAGATTAGTGGTTGCACCAAATCCTAGCGCCCCCACTCCGATACCAATTGTTGGATCGAGTGAATCGCTAGAAGGGGGTGAATAGCGATCGTGAAAACTTTTCGTTTCGTAACAATGTTAAAACTAGAGTATTGCAGCGGAGATAATAAATTAAAACAAAAGTGAGGAGGCACTTTATTTTTACTTAGTTCGTAACCGAAATGTTGCTACTCCAAGGCCCCGTGATCCTTGACCGCGTACGAAGGGGCAATCCACTATAAGTCTCCTCCTCGTTGGAGGTAGGAGACAACGATTACAAGGAAAACACAAAAGCTCGAGGAAGAGGCAACAAGCCTACCTCACCTCGTTACGATGAAAACTTCGAGTACAAAGAAAAGAAACAAGTAAAGTACGACAACAATTAAATCTACCGACGAAATAGAATTGAGATCTCGACGTCACGTTAACGTTATGGCGACATAGTGTTGATGTAGAACCTTGGCGTTGTGGGAGTACTTTGGGAGCAAGAATGAATGTACCAAATGTGTGAAAATCTCCTTCTTTTATAGCCCTTCAAACCCTAATTCGTTGAGATCCAGATATGAATCAAAGAGTCACCTCACCCCAAGATAAGGGGAGCTTATCTTGACTTTCATCGAGTTGACCAGTTTGAATAGCAGTCGACTGATGACTTTCATCGGTCGATTGATGGTAGCAGTAATTGACTACCAATAGCCAACAGTCGACTGTTAGTTTGGTCATTCTCCTGCAATAAAGAGTTAGCACAGAAAACATGAACGATGGTAAATACAATGATTCCTTACAGTCCGATCTCGTCCTAGGATTTCCCACGGAAGTCTTAGTCGGATAGTCGCCTAAATTCGTCCCCGTATGGAGGTCACGGCCTTACCATCACTCTCCACTCAGTGCTTACCTCTGGTCCTTTCCAACCTGTTGCTTAGCTTCCGATCTTCACCTAAGTTCTTTGACTCCAACGAAGTTCTCCTAGTGTCGCCCGACCACCACGGTTTCTCGTCCCGAGATTCTCCGAGTGTCGTCGACCTTCAGTTTAACTTAAACACTTCCTGCACACTTAACACAGCACATGAGATAGCAATAATAACTTAACTTTAAAACTGTCATAATCAAAATTTAGGTTCGATTATCTGGTGCCCCTGCACCAACACTTGCGCCAACTCGGGCTAACGCCACACGGCCGTGTGGAATCCATACGACCGACCGTGTGGGGCGCTGGTATTTTGGATACAATCGTGTGAGATCCACACGGCCAGGCCATGTCTGCCTCTGAACTATCCGGTGAATGTCTTCTTTTACTCCGGAGCATGCCCGTGTTTTGGGAGAAACACGGCCAAAGCATGCTCGCCTTCGTTTGGCTTCAAAAATGTATCGTTTTACCCCCAAAATATCGTCCTGCATATAAAAACAACGAGAGCATATCTCTGAACTAAAAAATAGAAAATGAATGCAAAACTAGGAAGAATATGCATGAAATAAATACAAAATGTAATGAGATGTGTGCTAAAACTACTTCTAAAATCCTATATGTTTTGCTCACATCAATTCCCCTAAACTTAGATCTTTGCTTGTCCTCAAGCAAATCTCAGTGCCATAAAATTTAAAAACATTGTTCCCATACCTAGCATGTTAACTAAATTATCAAGTGGTATTTTCAATCAAAGCAAATAGATATGTTCTAAAAGTTCACTAAGTTAGTTTTTCGTGCATGTGCTGAGAGAATTTTCCTAAAGGATACTCGTTCCACAGTGAGTTAAGTCGTTATCCTATAACTTTCCTAAGGTCTCCGGCTTTTAGGCACTTACCTGCCCTAAGCGAGGGGCGTTCCCTAGAATTAGCATAAAGTCTCAAAGGCATGCTCGGCATTGAAAGAAATTTATAGGTACTTCCCCAGTAACCTAACTCGGTCTCAAAAGGGCACCTAACCATTTCCATCCACGACAATTGTTTTTAACTCTCTTTTTTTCCTTTTTTTCTCTTTTTTTTTCTTTTTATTATTTTTTTTATTTTTCAAGGAACTTTATTCCTCTCTAGCTCACTGGTATTTTAATTTTTCTAAATGGGCTTACAAAATCCAAACATCTCCTGTAACTAAAATGTTAAATCTAGAGTCATCAATGGATTCTAAAGTACTAGACTACTGGGATGAATTATAACTATGTATCTAATAGATTTTCCCTTTCAGAATATTCGTCAAGTGTAAGTGAAAGACAAAAGCTAATAAGTGCAAATCTAGAGCATCCATCAACGCAATCAAAAATAAAATAACACAAGATAAATGAAGTTAAGTTATCTATGGTATAGAAGCAAATCGTGAGAAAGTTTGAGAATACTACTGAGGCAGCTTAAAATACCAAACAACTAAATGTTGAAAGGAACCTAAATATTGTATGCATGGACAAGTAAATGCAAATAATATAAAACTAAACTTAAATGTCAAGAAAGAAACTACTGCTAGAAGAAGGGCGTATCAAAATTCGGGTCCCCCCAAACTTAAACGAGACCGTACCTCTAGTATGGCGATTGAGGTGGAAAATCGGGCCTGTGTCGGGCTCTGGGAGAATCGGTGCTCAGATGCCACGTACATATGGTCAACTGGGAACCGGTGGATGCGGCTGGCCCCTATGCTCCTCCTCGCCCCCGTTGTCACAGCAGCGTGTATGCCGAACCTCCTGGCGATAGGCAACCTCCTCCTGAAAATAGGCATGGACCTCGCCGTAGAACTCCTCGGCCCTCTGAAAATGCTCCCGTAGATCTCGGAACTCTACCTGTGTATAGGTCCTGTGCTCCTCCCATCGCTGCCCCTGCGTCTGCTGCTCGACGTAAATATCGTCGAGGCACGATCGGAAGCCGGAGAAGTCATAAGCCGATATACCTACATCCTGCTCAAAAGTGGAAAAAGGAGGTGCAGGTGTAGGCTCGCTGCGTGGACTAGTGGGCACTTATTGGGCGCTTGGAAAAAGTTCTGGATTTGGCACGGCCGTGTGAAATTCACACGGTCGGCCGTGTGCGACTCTGGATTTTTGCCAGAGTGTCACACGATCTCAGCCTTTACACACACCCTGTCGTGTACCCTGCTAGCCATTGGGCAAGGCCATGTGGAATTCACATGGCCGCCCATGCTTCCCTCTGGGGTTCCAAAAAGAAATATCTCTTCTAGCCAGTAAGTTCTAAGTAACTCTTAACTACTTGAAATGATTCAAATGGACAAAAATTCATAATTAAACCTAACATGCATGACTAAAAGAAAAATCAAGAAAACTGTTGGGTTTCCGGTACCGCGGCGAGTGTGTGTTCGAACATGTTTCGTAAACATGTGCACAGCGGAAGAATTAAAAAGCAATAAATCTAATATATTACAACACACATATCACACGCATGCATAGTACAACATATGTAGACATAATCGTAAATTCAAATTTTGCAATAAAAGAAATTACTCTAGTTATACCTGACGTATCACGTGCAGCGGAAATATCATCAACCGGAGCGACTCTTTCTAGAATCGCCTCTATCCATATCCACGCCGAGTATCGTCGGGATGGCTTCACAAAGCCACGAGCCTGGTCTTCGTAAGAGTCACTAGCCTCATGTCGAAGACGATGTAATCGAGAGAAGATCACAATCCGAATCAAAATTCGGATTCGAAAACGAGTCCCCAAAACTCGCTTCTCCGGAGAGGTATTTGTCAACTGATTGACGAATCTTTCGTCCTCCACCTATGAGGATTATCGAAGATCGAATCCCCGATAAAGTAACCGTTGTTGGAGCTCAAAACGTCGTACAAATGACGCTCCGACACGAAAGAAAGAAGTTGTCCAGAAAACTAGACAGCTTGGTGGAGGAGTTGCGCCGGCCCAAAGGAGGATGGTCGGTTGTACCTTAGTCACCGGAGCCAAGGGAAGCCATCGGAGGATCGCCGGTAGAAGCTTGGATGCCGGCAGCAAGGTGGACGGCGGCACAATGGCTGGCGGCGTGGGCTACTTGGGCGGCGGCAAGGAGAAGAGAGGGAGAGGGTGGCTAGGTTTTCCAACTCACAAGTTATCCACGAAAAACCCTTAAGCTATGTTTTTATAGAGAACACATTCTCCTAACGGTTATTGGTTCATAACCAAAAACCCGTTAACCCGCTCCAATAACTTAAGTTAAAATAAACCAAACCGCGTTGGTCTATTTTAAGTTAAAACGAACCGAATCAACTTTGGTTCATTCATTTAAAACAAACCAAACTCCTTTGGTTTATTCTCCACCATTGGATTAGAACCAAACCAATTTGGTTCATCCATCATGTCTTCATAAGACTCAGCCCATCCATGCTTCCATTGCGACTGAAACGATTTCATGTTCGCTCCTTGTTTGGTCCAACCAAACCTAGTTTCTCTCAATCTGAAAATCTCATTCTCAAGCTCGTTTTAAATCCTTCGAATTACGCTCGTTGTGCGTGTGACCAAATAGGTTCTCAATTTATGTTGGTAGTCTATAATTAATCATTAATTATAGAACGATCATGAGTGACACCTAGTAGTACATCATGATCCCCAATTAACCGAAAGATCAACGGTTGATCTAGAACTATTTCTGAAACCCTTCAGCAGCTACAATGAATCGTGTCTCATTCCCTTCACGCACCTGGTCTATAGTGTCTGACTACATCACTGCCAATGCATTATCATTTCGTCCTACGGATTCTAATTACTGCACATGTATCCAGGAGTACCTTACTCTAAACATATAATGCTTTGGCCAAAGACTTTAGTAACAATCCGACGAGAGGCCATGGATATACATCTCCTCGCAAGGAGTGGTGAATCCTTTGTTGGACTTTCCGAGCCGCAAAAATCGCTTTTTGCATTGCAGAAACCCCGGAAGTCCAGCCACGGATCCGTGCGAAGATATATTAAAATAAAAACATGTATGTGCTAAGTAAACCTAGATCTACCTTAGATCTAGAAGTTGAGAGTATTACCCTCGTAGCGACGCCCTTCGCTTATCCCGCTCGTCCAAACGTATCACCGGAACTCAAGAGTGTCAAGTGAACACTCCTCTATTGGTATCCACACGGACAAATTGGTGGAGAAAATACCTTAGAGTGTGCTAGCACTCTTTAGGAATTTCGGCCAAGGAGGAGAGGGGAGCTTGAGAGGATGATCCAAGGAGGAAGATGAAGTTGGAGTAACTCACAAAATCAATTCCATCTAATGGAATAAGTGGTTGGCCACATTGGAAGGGGGTTACACGACGTGCGTGTAACTCCAAGAGCCAATGTCTCTTGGTCTCCCTTATGAGGTGGCACCACTTGATAAGTCAATGATGATTTGGCCGGCCATGCCAAGTCATCATCATGACATGGCATTTGGTCAAGTCAAACTTGACCTTTCATCTTCCCTCTCAAGTCAAGTCAAACTTGACCTCTTATCTCTCATGGTTGATCAAATCTAACCACTTGACTCAAGTCAATTTGATTTAATGAATCTCTATTCATTAATTTAAATTGACTAAATGAATCAATCTAAATTAGACTCATTCGACACTTGAATCGACTTGAGTCGACTCGATTAGTCTAATTAGGATTACTCTTAATCGATTTGGTTCGTCCATGAACCTAATCCTCATAGTTCATCATATGAACCTAATCTCCATCTAATTGCCCTTTGTGTGTGACCTATAGGTTCTTATAGCGTTAGCGATGTCACTAAACCGATTTAGAAACATAAGCGATAGCGGTATCTAGCAACACATCATTCTTTGAGTTACAAGAATGTTGAGCTCCAACATCACCTTTGTGACTACTAATTGTGACTCTCACAATATGTGACAATGTCCCTCTATCCTTGACATCTAGATTGACCAATTGAGGCATAGACCGTGTCATCCTCGGTACAATCTATATCTTGAACTCCAAATAGACTCACTCTAATCAAATGAGCTCAATATCTCATATTGATTCATTTGGGCATGGTCATGCACTTCGTGATCTCACTCTATCAAGAATATCGATGTCACCCCCGTCATATAGGAGGGATAGATCTCATCTACATTACTCACATCCCTCCGCATAATTTGTTACATACCCAGTAATCGCCTTTATAGTCCACCCATTTACGGGTGACGTTTGACGAAGCCAAAGTATGCAGCTCCTTATATAGGGAACCATGGTGACTTCAGGTCTAAGGACTAATAGTCATACTAATAGCCACATGAGAAAGTATATGACACTCATATAACGACCCATGATACTTTCTTATGGCGGGTCATTCAGTATACATTCTCCAATGCATACCCATGTGTCAACTTGATATCTCATATCCATGACTTGTGAGATCAAGTCATCGTGTTGACCTATATGTTAGTCTCTACGCATTAACATTGTCCCTGAATGTTAATACTCGACTAGGAATGATTAAGAGTAGTGTTCTCTATATCATCTCATTATCGATTCAACCAATCGATTGATATAGATAAGAACCTACTACTCAAGGACATTATTATATTTAGTTATTTGGCACCAATACAAGTAAATATAATAACCATACCTTTATAAATAGGAATATGATACAATAAAGTCCATACAACAATCATCACATGATTGGCTCTAGGGCTTTCACTAACACTATCTTCCCCGTCTATCTATTTTTCTAAGGACATACGCGATAAGTGATCTGCCACGATGTTCTCTAAGCCTCTCTTATCTCTAATTTCTATATCAAACTCCTATAACAGTAGGATCCAGCGGATGAGGCGAGGTTTTGCCTCCTTAGTAAGCAAGTAGCGAACTACTACATGATCAGTGTAGACTATGACCTTCGACCCAACTAGGTACGATCTAAACTTGTCAAAAGCAAATACCACTGCTAATAGTTCTTTTTCCGTTATCGCGTAATTAATTTGTGCCTCGTTCAATGTCTTGTTGGCATAGCGGATTGCTTGCAGTTTCTTATCCTTCCGTTGCCCCAATATTGCCCCTACTGCATAATTACTCGCGTCGCACATAACCTTGAACGGCAAGCTCCAATCAGGGGGATGTATTATAGGGGCAGTTACTAAAGCCTTTTTAATTTTTTCAAATGCTTCAAGACATTGCTGGTCGAAAATGAAGTCTACTTCTTTAGCCAATAAGTTCGTTAGGGGTTTCGTTATTTGAGAGAAGTTATCTATGAACCTCCGATAAAAACCCGCGTGACCAAGAAAACTTCGGATGCCTTTAACATCCCTAGGGGGGGCAATCTACCAATTACTTCGACCTTTGCCCTGTCTACCTCAATCTCATTTCCTGATATCTTATGTCCTAACACTATTCCTTCCGTGACCATGAAGTGACACTTTTCCCAATTCAACACCAAGTTATTCTCATCACATCTCTGCAGGACTCGCGACAGGTTTTTCAAACAAGCGTCGAAACTTGTTCCATATACCGAAAAGTCGTCCATGAACACTTTCATGGTCTCTTCAATCAGGTCCGAGAAAATGGTTGTCATACATCGCTGAAAAGTGGTCAGAGCATTGCATTGCCCAAAAGGCATTCTTCTATACGTAAAGGTCCTATAAGGGCAGGTAAAAATAGTCTTCTCCTGATCATTAGGGTGAATCGGGATTTGGAAGAATCCTGAGTACCCGTCAAGGTAGCAAAAGTGAGAATGCTTAGCAAGACGTTCCAGCATCTGATCGATAAAGGGAAGGGGAAGTGATTTTTCCTCATTGCTTTATTTAGCTTACAGTAATCTATACACATCCTTCATCCTGTTACAATTCGAATAGGAATGAGCTCATTTTCTTCACTTCTGACTACCGTAGTTCCGCCCTTCTTTGGGACTACGTGAACCGGACTAACCCATTCACTGTCTGCAATGGGGTAGATTATTTCTGCATCCAACAACTTGAGCACTTCTTTCTTCACGACCTCTTGTAAATTCGGGTTAAGTCGCCTTTGATGCTCCACGGTTGACTTATGCCCATCCTCTAAAATTATCCTGTGCATGCAAAGGGATGGGTTTATCCTCTTAATGTCTTCGATGGTATAGCCCAACACCTTTTTATACGTCTTCAGTACCTCAAGTAACTTTCTTGTTTCAACTTCTCCCAAGCTGGTGTTTATAATCACTGGATAAGTCAGACTTGGGCCCAGAAATTCATGTCTAAGATTTGGTGGTAGGGGTTTCCTCTCAGGGCAAGGGTGTTCTTTCATTACCAGCGGCTCTGGTTCTTCTCCTTTTTCCGATCCCGAGGGGTGAAAGTCTTCCTTCCCATAGCTCTCTTCCTCGGCACTCTTATCTCGTATCTGGCAGGCTACCTCCGGCTCATCTACCTCCTTTCGAGGATAAGGCTCTTGAAACTCCTGCTCCATATCTGCCCACATTTGGAGGGTCCCGACCACTATTTCTATGATACGATAAACTTTATTCACGCTCCTCTTCATCAGCATTCCTCCCGCGGCCATGTCCAGGAATTCTTTAGCTGAGCTGGAAATGCTGCAATAAAAGATGTGAATGAGCAACCAATCCTGTAATCCATGATGTGGACATTGAAGGATCAGCTCCTGGAATCTCATCCAGGCCTCGGCTAAAGTCTCTTCTTGGCCTTTGCTCAAAATAAAGGATTTTATTCCTTATATAGGCGGCCTTTCTAGGTGGGAAATATTTACTCAAGAACACGCATTCCAGCTACTCCCACGTGGTGATACTCCTTTCGGGTAAAGTACGTAACCATCGTCTAGCAGCCCCTTTTAGAGAGAATGGGAAGGTAATAAGCCTAATTGCATCTGCTGGGACCCTTTCATACTGCACCGTGCCACAGTATACCAAGAACTCCTCAAAGTGCTGATAAGGTTCATCGGCTTGCCCCCCCCCCCCCCCGAACTGCCTCTTTTGAATGACGGTAATTAGTGCGGGGTTTATCTCCCAACTCGCGGCTTGGATTTGCGATATAACTATGCTGGAATTCCACACTCTACAATGGGGTGCAGTGTAATCTCTCAAAGATTGGGCCTGCTGAACTAACATGGTAGGGTTATTTACTAAAAGGGAAACAAATAAGCTAAGAATAATGTGCTAATTAAAGTAAACCTAGAGAACTGAACTAAGGCAAAATATAATATGACTACTAAAATTTATCCAAACTGAATATAATAGCAAAAATCCAAAACTGGATAAACTGAAATGAAATAAAATAAAACAAGGAAACAAATCTAGCCTAGGTCTGATCCAAACGATCCACTTTCAATTCGATATCGAATCAACAATCCCCGGGAACGGCACCAAAAACTTGATGCATGCGATCACGACCTCAAATCTTCGACGAGAATCGTCAAGGACTCGAAGCGCGCGCTCACGCTCAACGCCCGTAAGTGCACGGATGTCGTCAAGTAATAAAAGATTTATCAATCCCACAGAGACTGAGATTCGAGTATCGTCTGTCTAATGGATGTTGTTGTTTGGAGTTAATATCCTAAGAGTAAGTGTTTCGAGGTTGACGGTAATTCTAACTCAAGTACGGTGTCACTCGGAGGAAGAGAAGGTAGGTTTGAAGTTTCCTAAGATGATTCTAGGACTTCGGTTTAACTTGTGCGTCGTAGAACATGTTATCAATTAGATGCTTTTGGGATCTCTAATTACGATCTTGCGAAAGGAGCATCATGCATTTGCCCGATGAACTTTTGCTTTTACTGGGAACTACCTATTCCTAAACAAGTTTCTCTTTCGGATCGTCAGAGCTCAGGGGATTGATACCGTTGGGAGTCCTCTGTCACTAAGGTCCCTCAACCCTTCTAGAGTTAATCTCTCCTACTTTGGGCCTTCTGCTAAGATAGATTATTGGGGTACGAAGACGTCCTAATTATCCCTATGAAGAAACGAATTGTATTTCATATCCTACTCTATCATATTCTATCTTCTACGATTACGGGAGGGAGAATGACCGCAAGGTTCATCCTTGGTTCTCCTAGGTTTTTGATACGAAGGCTCTCACCCTTGCATCGCCTATGTTCAATATAAATAGAATCAAGACCCAATCCTCATCGATCTAAACAACACAAAATTGCAAATAGAATCCAAAGAGATGGATAACTATTTGAACTAGCATGTCCACATACACAAGTTACTTCCTAATCCTAGAATCGAAGTTTCTACTTCAAAGATAAATAAGAATAAACACAAGACATCTTAAGAAAAGTTATTAAAATGCAAGTAAAATAAGAAAATAAAGAAAGTACTTTTTGTCATATCCAATCTGCGTGTCTTGATTGTTCTCCACGATGTTAGAGCGTCAAGATGAATCTTTTAGCCGCTTCCTTCCTCCCCGTTGCGAGTCTTCGGTGCTTTTTAGGGCACCTTCTTGCCGTCCTAGCCGTCAGGCCTCCCCTCTAGGGTTTGGGTGTCTTCCTATTTATAGAAGAGGAGTTGGCTTTCATTAAATCCCCACGAAACCCTAACTTGCGCCAACTTAGGCTAACGCCACACAATCATGTGGAATCCACACAGCCGACCATGTGGGGCGCTAGTATTTTGGACACGACCGTGTGAGATTCACACGACCAGGCCGTGTCCGCCTCTGAACTATCCCGTTAATGCCTTCTTTTGCTCCGAAGCATGCCCGTGTTTTGGGAGAAACACGGCCAGAGAATGCTCGCCTTCGTTTGGCTCCAAAAATATATCGTTTTACCTCTAAAATGCTGTCATGCACATAAAAACAGCGAGAGCAGATCTCCGAACTAGAAAATAGGAAATGAATGCAAAACTAGGAAGAATATGCATAAAATAAGTACAAAATGCAATGAGATGTGTGCTAAAACTATGCATGAAAAAAGTACAAAATGCAATGAGATGTGTGCTAAAACTACTCTTAAACCCTATGGCTGCGTTTGGTAGGGCGTAATGTAATCCAAGTTGTAATGTAATCCAAGTTGTAATGTAATGCAATGTAATCTTGATTACATTACTATGTTTGGATACAAATTGTATGTAATCTTGGATTACAAAGGTCATTACATTCTTTTGTTTGGTGTCCATTACAAAGACGATAGGAATGGAGGTCGCCGCTACCGAAATGCATTCGCCGGATCACCATCGACGCTAACGCCGGCCAACATCGTCGGCCCGGTTGTCGGCCGATCACTCCGGCCGTCGATCGGTCGCCGGCGCCGGTTGATCGATCGCCACGGCCGTTTACCGTCGGTCGCCACGATCACGGCCGCCGGTTGCCGGTTGGCCGGTCGTCACGATCGGCCGCCGTCCACCATTGCCGACCGACCGACCGTAATCGATCGCTAAACACAACCTAAATTCCATTCAGACGATTAAATCACATACGCATTTAATAAATCACATTCAGATGCATGCAAATGTAATTTATCGCACGCAAATCGAAGCTTCAGAATGTAACTGATTACATAGGTTTTGGCTCAGAATCCAGACATAAAACTTTAAGTGCCTGTAGAATCCGGGACATTACATTACATTACAACTCTAAGACAATAACAAACAAAGGAATCTGTCTTGTAATGTAATCTGGATTACATTACAAGGCAGATTACGGCATACCAAACGTAGCCTATATGTTTTGCTTCGAGATCACAAATTCTCAAGGTGTCGCAGAACCCAAATGCAAAGAACGAGAACCACCTCGAGCCACGACACCAAGGTCAGAATAAACGCCTCGACACTCACGGCATTCGCAGAAGAACGGAGGCGGGCAAGACTTTCAACCGACCAAGCGTTTCTTCCTGCCTGTCCCATCAGTGTCCTACTATGAGCCCGAATGGGAAGACGGATCCCCCAACAATAAGTCTTCAGTGAAGGGGGACGGTTCTTATTCATCCAAGGTCATCGTTACCTGGATTTCTTCTTGTTCCTCTCTCCCTCTCCCTGGGAGAGGAAAAAAGTTGACTAGTTCCAGAAACCGTCCCGCCTACCACAACTCCTCGCTCACGACGCCGTAAAGGGAATGTGCGATTTCACCCGCTGAAAGGCACCTCCGGGTCTTTCAACAGAACGAGATCAAGATACCCTATTCTCCCGCCTCCCACGCCTAAGAGCCGGCCACCGCTTATCTATCACGGCGACAATGGGTAAGAGTTAGTACGATGGGAGTCTCCTGAGGGAGACGCCTGGGGAACTCAGCAGCAGATCTCGACGCCTCGCCAAGAATGTTCCCACAAACGACGTCAACTGATGCAATCGCTTTTGATCCCCTTCCACAAAAGCGTGGAAGAATGGTGGGTTCTTCACATCCACAACAGTAAATCCCTGTAAAGGTTAACACGCGTCAGATGACCGTCGGCTTATCCGACGACGGCCCTCCGATGCTTAAGTTAGACAAGGAAATAATGAAGATGAAGAGTATGCAGTTAATAGAGTCGGCCCTGGGCAGGGGCAGCTGGGGCCCTCGCCCAGGGACCAATGAAAGTTTTTTAAAAATTATATAGGAAAGGGGCCCATTTTTATAGAAAAATAATTTTTTTTATCTATAAAAGGGTCCATTTTTTTTACCTCGTCCAGGGCCCTAAAACATCAAGGACCGGCTCTGGCAGTTAATTCAAAGGAGAGTGTTTAGAGAAGTCTCTCTCTTACCTTTCCCTCCTTCTCACCTTATATAGCAGCTTCGATGTATCATTCCTTTCCCGGTCACCTTTGGAATACCTTTTGGCGAACAGTTAGGGGATAAGCTCTGAGCAGACCCTACACGTGATATGCTACGAAGGCCCTTGTCATCCTGGGAGCAAGCTGTTAGAGGACAAGAGGTAACGTTCTAGGTTAGGAGACACCTTTCCCTGAGGCCCCCACACGCCCTATCTGACAACAATCGGAGTTCCCTTGTGGCTAGGTGATCGATTTCTGATGTAGCCGTGTGGGTAAAGGGCAAGGCGATCGAATGTCTTGACCTACAGGCGTAGTCGGATGGCTGATAGGTAAGGTGGACGAGTGGTCTAACCTACAAGCATAGCCGAATGGCTAATAGGCAAGGTGGTCGAGTGGCCTAGCCTGCGGCCATAGTCGGATGGTTGATAGGCAAAGTGGGTGATTGGTTTGGCCTGCGGGCGTAGCCTGATGATGGATAGGCAAGGTGGTCGGGCGGCTTGACCTTTCTATCTTAGCATACGTTGGTTTGTCGCTCCTTGGTCCAGGGCCTAGTGGTCCCTTTGCTCCCAACTCCTCGCGCTATTGGGTTTCCGGCACCGCGGCGTGTGTGTGTTCGATCATGTTTCGTAAACATGAGCACAGCGGAAGCAATTAAAAAATAATAAATACTCCTATTTATTACAACACACACAACACACGCATGCTATTACAACAAGTGTAGACATAACCGTAAATTAAAATTGCAATAAAAGGAAATTAAACTACGTTATACCTTTCGTATGACGTGTAGCGGGAACGGCATCAACCGGAACGATCCTCGTAAGAATCGTCTCTATCCGTATCCACGCCGAGCTCCTCGGGATGACTTCGCTAAGAAGCTTCGCCTTTCAGACGGGTTACTAGCCTCGGTCAAGACGACGCGTGATCGAGAGATGATCACGATCCAATCCAAATTGACCTAAAACAAGTCCTCAAGACTTGCTTCTCCGAGAGGTATTCACAACCGATCGACTAATCCTTCGCCCTCCACTCAGAGGATTACCGGAGATCAAATCCCAGATGTTAGCCAGCCGAGCACCAACCGCCGCCCAAACGACGAAGGAGAAGAAGCTGTCCAGAAAACTGGACAGCTTGGTGGAGGAGAGATAGCGCCGCCAAAACAAGGAGACAAAAGCTCACCTTGATGCGAACCTTTAGGGGATCACGGAGGGTCGCCGGAGGTTCACCGAAGCAGTCGCCGGCAACAAGTTGGAAGGTCGCACCAAGTCCGGCGGCAACAAGATGTTACGGCCACAATGTGTCACAAGAACTAGGTGTTGGCGCAAGAACTAGATGATTCGGTTTAGGGTTAGGGTTTAATCCCTATTTTATAGAGAACTAATTCTCTTAATGGTTAATGGATCATATCCATAAAGCCCGTTAACCCGCTCCATTAAGATAAGTTAAAATAAACCAAACCATAATGGTTTATTTTAAGTTAAAACGAACCGAACCAACTTTTGGTTCATTCGTTTAAAATAAACCAAACCCTTTGGTTTATTCTTATCCATTGGATTAGAACCAAATCATTTTGGTCCATCCATTACGTCTTCATAAGACGCAGCCCATCCACGCTTCCATTGCGACTGAAACGATTTCATGCTCGCTTTATGTTTGGTCCAACCAAACATAGTTTCTCTCGGTCTGAGAATCCCATTCTCAAGCTCGTTTTAAATCCTTTGGATTACACTCGTTGTGCGTGTGACCAAATAGGTTCTCGGTTTATGTTGGCCGTCTATAATTAACCATTAATTATAGAACGATCATCAGTGGCACCTAGTAGTACATCATGATCCCCAATTAACCGAAAAGATCAACGGTTGATCCAGAACTATTTCTGAAACCCTTCAGCAGCTCGAATGATTCGTGCCCCATTCCCTTCACTCATCTTATACCCACTTGGTTCAGGACATGGTCTATTGTGTCAGTCCCCACTAGGCTGACTACGTCACACCTAGCCCAAGTATCATTTCCTCGTCCTACGGATTCTAGTTACTCCACACGTATCGAAGAGTACCTTACTCTAAACATGTAATGCTTTGGCCAAAGACTTTAGTAACAATCCGACGAGAGGCCATGGGTATACATCTCCTCGCAAGGAGTGGTGAATCCTTTATAGGCTATTCAACACCTTCGATCACTCGACTTATACCCAATCATCTGGTCCACATCTCCTTAGAGATGTTTCGCTTAAGATGTCAAAGCATAAGTCTCCATGATCAAGATGACTCAATACCGCAAGTCAAAGGAACATCGCACTTAAGCCACAGTAAGAACTTCATTGACATATCTATATATGCAGAGAACCATATGAAGTCTTACGGCTGGTCACTCCAATGAACTAGTTACCATAACTAGCATCCACGATCAACTCCGGACATCACCATGTCTCCAGCCAGTGAGAATCAGCTGCTTGGATACACCAAGGAGTATACCTCGTGCTAGTCTCGACAGAATTGATGGTGTCCAAATCCATCAATTCATCGACTAAGGATAATTCCGATACATCACAATTACACATGTAGAGATACTCACTAGTTGTGATCCAATCACAAATTCTCTCATGCTGTGAATCGTATCGTGGACATTCAGTAAATGAGTTTAAGATCCAATCAAATACATTAAACATGTATACTCAAATAGTGAATCTTCATTTATCATATAAATGGTTCATACATAAGGCGATTGCCTTAGAACATCTCTCATATGTTACTAACACGCGCCGTACCCCGAAGCGACCCCACCTTGTTTTCTACATTTCTGGCTATGCCTTTCGTTTGGGCCAGCTATTTATGGGCCCTCGTTTCCACTAGTTCAACCATTAAACCGTTTTCCAACCGTATCAATTAATAATAAAAAATCCAAAAAATTCTTGTAACTTTCCTGGGTAACCTACTTGGTTGTCAATAACTATTCCTAGACTTAAAGATTTGGATGAATTATCCTCTAAAATAAGCTCTAAGTGAAATACACCTTTTACTCCAAGGCACACTATTGAGAACTTCAGTATGCTATGAGGTGACTATCAAAGATCAATTGAAGCAACTCATATATTGTCTTCCTTTTAACTCATATGCTTTTAGTCGTTCTCCAACTATACTTGCATTACTTTTCCATTTTAAGTTTAAGAAATAAGAAGATATCGTACATGTTAATTACCTGTTACAATTTTTTGAGGATGTTTTTCGATAATATGCTAAATTCCATATTATTAGAGTACCTTGATCGCCCTCATATTAGAGAGAAATCGAATGGAAGCAATTTTTAGGATGCTTGAGTGGATAATTTCTATTGTTGAAAAGGATGTTCAACTCATTGTTGTTTATAGCATTCTTATATCAGTTCTATACTACTATGCCTTCGTCTTAAAGACTCCTCAATGGATTACTCAAGAAATAGATTGGCTTGAATGCCTTTATTATGGAAAAGTAGTGACAACCATCACTCAATTAATTGGTCAATCAACTATGTTTACTCCCATGGGTACATGAGGGTCTAGGTGTGGTCAACTTGAGCACTCACAATGCGGCTTGTTTATTTAAATGGCAGTGATCCTCACCACTGGGTCGCTCACCTGTAGTTTGAGATAATTCAGTTATAGTATTTTGTCCATGCAAATTGGTCCAATTTTTCCTATAGACCATCTCTCTCACATATTTGGTTTAAAAATGATCGATTGACTCTTAATGTTGGTCTAGCGTATAACCTTGGAATTATTATACTTTGGTTCTTGGCATAATACTTAGGTACTCTATCATTCTCATATGTGTTTATTTGCAGTCATTGGCATTCATTTGTTAGCTTCATATCTGAGTATATTACCATTAAATTTGTAGGAACAAGCTAAATGTTTCTCCCAAACTAGTTTCCTGTGCTAGATTAGATGAGTTGTGGCACTGCATGGCTCTCTGCCCTCTGAAGATTGAATCGATGTGCTCTTCTAAGATTTAACAAGCCAACTTAGGTTCCTGGGACTGATTACTTGGAAGTTGTGAGATTCCTCACAAGATTCACATTGTAAGGTTCCCCTCAGGTATTTTGGATTATTATACAGAATCTTCCTTTAAGGATGTCTAACCATAACAGGGGAAAAACATGCATATTGAAAGAAGAAACTCAGCATCACTAGAGCACAAAACTGTAGATAGCCACACAAAAGTGAGACCTTTCAGGCTCTTGACCATAACTCTGGGAACCGACCGGAAAGGATATATGGCGAAATCTGAGTGCGGAAAAACAAAGGGTAGAAAAGTGTGAAAAAGTAGGACATACCAAAACCTCTGTGAATTCACCAAGCATGATCTTGAAGAAAGAAGGCGGTGGAAGATGCAGAGGAGGATCAGGAGAAGAAAGCTTTTTTCCCCGAGGACACTGCTCCGCAATCTCGTCCTCCAGAGCCAACTTCTTTCTCTTGGGTACTACCATCTTCCTCTCTGCTCCCTCTGTTCGCTGTTCCTCGTCACAAAACCCTCCTCACCTCACCCTCACCCTCATCTCATCGTCACCTCGCCTCGCCTCACCTCTCCTCGCCACAAAGGAGGAATATCCTAATTTTCTCAAGCGCAGAATCCATCGTAATCCTAAACTTTTAAGCCTAATATATTTGAATATGAGCTTGTTTCTTATTCATCTGTGCATTATAACAATGATTATGTTTCTTCGTACGGTTAAATTTATTTGTTTATTTTGTGGATTAAATCGAGATGGCTGCCGTCTAATCTCACGGGCGCGGCAGACGAGAATGAGATGATGTTTCGTCTTCTGGCGGAAGTGAGCAGGCAGTCCAATAACAGTGAGTGTCGCTGCTGACGCAACAGGGCGTCAAGCGGCGGGGTGCATCTCCGGGGTGGCGACGACTGACCATGTATTCAAACTTCGAATACATGGTTACGCTGTCTCCGTCGTGCAAGGAAGATTTGATTTTTGAGACGTAGCGTGCGGATTGGCGACGATTGACCATGTACCACGTTAAGATTCATCTTTCATAATTTCTCATTTATAATGATCGTAGAATAAATCGGTATGAGTCGTTAGATTGACGATTCTAATCTTTTATAGAAATACATGATTATATTGTCTCCGAAACGATCATGCAAGAGAGATTTATTTTTTAATTTGTATATATATTCGTCAATCTTATTCAAAATACTCATGATATTTAATCGAGCTAAATAAAGATATTTAGATTTTCTAAAAGATCTCTCTTGAATCTTATTAGTATCTTCCGAGTGCGATGTTTTCCAAGTCAGTATTTTCCAATGGTCCTCGAGCTATGTGACAGTATTGCATGAGCACCATCCTTCTCCGAAAATCCTCCAGTTTTCCTGACTCATTTACGCGCTCGAGTTTTTGCTCGACTACACACATCTGAGTGTCAGGCTCATCTCCCGAGTGCATGCAACACACACATGTGACTCTTCCTAAGACCTACAGTGTATACATGTGGTTCTTTCCGAAACATGAAGTGTATGCATGCGACTCTTTCCGAAGCATACAATGCATGCATACGACTCATCTAGAGTCATTTATTCAGAGTCACTCATCCAAGAGCTCTGCTCTGAGGACTTCTTCTACTGATTGGAGGGTTGATTGGAGGGTTGATTACTTCTTAGGCCATAAGTATTATCTCATGTAAAGGCATCTGAAGAGAGATTTCTTCTAAGGTTTTTTCTTTTTTGCATGTTTTCGGCTATACAAGAAATAACTCTTTTTTTATTCTTCCCTACTTATTTTACTGTACTTTATACCTTTTCTTTCTTCTATATTCTATTTGATTTAGACATCGGAGGGTTATCGTTGGAATACCGATAGTGTCCTTTGACGTGTATTGATTTTGACAGAATTTACTATTGCGGTCATGAAGAATCCATCCTTCTTCCAGCTCCTATGGAAGGGACTCAAAAGCGATCGTATTAGTTGTCGTCATTTATGGAAAACTTTGAATAAGATATCGAAATATACTGCAAGGAGTTCTCCCAAGGAATTTCCTCATCGGCGGAAGCTCCATCACCATAACATGCGGTCTGCTGACCGTGATCATGAAAAAGACAATAAATGATACCTTGTGCGAGAATGTAGAAGGAGCTCGATTTGATGGCGCTCCAGTACCTTAAATCACAGCGCAACGCACAACGGGAGCTCGTCGACTGATACAATGCCTTGGCGGATTTGTACCAGCATAAACTGTTGCACCAACTCACCACCAAGCTCGAGGAGTTCGTTGCCTTGGCGATAGTTCAGGCTGACAAGGATGCTGCAATTATCTACCTTAAAGAAATAATCGAAAATTTACATGTTACACGAGAGTTGAGGATCGAGGAGCCAATCCTATATGTTAAAATGCAAATTGTTGCATTAAATCTGGAAAAAGGGGATCAAAAGGAGTGCAAAAAACTCATAGATGAGGGAAAAAGCACATTGGACAGCATGACTAATGTTGATCCTTCTGTTCATGCTAGCTACTATTGGATATCTTCACAGTATCATAAATCTCGAAAAGAATTTGCAGAATTCTACCAGAGCGCTCTTCTTTAGTTAGCCTACACTTCAGTAGAGTCTCTTTCAACATCATTCAAACTGGACTTGGCATTTGATTTATCTTTTTCAGCTTTGCTAGGGGATAACATATACAACTTTGGTGAATTGCTTGCTCATCCTATTATCAATAGCCTCTTTGGGACAAAAGTCGAATGGCTCTATCATATTCTTCAGGCTTTTAACTCAAAAAATCTGATTAGATATCAAGAACTATATCAGATCGATAACACTGCATTGAGTGCTCAACCTGCATTAGTAGAGAATGAGAGGAAGCTACTTGAAAAAATCAACATTATGGGTTTGATGGAAATCATATTTAGTCGTCCATCTGAGGATCGAACTATTCCTTTAAGTATCATCGCTGAGAGAACTAAACTTTCCAT
Organism: Wurfbainia villosa; assembly: GCA_025175895.1. NCBI lineage: Eukaryota > Viridiplantae > Streptophyta > Magnoliopsida > Zingiberales > Zingiberaceae > Wurfbainia > Wurfbainia villosa. Next base: position 73,454,197 of record CM045994.1, on the reverse strand, counting down.
TGAAGATGTGGAGTATCTCCTCATGCAAGCCCCTTCCCCAGCTATCAACTCCGGAGATGTTACTACCATCAACGCTATCAAGTGAAGAGAATTTAAACTACCAATCCATGTTGCTCCAAAAAGTTACCCCTTGGAATGGCCTGAATTGTAGCTATGGTACCAATTCGCCAAGAATCATTTCTCTAAACTTATCATCAAGTGCATTGACCGACAATATATCCTCTTCTTTTGCTCGCCTAAAAGTAATTGAGTACCTTGATTTGTCTCATAACAACCTAACAAGGTCAATACCTGAGTCTCTAGGATTGTTATCATCGCTGCAAGATCTAAATTTGGTAGGCAACAATCTTAGTGGGACAATTCTGCTTCTCTAGCTAAAAGATCAAATCAAGGATTATTGAACTTAAGATGCTTGTTGGGACATGGTTTTCCTTTTGGTTGGATTTTGCACATATATCAACACCATACGACATGTCTAGTTTTTTATAACCAAAAATTTTTGGTTCCTCTTACTCAGCCATTGGGACTTGTATATTTGGGGAAATTCTATCTAGACTTGACAGCATCATTATTTGTCTCTATAAGTAATAGAGTCAACATGACTGATGGACTTGATGGCTTAGCTGGTGGGTGTGCTACTATGGCTTTTATGGGAATGTCCATAGATGTTCTTCCAATAAATCTTGAACTTGCAATTTTTGGATCATCAATGTGTGGAGTCTGCAAAGGATTTTCTCTTTAATAATAGACATAAAGCTAGCGGTTGTCTTTATGGGTGATGTTAGAGCATTAGGATTGGGTGGTGCTCTAGCTGCAATGGTCGATTTGTTAGGAATGTTCTTTCTATTGTTCATATCTTTGGGTATCTTTATGTTGGAAATTTTGTCAATCATAATATAGGTTTTTCAGAAGACTAGAAGGGGTGTAGCACACTCAACATCAATCTATCATTACTTTGAATTAGGTGGAGTGAAAGTACCTCTAATTGTTGGTGGCACATATATAGTATCCTTCATTTTGGCATTCATCGCTAGGGTGCATGAGAATCTTAGCTGAGTATATCGTTATAAGAAGAGTCAACTGTTAGGGCAATCAACCTAAGTATGTTATTGGTTTTGATGTGTGTGGCAAAGGATTTAAGTTAGGATGTTATGTGGTTTAATGTGTGTGTTTAAGTTGTACAGGACTTGGTAAATCACACATGGTTAGTTTAATGAAGCATTGGTGAGTTTATCATCTCATGGCTCGGGTCCTTGAGTTAGTGAAGGATGGCATGGGGAGAAGTTGTGAGCTTGGTGCATCCGAGGGAACGCCGGATGAGAAGCAAATGGAGTGAAGCCAAAGGAAGCAAACTTTAGAACAAGACGTGAAGGATAACACGGGAGAAACTGCGGGCTTAGTGCATCCGAGGGACAAAGGTCATACGAAGAGAGTTTCAGTGATGGACTCCATGGGAGATGAGAGATTGAGCGATTGTAACATGGGACGGTGTAACTCAAATAGGTGAACTTGGCCAAGTGACTAAAGTCAAGTGTCGGATGCTCAAACATATAGTTTGAGGTTTTATCCGACGGTCAAATGCTCAAACAATTTGTTGCTTGAGGTTTTATCTGAGATCAGTCGACTGATATAGGTATCAGTCGACTTGTTAGAGTCGACTGCTAGTTGACCGGTGTCAACTAGGGTTTTGTGACCCCATCGATCATTGTCAAGGGATGACATGACGATCATTGCTATAGGTGGAAAGCGACTACGTAAGAGAGGTAGCTCGACTCAGCGAATTAATCAAGACGCATCACCGACTACTAGGGTTTGGAAGTCGACTGATTAGCTATCTGTTAGTTGGGGTGTCAACATAGATGAAGTCGTTGGGAGACAACGACTACATCAACAGTCAACTGTTGGCATGTAGCAGTCGATTGCTGCATGCCCAATGGGAAGAAACCCTTTTTTTCTATAAAAAGAAGGGTTGGGAGCCTTGGAGAGACTAATGCTTACACTCCTAACATTGCCCTAAGTGCTCCTACATTTTCTAAGTCTTTCTACTCCTTTCTACTCTATTTATACTCATATTATTTGTGAGAAGAGGAGTTGGTGTAAAGAGGTTTCTCCACCTTGCTTGAGAAGTTTAGTGCATTGGTTGAGGAAGTGATTTGTCTTACGAATCGTCCGTGGACTAGCAGCAAGAGCCGTGAACCACGTTACATCGCTTGAGTTTGCATTGCTCTATCTTTATCTTTTTTATTAGCTTAATTGTCTTTGGTTTCATTATTCCGTTGCGCTAACCACTATTGCAGACGATTAAGACGAACGAATTCCTTCGAGCACGATCAAGGCTATTCAACCCTCTTCTAGCCGGGCCACGATTAGCCAAGTTGCTTGTGAACAAACTCATCGCCACAACAAGCACAACAACAATGCCCTGCATGAACATCCACTCGCCCAAATTCGAAGGGGACTTCTCTTGGTGGAAAAAGCGAATGGAGGTATTTTTCGAAATCGACTTTGAAATTATGCTGATTATGGAAAACGGTTTCGAAGTGCCTATGGATGAAGAAGAGAAGCCATTAGATAAATCAAGATGGACAAAGAAGCAAAAATAGGAGCACCTAGCAAATTCGAAAGCAAAGCACCATCTCTTCAATGTGCTACCTCAACAAGAGATCAATAGAATTGGAGAATGCTCGAGCGCCAAAGAGATGTGGGAGAAGCTAGTGGAGCTTCATGAAGGCACATCCAAAGTAAAACTCGCAAGAAGGGACCTTCTCCGATCTCAACTAAATAACATCAAGCTAGACAAAGGAGAGAAGGTATTATCCCTATATTCTAGATTTAAGGAAATTATTAATGGTTTATCTAGTGTATGGGAGAATCTCTCGAATAGGGATATGATCATGAAAGCAATTGATGCATTCCCTCGGTCATCGAAATGGATCTCTATAGTGGACTCATTCTACATCTCAAGGAATCTAGAGATTAGTACTCTAGAAGAATTTTTCTCTACCATATAACTTCATGATACTCACTTTGAAGGAATAGTAGAAGAATCAAGTAAAAAATTCAAGGGGAATAACACTAGTGGCAAACTGTAGGGTCGATCGGTGTTGGCCGGCTAGAGGGGAGTGAATAACCTTTATCGTAGACGGTGAAAGTCGTTTCTTCGTTGCTCATCTACAAACACTATTAGCGCAAGCGGAATATACTAATACAAACAATTAAAGACAAAGCAAAGGAAGAATAGAAACACAAACGCTAATACCACAATGTAACATGGTTCACGGCCTCGCCGCTAATCCACGGTCCGATTCGTCCAAGGTGAATCACGCCTCAAGCTTTCACCATTCTCTCCTTTGCACCAAGTTAGGTGGAGGTAACCTCTTTACAATCCCTCTTCTTACAATAGAATGGAATAATAGCAAGTAAGAAGAGTAGGAATTCTTTAGGGCACTTTGAGAGTTGTTAGGAGTTAAAGCATTAGGCTCCCAAATGCCCTCACCCATTCTTTTTATAGAAGAAGAGAGTTTCTTCCCGTTAACACAGGACCAGTTGACCGATGCCTCGATCAGTCGACTGATCCCGTAGCCGTTGTCCAATAACGGCTTCTTCCACGTTGGATTTCACCCAACGGCTCCCACATCAGTCGACTGATGGAGCTATCAGTCGAGTGCCGAAAGCGAACACTCCATTCTATGCCCGAAACCCTTGCGACCAGTCGACTGATGCCTTCATCAGTCGACTGGTGGTCTCGACAGTCGACTACCAATCCATGGCAGTCGACTGTTGACACATGAACCGGACTCGAACACTAGTCGAGTCACAGTCGACTTAGAGTAGTCAACTGTCATGACATGACAGTCGACTGATGTCGGGAAATCTCATCCGACACTTAGCCAATTGGCCAAGTTTCACCTAAGCGCACAACCCCTTCCTAGGTTACATTCGCTCACTCTCATTCCTTGAAGTCCCTCGCTTTTGAAGTTGTCTTCGTCCGGCCATGTCCCTCGGATGCGCAAAGCGCACGACTCTACAACGCCATCCTTCGTGTCTCGCCCTGAAGTCTACTTCCTCCAGCTTCACTCCAATGCTCCTCGTCCGGCAGTCCCTCGGATGCTCCAAGCGCACGACTTCCGTAAAGTCATCCTTCACCGACTCAAGGACTGAGTCATGAGAGGTGAAACTCACCAATGCTCCATGTGTGAATTACTAAGTCCTGCAAGACTCCAACGCACATATTAAATCCAAACATCCTAACTTAAACCCTTTGTCACACACATCAAAACCATATCACGGATTGATTGCCCTAATAATCTCCCCCTTTTTGATGTGTGGCAATATGTTTAAGTTAGGTAAACATTTGATAAAAATATTAAGGTAAGAAAGGATGTAAATAAACATGATAATCAACTCTCCCCCTTAATACATGAAACTCCCCCTAAATACAATTCACTCACTTAAACATATATATTTCTCCCCCTTTGACACCATCAAAAATAATAAACTAAGTTATTCAAACATGGCATCAAGTCTAGGAAACAAAACATGCCTTAAAATCTAATAAAAGAGGTTACTAGGCATGTTTTCAGTCGATCAGTCGACTGGTTCAGACTACCAGTCGATTGACACTCTGATTTTAGGTTTTTCTGATTTTCGAGGTGAATTTCAGAAATGTATTAAAAATTCTATAAAATTCGAAAAATCATGAAATTTGGAGAACATATTTCTTGTATCTTTATCAATGAAAAATAGTTTTTCATGAAAAATCATTATATTTTTGAAAATTAGCCAAAAATTCAAAAGCTTCAAAAATAACTAGGTTTTTGATTAAGTTTGTATCAATTTTAACACCTAGTTTTGCTTTGGATTGTTTCAAAACATGAACACACAGATTTTAAAATAAGAAATTATTTTGAAAATATATGAAATATCCAACCATGATCTTTGGACAATATGTCTATGAATTAAACATAAGTCTTCCCCATGATTGGTCTATTATTACTCTTTTGATACTTTAAAAGACCATCTAAATGTCATAGGCATTAGTGGACCATTAGTATCATCCTATCATCTCACTCATGCTAAGTTTACAATCAAGGTAGCCTATGGTGAGTGTGAGATGTATCCTAAAGGTATTTATATATATACTTAACCATTAATTTCATGCAATTCTACACAAGGTTAAGTATCATCCTAACATACCACATGATCATAAAAACATATATGAATTAATTTTACATTATGATCATGAACCAAATGTATCTATCAATTTGTAATCATGCATTAGGTACAAAGTCATGATAATAAGTCAAGTATCACCCAAAGCATGATTTAAACCCTATTGCCTATGATTATATGTCAAATATCAAAATCATAAATCATGATTGCAAACATATGTAACAATTACATTAGCTATCATGATTTAAGCATTATTATCAATTTATGGGCACATTATCATTACCCAATTCTATGCTAAAAATTTATATAACACAAGTGTTGAGCATGATCTAAACTATTTAAGAGTGCATTATCATCACCCAATGCTATTTCAAAAACTTAGTCCTGCCATCCTAAGTCAACCAAAAATATGATATAGGTAAATTTCGTATGGTTGACTATCCTAGGATTTTCCTAACCCTTAAGGATGGATTTAGGAACCCAATACAAGTTCTTTCCTATGGGGTTCACTAAAAATTCCTTAGGGATCCATTTTCTAGCTATTGTTTTCTTTTTATCTTGACCCTTAGCAATTAAGCATTTATAGGCCTTTTCATTTTTATTTTCCTTATATCCTAGGCATTTCTTATTGAAGCTTGCTCTTTGGCTCCCTATGATCATGTTAAGGGTGTTGGAGTCAATTGTGAATTTTTCTAGGGTCTTGGTCAAATGGTCTACCTTTTCCCTTAAGACCCTATTTTCATCCATACATGCATCACTAACATTAAAGGGCATATAGTTATCATGTGAGCATGCATCATCAAGGCTAGAAGAAATGTTATCATTAATATTTAAGCATGTTTTTTCTAGTTTTTCTTTTAAATTCTTAATTTGATCTAGTATGCATTTGTTCTTTTTCTTAGCCCTAAATAAATCCTTAGTAAGTCTAGAAATCATAGAAACTATTTTATTTGGTGATAGATTCGTTACCATAGTCTCCATGTCCTCTTCCTCCGATTCCGATGATGATGAGGATGAAGCTCCCCCTTCACTTGAGCCCTCCTCACTAGTGCTTCTTTCTTCTTGCTCGGAGGAGGAGGTGTCTAGGTCATCAAACGTCATTAGTGTCAAATTTGTGACAAAGGCATTTTCTTCTTCTTTGGATGATGATGAAGAAGAGGGATCATCCCATGTCCTTTCTTTTAGTGCCTTTGTCTTCCCTTTCTCCTTGGTTTTCTTCTCTTCTTCCTTCTTTTTACTCCCCTTTTTCTTCTTTTCTTCTTTCTTCTTCCTCTCTTCTTTGCTCTTGTTTAGGAGGGGACAATTATCCCTTATGTGTCCCTCTCCTTGGTAATTATAACAAATTACCTCCCCCCTTGGTCTCCTCCTCCTATCATTAGATTTATTAAATTTGAAATTTTTCAAAGCACGTCTTACCTTCCTTACCATGTAAGCTTCTTCCGTGCTATCCATGGAGGAGGAGGAGGATGCTTCATCAGAGGAGGAGGAAGTCTCTATCTTCTTCTTCTTCCCCTTATTTGCTACTAGGGCTACTCCTCTTGATGGCTTGATACTTGATTCTTTGATTACTCCCTCAAGCCTTGTTTCATGGAGCTCCATGGTTGAGAAGAACTCCTCCAAAGTGCTAACTTCTAAGTTCTTGGAGATGTAGAAGGAATCCACCATTGAGCTCCATCTTGAGGATCGGGGAAAGGCATATATAGCCTTCATTACCATATCCCGGTTGGAGAGCTTTTCCCCTACACTTGTCAAACCAATTAGAATTTCTTTAAACCTAGAGTGTAGAGATTTTACCTTCTCTCCCTTTTCGAGTTTGATATTGGTTAGTTGGGAGCGAAGGACATCTCTCCTTGCTAGCTTGGCCTCGGATGTGCCTTCATGAATCTCTATGAGTTTCTCCCACATTTCCTTGGCGTTAGCACATTCTCCTATTCGATTGACTTCTTATTGGGGGAGTACATTGTAGAGGTGGTGCTTTGCCTTTGAGTTCGCCAAGTACTCCTCCCTTTGCCTCTTACGCCACCTTGATTTTTTCAATAACTCTCCTTCTTCATCCCTAGGCATCTCAAAATCGTTTTCCATAATTAATAAAATTTCGAAGTCGGTTTCGAAAAATACCTCCATTCGCTTCTTCCACCAAGTGAATTCCCCCTCGAACTTCGGCGGATGAATATTAGAGTTGACCATCTTTTGATGAAGTGCTTGTTGTGACGGTTAGTCCTCGACAAGCGACTTGGCTCTGATACCACTTGTAGGGTCGATCGGTGTTGGCCGGCTAGAGGGGGGTGAATAGCCTTTATCGTAGATGGTGGAAGTCGTTCGTTCGTTGCTCGTCTACAAACACTATTAGCGCAAGTGGAATATACTAATACAAACAATTAAAGACAAAGCAAAGGAAGAATAGAAACATAAACGCTAACACCACAATGTAACGTGGTTCACGGCCTCGCCGCTAATCCACGGTCCGATTCGTCCAAGGTGAATCACGCCTCAAGCTTTCACTATTCTCTCTTTTGCATCAAGCTAGGTGGAGGTAACCTCTTTATTGGAGATTTGAGGCCGCTAGAGGGAGGGGGTGAATAGCGTTGACCGTACGTAGATGGAATTCGTTCGTGTGCTTGTCTACAATTTTGTTAGTACGCAGCTGAATAACAAGAATAATAATGATAACGAAACATACAACACGCAAACACAAAGATATAATGTGGTTCGAAACCGAAACGGTTTCTACTCCACGGATTGGATTCGTACGAACCCTAGCGATGCCAATCACACACCACTATGATAAATACTCCTTCTCGACACAAGTCGGAGGTGGAGAAACCTCTTACAATAAGATTACAACAATAATCTAAATACAACAAGCAAATATAAGAAGAAATACAACAAGAGAAGTAAATAACACTTTACAAAAACTCTTTAGAAGCTTGCTTGTTGATTGCCTTGGACTAGCAAACGTCTAAGAAAATCGGTGTCAAAAACCCTCCCGTCGAGCTCCTTTTATCCTTGCGCGCTACCTGGATTTCCGTCTATCAGTTGACTGTCATAAGTCACCAGTCGACTGATGCCACTGTTGTCGTGAGACAATGGCTCGATCCACACTGGAAAAACTCCAACGGATCTCTTGGTCGCCGTGCCCGATCATTCGGCGATCGTGCTCGCGGTGAACTAGCGAATGATCCCTTAGCGATCATTGCACGATACTGATCATTGCTCGATGAGCGCCGATCATTGCATCGACCTGATTAGCTTGCTCAATGAGCGATCATCGAGCAATTTCCGACTCAAGCGTCGGTCGAACTCAAATCACGTCGACTCACGGTCGAGCAAGCCATAATGCGGTCATTGCCAACCTCAAACATGAGGTTTAAACCCAAATATGGTGCCCCCATACTTGCTAGACCACCCTTAGCCTAGACCTAAGCCTTCTAGCCACCTCCATCAGCCTCACGCCTCTCGGATCCCTCTAAGTCATCCATGACTTGTTCATCCATCGTGCTAGCCTCCAGGTGCTTCCCTCGGCTATGTCATGCTAACGGGGTCTACACCGCCAAGGCACATTGGACTTACGCCGCCAAGACTCCGCTTGGACTTTACGCCGCCAATATCAATCCCCTTGGACTTCCAAATGCCAAGACTCAAGCTTGGACTTTCCCTTGCCAACCCATGTTGGACTTTCCATGCCAAGACTCATGCTTGGACTTTCCATTTGCCAAGACCCATGCTTGGACTTCTCATGCCAAGTACACAAGACTTGGACATTCCCAATTGCCAAGTGTCCCACTTGGACTTTCCATGCCAAGTACCCATAACTTGGACTTTACCTTGCCAAGACCCATGCTTGGACTTTCTCATAATCACATGGTCAACCTCAGTCAACCATCAAAGTCTCCCTCAAGTCAAACTCGAGTCTAGTCAATTATAACCTGGATCGATTTTAGCAGGCATAATGTCAAACATCAATGCCAAACCACTTTGTCAAACCACTTTGTCAAACATCAAAACATCACTCGAGTCAAACTCGAGTCCTGGTCAATCGTGACCTGGGCCGATTGCACCAACAATCTCCCCCTTTTTGATGTTTGACAAAAACCAAATAAATCATTTGAGTTAGACCACTAACTCAAATCCCTTACCAATTATCCCAAATTGGTAAACACTCTCCAAATGTTCTCCCCCAAACATTCTCCCCCTTTTTGACTAACATCAAAAAGGTTTTCTCTCCAATGAGGTCAATGTCTCATGTCCCAATGAGATCTTACAATCTCTCCCTTGATCCAAAAATAAATACCTAGGATGCCTACCATCTTCCTAGTGATAATTCACATATCACTCAAGAGAGACAATCCTATACTCTCTCCCAATTTCCAAATTGGGTATCAAAAACCCATCAATTTTCCCAATTGATGATACTCTCCCAATAACTTCTCCTCTTCAAGGAGAAAAACACATCCATCATCCCAAGATGGATACCTCCCCCTAAAGGCTTGCTCCCCCTTGACCATTGCACCAACAATGTCCTTGGGAAGCCCCTAAGCCAATAGTAACTCTAAACCATCAAAATTAAGGTTCTAAGTTCAACATAGAACTTTCACTCACCCTAAATTTGATACTTTGACCTAACACAGCTCCTAATCCATATCCAATGGATTTTCACCCTTTATAATGCTTCCTAAAGCATATCCTAGGGTTAGGAGTGATTAGGAATCTTTTCTATAGCTGAACACGGGCTAAACAAATCTTGTTAACCCGAAATCAGACCTGGCAGTCGACTCCTGACAGTAATCACGATCATTTGCCACTCACATCGATCGGTTTCAACTATCAGAAATGAATTTTAGAAATTCATAAATAATTATACGTAATTCGAAAAATCGTGAAAATTCATACGTATAATACTTATGACACACACAATGGATGAAAAATATTTGAAAATTATTTTACCCATAAAATAGTGAGTTTGATACAAAACTCAAAACCATTGAAATTTTCAATGTTTTGTCCCTATTTTGTATCAACTCTATCAATGGTGATTGCTATCAAAAGATAGACTTCACCATGGTTTTTCAAAATGATTTTAAAATTTTTCAAAATCTTATTTTGGATCATATTCCTTGGGCTCTATGTACATGACTTGTACACATACTCTCCCAATGATCCACAAATGAAACAAGATGAGTTTTAGTTCATCTAGATGCAAAAATTATGCACCTTGAACTCAACTCATATCCTAGCATCTCACATGTATCTAAGGTGTATAAATACACATACATGTCAATTGGATGTGAGATGTGGGTTTTGTTCATCCTAATCTAGGGTTTCATGCATTCTCTAAGGCAACCCTACTTGATTCCCTTATAAATGGGACTTCAAGTCATGCCATAGTCCTTAATTCAATTTCAACCAAATTGTCTTAAATGCATGAATGATTATGGCATTAGAAATGTTATAAATAAGCATATGCTCATAATCATGATGTCATGGCATAAGATGAAATCTAAAAACACATGACATTTGAAATCTTAATCCTAAACATGAACATGACATATAAAATCATAGAACTAGGCATGATGTCATGACATGACATATGACAATCAAAGCATGACATATAAAATATATAGGTATAGTAATACCTAAATTTTATTATTAATTGCCATTTGATATAGTTAGATATATTTTGCCATATTGTCATTAATCTCCTTAGTGTGCCAAAAACTTAAAATGTCACACTAACACTCTAAACCCTAATTGTGCCAATTTGATCATTTTATCAAAACTTCTCAATTAATATTGTCACGTCCTAAAATCCTTTAGAATTCGAATCTAACCACATCCCAAGGTAACCAAAACCTTGAAAATGACCTAACATGCCACCTTTGCCATGATTGAGTTAACTACCCATCCAATCAAGGTTGACACACCCTAAACCTATCTTAGCGTGAATCAATCACGCTCTTAGGAACCCAAAACCGATTTGAGCTCCTAGGATTAATTAGGTATTCCTTAGGGATAACCTCCCTAGATACCTTCCTAATGACCCTCCTAGGCTTGTTAGCCTTGGTCATTTGGGTCTTACCTAGGTTGACTCTAGAGGTAACTCCCCTTGCAACATTCTTAGTGGCCACCCTAGGTTTGCTAGAAACCCTAGCCACTAGGCATATCCTTTGGTCAACTCTAGGGATAACCTCCCTATTGACCTTGGTCTTCCTAGACCTAGTCAGTGTTCCATAATCTAATGGAACACTATGGTAAGCTACCTTAGGCTTAGGTTTGTGACTCAAACCTTGCTTGCCCTTGGTTGACTTTTGACTCTTCGGTCCTTGGTGTTGACTTTGACTTTTGGACCTTTGACTTTGACCATTAGACCCTTTAAATTGATTTTGTATATTCCTAAGGGTCTTTTCTAGTTTTTCAAGCCTTGACCTCAAGGCTTGATTTTCAACCTCTAATTGCCCAATTGATTTTTGATTAAGTTTTTGGGCATTACCATTTTCTCTAGGCATATGCCTACCCTTCTTAGGGTTAATGCCTAAGTGGTTTTCTATTTTTCTAATGCTTTCCTTAGGAAGAGTTTTTCTAGGGACATTAGTCCCAAATTTCTCCTTTCTTGAAAAATTTACCCTCTTGGCTCCTAAGCAAAAATATTTATCTCTAGCATGCTTTTCATGGTGAATTGCAAGAGAATTAAAATTTCTAGCATGCTTTTGACTTTTAAATTTGGAAGGTGCATTATTAAAATATACCTTAGGGTTAGCTATAGAAGCTCCCCCTACTTGTGATGCTCCTCCTTGCCCCTTCTTCTTCCCCCTAGGGCATTGACTCCGATAATGCCCCTTTGAATTGCACTTGAAGCATATGATATGCTCCTTGCCTTTAGGTGTTGGGGAACCGACATCCTTGACTTTTGGTGCCGGTGGAGCTTTCCTAATCTTCTTTGGGCACTTGCTCTTGTAGTGCCCGACTTCCCTACACTCAAAACATATGATATGATTTTTATTACAAATTGACATGTTTGAGTTACCTATGGTGGTGGAATGTGTTGGAATTGAAACTTCTTCATCTTGACCGGATGTGGAAGCTTCTTCTTGATGCTCCGGTGTTGAGGAAACTCTAATCTCCTCCTCAATCCTAGAAGTGGATGCTTCTTCCACTTCCTCCACCTCTTCCGATCCAGATGTTGATTCCCTATCAACCTCCGAATCCTCAAGCTCTTTGGATGAAGATGTATTTGCTTCTTTTTGAGCTTGAGAGGATGAGCACTCTTCTTCTTCTTCTTCTTCTTCTTGGACCAATGATGAGTTTTCATGGAGCTTTGTCACTTGGCTCCACAACTCCTTAGCGTCCATATAGTCTCCTACCATACACACAATCTCATTAGGGACCAAATCAAGAATAAATTTTACTACCTTCATGTTTTTCTCGAAGGCTTGGAGTTGATCTTCACTCCACTTCTTCTTTTTGAGGAATCCTCCCTTTGGTCCTATTGGATAGCTAAAACCCTCCATCAAGATAGACCATTCTTCGAAGTCCCTCATCATTAGGAAGTCTTCAATTCTTGACTTCCATTGCTTAAACCCTTCTTGTCCATAGAAGGAGTAAGGGATTAGTGTGTTAATGTTCCATCCCAATTGTTCTTCCATCTTCACCCTCTAACTTCTTTGTCCTAGCTCCCGGCGGTTAGTCCGTAGAAGAGCCCCGGGATCTAATACCAATTGTTGGAGATTTGAGGCCGCTAGAGGGGGGGTGAATAGCGTTGACCGTACGTAGATGGAATTCGTTGGTGTGCTTATCTACAATTTCGTTAGTACGCAGCGGAATAACAAGAATAATAATGATAACAAAACATACAACACCCAAACACAAAGATATAATGTGGTTCGGAACCGAAACGGTTCCTACTCTACGGATTGGGTTCGTACGAACCCTAGCGATGTCAATCACACACCACTATGATAAATACTCCTTCTCGACACAAGTCGGAGGTGGAGAAACCTTTTACAATAAGATTACAACAATAATCTAAATACAACAAGCAAATATAAGAAGAAATACAATAAGAGAAGTAAAGAACACTTTACAAAAATTCTTTAGAAGCTTGCTTGTTGATTGCTTTGGACTAGAACTTGAAAGCCCTGATTTGCAGCAGCAAATCGCTTCAAAACGTCTAAGAAAATCGGTGCCAAAAACCCTCCCGTCGAGCTCCTTTTATCCTTGCGCACGACCTGGATTTCCGCCCATCAGTCGACTATCATAAGTCACCAGTCGACTGATGCCACTGTTGTCGTGAGACAACGGCTCGATCCACGCTGGAAAAACTCCAACGGATCTTTTGGCGTCGATCGCCAATATTAGCGATCATTCCCGGCCAAATCAGTCGACCGCCCGATCGGCTACGCGAGCATTCTTGCTGCGGTGAACTAGCGACCTAATCGTCCCTTGATCGCTCCAATCATGAGGTTTAAACCCAAATATGGTGCCCCATACTTGCTAGACCACCCTTAGCCTAGACCTAAGCCTTCTAGTCACCTCCATCACCTCACGCCTCTCGGATCCTCTATAGTGTCCATGACTTGTTCATCCATCCGCGCTAGCCTCGGTGCTTCCCTCGCTATGTCATGCTAGCAGGGTCTACCCAAGGCACATTGGACTTACGCCGCCATGAGACTCAGCTTGGACTTTCTGTGCAATGTCTCAGTCCCTTTGGACTTCCAAATGCCAAGACTCAAGCTTGGACTTTCCCTTGCCAACCCATGTTGGACTTTCCATGCCAAGACTCATGCTTGGACTTTCCATTTGCCAAGACCCATGCTTGGACTTCTCATGCCAAGTACACAAGACTTGGACATTTCCAATTGCCAAGTGTCCCACTTGGACTTTCCATGCCAAGTACCCATGACTTGGACTTTACCTTGCCAAGACCCATGCTTGGACTTTCCCATAATCACATGGTCAACCCCAGTCAACCATCAAAGTCTCCTTCGAGTCAAACTCGAGTCTAGTCAATTATAACCTGGATCGATTGTATAAATAATCTCCCCAACATATTAACCGACATCAATGTCAAACCACTTTGTCAAACATCAAAACATCACTCGAGTCAAACTCGAGTCTTGGTCAATCGTGACCTTGGCTGATTGCACCAACACTCTTTACAATCCCTCTTCTTACAATAGAATGGAATAATAACAAGTAAGAAGAGTGGGAATCCTTTAGGGCACTTTGAGAGTTGTTAGGAGTTAAAGCATTAGACTCCCAAATGCCCTCACCCCTTCTTTTTATAGAAAAAGAGGGGTTCTTCCCATTAACACAGGACCAGTTGACTGATGACTCGATCAGTCGACTGATCCCGTAGCCGTTGTCCAATAACGACTTCTTCCACGTTGGATTTCACCCAACGGCTCCCACATCAGTCGATTGATATTACCATCAGTCGACTGATGAAGCTATCAGTCGAGTGTCGGAAGTGAACACTTCATTCTGTGCCCGAAACCCTTGCAACCAGTCGACTGATGCCTTCATCAGTCGATTGGTGGTCTCGGCAGTTGACTACCCATCCATGGCAGTCGACTGTTGGAACATGAATCAGACTCGAATACTAGTCAAGTCACAGTCAACTTAGAGTATGTTAGGACCTGTGCACCCGCTAGAGGGGGGTGAATAGCGACGTGACCGTACGTAGATGGAATTTGATCGTGATCGTCTTTACAAATCGTGTTAGCGCAGCGGAATAATGATAATAAAAACAATAACATGAAATGAAATAACCACGAACACAAAGATATAACGTGGTTCAGAACCGAATGGTTCCTACTCCACGGATCGAGCTCCAAAGAGCCCTAGTGATGCACACACACTCACTAATCACAAATACTCCTTCTCGACACAAGTCAGAGGTGGAGAAATCTCATACAAAAGATTACAACAATAATCTAAGTAGAAACAAGCAAGTACAATAGTGAAATACAATGCAAGTAAAGAAAACTATTTTACTAGAGCACTTAGGTTGCCTTGGACTAGCCTTGAAGGACTGGAAGAACACCAACAATTCCCCTTCAAATCGCCCAAGAAAACCCCTTGCTTGAGCCTTCCACGAACAACTGCTTTTATCCTCTATCGGGCTGGATTTTCGCCTGGCAGTCGACTGTCATAAGTCACCAGTTGACTGCCAACACTGTAGCTGTGAGACAACGACTCTATCCACGCTGGAAAAATTCCAACGGGACTCTTGGATCGATCACAACATTGGCGATCATTGCCGTGCGTAGTCGACTACCCGGTTGGCTACGGAGCATTCTGCTCGACACTCACCGGTGGCGATCATTGCTCGCGATCATTGCCGTCGTATCAATCATCGCTCGATGAGCGATCGACTACCAGAGCAATTCCAGCTCTTAAACGACAGTCAAACTCAAGTCGACTCACGGCAGTCGAACCAGCCATAATGCTAGTCGACTGCCAACCTAGAAAATAAGGTTTTAACCCAAGTATGGTGCCCCCATACTTGCTAGACCACCCTTAGCCTAGACCTAAGCCTTCTAGCCACCTCCATCAGCCTCACGCCTCTCGGATCTCTCCAAGTCATCCATGACTTGTTCATCCATCGTGTTAGCCTCCAGGTGCTTCCCTCGGCTATGTCATGCTAACAGTGTCTACACCGCCAAGGCACATTGGACTTACGCCGCCAAGACTCCGCTTGGACTTTACGCCGCCAATATTAATCCCCTTGGACTTCTCAAATGCCAAGACTCAAGCTTGGACTTTCCCTTGCCAACCCATGTTGGACTTTCCATGCCAAGACCCATGCTTGGACTTTTCCTTATGCCAAGTACTCAAGACTTGGACTTTCCCAAATGCCAAGTGTCCCACTTGGACTTTCCATGCCAAGTACCCATGACTTGGACTTTCCCTTAATCACATGGTCAACCCTAGTCAACCATCAAAGTCTCCCTCAAGTCAAACTCGAGTCTAGTCAATTATAACCTGGGTCGATTGCTCCAACAATCTCCCCAACATATTAACCGACATCAATGTCCAACATCAATGTCAAACCACTTTGTCAAACATCCTATGTCAAACATCAAAATATTACTCGAGTCAAACTCGAGTATGGTCAATCGTGACCTGGGCCGATTGCACCAACAATCTCCCCCTTTTTGATGTTTGACAAAACAAACCTTGAGTTATTCCCCTAACTCAAATTTCCCTACCAATTTTCCAAATTGGTAATTTAATCTTCTCCCCCTTTTTGATATACATCAAAAAGGTTATCTCTCCAAGGAGGTCAATGTCTCATGTCCTAATGAGATCTTACAATCTCCCCCTTGATCCAAAAATACCTAGGATGCCTACCATCTTCCTAGTGATAAGTTTCATATCACTCAAGAGAGGCAATCCTATATTCTCTCCCAATTTCCAAATTGGGTCTCTCAAAATCCCATCAATTTTCCCAATTGATGATACTCTCCCAATAACTTCTCCCCCTTCAAGAAGAGAAACACATCCATCATCCCAAGATGGATAACTCCCCCAAATGGCTTACTCCCCCTTGACCATTGCACCAATAATGTCCTTGGGAAGTTCCTAAGCCAATAGGAACGCTAAACCATCAAAATTAAGGTTCTAAGTTCAACATAGAACTTTCACTCACCCTAAATTTGATACTTTGACCTAACACCTCTCCTAATCCATATCCAATGGATTTTCACCCTTTATAATGCTTCCCAAAGATATCCTAGGGTTAGGAGTGATTAGGAACCTTTACCATAGCTGAACACGGGCTAAACAAACCTTGTTAACCAGAAATCAGACCTGATAGTCGACTCAGTGATGAATCATCATTGCCACATATCGATCGGCCACCCGAGGCGGTCGATTGATAAACTAAATTTCCAAATTTCAGCTATCAGAATCGAGATTCAAAAAATCATAACTAATTATACGTATATCAAAAAATCACGAAATTTGATACGTATAATACCTATGACCAATACAATGGGTGAAAAACGTTTGAAAAATATTTTACCCATAAAATAGCGAGATTGACACAAAATCCAAAAGTGACTAAAAACTTTAAAGTTTAAGCTCACTTTGTATCAATCTCTTCAATGGTGATTGCTATCAAGAGATAGACTTCACCAAGGTTTTTCAAAGTGATTTTAAAATGTTTTCAAAACCTTATTTTGGATCATATTCCTTGGGCTCTATGCACATGACTTGTACACAAGCTTTTCCAATGATCCACATGTTGAGTTAAGATGAGTTTGGGTTCAACTAGATGCAAACACTATGCACCTTGAACTTAACTCACATCCTAGCATCTCACATGTATCTGGGGTGTATAAATACACATACATGTCAATTGAATGTGAGATGTGGGTTTTGGTTCATTTAATCTAGGGTTTCATGCATTTCCTAGGCAACCCTACTTGATTCCCTTATAAATGGGACTTCAAGTCATGTCATTGTCCTTAGTCCAATTTTAATCAATTTAATGCATAAAATGATCATGACATAAAGATAGCAATATTTAAGCATGGCCAATGATCATGATGTCATGACATAATATAAAATCTAAAAACATATGACATTTAAAAACCTTAATCCTAAAACATGAACATGACATATACAATGAATAAAAGTAAGCATGATGTCATGACATGTTATATGGCAAACAAAGCATGACATATAAAATATATAGGTACAATAATACCTAAATCTTAATATTAATTGCCATTTGATATAATTATGTTTATTTTGCCATATTATCATTAATCTCCCTAGTGTGCCAAAAACCCAAAATGGCACACTAACCTCTAAACCTAAATTGTGCCAATTTAATTGATTTTTCTTAATTTCAAAAGTGCATTGGCACATCCTAAAATCTTTTAGGATATTGATTCAAATCTATTTCCAAGGTAACCATAACCTTGAAAATATCCTAAAGTGCCACCTTTACCATGGTTGAGTTAACTACCCATCCAATCAAGGTTGACACACCCTAAACCCATCTAGCGTGAATCAATCACGCTCTTAGAAACCCAAAACCGATTTGAGCTCCTAGGGTTAATTAGGTATTCCTTAGGGATAACCTCCCTAGATACCTTCCTAATGACCCTCCTAGGCTTGTTAGCCTTGGTTATTTGGGTCTTGCCTAGGTTAACCTTAGGGATTGCCTCCCTAATAACCTTCTTAGTGGCCACCCTAGGTTTCCTAGAAACCTTAGCCACTAGGTACAAATCTTGGTTACTCTTAGGGATAACTTCTCTAGTAACCTTGGTTTTTCTAGACCTAGTTAGTGTTCCATAATCTAGTGGAACACTATGGTAAGTCACCTTAGGCTTAGGTTTGTGACCCAAACCTTTCTTGCCCTTGGTTGACTTTTGTTTCTTGAGTCCTAGGTGTTGACTTTGACTTTTGGACCCTTGAGTTTGACTAATTGACCCTTGCATTTGATTTTGTATATTCCTAAGAGTCTTCTCCATCTTTTCAAGCCTTGACCTCAAGACTTGATTCTCTAATTCTAATTGCCCAATTTTAGAATTTTGATTTGGTCTTTGGGCATGAGACTTCCTAGGCATATGCCTAGTCTATTTAGGGTTTAGACCTAGATGTTCTTGCACCTTTCTAATTATCTCCCTAGGTAAAATTTGTCTAGTGTTATTTGACTTAGGTTTGTCCTTAGATAAATTGGTTTTAGGGATATTAGTCCTAAATTTCTCCTTTCTTGAAAAATTGACCCTCTTAGCACCTAAACAAAATTCCTTACTTCTAGCATGCTCTTTATGATCAATAGCAAGACTATTGAAATTATTCCTAGCATGCTTTTGACTATAAGAATTAGAAAGAGCATTACTAAAATATACCTTAGGGTTAGCCTTAGCTCCCCCTACATGTGATGCTCCTTCTTGCCTCTTCTTCTTCCCCTAGGGTATTGACTCCTATAATGTCCTTTTGAATTTCACTTGAAGCATATAATATGATCCTTGCTCTTGATATTTGGGGAACCGACATCCTTGATCTTTAGCGTCGATGGAGCTTTTCTTACTCTCTTTGGGCACTTGCTCTTGTAGTGCCCGGTTTCCCTACATTCAAAACATATGATATGATTTTTATTACAAATTGATATGTTTGAGTTACCTATGGTGGTGGTAGGTGTTGGAATTGAAACTTCTTCATCTTGACCGGAGGTTGAGGCATCTTCTTTATTTTGTTCCGGCTCCGGTGTAGATGGTCTCTCCCCCTCAATCATAGAAGTGGATGCTTCTTCCACCTCTTCTACTTCCTTCTCCGATCCGGAAGTGGATGCTTCTTCCACTTCTTCCGATTCGGATGTTGATTCCCTATCAACCTCCGAATCCTCAAGCTCTTGGGATGACAGTGTACTTTCTTGATCTTGAGAGGGTGAGCACTCCTCTTCTTCTTCTTCTTCTTCTTGGACCGATGATGAGTTTTCATGGAGCTTTGCCACTTGGCTCCATAACTCTTTAGCATCTACATAATTACCTAACATACACAAGATATTGTTAGGCATTAAATCAATTAAAATTTTATCACCTTATCATTTTTCTCGGATGCTTGAACTTGCTCTTCGGTCCATCTTTTCTTTTCGAGGAATCCACCTCTTGGTCCTCTTGGACATTCAAATCCATCCATCAAAATGGACCATTCTTCGAAGTCCCTCATCATTAAGAAATCTTCGATCCTTGCCTTCCATTGTCTAAAACCTTCTTGTCCATAGAAGGTATATAGGATAGGTGTGTTGATATCCCATCACAATTGTCCTTGAACTTCCATCTTTTACCCTCTAGCTTGCTTCCTTCGTTGTTAGACTTAAAAGAGCGGCCTCGCTCTGATACCACTTGTTAGGACCTATGCGCCCGCTAGAGGGGGGGTGAATAGCGACGTGACCGTACGTAGATGAAATTTGATCGTGATCGTCTCTACAAATCGTGTTAGCACAGCGGAATAATGATAATAAAAACAATAACACGAAATGAAACAACCACAGACACAAAGATATAATGTGGTTCGGAACCGAACGGTTCATACTCCACGGATCGAGCTCCAAAGAGCCCTAGTGATGCACACACACTCACTAATCACAAATACTCCTTCTCGACACAAGTCGGAGGTGGAGAAATCTCGTACAAAAGATTACAACAATAATCTAAGTCGATACAAGCAAGTACAATAGTGAAATACAATGCAAGTAAAGAAAACTACTTTACAAGAGCACTTAGGTTGCTTGATCTTTGGTTGCCTTGGACTAGCCTTGAAGGACTGGAAGAGCACCAACAATTCCCCTTCAAATCACCCAAGAAAACCCCTTGCTTGAGCCTTCCACGAACAACTGCTTTTATCCTCCATCGGGCTAGATTTCCGCCTGGCAGTCGACTGCCATAAGTCACCAGTCGACTGCCAACACTGTAGCTATGAGACAACGACTCTATCAACGCTGGAAAAATTCCAACGGGACTCTTAGCGATCATTGCCCGGCGCCCGTCGTCGGCCCTTGCGATCGGCTCACCGGGCGATATGCTCGACACTCGGTGTGCGATCATTGCTATCCCTTGGAAGTCGGTTCGTCGACATCGGTCATTGCTCCAATGGCGGATCATTGCCGAGCTAATCCGGCTCTTAAACGGCAGTCGAACTCAAGTCGACTCACGGCAGTCGAACCGGCCATAATGCCAGTCGACTGCCAACCTAAAAAATGAGGTTTGAACCCAAGTATGGTGACCCCATACTTGCTAGACCACCCTTAGCCTAGACCTAAGCCTTCTAGCCACCTCCATCAGCCTCACGCCTCTCGGATCCCTCCAAGTCATCCATGACTTGTTCATCCATCGCGCTAGCCTCCAGGTGCTTCCCTCGGCTATGTCATGCTAACGGTGTCTACACCGCCAAGGCACATTGGACTTACGCCGCCAAGACTCCGCTTGGACTTTACGCCGCCAATATCAATCCCCTTGGACTTCTCAAATGCCAAGACTCAAGCTTGGACTTTCCCTTGCCAACCCATGTTGGACTTTCCATGCCAAGACCCATGCTTGGACTTTTCCTTGTACCAAGTACTCAAGACTTGGACTTTCCCAAATGCCAAGTGTCCCACTTGGACTTTCCATGCCAAGTACCCATGACTTGGACTTTCCCTTAATCACATGGTCAACCCTAGTCTACCATCAAAGTCTCCCTCGAGTAAAACTCGAGTCTAGTCAATTATAACCTGGGTCGATTGCTCCAACAATCTCCCCAACATATTAACCGACATCAATGTCCAACATCAATGTCAAACCACTTTGTCAAACATCCTATGTCAAACATCAAAATATTACTCGAGTCAAACTCGAGTATGTCAATCGTGACCTGGGCCGATTGCACCAACAGAGTAGTCGACTGCCATGACATGGCAGTCGACTGATGTCGAAAAATCCCATCTGACACTTAGCCAATTGGCCAAGTTTCACCTAAGCACACTGCCCTTTCCCTGGTTATATTCGCTCACTCTCATTCCTTGAAGTCCCTCGCCTTTGAAGTTGTCTTCGTCCGGCCACGTCCCTCGGATGCGCCAAGTGCACGGCTCTACAGCACCATCCTTCACATCTCGCCCTGAAGTCTACTTCCTCCGGCTTCACTCCAATGCTTCTCGTCCGACAGTCCCTCGGATGCTCCAAGCGCACGACTTTCGCAAAGTCATCCTTCACCGACTCAAGGACCGAGTCATGAGAGGTGAAACTAGCTAATGCTCTATGTACGAATTACTAAGTCCTACAAGACTCCAACACATATCAAATCTAAACATCTTAACTTAAACCTTTTGCCACACACATCAAAACCATATCACGGGTTGATTGCCCTAACACAAACAAGGAGAAGAAAAAGGAGACTATACCACCTTCATCGGATGACGAATCATCTTCCTCCATGAACACCTATGAAGAGGCCTACATGGTAAGAAGGGTAAGACATTCATTAAAAATCTTTAAATTTAATAAATCTCATGATAGGAGAAGGAGGCCAAGGAGAAGGACACATAAGGGATGAGTGTCCTCTCTTGAACAAGAAGAAGGAAGAAAGGAAGAAAGATGACAAGAAGAAAGAAGAGAAGAAGACAAAGGAGGAGAAATCAAAACCCCGAAACTTAAAAACCACATGGGATGATCCATTTTCATTGGAGGAAGAAGAAATTGTCTCCCATTTTGTGCTCATGGGAATAGATGACATTGCCTCCACCTCATTCGAACAAGAAGAAGGAACTACAAGTGAGGAGGAGAGCTCAAGTGTAGGGGGAGCATCTACCTCGGATTCGGAAGAAGAAGATTGGGTAAGTGAGGTAAAGAAACTACCCTCTCAAGATGTTATTTCTATGATTTCAAGCTTAACTAGGGATTTGTTTAGAATAAAGAAGAAAAATAAATGCATGCTAAATGAAATTAAGGCCCTAGAAGAAAATTTTGAAAATGCATGTTCAAATGATGATCCTATTTCCTCTAGTAGACCTGGCCACGGTCCGGGTCTGGTCCGGGTCGAAACCGTCGGGTCCGGGTTGACAAAATACCGACCCTTAACCAGCCCACTCGTGGCCGGTTATGGTCCGGGTTGTGGAACCGTCGGTTTCGGTCCGGTCGAATTAAGTTCTCCGTCCGATCGTCGTCTTAGTTAAATAAATAAAAAATTAAAGAATGATATAAATAATTAAAATAAAAAAAATTGCACAATTAAACTTATAAAAACTCTATCAAATATTTCATTATCTCAATAAAAAATATATTACATCTTGGACTTAAATAAAAAAATCTATTACAATAAAAAAATCAAATACATTTCAATTTTCATTATATTCAATCAATTTCAGTCGTATTTGGTATTTCCTCCCGTCGTCGTAGTTCCGGATGTTCCTTCTATTTCGTCTTGGTCTTCTTCGTCACTTTTAATATGTTGGGTTTGACTTGCAGCTTTTGACCAATCATTGAGTAAACATTGCGCTTCTAAATTTTTCGGCCTTAAGCTAGAACATCTCTCATCCAATGTATTTCCTCCGATACTAAAAGCTTGTTTCACTGCAATCGTTGTTACTAGACAAGCTAGTATTTCTTTTGCCATTATAGATAAGATTGGAAATATTTGAGTTATTTGCGACCACCATTTTAGAATGTCGTGCTTTAGTGAGTTTAGAAGTAATAATACTAGTTGTAGTGGATTGATGTATTTCATGTCCAATAGTTTGTTCACCATATTTAATGTTATATTCATTATAAATATCATGTAAATGAGTTTTAATATTAAACAAAATCAAAGAAATATTAGGAGCAGTTTCGGTAATAGGACTTAAAGATTCATAATATAATGCTAACATATCTTGCAAACCATCTAATTTAAGTCTAGGATCTAAAACAAAAGCATATAAAAATATTTCAGGAATGCTTAAGAAATATTTTTCCCATTTTTCTTTCATTACATAAATACATTGAGATAAATAAGTATCATTTGATTGAATATGTTCATTAAAAATACATACAATATTACAACAATGTGTTAAAACTAAATGTGAAGTTGGATAATAAACACCTGATAATTGGTCACTAGCATCACTAAAAACTTTTAAAATTTCACAAATACTAGTGCATATATTCCATTGATTTGAAAACAAATAAATATCACGTGATTGAACATGTTGATGAAAAAACATACATAATAAATCTTTGTATTCAAAAGTAGATAACAACAATTTATAAGTAGAATTTCAACGAGTTGGAATGTCACGTGCAAACTGTTTAGGCTTCATACCATTTATTTTACAAAATTTTCTCCATTCTTTCATAACTTGAGGATGTGTCCATAAATAATGAATTGCACTCCTAATTGGTTGAATATGTGATCCTAAATTTTTAAGTCCATCTTGAACACACAAATTTAAAATGTGACATGTACACCTAATATGAAAAAATCTTCCACCTATTGATGGTTTACATATATCAATAAGTTCACTAATACTAGAGGTATTTGCACTAGCATTATCAAAAGAAATTGAAAAAACTTTAGAAGTTAGACCATATTCTTCTAAAATAACAAAAATAAGTTGTGAAATATTTTGTGCAATGTGTGTTTCGTTAAAACATCTATATGCTAGCAATCTTTTTTGAATGTCCCAATTATTATCAACCCAATGACAAGTAATACCCATATATGAACAACTTTGCCAATGATCACTCCAAATATCGGAACACAAAGAAACTTTACTGTTTAAACTAGAAAATTCTTTAATCAATTCTTTTTTTTATTCTAAGACTAATTTTAAAAGTGTACGTTTTAGAGTATTTCTTGGGATACGTTTAATAGAAGAATTTGCACTTGTAGAAAGCCAATTTTCAAAAGATAATTTATCACTAAAACTAAAAGAAAGTTGTTCAATTGCACAAAATTTAGCAGTTTCTTCTCTAAATCTAGTTTCGTCAAATTTAAAGAGTTTAGATTCGTTACCCAACCCGATTGAGAAGAGAATGTCGGAATTTGAGTTTGAGAACGATCAATACCAATTTCCACCGGATGATTTCTCTCCACATATCGAGTAAGGGTTCTGTAACCTCCTCCTTGTTGAAATTTGTAATATTTTGAACAATATTTGCATTTTGCTTGCATATCACCGGAAGGGAGCGTTACTTTTTCGAAATATTTGGTGAAGATATCGGATGCGGGGCGAGGCACTCGAGTTGGTCTTGTAGCCGTAGAACCCGCCATCGTACTGGATGTATTGCTCCTACTTTATTGATTTTGATGATGATGA
Source organism: Wurfbainia villosa (assembly GCA_025175895.1). Classification (NCBI taxonomy): domain Eukaryota; kingdom Viridiplantae; phylum Streptophyta; class Magnoliopsida; order Zingiberales; family Zingiberaceae; genus Wurfbainia; species Wurfbainia villosa. The sequence goes on along the minus strand of CM045994.1, from coordinate 73,429,242 downwards.
CATATTTAAAACTCATCACCAGAAATATCAAGATCATAGTCGCTGATATCGAATTGAGGTGAATCGCCGCCTTACTCGAACTCGAACTCGGGCGGTGGTGGCATTATGCTCTTTCCCTTTCTGGCACCGGCCGCACCCTTACGACTTGATCCGGCTCCTGACATTTGTAAAAATATGACTTGAGACTTGAAAGCAAATGAGGAAATGAGAATTAGAGAAGTTGTGGTTTGTGAAAAATGAAAGGGAATGGAGGTGTATTTATAGGAAAAAAAACATAAAAAAATAAAAAATAAATAAAAATCCAACGGCCGACCCGGCGGGTCGGCCGTTGTACAACGGCCACGAAATCATGGCCGTTGTTTTTTTTTGTTTTTTCAAAAAAAAAAAAATGGTCGACCCGCCGGGTCCGGTCCGGGCCGACCCGGTGGGTCGCCCGTTGCACCACAATGGCCACGAAATCATGGCCGTTGATCATCAATGGCCACGAAATCATGGCCGTTGATTTTTTTTTATTTTATTTTTTAAAAACCGCCGGTTCGATTTTTTTGGCGGTTCGGTTTTTTAAAAAATCGTGACCGGACCGCTTAATAGGCGGTCCGATCACGGGTCTGAGTCAAACCCATTGACTTGGTTAATCGGACCGTTGACCATGGTCCGATTCCGGGTCGGGTCTGGGTCTGACCCGGACCTTAGCTGGGTCTATCCTCTAGTACTAATGATGCATGTTTAGAAGAAAATAAGGTGTTAAGGGAAAAGATAGAATATCTTAGTAAAGCCTTTGAAAAATTCACTGATACCACAGTAACCTAATTTAGGAATTGAGATGAAGAATACCATGTGTGAAACACTGCCTGAACCCGCTAGACTCGACCCAAGCGAGTCGACCGAGTTGACAGGGTGGAGACATAGGATAGGGCAGATAAGTCCTAAGATCGAAAGGGGACCAGATGAGTAACCCGGGGCATAAGTCTGGGGGTGACTCGGGGAGTGAGTCGGGTGTTTGTAGGGTCGATGGTGGTCGACTAGAGGGGGGGGTGAATAGCCTTTGTCGTAGACGGTGGAATCCGTTCGTTCATTGCTCGTCTACAAAACTATTAGTGCAAGCGGAATATACAAACAAAACAACAATAAAGATAAACAAGATACCAAACAATGCTAACACTGCAATGTAATGTGGTTTACAGTTGCGCTGCTAATCCACGGTCCGATTCGTCCACGGTGAATCACTCCGCAAGCTTTCACTATTCTCTCCTTTACACTAAGCTAGGTGGAGGTAACCTCTTTACAATCCCTCTTCTTACAATAGAATGGAATAATAGTAAGTAAGAAGAGTGGGAATTCTTTAGGGCACTTTGGGAGGAGTTTAGAGCATGAGCATTAGGCCCCAAAGCCCCACACCTCTTCTTTATATAGAAGAAGAGGGTTTCTTCCCGTTGACACAGGAGCAGTCGACTGATGCACCGATCAGTCGACTGGTCCTGTAGTCGTTGGCCAATGATGGCTTCTTTCCACATTGGATTTAATCCAACGGCTCCCACATCAGTCGACTGATGGACTTATCAGTCGAGTGCTCGCGAGCTCGACTCCATTCTGTGCCTGAAACCCTTGCGACCAGTCGACTGATACTTTCATCAGTCGACTGCCATTCCATGGCAGTCGACTGTTGACACTTGAACCGGACTCGAACACTAGTCGAGTCACAGTCGACTTAGAGTAGTCGACTACCATTACATGGCAGTCGACTGGTGTCGGGAAATCCCATCTGACACTTAGCCAATTGGCCAAGTTTCACCTAAGCGCGCTATCCCTTCCCGAGTTACATTCGCTCACTCTCATCCCTCGGAGTCCCTCGCCTTTGAAGTTATCTTCGTCCGGTCACGTCCCTCGGATGCGCCAAGCCCACGGCTTTGCAGCGCCATCCTTCGCGTCTCGCCCTGAAGTCTACTTCCTCCGGCTTCACTCCAAGCTCCTCGTCTGGCGGTCCCTCGGATGCTCCAAGCGCACGGCTTCTGCAAAGTCATCCTTCACCGACTCAAAGACCGAGTCATGAGATGTGAAACTCGCCAAGGCTCCATGTGCGAATTACTAAGTCCTGCAAGACTCCAACGCACATATCAAATCCAAACATTCTAACTTAAATCCTTTGCCACACACATCAAAATCATATCACGGATTGATTGCACTAATAGTGTTGACTCGGGGAGAGATGGAAAGCACAAGGGAATGAGTCTTATAACCAGAGTGGGCCTAGATATCAGTAGGCAATGCACGCCCTAGTTTAAGTGAACTAGGAGGATCCTGTCGAGAGCGGACCGAGTCAGTGTTTGACCCAATGAAGGAAGAGAGGGTGAAGAAGAGGAGCAGAACATTTTCCGAGGCATTAACTTATGAAAGTTTGTTATATGATATAACAAACTAGGATCCCACACGATATTCGCAGGAGCCTCCACTCCTTATCCTCTTAATAGAATTATTCTCTAGGAAAAAAGGAACCCTCCACGTGGACGGTGATCAGAATAGTTTGTTACATCATAGCTGGTGGGGGAAGAAGAGGATAAAAGCCAAGGAAGAAGGAGAGAGGGGGGATTTATGATCCTGATTCAATTTGATGGGAGTGTTGGATCGAAAGCACGCTAGAGGGGGTGAAGGGTAGGAAACTTCAGTTCCTACTTCAACTCTGTTGCTTGTGTTAGAAATTTGACGCCGCTAGAGGGGGGTGAATAACGTTTAACCGTTCATAGATGGAATTCGATCGCGTGTTCGTGTCTATAAGTTTCGTTAGCACAACGGAATATATATATGATAACAATAACGAAACACAATCACAAACACAATAACACGAAGATTTAACGTGGTTCGGAACCACACGATTCCTACTCCACGGATCGAGCTCTAGCGACGCCAATGCAATCACTAATCAATAAACTCCTTCTCGACAACAAGTCGGAGGTGGAGAAACCTCATACAAACGTTTACAACAATAAACGGAAGAAATACAAGCAAATATAAGTGAAAATGTAAAGAACACTTTACAAACTAGGGTTTTGAGCGCTTGCTTGTCGGTTGCTTGGATGATCTTGAAGGACCCTGAAATGCACCTGCAAATCGCCTTCAAATCGCCTCACCAAAACCCCAAAGAACTGATGATAAAATCCTCCACGAGCTCCCCTTTTTATCTTGCGTCGGGCTGGATTTCCGCCTATCAGTCGACTGCCATAAGTCCCCAGTCGACTGATGCCACTGTTGTCGTGAGACAACGGCTCAATCCACATCGGACAAGTTCCAATGGGACTCTTGGCGATCGCCCGCGCCGTAGCCGATCGCCGGCGATCGACTACGAGGCGTTAATGTGACATTGGGTGGCGTCGACCTACAGGCCCTTGGCGATCATTGCCGTCGGCCGATCGGCCCGATCAAGGCTCTCTCAAGTCGACTCACGGCGGTCGCCATAATGATGAGGTTTTAACCCAAGTATGGTGCCCCCATACTTGCTAGACCACCCTTAGCCTAGACCTAAGCCTTCTAGCCACCTCCATCTGCCTCACGCCTCTCGGATCCCTCCAAGTCATCCATGACTTGTTCATCCATCGCACTAGCCTCTAGGTGCTTCCGTCGGCTATGTCATGCTAACGTTGTCTACACCGCCAAGGCACATTGGACTTACGCCGCCAAGACTCCGCTTGGACTTTACGCCGCCAACCATTGGACTTATGCTGCCAAGACTCCTGCTTGGACTTTACGCAGCCAATATCAAACCCCTTGGACTTCTCATGCCAAGACTCAAGCTTAGACTTTCCCTTGCCAACCCATGTTGGACTTTTACATTGCTAAGACCCATGCTTGGACTTTTCCCTTGCCAACCTATGTTGGACTTCTCAAATGCCAAGACCATGCTTGGACTTTCCCTTGCCAACCCATGTTGGACTTTTACATTGCCAAGACTCATGCTTGGATTTTTCATGTGCCAAGTGTCCCACTTGGACTTTTCATGCCAAGTACTCAAGACTTGGACTTTACCAAATGCCAAGTGTTCCACTTGGACTTTCCATGCCAAGTACACAAGACTTGGACTTTCTCATGACAATTACATTGTCATATGTTTTTGTCGAAACATCAAAATATCACTCGAGTCAAACTCGAGTCCTGGTCAATCGTGACTTGGGCCGATTGCACCAACAGCTTGTTCATAGCGATCCCGTCTTCGTCCCTGGATTAAAAAAAATTAATCCATGGCAATTAGAGATTACCTAAGTTACCGTTCCATCATCGTGCTATCCGATTAGAGTGGTCACTTGAACAAACTTGTTGTTCAAGCAACCTACCTCTATTCTTCGAATAGCCACGGAATAAACGATGTTCGGATCACCGGTTTTTGTGTTTGTATTCGGGGTCCAAGTAAATTAGCCACATAACAAAACATACAACATACAAAGAAATAAAAGGAAAGCAAAACAAGATTTATACCTCTTATTTATCTCAAGGTCTTCTATCGTATGTCCTATCCTCCTCTTGAACATTATGTGGGCAATGATCCTCCAAGAGATGAAGCCTCCTAGATCACGATCTTCCTTTCCTTGTTCACTCCGAACAAGAGGAAGTATAGAAATAAAACTCTTCTCTTATCTAGGACCAACCCTCAAGCTCCAAGCTTGATGCTTGCCGTCGGCCCAAAGAGAGGTGTAAGGAGTGGGCGTCGGCCAAGAGCTCCAAGGAACAAGACCCTAGCTCTTGTTTCCACCGGCCAAGAAGAAGAGGAGAAATAGGCTGAGCACCGGCCAAGGTAGAGGGGAAGAAGGGGTGGGTGCCAGCTACACCTTAGGAAGAAGAAAGGAAGCAAACCCTAATCTCCCACCTTGTTGCCGCCCAAGCCAAAACCCTAACCCTAGCCGCCCAAGCCTTTGCCTTGATCTCCCTTCAATTGTTCTTGCCGCCCACCCTTATGCCTCCTTTTATAGAGCTAGGCTTAAGCCTTCTTTTAATCTCCACCGTCGGTTCTAGGGATTTAATCTCAACAGTCTGATCTAGAGATTTAATCTCAACCGTCGGACTTAGAAATTTATTCTCCACCATCGGATCTAAAGATTTAATCTCCACCGTCGGATCTAGTTAATCTCCACCGTCGGATCTAGAGATTTATTCTCCACCATCGGATCTAGAGTTTCATTCTCCACCATCGGATCTAGGCTTCATGAGGGTTTTAATAGGCTACGATAGGGACCATGAGGAGGAGTTGGATCTTGGCCATCCAATGGATCAAGCCCACATAAAGTCCGATCCATTAATGATAATCCATTCCACTAGAGGATTATCATTGATCTACCTCACCAACTCCCATAAGTTAATATGGGCTCCATATATTATGTGTACATATATCTCCCCGTGTTTAAAATCTCAAATGTTCGTCGATTAATTAATTTACTGACAATTAATTAATCAACATCTAACTCCATGAGTAGTATCACTCAACCTTATCATCTTGCTGGACTAAGTCCACCTGCAGGGTTTATAGATGAACCTTATGAGCTCCTCAAGGGGACATCATCATCCTAATATATAGGATACGGTTTCCTCCTATAATCAATGACACACTATATAATTAATATCATTTCTCAACTTACCGAGCCTATCGATTTACTCTATAAATCTCGCCCATTGGTAAATCAAAGAAATGAATACTAAGTATATGTGCCCGTTATTATATAGGGATTAAGAGCATGCACAATATAATATCTGAGGTCCGATTCGATTATGTAGTCGGCAATAAATCGAATAACTTCTAAGTCGGTCCTGCTTAATACACACAAAGTGTACTAGTGTAATTCTATGGTCAAGACAAACTAATACCAAATTACACTACAACCATACCAATGGTTTGTCCAAAATCATCTTGGTTGTGAGCCTTTACTTATACTTTACAAGGAACTGATAACATGATCTCTCGTGTGACACTACACACCATGTTATCTACAATGTAATGTATTAGACGATATGCATAACCATAAATATGCAAACAATGATCATGTGATTCTTATTTCAAAAAAATAAAGATGTTCATACAAAAAATAGACTTTTCCAGTATACATCCCAACAATCTCCCACTTATACTAAAAGACTATGCTGTTCTCATACTACCATACATCTGATTCCTATTCCCTCTACATGCCTATCAAAAGCTCTCGCCCGAAGGGCCTTAGTGAAAGGATATGTCAGGTTATTTTCTGATGCAATCTTGGCCACAACAATTTCCCCTCACTTTATGATTTCTCGTATCAGGTGGTACTTGCGCTCTATGTGTTTACTTGCCTTATGGGCTCGTGGTTCCTTTGAGTTTGCAACTGCACCACTATTATCACAATAAATTGTGATAGTTTTGGGCAGACCAGGAATCACATCCAAGCCCATCAAGAAGTTCCTAAGCCACACAGCTTCTTTGGCCGCCTCAGAGGCCGCCACATACTAAGCTTCCATGGTAGAGTCCGCCACGCATTTCTGCTTGACACTCCTTCATACAATGGCTCCACCTCCCAAAGTAAATACAAAACCTGAGGTAGACTTACTGTTATCCTTATCTGATTGGAAGTCGGAATCTGTGTAACCCACAGGGAGTAATTGGTCTGCCTGGTAAACTAGCATATAATCCGTAGTCCTTCTCAGGTACTTCAATATATGCTTTACCGCAGTCCAATGTCCCTGTCCTGGATAACTCTGATATCTGCTGACCATGCCCACTACAAAGCAGATATCCGATCTCGTACATAGCATGACATACATGAAGCTTCCTACTGCCGAAGCATAAGGAACCACCTTCATCTCCTCTATCTCCTTAGATGTTCTAGGACGCATCTCCTTAGATAAAGGAACTCCATGCCTGAAAGGTAGAAAACCTTTCTTGGAGTTTTGCATGCTAAAACGATCCATAATGGTGTCTATGTATGAAGCTTGAGATAAGCACAACATCCTTTTCTTGCGATCCCTTATAACCTTGATCCCAAGGATGTGTCCCACTTCTCCCAAGTCCTCCATATCAAACTGTTTGGACAACCATACCCTTACATCCGATAACACCTTGACATTGTTGCCAATTAACAAAATATCATCTATGTATAGTACAAGAAATACCACTACATTTCTGTCACATCTCTTGTATACACAAGACTCATCCGGACTTTGAATAAATCCATAAGACTGGATTACCTCATCAAAACGGATGTTCCAAGACCTCGAAGCTTGCTTCAATCCATAAATGGACCGATTAAGCTTGCACACAAGATGCTCTTTGCCCTTTGCAATGAATCCCTCTGGTTGCTTCATATAGATGTTTTCCTCAAGACTTCCATTAAGGAAAGTTGTCTTGACATCCATCTGCTACACCTCCCATAATCCATATGAGCATCACTACATAAGAGAATCCGGAAAGACTTAAGCATGGCTACCGGTGAAAAAGTCTCCTCATAATCGATGCCCTCTTTCTGAGTATACCCTTTTGCAACAAGCCTTGCTTTGAAGGTCTCAATCTTCCCGTCAATTCCTCTCTTTTTTTTTGTAAATTCACTTGCATCCAATGGCTTTTATACCATTGGGTGGTTCTACTAGCTCCCAGACCTGATTTGAATCCATAGATTCTATCTCAGAATTCATCACACTTTGCCAAGATACCGCATCTTTATCTTGGATCACCTCGTCATATGTCTAGGGATCAGGTTCATGTTTGCCAGGGATCAAATTAGAAGATTCTCCCAAGAACATGAATCTATCAGGCTGTCTAACAACCCTCCCACTACGACGAGGTATCACCTGTGTATCCTCTGTGACACACGGTGCAGTGACTTGTGGTATATCCTCTTGGATCGGTGGTACTGAAGTAGTGACTTTCCCTCTCAATTCCTCCAGAACAATCTTACTCATGGGCTTGTGGTTCATCACATAGTCTTCCTCTAGAAATCTGGCGTTCGTGCTAACGATCACCCTCTGATCTCTAGGACTATAAAATAAACCACCTTTCGTTCCTCTAAGATAGCCAACGAACATGCACACTTTTGTACGAGGTTCTAACTTACCAGCATATGCCTTCAGCACATGTATTGGACTCCCCCAAATCTGAATATGTCTCAGACTAAGATTTTGCCAAGTCCACAATTCTGTGGGAGTAGAAGGCACTGATTACGATGGTACCAAGTTTAGAATATACACTGTTGTATCTAGAGCATATCCCGAGAACGAATCTGACAACTCAGAATAACTCATCATTGATCTAACCATCTCCATAAGAGTCATATTCCTTCACTCTGCTACACCATTCTGCTAGGGTGTGCCAGGTGCAGACAATTGGAATTGAATCCCAACCTCTGATAAGTAATTCCTAAACTCTCCCAAGAGGTACTTGTAGGATATTTGAGGCCGCTAGAGGGGTGGGTGAATAGCATCGTGTTCGTACGATGATGGAATTCATTGCGTTTGTCTCTACAATTTCATTAGCGCAGCGGAAATAGAAAAATAATAATGATAACGAAATATACAACACACAGACACAAATATTTAACGTGGTTCGGAACCGAATGATTCCTACTCCACGGATTGGGTTCGTACAAACCCTAGCAATGCCAATCACACACCACTATGATAAACACTCCTTCTCGACACAAGTCGGAGGCGGAGAAACCCCTTACAAATGATCTTACAACAGTAAGAAACAAAAACTAGCAATTACAACAATTAATGTGAAATACAAGTAAAGAAAAACTCTACAACACTTGCTTTTGATTGCTTGAATGCTTGGTCGTTTGCTTAGCACTTGGAGACCTAATTTACAGCAACAAATCACCCCTAAAGTTCTCAAAAATCGGATTCATTTTTCTCCATCACGAGCTCCTTTTATAGCTTCAACCTGTGCTGGAAAATGTCGATCAGTCGACTGCTCGGGACCATCAGTTGACTGATCAAACTGTTGCTGTAAGACAACGGTGTAATCCACGCTGGAAAAATCCAATGGCTAGGACATCAGTCAACTGATCATGAGCATCAGTCGACTGATAAGCCATCACTCGACTGCTCGTCCCAGCGGTCGAGTGAGACTTTATTATGTGCCCCAAATCGAGGCATCGGTCGATCGATCACAAGATCGGGCCGATCGCTGTAATCACGATCGCCCACCTATGGCGGTTGGATCACTAGCAATTCTCGTAGTCAAACCCTAGTTGACTACGCCAGTCGACTGCCACATGACACCAGTCGACTGACACACCTCAAACATGAGATTTTAGTCCAAGTATGGTGTCCCCATACTTGCTGACCACCCTTAGCCTAGACCTAAGCCTTCTAGCCACCTCCATCAGCCTCACGCCTCTCGGATCCCTCCAAGTCATCCATGACTTGTTCATCCATCGCGCTAGCCTTCAGGTGCTTCCATCGGCTACGTCATGCTAACGGTGTCTACACCGCCAAGGCACATTGGACTTACGCCGCCAAGACTCCGCTTGCACTTTACGCCGCCAACCATTGGACTTATGCTGCCAAGACTCCCACTTGGACTTTACGCCGCCAATATCAAACCCCTTGGACTTCTCAAATGCCAAGACTCAAGCTTGGACTTTCCCTTGCCAACCCATGTTGGACTTTCCATGCCAAGACCCATGCTTGGACTTTCCCAAATGCCAAGTGTCCCACTTGGACTTTCCATGCCAAGTACCAATGACTTGGAATTTCCATAATCGCATGGTTTCCATGGCAAGTACCCATGACTTGGACTTTCCATAATCCCATGGTCAACCCTAGTCAACCATCAAGGTCTCTCTCGAGTCAAACTCGAGTCCAGTCAAACATAACCCGGATTGATTGTATAACCAATCTCCCCAAAATATCAATAGACATTAATGTCAAACATCAATGTCAACTTACTTTGTCAAACATCAAAACATCTCTCGAGTCAAACTCGAGTCTGGTCAATCGTGACCTGGGCCGATTGCACCAACAATCTGCCCCTTTTTGATGTTTGACAGAACAAACCTTGAGTTAGGCCCCAACTCAAATTCCCTTACCAATTTTCAAATTGGTAATTTAATGTTCTCCCCCTTTTTGACATACATCAAAAATGTTATCTCCCCAAGGAGGTCAATGTCTCATGTCCCAATGAGATCTTACAATCTCCCCCTTGGTCCAAAGATACCTAGGATGCCTACCATTGTCCTAGTGATAAGTCCCATATCACTCAAGAGAGGCAATCCTATACTTTCCCCCAATTTCCAAATTGGGTATGTGAAAATCTCATTTTTCCTTCCCATGAGAAAAAATAACATCCATCATCCCATGATGGATACCTCCCCCTAAAGGCTTGCTCCCCCTTGAGCATTGCACCAACAATGTCTTTGGGAAGTCCCTAAGCCAATAGGAACTCTAAACCATCAAAGATAAGGTTAGAAATTCAACATTGAACTTTCCAACACCTTAAATTTAATACAAACCCTAAACACCTCTCCAAATCCATATCCAATGAATTTTCACCCTTTATAATGTTTCCCAAAGCATATCCTAGGGTTAGGAGTGATTAGGGACCTTAACCGTAGCTGAAATCGGGCTAAACAAACATAGTTTTCTTGAAATCAGCATTGGCGATGACTGTTACTACGATCTAAGTGCCCATCGATCGGTGACACGAGCAAAAGTCGAGTGATACTTGCATTGCCAATGAGTCGAGTTGAGCGCTACCCATCACGATCGCCCTCTGAGCGAAATGATTGATAATCAAAACTGATTTCTGATTTATCGACTCGACTTTTGGAAATTCATAAGTAATTCTACGTATATCGAAAAATCACAAAATTTGATACGTATATTACTTATCACACATACAATCGGTGAACAATTTTGGAAAAATATTTTAACCATTGAAATAGGAGATTGATACAAAGTTCAAAAAGTATTAAATTTTAAAGTTTTTGATCTACTTTGTATCAACTTCTACAATGATGATGACTATCAAAAGATAGACTTCACCAAGGTTTTCTAAAGTGATTTTAAATTTTTTTTGAAAACCTATTTTGAACCATAAATTATTGGCTAAATATACATAACTTGTATATTAGCTTTCCTCATGATTCTTAGTGATGATTGAAATAAGTTTGAGTTCATCTAGATGCACTACCTATGCACCTTGAACCCAACTTATTATCCTAACATCTCACATATTATCTAAGGTACACACACATACATGTCAATTTAAATGTGAGATGTGGAGTTAGAATTAATATGGCCTCATGCATTTTCTAGGCAACCCTACTTGATTCCCTTATAAATGGGACTCCAAGTCATGCCATTTTTCCTTAAATCAATTTTAATCAAAATAAATGCATGAATGATCATGGCATAAATGATATCAATAATAACGCATGACTAATGATCATGATGTGACATCTAAAATAATCCTAAACAATGACATGACATGTTATATGATAAGATGAAATTTCATGTCATGATATGACAATTTTCCATAAACCAATACAATAATTTCGTGTTACGCTCGCACACACGAGCTTACCTCGATACTTACTGTGTTGCTTTTGCTTCCGATCTTCCACTCGATTCCTTCGGCTCCCTCCGAAGTCACTCGAGTGTCGGCCGACCACCGCGGCTTCCTCCGGGTGTCGCTAGCCTTCAGCTCCAGCTATAATAATTTTCTACACACTCGATTCAGCTCGTGAGATAACGACATAAGCTTAACTTTGTATCGTTTGCTATAATCTAAACTCAGGTTCGACTTAGGTGCCTACTGCACCAACAATCTCTCCCTTTTTGATTTATGACAAACCCACATACAAAGTTAAGAACATAGCATGCATGAAGAATAATAATGTGCATGAAAAACAAAAATAAAGATTAAGTTGGAGTAGTAAGAATTTTCTTCAAGTACTCCCCCTTGAGGAAACCTCCCCCTTAACTGAGGGTGAGTCTTGAAAGAAGACCTTAGTCCTCCCCCTTGAGGATTGCTATTTAGGAAGAGTTTAAGTAATTAACATTACTTAAAGTTGGCCTTAGTAAAACATTTTAAGTTATGAAGACTTCTTAACTTGGCCCTTTCTCCCCCTTTCTTAAGTAAAGCATTAGCACTTGACCATAGTGTTTAAAAAATAATAAGTTTAAGTTAAGAATTCTCTTAACTTGGTCTTTACTTCCTTTTAAGTAAATTTTTAAAACTTAAAGTTAAGTAAACATTTACTTAACTTTAGGCCATGAAAATTTTTGATCCCTTAACTTTGGCCTTTTTCTCCCCCTTTTGCCATATATCAAAAAGTGGAAGGGTGTGTGGAAAATAAGTATTAAATTTAAAGTCCAAGCATGTTCCACATTATTTTGAAAATAATATACTGAAAATAAGCTCATCTATAAAATGTTCGACTCATATTTTTTGGCTTGATTGATATAAAAGATCAACCAGTCCTGGTCAGAGTCGGTTAGTATGTATGATTATACTCCGTGGTTCATGGCGATGCACTAGCTCTACATCTGGAACCAGGAGTAAGATCCTAACATCTCACGCCTATCTACGTGACTAAGTACACAAACACATTAGTCCTATGTGTTGTGAGATGTACTGGCTCTTTAAATCTATAGGTGCATGATATCTAAGGTATGTCCTATGCTAGTTCCATGAAAATGAAAAGTAAGAAATAGTAGTACAAAAATATAATTTGTAAGTTCCTATTCTACTACGCACATGCTCAATTTTCGTCTTAATAGACTAAATTCGGCTTCGGGTAGGGGTTTAGTAAATAGGTCTGCCAAGTTAGACTTCGATTCAACGTATTCGAGTTGTATGACTTCGTTGGCCACATGTTCTCGAATGAAATGGTGTTTGACCTCTATATGTTTGGTCCTAGAGTGACATATCAGATTCTTAGTAAGGTTAATTGAACTAATGTTATCTACGTGGAGTTTTGTGTTCGTAAAGTCTAACTTAAAGTCGCGGAGAGTGTGCTTCATCCAAAGAAGCTGAGTGACACACTCACCCATCGCAATGTATTCGGCTTCGGTGGTAGATAAGACAACACAATGTTGCTTCCTACTGTACCAACTCACTAGACTCGAGCCGAGAAGTTGACAACAACCACTCGTACTCTTTCTATCGAGCTTACTACCGGCATAGTCCGAATCGGAGTAGCCGGTTAGTTCGAACTCGGTAGATCTAGGGTACCAAATACCGACATTAAGTGTACTCTTTAGATATCTAAGGATACACTTGACTAGAGTTAGGTGAGACTCCTTGGCACATGTTTGGAACCTTGCGCACATACTTACTGCAAATAGGATATCAGGTCGGCTCGCAGTTAAGTAAAGGAGACTCCCTATTATGCTCCTATAGTATTTCAAATCAATTGAGTTTTCGATTAAATCTTCTTCTATATTCACATTAGTTGCTATTGGGGTATTAATAATTTTAGTGTCTTGCATTCCAAAGCGTTTGATTAATTCCCTAGTATATTTACGTTGATGTAGGTATATTCCATCTTTAGTTTGTTTAATTTGTAGACCTAAAAAGAAACTCAACTCTCCTACTAAATTCATTTCAAATTCACTTTCCATAAGTGAAATGAACTCATTCAGTAGGATCGAGTTGGTGATTCCGAAAATAATATCATCTATGCAGATTTGGGCTATGAATATGTCTTTACCTAAGGTTTTTACGAAAAGGGTTGGGTCAACTACACCTTGGTTAAATCCTTTAGACTTAAGATAAATCGAAAGTCTCTCGTACCAAGCTCGAGGAGCTTGTTTAAGTCCATAGAGAGCTTTCTTTAACCTAAGTACATGGTCGGGTTTATCTAAACTTTCGAAACTAGGGGGTTGACTAACATAAACTTCTTCTTTAATGTATCCATTTAAGAACGCATATTTCACATCCATTTGAAACAACTTAAATCCTCGATGTGCTGCATACGCTAATAGCATTCGAATGGACTCTAATCTAGCTACTGGGGCATAGGTCTCGTCGTAATCTAAACCTTCAACTTGACTAAACCATTTAGCGACTAGTCTGACTTTATTTCTAACTACTTCACCTTTATCATCAAGTTTATTTCTAAACACCCACCTTGTTCCAACGATTGTTTTATCTTTAGGTGGTGGTACTAATTCCCATACTTCATTCCTAGTGAATTGAGCTAGCTCTTCTTGCATTGCAATAATCCAATCAGGATCAAGAAGAGCTTGGTCAATAGTTTTGGGTTCAATTTTATAAATCAAGGAGATTTGACTAAGGTTTCTGTATGAGGCTCTAGTTTGAACTCCTAGACTTGGATCACCTATCACTTGGTCGATAGGATGATTCGTTTGAGTCCTAGTTGGATTTAGGTTTGAGTCATCTATCACTTGGTCGATAGAGTGACTTGGTTGACTTAGGTTAGGGTTAACACTAGACATGATCTCTGGATCAGAGTTAGGTCTAGTATGAATCAGCTCGCTAATTGGGGTTGCCGAGGGATTTGTAGGTTCGTGTCCTTCATCAAATACTACATTGATAGTCTCCTCGACTCTAAGGGTGTCATGGTTATATACTCTATAAGCTCTACTTGTAGTCGAGTATCCTAGAAAGATTCCGATCGTGGTTTTGGATGTAAATTTCCCTAGGTAATCCTTAGTGTTTAGGATATGTACCTTACACTCAAATACGCTAAAGTACTTGATGTTAGGTATTTTATCGTGATAAATCTCGTATGAGGTCTTAAGGTGCCTCTTTACCATAAAGATCCTATTTTGGACATAGCACGTCGTACTCACGGCTTCCTCCCAAAACCTATCGGGTAGGTTATACTCATTTAACATTGTCCTAGCGGCTTCTTGTAGGGTTCTATTTTTGCATTCTACTAGGTCATTTTGTTGTGGAGTTCTAGGGCAAGAGAACTCATGGTGGTATCCATTTAGGTTACAGAATTCTGTAAACCTATGGTTCTCGAATTCACCACCATGATCAGTCCTAAGTCTTTTGATTTTAATGCTTTGTTGATTTTCTATTAATTTAAATAGATTAATTAATTGATCTAGGGTATCACTTTTGTGTTTGATGAACCTAACCCAAGTAAATCTAGAATAGTAATCAATTATGACTAAGCAAAATTTACTTCCATTAAGCGACTTAGCTCCGTGTGAATCAAATAGATCCATGTGTAGGAGCTCAAGCACACTTTTGGTTCGTTCTTGATTAGTTAGTTGATGTTGTGTCCTAGATTGTTTACCTTGTTGACACGCATTACATATTTTATTGTTCAAGTTATTGAGGTTAGGCAAACCTCTGACTAAGTCACTTTGACTCATCTTGTGGATGAGTCTTGGGTGTGAGTGACCGAGTCGTCGGTGCCACAACCATGATTCCTCTTGCCGTGTCATAAGACACTTAGTTGAGGAGTTAGTTAAGTTAATAGTGTAAATATTGTTATTTCTGATTCCCTTAAGGATTGTTTTAGAGGTTTCATTTGTATTAATTACGCATTCATTTTCTAGAAATATGACCTTATAATTATTATCACACAACTGGCTTACACTAAGTAAATTATATTGAAAATTTTCTACTAATTAAACATTTTGAATAATAAAATTTGAGTTGAGCTCAATATCACCTGATCCGATGATTTTGAGTTTGCCGTTATTTCCGAAGGCTACCGATCCTTGTCGTTTGAATCGAAGCTTCGAAAACTTGAGTTGATCCCCGGTCATATGTCGGGAGCAACCACTGTCCAACATCCATTGATCCTACACGCAAGGTAGTTGGATCGGATATTGGATTTATTAGAGATTGGTTGAAAATTATTAACCTAAATCATCTCACCCATGTCTACATGATCAAACACGTTAACCCTATATGTTCTTGTGAAATGACTTTCAATTTTACTTGATTTAAATTTAATGACTTAAACACTTGTCAACCTTGCGTTAGATTCAGATTTTACCTTAGGCTTATCAAGTCACCTTTTCAAGATCATGGCTTCTAGGTCGTGGCGAGGCACATAGGCCTTCTTTGATCGGAACAACGACCACTTCCTTAGACAAAGCCATTTTCAAGAAAATAATAACTTGACTCACCTAAGACCACTTCCTGGTCTAACTAGTCTAGGATACGGCGAGGTAGCTTCAGCTAGTTCCACTCGGTCAAGTGCACCGAACTAGATACGCCTTATCTAGCCCGAATACAAAAGACTCCGCTTTCCTAGCGTACTATCATCTCGCCGCGTCCTGGTACTATGTTATCAAGTATTGACAAGTTATAGTCCTATCTAACCATTCTAAAAAGGAAAATCAAACTAAATAAAAACCTAAGCATGCAATTTCTAGGTTAAAACATAAACAAGTTTCGTACTAGCTTCCCCTGGAATGTTGAATTGATTCGGTCTCTCCACATAGTGGATTTGGTCCTTGGGAACTCAGTACTAGTTCGATCCTAAGTTTGAAATTAAGGTGGTCTTAGGGACCCATGCTTGGACATATTTTTTAGGTCGACTTACAATCGACATATACGACTTGTTGGTCGTATTTGAGCTAAACCCTAGTCCGGCCTTGTTGTACACGGCCCTTTGCGATCCAAGTAGGAGGTCAAGTCCTTTGGATCCCAAAGTAAACCTTTCCAACGTATTCCTAAGATCTTCGACTTGACTCTTCAAGAGTGAGTTCTCAACTTCGAGCTTTTCAACCCGAGTTGAGTCATCCTCTTGAACTCGACTAGTCGAAGAGGTTAGGGAGACCTTGTGTTTGAGGAATTTAAC
The DNA here is from genome assembly GCA_025175895.1 of Wurfbainia villosa. Classification (NCBI taxonomy): domain Eukaryota; kingdom Viridiplantae; phylum Streptophyta; class Magnoliopsida; order Zingiberales; family Zingiberaceae; genus Wurfbainia; species Wurfbainia villosa. The sequence goes on along the minus strand of CM045994.1, from coordinate 73,412,500 downwards.
TTCCTCAACCAGGGTCTCGACCTTGGACTCGGACTTAGCTAACTTTCTAGTTAAAAACATAATTGCACTATAAAGTGTACTAATGAGAGACCGACTTACCTTGAGTGTATCTTTAGAACCAGATGCATATCCGTGGCTTGTCTTGAATAGTGCTTCGCAGTCCGACTCGTCTTCGGTTTCCGATTCAGGTTTCAGTTCCGACTCCGTCTCCGATTCCACCGGTTTAGTCATGAGAACATGATCATTATCTTCTTCCTCGGATGCTTCTTCCCAAGTAGCGTTGAGTGCCTTTTTGTGTTTTGGTGCTTTGCTCTTGAGTTTTGGGCATTCAGACTTGATATGTCCAAACCTGTTTGCATTCATAACATCTAATATTTGAACTTTTAGGCTTACCTTCGTTGGGTCGAGTGACGGTTCGTTTTTGTCCCTTGACTATCCTCCGAACTAAGTTGACTAGTTCGGCCTCCATTTCCGAGTCGATCTCCGAATCGGACTCATCCTCTTCTTCCTTCGGGGGTGGCTTGCTTGCGATTTTCTTCCTTGAACCTGCAAAAAGTGCAATACCCTTCTCGGGTTCCGAGTTAGATTACTCATGAAGTTCAAAATCAGAAAATAGTTCATCTAACCTAAGTTTCGAAAGATCCTTGGAGATCTTGTAGGCATCGACCATGGATACCCATAAGGTAGTCCTCGGAAAGGAGTTTAGGACATACCTTATAAGGTCGTAGTTTTCGACCTTTTGCCCGATCGCGTGTAGATTGTTGACTATGTCTTGGACGCGGACGTGAAGTTGTGTCGCGGACTCGTGTTCCTGCATTTTTAGATTATATAGTTTATTAAATAAAAGATCACGCTTACATACCTTGGCTTCATCGGTCCCTTCGTGTAGCTCCACTAGCTTTGTCCAAAGGTCCTTTGCGCTTATGAAGGGGCCGACGCGATTTAGCTCCTCCTTGGACAAACCACATTGGAGAATTTGAGTTGCCTTGGCGTCGACTTCGACTTGCCGTTTTGTCGCAATGGTCCATTGGTCATAACCCAAGGATTCACCCACTTCGTTAGTCGAAAGTGTGAAACCCGTTTGGATTATGATCCACATCTCGATTTGGGTTTTGAAAAAGCATTCCATCCGACCTTTCCAGTAACGGAAATCATCTCCGTTGTAAAACGGAAGTCGGACGGTGCTAAAACCCTCGAGATGGGCCATTTGGAAGGGAAACCTTGCACAAAAAATACCAAAAAAAACACGAAAAAGGTTCCAAGACTTCGCCTTGGATTAGTAATGTAGGAAATGAAAAGAAACAAAAGGAATATATGAGAAATAAACCAACTAAAATAAAAGATGAGCACTTACAACCTTCGATGTCCCAGAAATGGTACTAAACGATGGTTTTTGGGGATGAACACAGCTTGTTACGAGGGTTTACCCTCATAAGAAGTGTAGATCTCTCCAAGAGCTTCGTTTTGGTAGGTAGTCCATTTCGTGGGTCAACTTGTACGAAAAGTTATCCCCGTTTTACCGTCGGCTACTCCAAAAGCGAATACTTGCAAAACAAAATCAAACGAAGAGTACCAAGACTTTGTCTTGGATTAGTAGTGCGGGAGAAAAAAATTTAAATGAACGAAAAAACAAATCTGTAAAAAATGCTAGATTGGTGGTTTCACCAAATCTAAGCGCCCCCGACTCTGATACCAATTGTTGGATCGAAGCGAATCGCTAGAGGGGGGTGAATAGCGATAAAACCTTTTTTTTGTTCGTTCGTTAAAACCCGAGTAGATAATTAATTGCAGCGGAAAGATAAGCAATAAATAAAGGAGACAAATATTTTTACTTGGTTCATAGCCTTCGACTACTACTCCAAGGCCCTAGTGGTCCTTGACCACGCACGGAGGGCAAAACACTAAAGAACTCCTCCTCGTTAGAGGTAGGAGTTAATCGTTACAAATAAAAGCAAAAAGCTTGAGGTAGAGGGACACTCCCCCTCTCCTCGTTACGATAAAAGCTCCAAGATTTGAAAGTAATGAACTGAAATAAACAACTTATACCGACGTAATAAAAAGAAAACAATTAAACCTAGACGTCGAAGAAGAAGCAATTCATTGTCGGAAAGTTGTAGCTTGGCGGAGGCTTTTAGAAGCTTAGAATTGATGAAGAAACCCTAGGATTGACCCTCCTTTTATAGCCTTTGAGCCCCTTTTCGAGAGGAACTTCACCCAATAGAGTTTTGGCACATGGCTCCTTGAAAAATGGTGATAAGGCTTGACTCCTCGAGGCTGATCCTTGACCATCAGTCGACTGATGGCCATCATCAGTCGACTGATGGTAGCATCAGTCGAATGCTAACCTCGCAATGAGATCGACTATCAATGATCGAGTCCTCCAAGTGGCAAATGATCGATGCTAGATGCAAGGCAAAGTTAGCTTAACAAAAATATTATTTTGACGGCCTCCGACCATCCGATCTCGACCTAGACCACCTATAGGATGTCTTTGGTCGGATCTATGCTTAAGATCATCCCCGTAAAGAGGATACGACCTAACTTATGCTCGCACACACGAGCTTACCTCGATACTTACTGTGTTGCTTTTGCTTCCGGCCTTCCACTCGATTCCTTCGGCTCCCTCCGAAGTCACTCGAGTGTCGGCCGACCACCGTGGCTTCCTCTGGGTGTCGCTAGCCTTCAGCTCCAGCTATAACAATTTTCTGCACACTCGATTCAGCTCATGAGATAACGACATGAGCTTAACTTTTTATCGTTTGCTATAATTAAAACTCAGGTTCGACTTAAGTGCCTACTGCACCAACAATCTCCCCCTTTTTGATTTATGGCAAACCCACATACAAAGTTAAGAATATAGCATGCATGAAGAATAAAAATAGCATGCATGAAGAATAATAATGTGCATGAAAAACAAAAATAAAGATTAAGTTGGAGTAGTAAAAATTTTCTTCAAGTACTCCTCCTTGAGGAAACCTCCCCCTTGACCGAGGGTGAGTCTTGAAAGAAGACCTTAGTCCTCCCCCTTGAGGATTGCTATTTAGGAAGAGTTTAAGTAATTAACATTACTTAAATTTGGCCTTAGTAAAACATTTTAAGTTAAGAAGACTTCTTAACTTGGCCCTTTCCCCCCCTTTCTTAAGTAAAGCATTAGCACTTGACCATAGTGTTTAAAAAATAATAAGTTTAAGTTAAGAATTCTCTTAACGTAGCCTTTATTTCCTTTTAAGTAAATTTTTAAAACTTAAAGTTAAGTAAACATTTACTTAACTTTTGGCCATGAAAATTTTTGATCCCTTAACTTTGGCCTTTTTCTCCCTCTTTTGCCATATATCGAAAAGTGGAAGGGTGTGTGGAAAATAAGTATTAAATTTAAAGTCCAAGCATGTTCCACATTATTTTAAAAATAATATACTGAAAATAAGCTCATCTATAAAATGTTCGACTCATATTTGGCTTGATTGATATGAAAGATCAACCAGTCCTGGTCAGAGTTGGTTAGTATGTATGATTATACTTTGTGGTTCATGGCGATGCACTAGCTCTACATCTGGAACTAGGAGTAAGGTCCTAACATCTCACGCCCATCTACGTGGCTAAGTACACAAACACATTAGTCCTATGTGTTGTGAGATGTACTGACTCCTTAAATCTATAGGTGCATGATATCTAAGGTATGTCCTATGCTCGTTCCATGAAAATGAAAAGTAAGAAATAGTAGTATGGAAATATAATTTGTAAGTTCCTATTCTACTACGCACATGCCCAATTTTCGTCGGAGAGATCGCCGGAGCAGTGGTTTCGCCGGAACCCTAATCGAAGAAGAAAAAATCGCCGGAGATGAGTAGATTAGGGCAGTGAGATGCTAAAAACGTGAGTGGAGGAGTTTGGCTGTCAAACCTAGGGCTTAGGTTGTCGGCGCAATCGGAAAAGCTGGTCGGAGAAGGAAGTGACGACCGGAGAGAAGGAAGAAGGCGAGAGATCGATGTGTGAAGACGCCGAACCCTAGCGGTTCGGCGTTATAAAATCGTGACTCCAGTCAACTAATATGCAACATCAGTCGACTGATTGTGGCTTATGAGTGGTTTTACCGAACCGGCAGTCGATCATTGTCTTTGGCTCGAATCGATCACGAGCATTCTATATCGTACATACGACATCACATCGATCGATGTTGCTCATCGCCGATCGGATCGATCACCACTCAGCTCGGCGAGCACTCAGCGATGATCCTGCGCTCGATGAGATTTACTCCGATCGATGTATCCTATCGATCGACTAATGTACAAACAGCTTGAGTCTGAAGTAGCACTCATCTGGACTCACTAGATCGCATGATTCTGATATGATCGATCGATAATCGATTACGTATCGATCTCTGATTTTCAATTCTGAAATTCAGAAAATCTCGATTTCTTTATCCAACTTGTTTCATTTTCTCATGTTTAATCTTGTATATTGAATATATTAATGCTATGCTTATATTCATGTATTCGTTAATGTATTTTGATATTTTATTTCATTTTAGCAAACATTAACATCCAATGGTTTCAAAATCCTAACATCTCACCCTTTCTAAGTGTTGAAATACACAATCAAGGTAAAAGACTTGTTTTGTGAGATGCAATCCACCCTAGACATTCCTTCCATGCAAACACATGGTGAAACACATGAAGCATGGTAAGTGTAAGACATCAAGGTGTGTGACACTTGAGTATCACTCTTGATGTAACTTCTACACTTTAAAAACACTTCTCTTGATACATTAATTCCTAAAGTGTGCCAAAGATCAAAATGACACACTATGACCTCTAAATCTAGATTGTGCCAATTTTATTGATTTTTCATGATTTCAAAAATATATTGGCACATCCTAAAATCTTTTAGGATAGAATATCAAACCTATTTCCAAGGTATCCATAACCTTGAAAATAACCTAACATGTCAACTTTGCTATGGTTGAGTTAACTACCCATCCAATCAAAGTTGGTACATCCTAACCCATTTAACGTGAATCAATCACGCTCTTTGGAATCCAAAATCTATTTGAGCTCATTGGATTAATTAGGTATTCCTTAGGGGATGACTTCCCTAGATACCCTTTTAATGACCCTTCTAGGCTTGTTAGCCTTGGTCATTATGGTCTTGCCATGGTTAGTCTTAGGGATTGCCTCCCTAATGACCTTCTGAATGGCTTCCTTAGGTTTCTTAGAAACCCTAGCCACTAAGCACACACTATGGTTGGCCTTAGGAATAATTTACCTAGAGACCTTGGTTTTTTTAGATCTAGGTTTAGTTCCATAATCAAAAGGAACATTGTGATAAGTAGGCATTACTTTCTTAGACATAGGTTTGTGACCCAAACCTTGTCTCCTAGATGATTCTTGCCTCTTACACCCTTTTTGCTGACTTCTAGATCCTAGAGTTTGACACTTTGACCCTTTAAATTGATTTTGCATATTTGCAAGAGTCTTTTCCAATTTCTCAAGCCTTGACCTCAATGCTTGATTTTCTAACTCTAATTGCCCAAATAATTTTTGATTAGATTTTTGGGCATTACCAATCTCTTTAGGCATATGTCTACCCTTATTGGGATTGATTGTTGGATCGAAGCGGATCGCTAGAGGGGGGGGTGAATAGCGATAAACCTTTTTTTTTAATTCGTTCGTTAAAACTCGAGTAGACAGTTAATTGCAGCGGAAAGATAAACTCTAAATAAATGAGACAAATGTTTTTTTACTTGGTTCATAGCCTTCGACTACTACTCCAAGACCCTAGTGATCCTTGATCACGCACGAAGGGCAATTCACTAAAAACACTCCTCCTCGTTGGAGGTAGGAGTTTGACGATTACAAAAAAAACTTCGAAAGAAAAGATAGAGAGACAAACCCTCTCTTCTATTAATGTAAAGTGGAACGATAGAAAACCTCGATTAATAAAAGGAATTGTAATATTTAAAGAGACGATAAAATAAGAATATCAACAACTAAAAGAGTAGAAAGTAAACTAGGGTTGTTGACAGCACTTCGTCGTAGAGTCGTCGGAAAATCGCAGAGTTGTGGAGGTTTGTGAGCACCTAGAGATGATGAAAAACCCTAGGAGAAGCCCTCCTTTTATAGCCTTTAATCCCCTCATCGAATGGGTCTTCAACCAATAGGAATTGGGCACAAAACTCCTTGAAAAATGGTGATAAAGCTTGACTCCTCGAGGCTGATTTTTGACCATCGGTTGAACTGGCCAATTGAACTGATGGCCAGGATTTTTGACTACAATAAAGAGTTAGCTCAAAATATAAGTGAATTGGATGGCCACTTGCCGTCCGATCTCAACATAAACCTTCCACGGGAAGTCTTGGTCGGATCGTCGCCTAAGGACGTCCCCGTACAAAGGACACGACCTCACTTCACTTTACTCACTCGAGCTTACCTCGATACTTACTATGTCGCTTTTTCTTCCGGCCTTCCACTTGATTCCTTCGGCTCTCTCCGAAGTCACTCGAGTGTCGCCCGACCACTGCGGCTTCCTCCAGGTGTCGCTAGCCTTCAGCTCCAGCTATAGCAATTTTCTGCACACTCGATTCAGCTCGTGAGATAACGACATGAGCTTAACTTTTTATCGTTTTCTATAATCAAAACTCAGGTTCGACTTAGGTGCCTACTGCACCAACAATCTCCCCCTTTTTGATTTATGGCAAACCCACATACAAAGTTAGGAACTTAGCATGCATGAAGAATAAAAATAGCATGAATGAAGAATAAAAATAGCATGCATGAAGAATAATAATGCGCATAAAATATCATGCATGAAAAATATTAATGTGCATGAAAAACAAAAATAAAGATTAAGTTGGAGTAGTAAGAATTTTCTTCAAGTACTCCCCCTTGAGGAAACCTCCCCCTTGACCGAGGGTGAGTCTTGAAAGAAGACCTTAGTCCTCCCCCTTGAGGATTGCTATTTAGGAAGAGTTTAAGTAATTAACATTACTTAAAGTTGACCTTAGTAAAACATTTAAGTTAAAAAGATTTCTTAACTTGGCCCTTTCTCCCTCTTTCTTAAGTAAAGCATTAGCATAGTGTTTTTTTAAAAAATAATAAGTATAAGTTAAGAATTCTCTTAACTTGGCCTTTACTTCCTTTTAAGTAAATTTTTAAAACTTAAAGTTATGTAAACATTTTGGCCCTTTCTCCCTCTTTCTTAAGTAAAGCATTAGCATAGTGTTTTTTTTTTAAAATAATAAGTATAAGTTAAGAATTCTCTTAACTTGGCCTTTACTTCCTTTTAAGTAAATTTTTAAAACTTAAAGTTAAGTAAACATTTACTTAACTTAGTTAAGTAAACATTTACTTAACTTTTGGCCATGAAAGTTTTTGATCCCTTAACTTTGGCATTTTTCTCTCCCTTTTGCCATATATCGAAAAGAGTGGGGTGTGTGAAAAACAAATATAGATATTAATTTAAAGTCCAAGCATGTTCCACATTATTTTGAAAATAATATACTGAAAATAAGCTCATCTATAAAATGTTCGACTCATATTTGACATGATTGATATGAAAGATCAACCAGTCCTGGTCAGAGTTGGTTAGTATGTATGATTATACTCCATGGTTCATAGCGATGCACTAACTCTACATCTGGAACCAGTAGTAAGGTCCTAACATCTCACGCCCATCTACGTGGCTAAGTATACAAACACATTAGTCCTATGTGTTGTGAGATGTACTGGCTCCTTAAATATATAGGTGCATGATATCTAAGGTATGTCCTATGCTAGTTCCATAAAAATGAAAATTAAGAAATAGTAGTAAGAAAATATAATTTACAAGTTCCTATTCTACTACGCACATGCCCAATTTTCATCTTAATAGACTAAATTCGGCTTCGGGTAGGGGTTTAGTAAATAGGTCTGCTAAGTTAGACTTCGATTCGACGTATTTGAGTTGTATGGCTCCGTTGGCCACATGTTCTCGAATGAAATGGTGATTGACCTCTATATGTTTGGTCCTAGAGTGACATATCAGATTCTTAGTAAGATTAATTGAACTAATGTTATCTACGTGGAGTTTCGTGTTCGTAAAGTATAACTTAAAGTCGCGGAGAGTGTGCTTCATCCAAAGAAGCTGAGTGACACACTCACCCATCGCGATGTATTCGGCTTCGGTGGTAGATGAGGCAACACAGTGTTGCTTCCTACTGCACCAACTCACTAGACTCGAGCCGAGAAGTTGACAACAACCACTCGTACTCTTTCTATCGAGCTTACTACCGGCATAGTCCGAATCGGAGTAGTCGGTTAGTTCGAACTCGGTAGATCTAGGGTACCAAATACCGACATTAAGTGTACCCTTTAGATATCTAAGGATACGCTTGACTAGAGTTAGGTGAGACTCCTTGGCACAGGTTTGGAACCTTGCGCACATACTTACTGCAAATAGGATATCAGGTCGGCTTGCACTTAAGTAAAGGAGACTCCCTATTATGCTCCTATAGTATTTTAAATCAATTAAGTTTCCGATTAAATCTTCTTCTATATTAACATTAGTTGCCATTGGGGTATTAATAATTTTAGCGTCTTGCATTCCAAAGCATTTAATTAATTCCCTAGTATATTTGCGTTGATGTAGGTATATTCCATCTTTAGTTTATTTAATTTGTAGACCTAAGAAGAAACTTAACTCGCCTACTAAATTCATTTCAAATTCACTTTCCATAAGTGAAATGAACTCATTTAGTAGGATTGAGTTGGTGGTTCCGAAAATAATATCATCTACGTAGATTTGGGCTATGAATATGTCTTTACCTAAGGTTTTTACGAAAAGGGTTGGGTCAACTACACCTTGGTTAAAATCTTTGGACTTAAGATAAATCGAAAGTCTCTCGTACGAAGCTCGAGGAGCTTGTTTAAGTCCATAAAGAGCTTTCTTTAACCTAAGGACATGATCGGATTTGTCTAAACTTTCGAAACCGGGGGGTTGACTAAAATAAACTTCTTCTTTAATGTATCCATTTAAGAATGCAGATTTCACATCCATTTGAAACAACTTAAATCCTCAATGTGCTGCATATGCTAATAGCATTCGAATGGACTCTAATCTAGCTACTGGGGCATAGGTCTCATCGTAATCTAAACCTTTGACTTGACTAAACCCTTTAGCAACTAGTCTAGCTTTATTTCTAACTACTTCACCTTTATCATCAATTTTATTTCTAAACACTCACCTTGTTCCAATGATTGTTTTATCTTTAGGTGGTGGTACTAATTCCCATACTTTGTTCCTAGTGAATTGAGCCAACTCTTCTTGCATTGCAATAATCCAATCGGGATCAAGAAGAGCTTGGTCAATAGTTTTGGGTTCAATTTTAGAAATCAAAGATATTTGACTAAGGTTTCTGTATGAGGCTCTAGTTCGAACTCCTAGACTTGGATCACCTATCACTTGGTCGATTGGATGATTCGTTTGAGTCCTAGTTGGATTTGGGTTTGAGTCTACAACTTGATCCATAGGATGACTCGTTTGAGTTCTAGTTTGGTTGGAGTCATCTATCACTTGGTCGATAGAGTGACTTGGTTGACTTAGGTTAGGATTAACACTAGACCTGATCTCCGGATCAGAGTTAGGTCTAGTATGAGTCAGCTCGCTAATTGGGATTGCCGGGGGTTTTGTAGGTTCGTGTCCTTCATCAAATACTACATTGATAGTCTTCTCGACTCTAAGGGTGTCGTGGTTATATACTCTATAAGCTCTGCTTGTAGTCGAGTATCCTAGAAAGATTCCGGTCGTGGTTTTGGATGTAAATTTCCCTAGGTAATCCTTAGTGTTTAGGATATGTACCTTACACCCAAATACCCTAAAGTACTTGATGTTAGGTATTTTATCGTGATAAATCTCGTATGAGGTCTTAAGGTGCCTCTTTACCATAAGGATCCTATTTTGGACATAGCATGTCGTACTCACGGCTTCCGTCCAAAACCTATCGGGTAGGTTATACTCATTTAACATTGTCCTAGCGGCTTCTTGTAGGGTTCTATTTTTGCGTTCTACTAGGCCATTTTGTTGTGGAGTTCTAGGGCAAGAGAACTCATGGTGGTATCCATTTAGGTTACTGGTACATCAGAAACCTATGGTTTTCGAATTCACCACCATGATCAGTCCTAAGTCTTTTGATTTTAATGTTTTGTTGATTTTCTATTAACTTAAATAGGTTGATTAATTGATCTAGGGTATCACTTTTGTGTTTGATGAACCTAACCCAAGTAAATCTAGAGTAGTCACCAATAATGACTAAACTGAATTTACTTCCATTAAGTGACTTAGCTCCGTGTGAATCAAATAGATCCATGTGTAGGAGCTGAAGCACACTTTTGGTTCGTTCTTGATTAGTTAGTTGATGTTGTGTCCTAGATTGTTTACCTTGTTGACAAGCATTACATATTTTATTATCCAAGTTATTGATGTTAGACAAACCTCTGACTAAGTCACTCTGACTCATCTTGTGGATGAGTCTTCGGTGTGAGTGACCGAGTCGTCGGTGTCACAACCATGATTCCTCTTGCCGTGTCATAAGACACTTAGTTGAGGAGTTAGTTAAGTTAATAGTGTAAATGTTGTTATTTCTAGTTCCCTTAAGAATTGTTTTAGATGTTTCGTTTGTATTAATTACGCATTCATTTCCTAGGAATATGACCTTATAGTTATTATCACACAATTGGCTTACACTAAGTAGATTATATTGAAAATTTTCTACTAATAAAACGATTTGAATAACAAAATTTGAGTTAAGCTCAATATCACCTGATCCGATGATTTTGAGCTTGCCGTTATTTTCGAAGGCTACCGATCCTTGTCGTTTGAATCGATGCTTCGAAAACTTGAGTTGATCCCCGGTCATGTGTCGGGAGCAACCGCTGTCCAACATCCATTGATCTTACACACAAGGTAGTTGGATCGGATATTGGATTTATTAAAGATTTGTTGAAAATTATTAACCTAAATCATCTCACCCATGTCTACATGATCAAACACGTTAACCCTATATGTTCTTGTGAAATTACTTCCAATTTTACTTGATTTAAATTTAATGACTTAAACACTTGTTAACCTTGCGTTAGATTCGGATTTGACCTTAGGCTTATCAAGTCAACTTTTCAAGATCATGGCTTCCAGGTCGTGGCGAGGAACAGTGGCCTTCTTTGATCGGAACAACGACCACTTCCTTAGACAAAGCCATTTTCAAGAAAATAGAGACTTGACTCACCTAAGACGACTTCCTGGTCTAACTAGTCTAGGATACGACGAGGTAGCTTCAACTAGTTCCGCTCGGTCAAGTGCACCGAACTAGATACGCCTTATCTAGCCCGAATACAAAAGACTCCGCTTTCCTAGCGTACTATCATCTCGCCGCGTCCTGGTACTATGTTATCAAGTATTGATGAGTTATAGTCCTATCTAACCATTCTAAAAAGGAAAATCAAACTAAATAAAAACCTAAGCATGCAATTTCTAGGTTAAAACACAAACAAGTTTTGTACTAGCTCCCCCTGGACCGTTGAATTGATTCGGCCTCTCTACATAGTGGATTTGGTCCTTGGGAACCCAGTACTGGTTCGATCCTAAGTTTGAAATCAAGGTGGTCATAGGGACCCATGCTTGGACACATTTTTTATGTTGACTTACAATCGACATATACGACTTATTAGTCATGTTTAAGCTAAACCCTAGCCCGGCCTTGTTGTACACGGCCCTTTGCGATCCAAGTAGGAGGTTAAGTCCTTTGGATCCCAAAGTAAACCTTTCCAATGTATTCCTAAGATCTTCAACTTGACTCTTCAAGAGTGAGTTCTCAACTTCGAGTTTTTCAACCCGAGTTGAGTCCTTCTCTTGAACTCGACTAGTCGAAGAGGTTAGGGAGACCTCGTGTTTGAGGAGTTTAACTTCCTCAACCAGGGTCTCGACCTTGGACTCGGACTTAGCTAACTTTCTATTTAAAAACTTAATTGCACTATAAAGTGTAGTAATGAGAGACCGACTTACCTTGAGTGTATCTTTTGAACCGGATGTGTATCCGTGGCTTGTCTTGAATAGTGCTTCGCAGTCCGACTTGTCCTCGGTTTTCGATTCAAGTTCCGATTCCGACTCCGTCTCCGATTCCACCGGTTTAGCCATGAGGACTCGATCATCGTTTTCTTCCTCGGAAGCTTCTTCCCAAGTAGCGTTGAGTGCCTTTTTGTGTTTTGATGCCTTGCTCTTGAGTTTTGGGCATTCGGACTTGATATGTTCAAACCTGTTGCATTCATAACATCTAAATTTGAACTTTTAGGCTTACCTTCGTTGGGTCGAGTGACGGTTCGTTTTCGGCCCTTGACTATCCTCCGAACTAGGTTGACTAGTTCGGCCTCCATTTCTGAGTCGACCTCCGAATCCGACTCATCCTCTTCTTCCTTCGGGGGTGGCTTGCTAGTTGTTTTCTTCTTTGAACCTGCAAATAGTGCTATACCTTTCTCGGGTTCCGAGTTAGACTGCTCATGAAGTTCGAAATCAGAAAAAAGTTCATCTAACCTAAGTTTAGAAAGATCCTTGAAGACCTTGTAGGAATCGACCATGGATGCCCACAAGGTAGTCCTCGGAAAGGAGTTTAGGACATATCTTATAAGATCACGGTTTTCGACCTTTTGCCCGATTGCGTGTAGATTGTTAACTATGTCCTGGACGCGGGCGTGGAGTTGCGTCGCCGTTTCATGTTCCTGCATTTTTAGATTATATAATTTATTAAATAAAAGGTCGCGCTTACATACCTTGGCTTCATCGGTCCCTTCGTGTAGCTCCACTAGCTTTTTCCAAAGGTCCTTTGCGCTTATGAAGGGGCCGACGCGATTTAACTCCTCCTTGGACAAGCCGCATTGGAGGATTTGTGTTGCCTTGGCGTCGACTTCGACTTGTCGTTTTGTCGCAATGGTCCATTGGTCATAACCCAAGGATTCACCCACTTCGTTAGTCGGAAGTGTGAAACCCGTTTGGATTATGATCCACATCTCGATTTGGGTTTTGAGAAAGCATTCCATCCGTCCTTTCCAGTAACGGAAATCATCTCCGTTGTAAAACGGAGGTTGGACGGTGCTAAAACCCTCGAGATGGGCCATTTGGAAGGGAAACCTTGCACAAAAAAATACCAAAAAAAAACACGAAAAAAAGGTTCCAAGACTTTGCCTTGGATTAGTAATGTTGGAAATGAAAAGAAACAAAAGGAATAAACGAGAAATAACCAACTAAAATAAAAGATGAGCACTTACAACCTTCGATGTCCCGAAAATGGTACTAAACGATGGTTTTTCGAGATGAATACAGCTTGTTACGAGGGTTTACCTTGGTAAGAAGTGTATATCTTTTCGAGAGCTTCGTTTTGGTAGGTAGACAGTTTCGTGGGTCAACTTGTACGAAAAGTTATGCCCGTTTTACCGTCGGCTACTCCAAAAGCGAATACTTGCAAAACAAAACCAAACGAAGAGTACCAAGACTTCGTCTTGGATTAGTAGTGCACGAAGGGAAATTCACTAAAATCACTCCTCCTAGTTGGAGGTATGAGTTTGACGATTACAAAAAATACTTCGAAAGAAAAGATAGAGAGACAAACCCTCTCTTCTATTAATGTAAAGTGCAACGATAGAAAACCTCGATTAATAAAAGGAATTTCAATATTTAAAGAGACGACAAAATAAGAATATCAACAACTAAAAGAGTAGAAAGTAAACTAGGGTTGTTGACAGCACTTCGTCGTAGAGTCGTCGAAAAATCGCAGAGTTGTGGAGGTTTGTGAGCACCTAGAGATGATGAAAAACCCTAGGAGAAGCCCTCCTTTTATAGCCTTTAATCCCCTCATCGAATGGGTCTTCAACCAATAGGAATTGGGCACAAAACTCCTTGAAAAATGGTGATAAAGCTTGACTCCTCGAGGCTGATTTTTGACCATCGGTTGAAGCGGCAGTTGAACTGGCGGTTGAGCTCGCTGTTAGGCTGGCGGTTGAGGCGGTTGTACTTGATGGCGTGATTTTTGACTACAATAAAGAGTTAGCTCAAAATATAAGTGAATTCGACGACCACTTGTCATCCGATCTCAACATAGACCTTCCATGGGAAGTCTTGGGTCGGATCGTCGCCTAAGGACGTCCCCGTACAAAGGACACGACCTCACTTTACTTTACTCACTCGAGCTTACCTCGATACTTACTATGCCCCTTTTGCTTCCGGCCTTCCACTTGATTCCTTCGGCTCCCTCCGAAGTCACTCGAGTGTCGCCCGACCTCCGCGGCTTCCTCCGGGTGTCGCTAGCCTTCAGCTCCAGCTATAGCAATTTTCTGCACACTCGATTCAGCTCGTGAGATAACGACATGAGCTTAACTTTGTATCGTTTGCTATAATCAAAACTCAGGTTCGACTTAGGTGCCTACTGCACCAACATTGATGCCTAAATAGTTTTCAATTTTCTTAATTGTTTTCTTAGGAAGGACATTTCTAGGGACATTAGTCCCAAATTTCCCCTTCTTTGAAATATACCTAGAGTTATCATTTCTAGATTTCTCCTTAGTCCTAAAACCAACATGTTTAGCTTCTAGACAACCATAATTATTATTTCTAGCATGCTTTGATTCATGAGTAATAGCAAAATTATTTGAATTAATTCTAGCATGCTTTTGCTTAGAATTTAAAGAGTGAGCAATATGAAAATATACCTTAGGGTTAGTCTTAGAGACCCCCCCTACTTGTGAAGCTCCCTCCTTTCTTCTAGGACATTGGCTCTTATAGTGTTCCGGTTGTCGGTATTTGAAGCACACCACGTGCTCCTTGCTCTTCTTGGTGGGGACACCGACATCCTTGACTTTTTCATTGACTTTTTGTAATGACCGGGCCCCTATTTGAGGAATTCGGCGACCCCTATTGGTCGATGACCGTCGCCCCTGTTGGCCCGTCGTTACTCACCTGGACTTCCCACCCCTGGAAGTGGGTTTTTGCCTTCCCCAGGATTCTAACTCTAGACCTCCAGGCTAAGTACTAAAGTTTATGAATCCTGGTAACCAAGTGATCCCATGAACCTTAATCCAATTCGGTTCATCCCATGAACCTAGACCTCCAGGCAAAGTACTCAATTAGTCTAATTAGGATTACTCTTAATCCAATTCGGTTCATCCCATGAACCTAATCCTCATGGTTCATCATATGAACCTAATCTCCATCTAATTGCCCTTAGTGTGTGACCCTATAGGTTCTTGTAACGTTGGCAATGTTCCTAAACCGATTTAGGAACATAAGCAATGAGCGGTATCTAGAAACACATCATTACTACCCAAGTTACAAGAATGTTGAGCTCCAACATCACCTTTGTGACTACTAATTGTGACTCTCACAATATGTGACAATGTCCCTCTATCCTTGACATCTAGATTGACCAATCGAGGCATAGACCGTGTCATCCTCGGTACAATCTATATCTTGAACTCCAAGTAGACTCACTCTAATCAAATGAGCTCAATATCTCATATTGACTCATTTGGGCATGGCCATGTACTTCGTGGTCTCACTCTATCAAGAATATCGATGTCACCCCCGTCATATAGGAGGGATAAATCTCATCTACATCACTCACATCCCTCCACATAATTTGTTACATACCCAGTAATCGCCTTTATAGTCCACCCACTTATGGGTGATGTTTGACGAAGCTAAATTATGCAACTCCTTATGTAGGGAACCATGGTGACTTCAGGTCTAAGGACTAATAGTCATACTAATAGCCACATGAGAAAGTATATGACACTCATATAACGATCCATGATACTTTCTCATGGCGGGTCATTCAGTATACATTCTCTAATGCATACCCATGTGTCAACTTGATATCTCATATCCATAACTTGTGAGATCAAGTCATCGTGTTGACCTACATGCTAGTCTCTACGCATTAACATTGTCCCTGAATGTTAATACTCGACTATGAATGATTAAGAGTAGTGTTCTCTATATTATCTCATTATCGATTCAACCAATCGATTGATATAGATAAGAACCTACTACTCAAGGACATTATTATATTTAGTTATTTGGCACCAATACAAGTAAATATAATAACCATGCCTTTATAAATAGGAATATGAAATAATAAAGTTCATACAACAATCATCACATGATTGATTCTAAGGCTCTCACTAACAATCTCCCACTAGCACTAGTGTCAATCACCGTAGTATCTAATACCCAATGACCTAGTGTGACCATCATATTTTTTCTGTGCCAAAGACTTGGTCAAGGGATCTGCGATGTTAGCCTCTGTGGGTACTCTGCAAATCTTCACATCTCTTCTATCGATAATCTCTCGAATGAGATGGAAGCGCCGTAGTATGTGTTTGGTCCGCTGGTGTGAGCGAGGTTCCTTAGCCTGTGCAATCGCTCCATTGTTGTCACAATAGAGCTCTATAGGATCTGCAATGCTAGGAACCACCCCAAGCTTAGTAATGAACTTACGGATCCAAACTGCCTTCTTTGCTGCCTCAGATGCAGCGATATATTCGGCTTCTATTGTAGAATCAGCAACTGTTTCCTGCTTCAAACTCTTCCAGCTCACAGCGCCACCATTCGAGAAAAACACGAACCCTGACTGCGATCTATAATCATCCTGGTCAGTTTGGAAGCTGGCATCGCTGTAACCCTTTACAGCTAGCTCCTCATCGCCTCTAAATATCAAGAAATATTCTTTAGTCCTTCTCAAGTACTTAAGAATATTCTTAACTGCTATCCAGTGACTCACCTGGATCTGACTGGTATCTACTCGTCATGCTCAAAGCATACGAGACATCAGGATGAGTACACAACACGGCGTACATGATAGATCCTATAGCAAATGCATAAGGGATCTTATCCATGCGGTCTTTCTCCTCTCTAGAAGAGGGACTTTGAGTCTTCGAAAGACTCACACCATGTGACATCAGCAGAAGTCCCTTCTTGGAATTCTGTATGGCAAACCGTAGTAATACCGTGTCAATGTATGTACTCTGACTTTGGCCAAGCAATCTCTTAGATCTATCTCTATAGATCTTGATGCCTAGAATACAGGCTGCTTCACCTAAGTCTTTCATTGAGAAGCACATCCCCAGCCAAGTCTTCACAGACTGTAGTGAAGGGATGTCATTCCCAATGAGTAGTATGTCATCCACATACAATACAAGGAAGACAATTGTATTCCCTTTAACCCTTTTGTAGAGACAGGGTTCATCTTCATTCTTGATAAAACCAAACTGTTTGATCGCTTCATCGAATTGAAGATTCCAGCTCCGAGAGGCTTGCTTTAGCCCATAAATAGACCTTTGCAGCTTGCATACTTTCCTAGTATGCTGTGGATCTTCAAAACCCTCAGGTTGTGTCATGTACACATCCTCGAGTAAGTTTCTATTCAGAAATGCAGTTTTAACATCCATCTGCCAGATCTCATAATCGTGGTATGCTGCAATAGCAAGCAAGATCCGAATGGACTTAAACATCGCCACTGGAGAAAAGGTTTCATCATAATCAATACCATGAATCTGCTTGAAACCTTTAGCCACCAATCGGCCCTTATAGGTATACGTAAGTCCATCCATGTCAGTCTTTCTCCTAAAGACCCACTTACACCCAATGGGTTTGACCCCTTCAGGTGGATCAATCAAAGTCCATACTTGGTTGGTGTACATGGATTCCATCTCGGATCTCATAGCCTCTAGTCATTTCTCAGAATCTGGGCTAATCACAGCTTCCTGATAGGAGGTAGGCTCATTCTCAATGAGCATTACGTCATCATGATCAGACAAGAGAAATGAGTATCTCTCAGGCTGACGACGTACCCTATCAGATCTGCGAAGAGGTAGGTCTACCTGAACAGGTGGTTGTTCCATAATTCCTTGTGCAACAACCTCATCACCCACAACACCTTGTGGTTCATGTTCAACCTCCATCAAGGCCTCAGTGCTATGGTCCTTATCTTGAATTTCTTCAAGATCGAACGTACTCCCACTAGTTTTTCTAGAAACAAAATCCCTTTCTAGAAAAACCCCAGTCTTTGCTACAAACACTTTGTGCTAATTGGGAATGTAGAAGTAATATCCCTTTGTATTCTTGGGATATCCAATAAAATAACACCTATCGAATTTGAGTCCCAGTTTGTCTGAGACTTGACGTCGAACGTAAGTCTCACAACCCCAAATCCTCATGAAAGACATCTTGGGATTTCTCCCTGTCCATATCGTATATGGTGTCTTTATGACAACCTTGGATGGTACATGGTTAAGGGTAAAGACTGTTGTGTCTAGAGTATATCCCCAAAAGGATATAGGAAGATCTGTGTGACTCATCATAGATCGTACCATATCTAATAGGGTATGATTCCTCCTTTCGGATACACCATTCCACTGTGGTGTTCCTGGAGGAGTGAGTTGGGATAGAATCCCACACTCAGCTAGATAGTCACGAAACTCATGGCTAAGGTATTCACCACCTCGATCTGATCGAAGTATCTTAATACTCTTGCCAAGATGGTTTTGTACTTCATTCTTGAATTCTTTGAACTTTTCAAAGGATTCTGATTTATGTGTCATGAGATACACATAACCGTATCTACTGAAGTCATCAGTAAATGTAATGAAGTACCTATAACCACCTCTAGCAGCAACATTGAAAGGACCACATACATCACTATGTATAAGTCCTAATAAATCTGTTGCTCTTTCGCTGTGTCCACTAAAGGGAGTCTTGGTCATTTTGCCTAAAAGGCAAGACTCGCATGTCTCATATGATTCAAAATCAAATTAGTCTAGCAGTCCATCCTTATGGAGCTGAGATAAGCGACTCTCATTTATGTGACCTAAGCGACAATGTCAGAGATAAGTTTGGTTCAACTCATTTGACTTGAACCTTTTGGCACTTATGTTATAGATAGGGCTCTCTAAGTCTAGAAAGTAGAGTCCGTTCATTAGAGGTGCACTACAATAGAACATATCATTTAAATAAACTGAACAACATTTATTCTATATTATAAATGTAAATCCTTTCTTGTCCAAACAAGAAATCGAAATTATGTTCTTAGTCAAAGCAGGCACATAACAACGTTCATCTAATTCTAGTACAAGCCCAGAGGGTAGAGATAGATCATAAGTTCCTACAGCAATAGCAGAAACTCTTGCTCCATTGCCTACTCGTAGGTCCACCTCGCCCTTTGTCAATGCCCTGCTATTTCTCAGTGCCTGCACATTGGTACAAATGTGAGATGCACATCCGGTATCTAATACCCATGATGAAGAAATAGATAGATTGACTTCTATAACATTTATACCTGAAGTAGAAGTCTCACTTCTTTTCTTCTTAAGATCTTCCAAGTAAGCTTTGCAGTTACGCTTCCAGTGTCCAGCTTCCTTGCAGTGGAAGCAAGCCCCTTCCTTGGCTACCCCTCCTTTGGATTTAAGTTCTTTATCTTTTCCCTTGGCTTGGGACTTTCCCTTACCTTTAGGCTTGCCCTTACCTTTCTTTTTATGCACCATTAAAATGGTGTCAGATTTTCCCTTCTTAAGGTTAAGCTCAGCAGTTCTCAACATGATGAGCATCTCAGACAGTGGCTTATCAATTTCATTCATGTTGTAATTCATGACAAATTGATTGTAGGCTTGTGGCAAAGATTGCAAGATCAGGTCAGTGGCCATCTCTTGGCCAAGTGGGAATCCCATCCGTTGTAGGTTTTCTACGTACCCAATCATCTTGAGTACATATTGACCTACGGAAGTCCCATCTTGCATTTTGGACCCAAACAATGCCTTAGAGACTTCATATCTCTCATGTCTTGCTTGTCCTTGATATAGTTGACGAAGATGTCCAACCATATTGTAAGCATTCATGAACTCGTGTTGCTTCTGAAGCTCCGAGTTCATGGTTGCGAGCATTAGACATGACACATCTAATGCATCATCTTGATGCTTCTTGTAAGCATCTTTGTCAGCTCGCAAGGCAGTGGCAAGAGGTGCTCCTCGAACTTCCTTTCTTGGGTGAGAACAATTCTCAGGTTCCTGTACCAGTCCAGGAAATTTGCTCCATTGAGCTTGTCCTTCTCAAGGACAGAACGCAGAGAGAGAGTGTTCGTGTTTATCGACATAGTTATCTACAACATACAATGCAGAGAATTAATATCATATTCCTTTTATCATTTAATTAGGCCTTTAATCAAATGATGCTCCCACTGAATTATAAGAATTTTGTAGAATCGAGTTATGGATGTGGTCAAACCACATTACTAGATTCATACAAACTAGCTATAATTCTTGCGGGACAAGATCCACATCATACTAAGCCTTGAGTTAGCTTTGGCTAAATCGCCCAAGACTTAGTACGATCAGTGGGTAACACATTACCGATTACATCTCTATGCAACTCTTGTTTATAGGATCAAGACCCATATTTACAAAAGACCTTGAGTTAGCTTTGGCTAAATCGCCCAAGATTTAGTGTAAATGCGATCTTATCATATCTTTCCAACGGTTGGAATATTCCTATAGTTCTACTCGATCCAATTAAGTTAACTAGTTTTGCTCAATCTAATTGAGCTTACTCTAACCCAAGCGTGATAGGCGGGACCAAGATTGTCCCTCCGCACCCTACCAAGATAATATGCATTGCTCTGCTTTGGCAGATTCAACAACAACCAATGATCGAGGTAGTGATGGGTATCAAGGCTCGGTAGGCATTTTTGAGTTGATTCGATTATGATCTAATCTAATCGTAATGTGTATCATATACGCATTGAGGCCTTTATTATCCTATATTAGCATGCATCACATACATACATACATTATTCTAGCATTCATCATGTTGGTGCAACAATGACCCAAGCATTTATATATGTTTTGATGTTTGGATAAATCATCTAAGTTAGGCAATGTTTTGTGATCTAATTACGAATATGTTTAAGTGACAGGGAAATCCAAGTATGATCTTGGCAAGGAAAGTCCAAGGGACGGACTTGGCAGTATAAGACCAAGCTTGTAGTCTTGGCAGCATAAAGTCCAAAGTGAACCTTGGCAAAGGAAGACCAAGTATGATCTTGGCGAGGAAAGTCCAAGGGATGGACTTGGCAGCATAAGACCAAACTTGTAGTCTTGGCAGCATAAAGTCCAAGTTAACCTTGGCAAAGGAAGTCCAAAGTAAGGTCTTGGCAGCATAAGTCCAAGCTTGGAGTCTTGGCGGAGTAAAGTCCAAGCATTTGGCAACCCAAGACATGGCAAGGCTGAAGGAAACTCTTGAAGGCGGTATGGTGAAGGAAGAGTTAGAAGGTCAAGTCTAGGTCTAGGGTGTAAAATCAAGTGTGAATTACTCACACTTGATGAGTATCGATCGATATGATGTATCGGATCGGTCAGCTTTCGACTAAGTCGGGGTGAAACCACGACTATCACGATCAGCTTGTGTTAGCGATACTGATCAACCGATGTTTGCAATCGGTAAATAGTGGCGATCGGTGATCAACGCAAAAACGAGCACAGAATGTAGTCGCACTCGACTGCGCCCTGCGATAACTCGACTGATGGAGGGATCAGTCGACTGATCACCTGGCCGTTGGAAATTGTGCCTACGAATCTCCGCGGAGATCTCGGTTCAGAAGTCGTTGGCTTCGGCGGCAGTCGACTGATGGTAAGCATTAGTCGACTGATCGAGGCCCAACGGGAAAAATAGCCCCTCTTCTATAAAAAGGGGCCTTGGGGAGCTTGGTGAAGTTAGTGCTCTCATTCCTAACTACACCCTCGTGCTCACCAAGTTTTTCCAAGTGTTTTAGCAATTCAAAACCTCCTCTTCTCTAGTTCTTAATCATCCATCATTGTAAAGGAGAGGAGAGCATTGTAAGAAAGGTTTCTCCACCTTGGTTCATCCAAAGGAGAATATAGTGAAGCTTAGCTAGGACTAATCCACCTTACGGATTGCCGTGGAGTAGGAGTATCATCTCTGAACCACGTACATCGAGTGTTAGCGTTGCTTTCATCGTTTTCTTACTTGTATTCTTATTCGTATTTGTATTGCTTCCGCTAACTTACTTGTAGAAACGAAGAAAGGCTAATCACCCCCCTCTAGCCGTTACAAGATCCTAACAAGTGGTATCAGAGCCCGGATAGCTTGGAAGATCTCACCGTTAACCAAGGCATCAATGGCTCTTCAAGAGGGATATAACACCGCCAAGCCACCGCTCTTCGATTGGAGTCATTTTGCGTATTGGAAAGGTAGGATGAAGTACTATCTTATGAGTAACATTGAAATTTGGCATAGTATTGTAGATGGCTTCGAGGAACCGATGGATGAACATGGAAACCCTATTCCGAGCAAGGATTGGACGAGGGAAATAAACCGGAAGTTCGAATCAAATGTCAAGGCAGTACTCACCATCCAATGCGGCATTACAATGGAACAACTCGACAAGGTGGGGCCTTTCGAATCCACCAAGGAATTATGGGAAAAGCTCATTGAGTTAAATGAAGGTTCCAAGGAGTCAAAGAGGGCCAAGAAGGACCTACTAATTGGACAACTTCAAGCCTTCCAAATGAAGATGCATGAAACCATAAGCCAAATACATGGAAGGTTCAAGGAGATTGTGAATGGACTTCACATCATAGGTGAGCGAGTTAACAACCGGGACTTGGTAAGATACATACTTCAAGCATTTCCTAGAAATTCTTTATGGACTTCTATAGTTGATGCCATTAAGGTAACTAGGGATCTTTCTCAAATTAAAATTGATGAATTATTTTGTGAGTTTGAATTACATGAGCAAACTAACATGTCCTCTAAGGAAAAGGGTTTAGCTCTATTTGTTGAAAAGAAGGAAAAGAAGAAGAAGGAAAGAAAAGAAGTATCATCATCATCCGAATCGGAGCATAACTCAAGTAGTGATGAAGACTCATCTAGTGAGATGGAAAATTTTGTCAAGAAGCTCTATAGAAAGTCAAAGGAGTTCAAGAGTAGAGAAGCAAGGAAGGGGTCTTATTCTTCAAAAGGTAAGTTTAGTGGTAATTCAAGTTTCAATAACAATGTGATTTGCCATGCTTGCAACAAGAAGGGGCACATAAAGCCAAATTGCCCGGAGCTAAAGAAGAAGGAGGAAAAAGAAAAGAAAAAGAAGGACAAGAAGGAGAAGAAGAAGAAGGAGGAGGCTATGGTAGCTCAAATCACATGGGACACGCCAAGTGTTGAAGACTCCTCCAATGATGAGCTTTGCCACATCACACGTCATGTGGCACTTATGGCCTTGGAGATGATTCCGATACATCAAGCCAAGAAGACTCCTCAAGTGATGAATCATCATCTAGTGACGATGAGGTAATGAACTCTCCCAAAGTTAAGCTTTTCTATAAGTCAATTGCCTACCTTAAAGAAGCTCTAGATAAGTCTAAATCTAAGGTTAAGAGCATGAAGGTAGAACTAAAGGTCATTAGGAATGAAAAACCTTCACATGTTGATTCTTGCATGTTTAAGGAAGAAAAGGACAAACTTAAGGTTGAGGTTAGTGAATCAAGAACATGTTTAGAAAAATTTTCAAATGGCTCAAAATGTCTTGATATGATCCTTAGTCGACAAAGAGCCGTTTACAACAAGGCCGGTTTAGGATATAAGCCAAAAGAAAAAGAAGTTGCTTATATTTCATTGATTAATAGGAAAGCAACCATTAAGGGAAAGGTTAAGAAAGCATGGGTACCTAAGAAGTTTTTACTTAATGTTACCGGTCCAAATGTTTGGGTACCAAAAGCTTGTGTTTTTCATGTGATTTAGGTAGGAGAGCAAGGTATGTGGATTGTGGATAGCGGTTGCTCAACACATATGACTGGGGATGTGAGCAAGTTCTCCACAATTAAGTATGTGAAGAAGGGAGTGGTATCCTTTGGGAATAGTGGAAAACTCAAGATATTAGGTAGAGGTACAATTGAGGTATCCCCTAAAATTGTCATTCACAAAGTCTTACTAGTTGAAAATATGAAATTTAATTTATTAAGTGTTAGTCAACTTTGTGATGCAAACTATCATGTCTCGTTTGAATCCTCTAAATGCATGATTAGGCACAAGGAATTAAATGATTGCATGTTAGTTGGATATACAAAATCAAATATCTATTATGTTGATCTTTCATATGCTTCTAACATTTCTACTAAGTGTCTTGTTGCAAAAGAAGAGGAAAGTTGGCTATGACATAGGAGATTGGGGCACATCAACATGAAAAACATAGCCAAGGTAGCCAAGATGGAGTTGGTCAAAGGGCTACCAAAGATCAAGTATGTCAAGAACAAAATGTGTGATGCTTGCCAAGAAGGAATACAAACAAAGGATTCACACAAAGGTAAAACCCTAACTAGTACATCTTTACCATTAGAATTATTGCATCTTGACTTATTTGATTGCCATAGTACGCCATCTTTAAATGGTAACAAATATTGTTTGGTTATAGTAGATGATTTTTCTAGGTATACTTGGGTCTACTTTATGAAACATAAGGATGATACCTTAGAAATAATCATAGGATTTAGTAAAAGGGTTGAAAATGAAAAGAGTCTCAAAATCAACCGGATCCGTAGTGATCATGGTGGTGAATTTGAGAACTCAAAATTTTCACAATTTTGTTTAGAGCAAGGGTACAAGCATGAGTTCTCTTGTCCTAGAACACCCCAACAAAATGGGGTGGTGGAAAGGAGAAATCGTGTCCTACAAGAGGCGGCTAGGGCTTTGCTTAATGCATATTCTCTACCTAGCTACTTGTGGGCGGAAGCGGTTAATACCGCTTGCTATATCCAAAATAGGGTTCAAATCTATAGGTTTTTAGGAAAGACACAATTTGAGTTATGGAATGAGACTACTCCCACAATTCATTACTTCAAAGTTTTTGGATGTAAAGTTTATATTTTAAACACCAAAGATAATTTAGGAAAATTTGAATCCAAAGCGGATGAGGGAATCCTAGTTGGATACTCATCTACAAGTAGAGGTTATAGAGTCTACAATAAAAGAACCCAAGGGATTGAGGAGTCTTCTAATGTTCAATTTGATGAAGCCACTAGTACCTACCCTAGAAAGTCCTCCATTGATAAGGATATTAATAACAATAATCAAGGCATTACCCAAAAACTTCAAAATTTGACCATAAGGGGTAATGATCAAGGGGGAGAAAGAGGAGATTCTGATGATGAAAGGAGGATAGAAGATAATAATGATCAATTTGAAACCCCTTCTAGAACCCTAAGAATTCATCAAGATCATCCACTTGACCAAGTAGTAGGAGATCTATCTCAAGGAGTAAGAACTAGGTCATTTCATAGACCTCCTACTAGTCAAGTAGCTCTCATTTCACAAATTGATCCCAAATCGATCAATGATGCATTACATGATCCGGATTGGATTTTGGCAATGCAAGATGAATTGACCCAATTTGAGAGAAGTCAAGTATGGAAATTAGTACTTAGACCCAATGATAGCACCATAATTACTACAAGATGGGTCTTTAGGAATAAGCTAGATGACCAAGGAAATATCACTAGAAATAAGGCTAGGTTGGTTGCTAGGGGATTTAATCAAGTTGAGGGGCTTGACTATGATGAGACTTATGCCCCGGTTGCTAAGTTAGAATCTATTAGAATTCTCTCAGGGTATGCTTCCTATATGAGATTTAAACTTTACCAAATGGATGTTAAATCGACATTCTTAAATGGTTAGATTAAGGAGGAAGTATATGTAGAGCAACCACCTGGATTTGAGAACATAGATTATCCAAACCATGTATGTAAGCTTAGGAAAGCATTATATGGGTTAAAACAAGTTCCTCGGGCATGGTATGAAAGATTGTCATCTTTCTTAATTTTTAAGGATTTTAGAAGAGGCCAAGTAGATCAAACGTTGTTTATAAAGTCAACATTCAAGGATATATTCATAGCCCAAGTATATGTTGATGACATCATTTTTGGGTCAACAAATGATGATCTTCTTCAAGACTTTATAAAAAATATGGAAAATGAATTTGAAATGAGTTTAGTTGGAGAGCTTACATTTTTCTTAGGTTTACAAGTCAAGCAAACCAATGAAGGAATTCACATTTATCAAACCAAATATGCAAATGAGATGATCAAGAAATTTGGTTTGGAAAATGCCAAAATTGTAACCACTCCTATGGCCACTAGCACTAGAATAGATAGTGATCATGAAGGTAAATCAATTGATCTTAAACTTTATAGGAGTATGATTGGTAGTCTACTATACCTAACTGCTAGTAGACCCGATATCTTATTTGCGGTAGGTATGTGTGCAAGATATCAATCTTGTGCCAAAGAATCACATTTAGTAGATGTTAATAGAATTTTAAGATATATTAAAGGCACCCTAAATGTAGGACTCTGGTATCCTAGGACTAGGTCGTTTGAATTGCTTGGTTATATCGATTCCGATTATGCCGGGTGCAAATTGGATAAGAAGAGTACTAGTGGTGGATGCCAATTTCTTGGATCCTCCCTAGTTAGTTGGAGTAGTAGGAAGCAACATTGTGTTGCCTTATCAACCACCGAAGCCGAATATGTGGCTATGGGTGGTTGTGTAGCTCAATTACTTTGGATGAGGCATACCCTTGTGGACTATGAGCTACACTACTCTAACATTAAAGTTTATTGTGATAATGTGAGTACCATCAACTTGACCAAAAATCCGGTACATCACTCTAGGACCAAGCACATTGAAGTGAAACATCACTTCATAAGAGATCATGTGGCAAGAGGGGACATTGAACTAAAGTATGTAAAATCTAAGTCCAACCTTGCCGATATCTTCACCAAAGCTCTTCCCGAAACCGAATTTTCATCATTAAGGAGAGAGCTTGGTATGTGCTTTGTAGAGTAAATTTCTAGGTTTGCATGATCCTATACTTATATAGTATCTTTATACCTTGATACATCTCACAAAAGCCTTAAGAAACCTTGATTTTTGTATTGAGATACTTAGAAACATGTGAGATGATAGGGAAGGTGTACTTGGCTCATCATGCTTGTTATGATGCATTACTATGAGCTAATGACACACCTAGAGACATGAATACCTTATGGACCAATCATTGGGAAGGCTTGTATTCAAGTAATGGATACATAGCTCTAAGAACATGGTTGGAAATTCCAAATCATATATATTTTAATCTATGTTCATTATATTTTGAAAAACAGTTTTCAAGTGGAACACAAAAGTGATACTAAGTTTGCAAAATCTTTAGAACTTTTGTAAGTTTCCAAATTTGTATCAATCTTGAAATCTGAAATATATATATTTTTCAAATTATTTTTCCTTAATAAAGTATGATCTCAGAAATGTGTACACAAAATTTCATGATTTTTCGAGGTTTCTAGAATTCTAACGCATTTGGTTAATGAAAAGGTCAAATTTGAAATTGAAGTTTCAGCCTAGCAGTTAACGGGTTCGTAAACCAAATGATCGATAATATTTTCTGATAATGAGCTCTATTTTCTGATATTTAGTGTATCTTTGATGTCCTAACACTATAGCATGATAATATTAAGTAGAAACATAGTTTTAGGACTGTTTAATGCAGTGTTTTAGGGGGAGTTTCATAAGTTATATCTTTTTATCCCCAAAAACTTACATTGTTGGTGCAAAGTTAGGACCTAACTTTCAAACTTTTGTATGCTTTGCTTCCAATATTATTCATACATCTTGAAGCATGTCTTGGATTAAGGGGGAGCATAATATCAATCTTATACCTTAGTCCAAGATACAACAACTTAAATTCTTCCATGTACTTTATGAATCCTTCTCTTTTTGATGCATGTCAAAGGGGGAGAAGGGATGTGTAAGTTAGATTTCATATTATGATTATGAAAAGACCTAACTTAAATGATTGTCAAACATCAAAAAGGGGGAGATTGTTGGTGCAACAATGACCCAAGCATTTATATATGTTTTGATGTTTGGATAAATCATCTAAGTTAGGCAATGTTTTGTGATCTAATTGCAAATATGTTTAAGTGACAGGGAAATCCAAGTATGATCTTGGCAAGGAAAGTCCAAGGGACGGACTTGGCAGCATAAGACCAAGCTTGTAGTCTTTGCAGCATAAAGTCCAAAGTGAACCTTGGCAAAGGAAGACCAAGTATGATCTTGGCAAGGAAAGTCCAAGGGATGGACTTGGCAGCATAAGACCAAGCTTGTAGTCTTGGCAGCATAAAGTCCAAGTGAACCTTGACAAAGGAAGTCCAAAGTAAGGTCTTGGCAGCATAAGTCCAAGCTTGGAGTCTTGGCGGCGTAAAGTCCAAGCATTTGGCAACCCAAGACATGGCAAGGCTGAAGGAAACTCTTGAAGGCAGGCGCAAGGCTGAAGGAAGAGTTAGAAGGTCAAGTCTAGGTCTAGGGTGTAAAATCAAGTGTGAATTACTCACACTTGATGAGTATCAGTCGACTGATATGATGTATCGATCGGGTCGGTCGTCTTTCGACTAAGTCGGGTGAAACCTTAACTATCTCGATCATTGTGTTGGCGATGTGATCGTGATGTTGCAATCGATCGTACGCAAATAGTGGCGATCGGTGATCAACACAAAACGAGCACTGAGAATGTAGTCGCACTTTCAGTGCCTGCGATCACTCGGTGATCACTCCGTGATGGTGATGGAGGATCGATCGGATCACCTGGCCGTTGAAAATTGCGGCTATGAATCTCCGTGGAGATCTCGGTTGAAGCCGCCGTTGGCCGGCGCGATCGTGATGGTAAGCATCGATCGGTGATCGAACAACGGAAAAACAGCCCCTCTTATATAAAAAGGGGCCTTGGGGAGCTTGGTGAAGCTAGTGCTCTCATTCCTAACTACACCCTCGTGCTCACCAAGTTTTCCCAAGTGTTTTAGCAATTCAAAACCTCCTCTTCTCTAGTTCTTAATCATCCATCATTGTAAAGGAGAGGAGAGCATTGTAAGAAAGGTTTCTCCACCTTGGTTCATCCAAAGGAGAATATAGTGAAGCTTGGCTAGGACTAATCCACCTTACGGATTGCCGTGGAGTAGGAGTGTCATCTCCGAACCACGTACATCGAGTGTTAGCGTTGCTTTCATCGTTTTCTTACTTGTATTCTTATTCGTATTTGTATTGCTTCCGCTAACTTGCTTGTAGAAATGAAGAAAGGCTAATCACCCCCCTCTAGCCGTTACAAGATCCTAACACAACATATACATACAAGAAAATTATCCTAGCATGCATCATATACATACAAGCATTATTCTACTAGCATGCATCACATACAAGCAAAATCAAATATATATATATATATATATATATATATATATACATTTAACTGTGATGTAGTCATGTCTTTACTACGATCTTCTCAAGCCAATGAGAAGATCGGACGGTCAACCTAAGGCTAGTGGCTTCTCCAAGTGCTTCCTTTGACCGCCATGTGTCGTCTGCACCCTTCTCGTAACTTCGTCTACAAGTGGACTTTCCTCCACTCCATTTTGTACATTACAAATATGAAACTCGAGTTACATTCGAGTCTAAAATTATTTACAACTAGAATTTCAAAAGAAGAGGTACGACGCGCAGGTCGCATAAACTATACAACACGCACAACCACAAAAATGGCATGCATGCCGTATTATGAATTACAACACACATATTTCAATCAAATTGGGGTCATTGGGCCATGACAATCATAGAATTATACATAATTCTAAATTATGTATTTTTACAGAAAATTTCTATAATTTTTCCTAATTTTTTTTTCAAATTTATGAGTCACCTCTCCGTAACGGTCCCACTAAGTGGTTTCCGGGCGCGATCGCGGGACAAGGCCCCTTTCGGGGATAGGGGCAGCGCCCATATTCTCAAAATTAACTTTGTGAGTGTCCCTATTATGATCCTACAGCAACTTAAGTCGCTGTCCCAAAAACCTAAAGCGAGAACTCGTCGTTTCGAAGAGTTTTTCTTGACGGTTGAAGCCTACAAGTGTCCCAACACTCGTTGCTTCGACTCTTCGAGAAAAATACCCAAAAATTCTATAAAATTAGGAAATTTAGAGAAACATAAAAATCTGTAATTTTTATATCTAATATAAAAACTACACAAATGAAACACATACATGCTTCGCACGTGGCTCTGATACCACTGTTGGGTTTTCCGAGCCACAAAAACCGCTTTTTGCGTTGCGGAAACCTCGGAAGCCCCGGCCACGGATCCGTGCGAAGTATAAAATATAAAACTAACATGTATGTGTTTAATACCTTTAGATCTACTCTAGATCTACATGATAAGAAGTTACCCTCGATGCGACACCCTTCGCAAATCTCGCTCGTCCAAAAGGTTCGTCGGAACTCGAGAGTGTCAAGTGCACACTCCTCTATTGGTATCCACACAAGCAATAGGTGGAGAAAAATACCTTAGAGTGTGCTAGCACCCTTTAGGAATTTTGGCCAAGGAGGTTGGGATAGCTTGAGAGGGTGATCCAAGGAAGAAGATGAAGTTGTGTAACTCACCAAAAATCAATTACCCGCCAAATGGAGTGGCCGACCACTTCAAGGCTTGGGAGGTTATATGCATGCATGTAACTCCTCCAAGAGCCAATGGCTCTTGGTCTCCCTCATGAGGTGGCACCACATGCTAAGTCAATGATGATGTGGCCGGCCATGCCAAGTCATCATCATGACATGGCATTTGGTCAAGTCAAACTTGACCTTTCATCTTCCCTCTCAAGTCAAGTCAAACTTGACCTCTTATCTCCCATGGTTGATCAAATCCAACCATTTGATTCAAGTCAATTTAATTTAATGAATCTCTATTCATTAATTTGAATTGATTTGATGAATCAAATCTAAATTAGACTCATTCAACACTTGAATCAAATTGAGTCCAACTCAATTAGTCTAATTAGGATTACTCTTAATCCAATTCGGTTCATCCCATGAACCTAATCCTCATGGTTCATCATATGAACTTAATCTCTATCTAATTGCCCTTAGTGTGTGACCCTATAGGTTCTTGTAACGTTGGCAATGTTCCTAAACCGATTTAGGAACATAAGCAATGAGCGGTATCTAGCAACACATCATTACTACCCAAGTTACAAGAATGTTGAGCTCCAACATCACCTTTGTGACTACTAATTGTGACTCTTACAATATGTGACAATGTCCCTCTATCTTTGACATCTAGATTGACCAATCGAGGCATAGACCGTGTCATCCTCGGTACAATCTATATCTTGAACTCCAAGTAGACTCACTTTAATCAAATGAGCTCAATATCTCATATTGACTCATTTGGGCATGGCCATGCACTTCGTGGTCTCACTCTATCAAGAATATTGATGTCACCCCCGTCATATAGGAGGGATAAATCTCATCTACATCACTCACATCCCTCCGCATAATTTGTTACATACCCAGTAATCGCCTTTATAGTCCACCCATTTACGGGTGACGTTTGACGAAGCCAAAGTATGCAACTCCTTATGTAGGGAACCATGGTGACTTCAGAACTAAGGACTAATAGTCATACTAATAGCCACATGAGAAAGTATATGACACTCATATAACGATCCATGATACTTTCTCATGGCGGGTCATTCAGTATACATTCTCCAATGCATACCCATGTGTCAATTTGATATCTCATATCCATAACTTATGAGATCAAGTCATCGTGTTGACCTACATGCTAGTCTCTACGCATTAACATTGTCCCTGAATGTTAATACTCGACTATGAATGATTAAGAGTAGTGTTCTCTATATCATCTCATTATCGATTCAACCAATCAATTGATATAGATAAGAACCTACTACTCAAGGATATTATTATATTTAGTTATTTGGCACCAATACAAGTAAATATAATAACCATGCCTTTATAAATAGGAATATGATATAATAAAGTTCATACAACAATCATCACATGATTGGCTCTAGGGCTCTCACTAACAAATATATGCTTTACCGCAGTCCAATGTCCCTGTCCTGGATTACTCTGATATCTGCTACCATGCCCACAGCAAAGCAGATATCCGATCTCGTACATAGCATCGCATACATGAGGCTTCCTACTGCCAAATCATAAGGAACCACCTTCATCTCCTCTATCTCCTTAGATATTCTAGGACACATCTCCTTAGATAAAGGAACTTCATGCCTGAAAGGTAGAAACCCCTTTTTGGAGTTCTGCATGCTAAAACGATCCATAATGGTGTCTATGTATGAAGCTTGAGATAAGCACAATATCCTTTTCCTGCGATCCCTTATAACCTTGATCCCAAGGATGTGTCCCACTTCTCCCAAGTCCTTCATATCAAACTGTTTGGACAACAATACCCTTACGTCCGATAACACCTTGACATTGTTGCCAATTAACAAAATGTCATCTACGTATAGTGCAAGAAATACCACTACGTTTCCATCACATCTCTTGTATACACAAGACTCATCTGGGCTTTGAATAAATCCATAAGACTGAATTACCTCATCAAAGTGGATGTTCCAAGACCTCGAAGCTTGCTTCAATCCATAAATGGACCGAATAAGCTTGCACACAAGATGTTCTTTGTCCTTTGCGATGAATCCCTCTGGTTACTTCATATAGATGTTTTCCTCAAGACTTCCATTAAGGAAAGTTGTCTTGACATCTATCTGTCATACCTCATAATCCATATGAGCAGCAATACATAAGAGAATCCGAATAGACATAAGCATGGCTACCGGCGAAACGGTCTCCTCATAATCGATACCCTCTTTCTGAGTATACCCCTTCACAACAAGCCTCGCTTTGAAGGTCTCAACCTTCCTGTCTATTCCTCTCTTTCTTTTGTAGATCCACTTGCATCCAATGGTTTTTACACCATTGGGTGGTTCTACTAGCTCCCAGATCTGATTTGAATCCATAGATTCAATCTCAGCAATCATTGCACTTTGCCAAGATACCGCATCTTTATCTTGGATTGTCTCGTCATATGTCCAGGGATCAGGTTCATGTTCGCCAGGGATCAAATCAGAAGATTCTCCCAAGAACATGAATCTATCAGGTTGTCTCACAACCCTCCCACTACGATGAGGTATCACCTGTGTATCCGGTGTGACACACGGTGCAGTGACTTGTGGTATATCCTCTTGTACCAGTGGTACTGAAGTAGTGACTTCCCCTTTCAATTCCTCCAGAATAATCTTACTCATGGGCTTGTGGTTCATCACATAGTCTTCCTCTAGAAATCTGACGTTCGTGCTAACGATCACACTCTAAGCTCTAGGACTATAAAACAAACCACCTTTCATTACTCTAGGATAGTTGGAACATGCGCACTTCTGTACGAGGTTCCAACTTACCAGCATCTGCCTTCAGCACATGTGCTGGACTCCCCCAAATCCGAATAAATCTCAGACTAGGCTTTCGCCCAATCCACAATTCTATGGCAGTAGAAGGCACTGATTTAGAAGGAACCAAGTTCAGAATATACACTATTGTATCTAGAGCATATCCCCAGAACGAATCTGGCAACTCAAAATAACTCATCATCGATCTAACCATCTCTATAAAAGTCCTATTCCTTCGCTCTGCTATGCCATTCTGCTGGGGTGTGCCAGGTGCAGACAATTGGGATTGAATCCCAGCCTCTGATAAGTATTTCCTAAACTCTCCCAAGAGGTACTCACCACCACGATCAGATCGTAGTGTCTTGATATTTTTACCTTGACGTTTCTCCACATCAGCCTTGAATTATTTGAACTTGTCAAAGCATTCAGACTTGCGACACATCAAATAAATGTATCCATACCTTAAATAATCGTCTATAAAAGAGATAAAATATTCAAAGCCACCTCTTGCCTGGATAGACATAGGACCACACAAATCAGAATGAACCAATTCCAACACATCTTTGGCACTATACACCTTGGCCT
This sequence comes from Wurfbainia villosa, assembly GCA_025175895.1. Taxonomy (NCBI): domain Eukaryota; kingdom Viridiplantae; phylum Streptophyta; class Magnoliopsida; order Zingiberales; family Zingiberaceae; genus Wurfbainia; species Wurfbainia villosa. The sequence continues at coordinate 73,378,551 of CM045994.1, read as the reverse complement.
TGAAAGGTCTCTTGGTCATTTTACCTTTCAAGCAAGATTCACAGGTTGGGAAATCTTTCACCACTAATGAACTCAGAGGTCCATCAGCTATCAACTTTTGAATTCTGCATAGGTTAATATGAGAAAGCCTTAGATGCCAATGATATGTTTGGTTCATCTTCGAAGGTTCTTTTCTCTTATTGGAATTAAAAGATGAGTTATTCACTTCTATTTGCATTGTTTTGGTTCGAGTGTATACAAATTTCCTATCAATGCACCAGAACAGATAATCTCCCTATTCCTTTTTATAACAACTCTGTCATTAAAAGAAATAGAATATCCATTCATAAACAATTTAGAAACCGAAATCAAATTCTTTCTAAATAAAGGTGCATAAATGCAATTTTTAAGAACCAAAACTTTATTCCTCTCAAAAGACAAATAAACATCTCCCACTGCAACAGCCGCCACCTTTGTGGCATCGCCCAAGTATACGGTAATCTCCCCCTCAGCCAGTCGTCTGGTTTCCTGGAACCCCTGCAAAGTATTGCAGACATGATCAGTGGCTCCCGTATCTACACACCAGGTGCTGGTAGATAACACTGCTAAATATGTTTCAACGACTAGACCAAAAGATATACCTTTGTTCTGCTTCCGGTTGGGGCAGTCCTTCTTCCAGTGTCTAGTCTGCTTGCAAGTGAAGCACTTGCCTTTCGGATTCTTCACTCCTCCCTGAGTTCCTCCTGCCACCTTTGCCCCAGCTTGCTTCTTCTTCTTCTTGCCTTTCGGCATAGAAGTAGAAATCTTTTGGGCAACCATGGCCTGTGCGTGAGCACTCTGATGAAAAAGCCCCTCTGTCGTCTGGAGTTCTGTCAAAAGCTCTGCCAACGAATACAACCTTTTGTTCATGTTGTAGTTCAGGTGAAACTGCTCAAAACTCCTAGGTAGAGACTGAAGAATGATATCGACCTGGGTTTCCCCATCGATCTCAGCTCCGAGGACTTCCAGCTCATTAAAATGAGCCATCATCTTGAGAACATGATCCTTTACAGGTGTTCCCTCGATCATGGTGGTCGTCATCAAGTTCCTCATGGCTTCTTGCATAGCAGCTCGATTCTGGTGTCCAAAAAGTTCTTTGAGATTGAGCATCATGTCATAAGCAGTGGGCATGGCTTGATGCTGATGTTGCAGTACATTTGACATAGATACCAAAATGTAACACCGTGTCATCTCATCGGCCATAATCCACTTCTTATAACTCTCTTTATCCTTTTCTCCAGAATCATCCGCAGGCTTAGGAGGGCACTCTTCAAGGAGTACATATTTGTATTCCTCAGCAGTCAAGACAATATCAAGATTCCTCTTCTAATCAACATAATTGTGTCTAGTAAGTTTATTTTCTTTCAGTATCACAACAAGCGGGTTGAAAGTCATTTTGAAAAAACCTAAGAATCACATAGATCAAAATATTAGATTTCAAAAAATTATTGATTCCTCAAACAATAAAATTTTAAAATCAACCAACACCTCAAAACACCGAGAATATCGTATGCCACGATAGTGTGGACGTATACGAAATCTATATTTGTAAGAGGAGGTTTTACCCATTAATTTTACTATCTTGTCAACCTAACTTTTTGACAAATAAAATTAATAGTTGGTTCCTCTTCGGCCCTACAAATAAAAGCAGTGACTCCGATGAGGAGGATACTTATATTTGTATCTAAGTGTTCACTATTACTCGGTACCAAGGTAATTATCTCGGGTTATGTGCCTTCCAATGGGGAAGTACACATGCTCCTTAATAACTTCCTATAACCATATTCTACCTTGTGATCCGTAAACAAACTCATCCGATGTGGAGGAATGCACTCAGAGTCGACGCGCAAGTTTTTTTGCATCACATATCAAATCGTAATGGAGGTCGTGGGAATTTATAAAAAATATCCCTCTCTCACTTAGTAATTTAAAATTGAGGAATTTTCTAGCCTATGACATGCATATCAAATAATAAGCAATAAATATGGAAAAGAAATATTTTCCAACTATTATGTCTTTTGTCTCTAATATGCCTCCCGTCGTATCGTCATCTCGTCCGCTCCTCCCTACGCCATGTATGAGCCATCCGGAGATCCGAGCCAAGACTAACTACTTTAATATACATTCATCGCTCCTATACTCCATGAAGGAGTGTACATGAAATCTCTCGATCGAAAGTAAACTAAAATAAAAGGAGTGGCTAAACAATGTCGTATTTAAATACAAAATTAAATACTAGCCTCGTCAACCCCGAGGATTCAAAAAATATACAATTACACACATACAATCACATACACACATATGGCCATAATAGTTGGATTCTATGCTTGCAACCAAAAAGTTAACCTACGCACATCCTACTATTATCCGGCACATATAATATATGAAAAGTGCAAAAAAGTAACTGAATCCTAAACACACAAAACCGAAAACTGTGGCTCTGATACCACTTGAAGGTTTTATGGAACCGAAGCTCTGATACCACTTGAAGGGAGGGGAAACTTCGCTTCCCACTTCAACTCGGTCGCTTGTTCATGGCGATCCCTTCTACGTCCCCGGATAAAAAAAAATTTATGCTTGAAAAGGAGGGATTACCCAAGCTACCGTTTCATCGTCGTGATATTCGATTAGAGTAGTCACTTGAACAAACTTGTTGTTCAAGCAACCTACCTCTATTCTCCAAAAAGCCGAGAAATAGACGATCTACGGATCGCCGATTTTTGTGTTTGTATTCGGGGTACAAGTAAATTAGCCACATAACATAAACATACAACATACAAAGGAACAAAAGGAAAACAAAACAAAATTTACACCTCTCGATCTTCTATTGTATGTCCTTCCTCCTTTTGGACATCGTGTGGGCGACGATCTTCCAAAAGTCGAAGCCTCCTAGATCACGATCTTCCTTTCCTTGCTCGCTTCGAACAAGAGGAAGTATATAATCAAAACACTCCTCTATCTAGGACCAACCAACAAGCTCCCAACTTGAAGCTTGCCGCCAACCCAAAGAGAGGGTAAGGTGGGCGTCGGCCAAGAGCTCCAAGGAATCACCCTAACCCTTGTTTCCACCGGCCAAGGAGAAGAGGAAGAAGAGCTTGGACGCCGGCCAAGGAAAGGAGAAGCAAGTTTGGGCGCCATCCAAGAAGAAGAAGAGAAAGGAAAAACTTTCCAAAATTGTGGCCGCCCAAGCCTCCAAGCCCTAGCCACCCAAACCCTAATCCCCTCTTGCCTCTTCCTTGCCGCCCACCCCTAGCCTCCTTTTATAGAGTTGGCCTGAAGCCTCCCTTTAATCTCCACCGTCGGTTCTAGGGATTTAATCTCAACCGTCGGATCTAGAGAATTAATCTCAACTGTCGGATCTAAAGATTTAATCTCCACCGTCGGATGTAGAGTTTCATCTTCCACCATCGGATCTAGGCTCCATGAGGTTTTAATAGGCTACAATATGGACCATGAGGAGGAGTTAGATCTTGGTCACCCAATGGATCAAGCCCACATAAAGTCCGATCCATTAATGATAATCCATTCCACTAGAGGATTATCATTGATCTACCTCACCAACTCCCATAAGTTAATATGGGCTACATATATTATTTGTACATATATCTCCCTGTATTTAAGATCTCGAATGTCCGTCGATTAATTAATTTACTGACAATTAATTAATCAAATTCTAACTCCATGAGTAGTATCACTCAACCTTATCATCATGCCGGACCAAGTCCACCTACAGGGTTTACATGATGAACCTTATGAGCTCCTCAAGGGGACATCATCATCCTAATATATAGGACATGGTTTCCTCCTATAATCAATGACACACCATATAAAAAATATCATTTCCCAACTTACCGAGCCTATCGATAAGGGTTTTGTAGCTTGGCTTGAGAGGAGAGGTGGGCGGCGGCAACCCTAGGGTTTGTTCTTCCTTTTGGGCGGAGGCAAACAAGACTAGGGTTTGGTGTTCTCCTTGGCCAATGGCATCATCACCACCTTCTCTCTCTCTAGATCGACGACAACTCCTCTCATTCTCTCTCTCTAGGTTGGCCGGCAGCAACCTTTCTTCAAGGTTGGCTGGCGCCCTACATCCCCTCCTTGGCCGGCGGCAACATCAAGTCTCTTGACTTGGTGGCCGGTCCTAGATAGGGAAGAGTTTCATTTCATTCTTTCCTTTGTTCGAAGCGAGCAAGGAAGGGAAGAACGTGATCTAGGAGGCTTCAACTTTTGGAAGATCGTCCCCCACACGACGTCCAAAAGGAGGAAGGACATACAATAGAATATCAAGAGGTATAACAAGAGGTATAATGCTTGTTTATGAATCTTTTCTTATTCTATGCATGTTGTATACTTTGTTATGTGGCTAATTAACTTGGACCCTGAATACAAACACAAAAATCGGCAATCCATACATCGTCTATTCCGCGAATAATCGAAGAATAGAGGTAGGTTGCTTGAACAACAAGTTTGTTCAAGTGACCACTCTAATCGAATAGCACGACGATAGAATGGTAGCTTGGGTAATCCCTATTTGTCAAGGATTAATTTTTAATCCGGGGACAAAGACAGGATCGCCATGAACAAGCGACCGAGTTGAAGTGGGAAGCGAAGTTTCCTCCTTTCAAGTGGTATCAGAGCCAGGTTTCCGATTTTGTGTGTTTTGGATTCGATTAATTTTATGAACTAATCATATATTGTATGTGTCGAATGATAGTAGGATGTGCATAGGCTAACTTTTGTTACAGACATAAGATCCAACTATTATGACCATATGTGTGTATGTGATTGCATGTGTGTAATATTATTTGAATCCTCGGGGTTGACGAGGCTAGTATTTAATTTTTGTAATTAAGTACGACATTGTTTAGCCACTTTTTTTATTTTAGTTTACTTTCGATCTAGATTTCATGTACACTTCTTCGTGGAGTATAGGATCGATGGATGTAAATTAAAATAGTTATTCTCAGCTCGGATCTCCGGATGGCTTGTACATGGCGTAGGGAGGAGCGGACGAGATGGCGATACGATGAGAGGCATATTGGAGAACAAAAGTCATAATAGTTGAAAAATATTTTTTCATATTTATTGCTTCTTGTTTGATATGCATGTCGTGTGCTAGGAAAATTCCTCAATTTTAAATTACTAAATGGGAGAGGGATATTTTTATAAATTCCCATGGCCTCCATTACGATTTGACATGTGATGCAAACAAACTTGCACGTCGACTCTGAGTGCCTTCCTCCACATCGGATGAGTTTATTTTGCGGATCACAGGGTCGAATATGGTTATAATAAATTATTAAGGAGCGTGTGTACTTCCCCATCGGAAGACACATAATCCGAGATAATTACCTTGGTACCGAGTAATGGTGAACACTTAGATGTAAATAGAAGTATCCTCCCCATCGGAGTCACTGCTTTTATTTGTAGGGCCAAAGAGGAACCAACTATTAATTTTATTTGTCAAAAAGTTAGGTTGACAAGATAGTAAAATTAATGGGTAAAACATCCTCTTACAAATGTGGAATTCGTATACGTTCACACGATCGTGGCATATGATATTCTCGGTGTTTTGAGGTGTTAGTTGATTTTAAAATTTTATTATTTGTGGAATCAATAATTTTTTGAAATCTAATGTTTTGATCTATGTGATTCTTAGGTTTTTCAAAAATGACTTTCAACCCGTTTGCTGTGATACTGAAAGAAAATAAACTTACTGGACCCAATTATGTTGATTGGAAGAGGAATCTTGATATTGTCTTGACTACTGAGGAGTACAAATATGTACTCTTCAAAGAGTGTCCTCCTAAGCCTGCGGATGATTCTGGGGAAAAGGAGAAGGAGAGTTATAAGAAGTGGATTAAGGTTGATGAGATGACACGGTGTTACATTTTGGCTTCTATGTCAAATGTATTGTAACATCAGCATCAAGCCATGCCCACTGCTTATGACATGATGCTCAATCTCAAAGAGCTTTTCGGACACTAGAATCGGGCTGTAAGGCAGGAAGTCATGAGGAACTTGATGACGACCACCATGATCGAGGGAACACCCATGAGGGATCATGTTCTCAAGATGATGGCTCATTTGAATAAGCTGGAAGTCCTCAGAGCTGAGATCGAAGGGGAAACTCAGGTCGATATCATTCTCTAGTCTCTACCTAGGAGTTTTGAGCAGTTTCGCCTGAATTACAATATGAACAAGAGGTTGTATTCGGCTGGGCGGAGCCTTTACGGGCAGTAACTCCATTGCAGAGGGGCTTTTCACGAGTGCTCTGTGCACAGCCATGGTTACCCAAAAGGTTTTTACTTCTAAGATGAAAGGCAAGAAGAAGAAGAAATAAGGTGGGACAAAGGTGGCAGGAGGATCTCAGGGAGGAGTGAAGAAGCCGAAAGGCAAGTGCTTCACTTGCAAGAAGATTGGACACTGGAAGAATGACTGCCCTAATCGGAAGCAGAACAAAGGTATATCTTTTAGTCTAGTTGTTGAAACATGTTTAGCGGTGTTATCTATCGGCACCTGGTGTGTAGATACGGGAGCCACTGATCATGTCTACAATACTTTGCAGGGGTTCTAGGAAACCAAACGACTGGCTGAAGGGGAGATTACCGTCTACTTGGGTGATGTTACGAAGGTAGCGGATGTTACAGTGGGAAATGTTTATTTGTCTTTTGAGAGGAATAAAGTTTTGGTTCTGAAAAATTGCCTTTATGTACCTTTATTTAGAAAGAATTTGATTTCAGTTTCTAAATTGTTTATGGATGGGTATTCTATTTCTTTTAATGATAGAGTTGTTATAAAAAAGAATAGGGAGATTATCTGTTCTGGTGCATTGATAGGAAATTTATATACCCTTGAACCAAAAGCTCCCACGATGCAAATAAAAGTAAATAACTCATCTTCTAATTCCAATAAGAGAAAAGAACCTTCGAAGATGAACCAAACATATCTTTGGCATCTAAGGCTAGGTCATATTAACCTAAGTAGAATTCAAAGGTTGATAGCTGATGGACCTCTGAGTTCATTAGTGGTGGAAGATTTCCCAACCTGTGAATCTTGCTTGGGAGGTAAAATGACCAAGAGGTCTTTCAAGGCCAAGGTGTATAGAGCCAAAGATGTGTTGGAATTAGTTCATTCTGATTTGTGTGGTCCTATGTCTATCCAGACAAAAGGTGGTTTTGAATATTTCATCTCTTTTATAGACAATTTTTCAAGATATGGATACATTTACTTGATGCACCGCAAGTATGAATGCTTTGACAAGTTCAAAGAATTCAAGGCTAATGTGGAGAAATGTCAGGGTAAAAGTATCAAGACACTATGATCTGATCGTGGTGGTGAGTACCTTTTGGGAGAGTTTATGAATTACTTATCAGAGGTTGTGATTCAATCCCAATTGTCTGCACCTGGCACACCCTAGCAGAATGGTGTAGCAGAGCGAAGGAATAGGACTCTTATGAAGATGGTTAGATCGATAATGAATTATTATGAGTTGCCAGATTCGTTCTGGAAGTATGCTCTAGATACGGCTGTGTATATTCTGAACTTGGTACTATCTAAATCAGTGTCTTCTACTCCCACAGAATTGTGGACTGGGCAAAAGCCTAGTCTGAGACATATTAGAATTTGGGGGAGTCCAGCACATGTGTTGAAGGTAGATGCTGGAAAGTTAGAACCTCGTACAGAAGTGCGCATGTTCGTTGGCTATCCTAGAGGAATGAAAGGTGGTTTGTTTTATAGTCCTAGAGATCAAAGGGTGATCGTTAGCACGAACGCTAGATTTCTAGAGGAAGACTATGTGATGAACCACAAGCCCATGAGTAAGATTGTTCTGGAGGAATTGAAAGGGGAAGTCACTACTTCAGTACCACCGGTACAAGAGGATATATCACAAGTGACTGCACCGTGTGTCACAGAGGATACACAGGTGATATCTCGTCGTAGTGGGAGGGTTGTTAGACTGTCTGATAGATTCATGTTCTTGGGAGATTCTTGGGAGAATCTTCTGATTTGGTCCCTGACGAACATGAACCTGATCCCTGGACATATGACGAGGCAATCCAAGATAAAGATGCGGTATCTTGGCAAAGTGCAATGAATTCTGAGATAGAATCTATGAATTCAAATCAAGTCTGGGAGTTAATAGAACAACCCAATGGTGTAAAAGTCATTGGATGCAAGTGGATCTACAAAAGAAAGAGAGGAATTGACGGGAAGGTTGAGACCTTCAAAGCGAGGCTTGTTGCGAAGGGGTATACTCAAAAAGAGGGCATCGATTATGAGGAGACCTTTTCGTCGATAGCCATGCTTAAGTCTATCCGGATTCTCTTATATATTGCTGCTCATATGGATTATGAGGTATGATAGATGGATGTCAAGACAGTTTTCCTTAATGGAAGTCTTGAGGAAAACATCTATGTGAAGCAACCACAAGGATTCATTGCAAAGGGCAAAGAGCATCTTGTGTGCAAGCTTAATCGGTCCATTTATGGATTGAAGCATATTTCAAGATCTTGGAACATCTGCTTTAATGAGGTAATCCAGTCTTATGGATTTATTCAAAGTCCGGATGAGTCTTGTGTATACAAGAGATGTGACGAAAATGTAGTGGTATTTCTTGTACTATACGTAGATAACATTTTGTTAATTGGCAACAATGTCAAGGTGTTATCGGACGTAAGGTTATGGTTGTCCAAACAGTTTGATATAAAGGACTTGGGAGAAGTGGGACACATCTTTGGGATCAAGGTTATAAGGGATCGCAGGAAAAGGATGTTGTGTTTATCTCAAGCTTGATACATAGACACCATTATGGATCGTTTTAGCATGCATAACTCCAAAAAAGTTTTTCTACCTTTTAGGCATGAAGTTTCTTTATCTAAGAAGATAATGTCCTAGAACATCTAAGGAGATAGAGGAGATGAAGGCAATTCCTTATGCTTCGGCAGTAGGAAGCCTCATGTATGCTATGTTATGTACGAGATCGGATATTTGCTTTGCCTTTGGCATGGTTAGCAGATATCAGAGTAATCCAGGACAGGGACACTGGACTGCGGTAAAGCATATATTGAAGTATCTGAGAAGGACTAGGGATTATATGCTTGTCTACTAGGCAGATCAATTACTCCCTATGGGTTACAAAGATTCCGACTTCCAATCAGATAGGGATAACAGTAAGTCTACCTCAGGTTTTGTGTTTACTTTGGGAGGTGGAGCCATTGTATGGAAGAGTGTCAAGCAGAAATGCGTGGCGAACTCTACCATGGAAGCTGAGTATGTGGCAGCCTCTAAGGCGGCCAAAGAAGTTGTATGACTCAGGAACTTCTTGATGGACTTGGATGTGATTCCTGGTTTGCCCAGAACTATCACAATTTATTGTGATAATAGTGGTGCAGTTGCAAACTCGAAGGAACCACGAGCCCATAAGGCAAGTAAACACATAGAGCGCAAGTACCATTAGGGTACGAGAAATCGTAAAGCGAGGAGAAGTTGTTGTGGCCAAGATTGCATCAGAGGATAACCTAGCAGATCCTTTCACTAAGGCCCTTTCAGCGAGAGCTTTTGATAGACATGTGGAGGGAATGAGAATCAGATGTATGGCAGTATGAGGACAACATAGTCTTTTAGTATAAGTGGGAGATTGTTGGGATATATACTGAAAAGTCTATCTTTTGTATAAACATCTTTATTTTTTAAATAAGAATCATATGATCATTGTTTGCATATTTATGGTTATGCATATTATCTAATACATTACATTGTAGATAACATGGTGTATAGTGTCACACGGGAGATCATGTTATCAGTTCCTTGTGAAGTATAAGTAAAGGCTCACAACCGAGATGGTTATGGACAAACCATTGGAATGGTTGTAGTGTGGTTTGGTATTGGTTTGTCTTGACCATTGAATTACACTAGTACATTTTGTGTGTATTGAGCAGGACCGACTTAGAGGTGATTCGATTTATTGCTGACTTGGTCTAGCATAATGATAAGGTTGAGTGGTACTACTCATGGAGTTAGATGTTGATTAATTAATTGTCAGTAAATTAATTAATCGACGGGCATTTGAGATCTTAAACACGGGGAGATATTCGTACAATTAATATATGGAGCTCATATTTAATTATGGGGGTTGGTGAGATAGATCAATGATAATCCTCTAGTGGAATGGATTATCATTAATGAATCGGTCTTTATGTGGGCTTGATCCATTGGGTGGCCAAGATCCAACTCCTCCTCATGGTTCCTATTGTAGCCTATTAAAACACTCATGGAGCCTAGATCCGATGATGGAAAATGAAACTCTAGATCCGACGGTAGAGATTAAATCTCTAGATCCAACGGTAGAGATTAAATCTTTAGATCCGACGGTGGATATTGGATTAAATCCCTAGATCTGATGGTTGAGATTAAATCCCTAGATCCGACAGTGGAGATTAAAAGGAGGCTTAAGCCTAGCTCTATAAAAGGAGGGCTAAGGGCTTGGGCATGGAACACAACAAGGGAGATTAGGGTTTTAGAGCTTGGCTTGAGAGGAGAGGTGGGCAGCGGCAACCCTAGGGTTTGTTCTTCCTTTTGGGCGGCGGCAAACAAGACTAGGGTTTAGTGTTCTCCTTGGCTGGCGGCATCATCACCACCCTCTCTCTCTCTAGATCAGTGGTAGCTCCTCCCATTCTCTCTCTCTCTCTAGGTTGGCTGGCGGCAACCTTTCTTCAAGGTTGGCCGGCGCCCTACATCCCCTCTTTGGCCGACGGCAACATCAAGTCTCTTGACTTGGTGGTCGGTCCTAGATAGGGAAGAGTTTCGTTTCATTCTTCCCTTTGTTTGAAGCGAGCAAGGAAGGGAAGAACGTGATCTAGGAGGCTTCGACTTTTGAAAGATCGTCGCCCACACGACGTCCAAAAGGAGGAAGGACATACAATAGAAGAACAAGAGGTATAACAAGAGGTATAATGCTTGTTTATGAATCTTTTCTTATTCTATGCATGTTGTATACTTTGTTATGTGGCTAATTAACTTGGACCCCAAATACAAACACAAAAATCGATAATCCGTACATCGTCTATTCCGCAGCTAATCGAAGAATAGAGGTAGGTTGTTTGAACAACAAGTTTGTTCAAGTGACCACTCTAATCGAATAGCACGACGATAGAACGGTAGCTTGGGTAATCCCTATTTGTCAAGGATTAATTTTTAATCTAGGGATGAAGACGGGATCACCATGAACAAGCGACCGAGTTGAAGTGGGAAGCAAAGTTTCCTCCCTTCAAATATAACGTGGTTCGGAACCGTATGGTTCCTACTCCACGGATTAAGCTCAAATGAGCTCTAGCGATGCAACCAACACCACTAAACAATAATACTCTTTCTCGACAACACGTCAGAGGTGGAGAAACCTATTACAGTGATTACAAAAGTAATACAAGAAGTATACAAACAAATACAAAATGAATACAATAATCTATGCAAAGAAAACTTTACAAATGCTCTTTTTGATGCTTGCTTGTTTGGTTGCTTGAGTTGCACTTGGAGACCCTGAATTGCAGCAGCAAATCACCCCAAAACTCCTCAAGAAACCCCTACCAAAATCTTCTCCAGGAGCTCCTTTTAAAGCTTCACTCGGGCTGGATTTTCGCCTAGTAGTCGACTAATCGGGACCATCAATTGACTACTCCTGTAGTCGTTATCTCATAACAACATGAGCCACGTTGGATAAGTTCTAACGGATAGACCATCAGTCGACTGATCATGCCCATCAGTCGACTGATCGAGCCTCCACTCGACTCGGGATCCTTCTATGCCCGAATTCTTGACCAGCAGTCGACCGATCTCCAGATTAGTCTACTGATAAGGGTAGCAGTCGACTGTCAAATGCTGGCAGTCAACTGCCCGGCCAATTTCTGTAGTTGAACTTCTGTTGACTCACACTAGTCAACTGATAACCTCATTCATGAGTTTTTAACCCCAAGTATGGTGTCCCCATACTTTCTAAACCACCCTTAGCCTAGACCTAAGCCTTCTAGCCACCTCCATTAGCCTCACGTCTATCGGATCCCTCCAAGTCATCCATGACTTGTTCATCCATAGCTAGCCTTCAGGTGCTTCCATCAACTATTGTCATGCTAATGTGGTCTACACCGCTAAGGCACTTTAGGCTTACGCTGCCAAGACTCTGCTTGGACTTTACGCCGCCAACCATTGGACTTATGCTGCCAAGACTTCACCCTTGGACTTTACACCGCCAATATTCCCCTTGGACTTTCCAATTGCCAATACTCAAGCTTGGACTTTCCATGCCAAGACCCATGCTTGGACTTTCCCTTGCCAAGACCTATGTTTGGACTTTCCTTGTCAACCCATGTTGGACTTTCCATGCCAAGACTCAAGCTTGGACTTTTCATGACAATGGTCAAATCATCGTCAAACATCAAGATCATAACCTAGGTCGATTGCACCAATAATCTCCCCAATATATTATCAGACATCAATGTCAAACATCAAAACACTACTTGAGTCAAACTCGAGTCTGGTCAATCGTGACCTGGCCTGATTGCACCAACACCATATCTAACGATTCTCTTTGAGTCACAGATCCAGCATGTGGCCAGGAGGTTTTAAGTTTTTGTAGAAGCCCTTAAGGAAGAAAAAGGGGATCTCAGTGGGCCGAAGAAGAGGATACCATCAGGGTCTAATGGACAAGCTTTAGGGTTTAGGAGGCAAGAACCGTCTAAGGACAAGAAAGGCTTGGGTCATAAGCCTAAGTCGATGGTAGTTAAGCCTACTTTATCATAGTGTTCCATTTGATTATAGAATCATCATTAGGTGTCACGCCCCGAGAGGGGGTACTTGTCCGACGGAAATCGGATAGCACCTCCCCTGTACTGCGGACAATTGAAACTTGTATACAAGGCCCACACAGCCCACTATACATTGGCCAATATGGCCGGAATATAAACACCATAATACATATAATATATGGGCCTCAGGCCAACAACCAAAGTAAATAAGAAGCATAAAACCTCTAGACTTACCTCGTCTGTCATCTGAGTAGGAATACACAACCACACACATAACCAAAACAAATCGAACAAAAAGTCCATAAGGACATAATCAAATACCACCAAAACAACCACAAGTATAAAATACTACAAGTTTAAAACATAGAGTACTAGTGATAAAAATGTGAAAAACTGAAAACCAAATAACGGAGTCGTCAGATCAGAGGACTAGCAATTGGACCCTCCGGAAGGCTTCATCGTGAAATAAAATAGATATCAACGGAGTGAGCAAAATTCAGCGAATATCTAATAATCATGCATAGTAAACTATAAGTAGCAATAAATATCATGTTGGTACAGTTTCTCGACAATAAACAAAACAATACATATACATACCTGAAACTGTACTTACCAGGATCACCTAAGCTGACATAAGATACATCCATACAAGCAGATGTAAAATCACTAAAACAAAATACATAATACCTCATGTATGTGCATGACAATCATATACAACAACCAAAAGTGCAACAAGCAATGCATATAATAAAAGCGTATGCACATGATGTAATGACCTGTGTCACCCCTGACGCCAGTCAAGCCATCGACATGTCATGTGTGTCGACCGAGTGGGTAAGGCTGTGACAACTGTGCACTCTGCCATCATTACACCTATGTGACCGAGTGGACAGAATGCTGATGGAGTATCACCCTCCTACCTCATGTATGTATATAAGGGACATCACCTTGTCTCATCTCTTCGTCTCACAACAATGGAGGGATCCCTGTCTGCTACCACGTCGCAATATCAATATCCTGAGTGACCACCGTGGAGCCCTGACAGAGCAACTACACACACCCTCCTGAAATACCACTAACTCATGAGTGGTTGAGTGTGTAGATAATGTAACTGACGATGAGCTCAACTACCAAGCACCTCCTACTGAGGACCCGATGATCGTCAATCATGCAATAATGCAAGATGGTGCATGTCACTAATGCACGATACACCTGTCAATCCATGGCTACCTATAGTATGTACCAATAGGAGCCCATATCAAATAATCTAAGTACATAAGTCTATGTACACATGCAAGGTATATCCATTATTCATTCAATGCCCAGTATGTAAGGTATGTCACTACTCTAGTGCCAAATAAACAAATAACAAGTATCAAAGTGATAGAGCATCAATATAATAAGCATATGAACAAGCTATAACACGTACTAGGTAGTAACATACCAGGGCAATTAAAAGCATAGAAAACTATTACTAGCTATAGTAAACGATGCACAACAATATAACAATATCTAAAAGAAGATAAGTCAAAGATACCTACCTGCTATGATGAATACCAACTGTCTTTACGCCCATGGACCTGTCTCGTGACCGAAACATACAAATATCATCAATTACGATTAATACAAGCCCACAATAACATACTAATTAACTACCATATCATTCTTATATTCATGTCCTTTTATTGAATACGAATTAGAAACCCCCTAGTGAACCCTCAGCTTGTATATTTAATACATTCACACCACGAAACCCAAAATAGTCGACTTAACTACTTAATCCATCGCTCACAACTCCGTCACACGCACAACCAGCGCATCACACCCCATCGACATTCATCCATGTTGAACAATAGCCATGTAACCACACCATAGCTCAAGCTAATCTAGACAACTCCCGGGTAACACACAAATCGAACCCTATTCGGACTCCTCAACTTAATCCCAGCTCCATTCACTCCATCACAACCGACAAAACCCTAAGACCAGCCCATCCCAATCAAAAGCCCTTGACCCACCGCAAGGATCAACACCAAAATTGAAGAAGAAAAACTAACAAATGAGGTATACCTGCACTTGGAATCCCCTCAATTGTATTTCCTCCCCTAACTCTGTTTGCTGGAAAACCAAATGCCCAAACACCGCTGCCTTTGCTTCGGCAGAACTCACGAAGAGAGAATCCTGATCGGACCACTACCGCTTGCAAAGAGGTAAACGGTTGAGAGGAAGGAGAAGCTGCGATCTCCGTAGTTGTTGTCGACGTTCGATGGGGCTGACGGAAGAGAAGAGACGGTGACAGCAGAACACTTACGGCGGCGGCGAGCTTGAGCGCCGACCACGGCATTGTGGCTGCCGGTTGTGGCGTCAGATTGGACATGCGAGAGGGGAAAATGAAGAAGAAGTCGTCGGGTGGTGTTCGCGTGGAGAAGATGTGGCGAAGGGATCGCGATGAGGAATTCGCGAGAAGAAGAAACGAGGTGGAAAAGTCGAGCGCGACTGCGAAAATGCTCGGGAGAAATAGGAATAGTAAACCTAGGTTTATAACTTAGGTTAATTAAACCTATTATAATTAAACCTATTAAACAATCTAAACATGCCCTTTAAAAGCCTGTTTTTCTTATTCTCATAAATATCTCGTACAAGCCCCGTTTAATTCCAGAAAATTTTTGGAAAAATATCTAAAATTCTCCAAAATCCTGAAAATAATTCCTAGGATTATTTTCCTAAATTTTGGCCATTTAATTTAGTATTTTAAATTTCCGTATTTAACATTCTCCCCCACTAATAAAATTTGGTCCCCAAATTTCTCATTCAAATGTATAATGAATAAGAGATAACACACTCAAGTAGCACAAGTACTGAAAGTATATTTCACATACCTTAAGTAAACAGGTGGGGGTATTGAGCTCTGATCTTTTCCTCAAACTCCTAAGTAGGCTTCTCATCGGTGTGGTGACTCCACCCGACTTTAACAAGTCGCACAATCTTGTTCCGCAACTGTCGTTCTTTGTGATCCAGAATCCATATCGGAATCTCTTCGTAACTAGCATCAAGTTGAATGGAGCCTGACACATCTGATAGAATATGTGTAGGGTATGACACATACTTCCTCAGCATGGACACATGAAACACATCATGAATACTAGCCAAGGACGGAGGTAGCACTAGGCGGTAAGCGACTGCTCTGATCCTCTCCAAAATCTCGAAAGGATTAATGTACCTTGGCGCTAGCTTACCACGGAGGTCAAATCTCTTCACCCCTTTCGTGGGTGAGACTCGCAAGAATACATGGTCACTAAAAGAGAACTCCAGAGGGCTCCATCTCCGATCGACATAACTCTTCTGACGATCCTGTGCCTCTGTCATCCTTCGTCGGATAGTACGGACCAACTCTGCCTCATACTGAGCTCTATGGGGTCCTAGCAACTGGGCCTCCCCAACCTCCTCCCAGAGGGTGGGTGTTCGACACTGTCTACCATACAATACTTCAAACGGTATCATTTGGAAAGCCGAAAGATAGCTGTTGTTGTAGGCGAATTCCACTAATGGCAAGTGGTCCTCCCAGTTGCCCCCGAAATCCATAACTCAAGACCTCAGCAAGTCCTCTAGAGTCTGAATGGTCCGCTCAGACTGTCCATCTATCTACGGATGGAATGTTATACTAAAACGGAGTTGTGTGCCCAAGGCCTGCTATAGACTCTGCAAAATCGAGACGTGAACCGGGGATCTCTACCTGATATAATGCTCAAAGGAACACAATGCAATCTGATGATCTCCCGACAATATAACTCTGCCATACGATCTAGAGAGTTGGTCTTCCGAATCGCTAAAAAGTGTGCGGATTTGGTTAATCAGTCAACGACTACTCAAATCACGTCATGGCCTCGTCGTATCCTAGGCAGACCCACCATAAAATCCATGGTAATGTGATCCCACTTCCACTCGGGAATAGGAATCCTCTGAAGTAGTCTGGCTAGTCTCTGGTGCTCAACCTTCACCTGTTGGCAAACTAGACATCTAGCTACAAAATCTACGATGTCTTTCTTCATGTCATTCCACCAATACAAACGCCTTAAATCTCGATACATGTAGGTTCTGCCTGGGTGGATCGCAAATCGAGAGCGATGAGCTTCCTAAAGTAACTCCTCCATGACCGGGTGAGACTGAGGTATGCATAATCTACCTCGAAAATAAATAATACCCTCGTCATCTCGAGTGAACTCAGTCTGCCATCCAGAGGTTATCTGGCTGCCAATGAACTGTAAGTGCTGATCATCGGCCTGAGTCTCTCAGATTCTCGTCCTGATAGATGACTGAGCAACTATGGTAATAAGAATGCCCTACTCTGTCGGTCCCTACTTCTCAGGGCCCAACTCGGAGAAACCCTGAATCAAATTCGTGACTAAAACTCGATAGCAAGATAAAGTCCCTCAGGACTTCCGGCTAAGTGCATCGGCAACCACATTGACTTTCCCTGGGTGGTAGTTAATGATATAGTCATAAGCCTTCAGGAACTCCATCCATCACCTCTGTCAGAGATTGAGTTCCTTCTGCATAAATAGATATTTGAGACTCTTATGATCAGTGAGAATCTCAAATGTAATACCATACAGATGATGCCTCCAAATCTTCAAGACAAAGATAATAGCAGCTAACTCTAGATCATGTACTGGGTAGTTTTTCTCATGCTCCTTCAATTGGAGAGAAGCATAAGAGACCACCCTATCATGTTGCATCAGTACTGCGCCTAAACCCTGGAGAGACGCATCGATATAAAAGACAAAACCGTCAACCCCTAATGGTAATACCAGAATCGGTGTTGACATCAATCTCTTCTTCAACTCCTGAAAGATGGTCTCGCAGGCCTTTGACCATATGAACTTCACGCCCTTCCTGGTAAGGCGTGTCAATGGCATAGCAATGCTTGAGAAACCCTCAACGAACCGTCTGTAATATCCGGCTAAGCCCAAGAAACTACGAACCTCCTGAATCGATTTCGGCTGCTCCCAACTATTGACAACCTCGATCTTCTAGGGTCAACTGAAATGCCTTTGCTAGAAACCACATGTCCTAGAAAACCGACTAAGGGTAACCAGAATGCGTATTTACTGAACTTTGCATATAGTTGCTTCTGTCGAAGCCTATCCAAGACAATGTGAAGATGTTGCACATGTTCCTCTTCGGAATGGGAATAGACTAAAATATCGTCAATAAAGATAATGACGAACCGATCTAGGAAATCCATAAATTCACGGTTCATCAAGTCCATGAATACTGCCAGAGCATTGGTAAGCCCAAATGGAATTACCAAAAACTCATAGTTCTCATATTTGGTACGAAATGTTGTCTTCTGAACGTCCGAATCTTTGACCCTTAACTGATGATATTCGAACCGCAGATCAATCTTAGAATACACTGATGTACCTCTGAGTTGATCAAACAAGTCCTCAATACGTGGTAGAGGATATTTATTCTTGATGGTGACGGCGTTCAACTGCCTGTAGTCGATGCATAATCTCATCGAATTGTCTTTCTTCTTTACGAAGAGAACCAGAGAACCCCAGGGAGATACGCTAGGGCGGATAAAATCTCTTTCCAAAAGCTCCTGAAGTTGGACCTTTAGCTCGTCCAATTCTTTCGGGGTCATACGATAAGGAGCTTTCGATGTCGGTGTCGTCCCCGAAATTAACTCAATTGTGAACTCCACTTGCCTTCTAGGAGGCAGACTCGATAACTTCTCTTGAAAAATATCCGGATACTCTCGGATGGTAGGAATGTCCGAGACCTGAGAATCACCACTATCCTCGGCATTAATCAATGACAATAGAAAACCCTGACAGTCATGTGATAAAAGCTTCCGAGCTTGAATTGTAGAAACGGTCGATATACCATCATTTCTGATGCCAGTGAAATCCCACGAGGGTTGGTTAGGAGGATGGAACGTAACCACCCTCGTCTGGCAATCCATAGTGGCGTGATATGCTGTTAGCCAGTCCATGCCAAGTATGATGTTGAATTCGATCATGTCGAGAACTAACAAATCTACCGAGAGTATAACGCTGTCGAAATCTAATGGACATCCTCTAACCTCCTGGGTGACTTCTAATTTTTCCCCAGAGGGCAGAGATACCATCAATCTTTATGACCTAAGAGTGTTAGGGCAATCAGTTTTGATGTGTGTGGCAAAGGGTTTAAGTTAGGTTGATTATGATTTTGATGTGTGTTAAAGTCGTGCATGACTTAGTAATTCACACATGGCGAAAGCATTGGCAATTCATCATCTCATGACTCGGTCCTTGAGTCGGTGAAAGATGCATTTGAGGAAGTCATGCGCTTGGTGCATCCGAGGGACCGCCGGACGAGGAGCATTGAAGTGAAGCCGAAGGAAGTAGACTTCAGGGCGAGACGCGAAGGATGGTGCTGCGAAGCCGTGCGTTTGGCGCATCTGAGGGACGTAGCCAGACGAAGAGAACTTCAAAGGCGAGGCACTCTAAGGGAATGAAAGTGAGCGATTGTAACCCGGGACGGAGTAGCTCTTAGGTGAACTTGGCCAATTGGCTAAGTGTCGGATGGGTTTTTCTGACACCAGTTGACTGGAGACTCGACTAGTGTTCGAGCAAATGTCGGCTTAATGTGATCGACCGAGGGGAGTAGTCGATGATGTCGAGGGTTTCGCGCGGCCGGCGTCGAGTGATCGCGTCGACCACTCAACTGATGGCTCCATCAGTCGACTGATGGCTCCATCAATCGATTGATGTGGGAGCCGTTGGTTGGAATCCAATGTGGAAGGAGTCGTTGCGAGGCAACGACCACAACAGCAGTTGACTGATGGCTTCATCTGTCGACTGCTCGAGGCCCAACGGGAAGAATGACTTCTTCCCTATAAGAAGGGGCCTTGGGTGACTTGGGAGGGTTAATGGTTCATTGCTAAACATCTCCCAAGTGTCCAAAACGATTTTCCTCCTCTTCCTTGTGTTTAATTTCATCTTATTGTAAGAGGAGAGAATTCTTGTAAGAAAGGTTATCTCCACCTAGCTTGGTGCAAAGGAGAGATTAGTGGAAGTGTTATAGGCGTGATTCACCTTGGACGAATCGGGTCGTGGACTAGTGGCAAGGGTCGCGAACCACGTTATATCGGTTTGTTAGCATTGCCTCTTGTATTGTCTTTTATTATTCCACTGCGCTAATCATATTCATAGGCAATCAATGAACGATCTCCACCGTACACGAAAGAAAGGCTATTCACCCCCCCCCCCCTCCTCTAGCCGGCCACCAACGTTCCAACAAAGAGAGGGTAGTCTACCAATCTCTCTCAGGAATGCCTGAGAAATAAATGAATGTGAACTACCAGTGTCAACTAACATATCAGCAAAAAATACATAAAGTAAAATCGTACCACAGAAAATAGATCCGTCGACTTGCTTCGCATCCTCTCTGCAATCGCATGAATATGTCCACCGTGGGGTGGAGGTGGTAGCACGCCAAAGGTCTGATATAAATCGTTGTTGATCAACCAGCAGTGAGGTCAGATCGAATCGCACTAACTACCGAGGTCGAGACTAATACTGCACCAACAGCTGATATTGAGGTCCTAATATAGAACTCTGCAACTCTGTAAGGGTACTAGAGTGCTCCTGTCTATGCATGGCATATGCAGCAACTGTCGGGGGAGTCGTCCTCTGCTGGCGTTGCAAAGATTGGGATTTTTGCCCACCTCGCTGAGGTTTCTTCTGTCTGAACTGTCCTCCCTGCACAAACACTCCTGAAGCCACATGCTAAGCCTTCAGCGAACAATCTCGGCTCTGGTGTCCAGGAAGTTTGTAGTAATAACAAACTTCCTATGTCAGTGAATAGGCTGATATCATATGATCCCTGGACCTGCATCTAACACAATGATTGTCATTAGAGGACCGCTTTAGGTTCTGCTGGTCAGACTGGGAGTGTCCTGACGAAGATTGTCCGGTCTTCTGGGGTTTGCCTAATGCGCCCTGTAAGCATCTGTTCATCAGCTATCCTTGACCCGCACTGCTACGGGCCGGGCCCGAACTCTTTGGTTGTTTTCTTTTCTTTTCTGCATTTGCTCTCTGCTGAGCCGACTCAATTAGAAGAGCTCGATCCAATGCCTCTCTGTAAGAAGAATTTTCAAAACCTACTAGCTTCACCTGAAGATGTTCATCTAGACCCTGAACAAACTGAAGCATGCGAGACCGGTCCTCATCGACTAACTCCGAACAGAATTTGGCTAACTAATTAAATTCAGCATTATATTCAATCACTGTGCAATTGTTCGGTCAAAGATTCTAAAAATCCTGACGACACCTCATCTGATAAGATAGTGGAAAATATTGGCTCTCGAAAACCTCTCTGAATTTCGCCCATGTTATCTGCTGCTCACCTATAATCGCGTGTTGCATGTCCCACCAGGTCTCAGCCTCGTCCTATAAATGATAGGCTTCAAGCTCTGTCTTCTCTGACTCAGAGCAAGCCATATAGAAAAAGGTCTGCTCCATAGTCTCTATCCAGGACTGAGCCACCCTCGGATCTGTCTCTCAGCGGAAGAGTGTGAATCGGCCTTTCACCGACTCCGCCAAGGCTGGGATCCGAGCTCGTGCCGCAGTCACTTCAGCAAGATGAGTAGGGATCACCACGGGAGTTGGCGGAACCACTGGAGTTGGTGCAGCTACACAAGCAGGGGCAGGTACTAAGAAAAGGGCGACCGATACTGCTGGTGGGGTTGTCAGGTATGCAGTAGTAGGCACCACTAGCGAAGGTGTCGCATATCCCGTAAGCACTGCTGGAGGAGGTGCCTGGTATGTAGCAGCAGGGGCTACCGATGGTACCTCCAGGGGTACAGTAGCAGGTGCTGCCGAGGGTACTGTCGGATATGTTGGAGTGGGTACCACTGGTGGTACCGTGAATACCGCAGAAGTGGGTATCTTTGGAGGAGGAATCGTCGAGGACTGAGGGCTCAATACACCCACGGCACCATGTGAAGTCTGACCCTGATCGATAGGCTTATTCTCCGTAGACCTTTCTGACGACTGAGTAGATCTCAATGTCCTCTTGTATGGTCGCCCAACACTACGTCTCGCGCACGAGAGCACGCCCACCTCGTTTCATATCTGCTAAATTATTACCCAAGTATTACTATAGATAGAAAATCAATAATTTCACCTGTTAGCCATCTGGAGATGTCCTGTCACCGCTAAGTCTCCAATATGATCTTGTCGAAATATGACTCCAAAATGTCCGAAACCCAAATCGGCGGAAATCCATAAAAATCTGAAAATGCACAGGTTGACCTGCCAAACGTGGCGAACTCCGAAAACCCAAAAACCCTTAGGAACTCGGAACCTAGGCTCTGATACCAAATAAATTGTCACGCTCTGAGAGGGGGTACTTGTTCGACGAAAATCGGACAGCACCTCCCCGGTACTGCGGATAATTAAAATCTGTATACAAGGCCTACACGACCCACTATACATTGGCCAACATGGCCGGAACATAAACACCACAATACATATAATATATGAGCCTCAGGCCAACAACCAAAGTAAATAAGAAGTATAAAACCTCTAAACTTACCTCTTATGCCATCTGAGCAGGAATACACAATCACACATATAATCAAAACAAATCAAACAAAAAGTCCATAAGTGTAGGGGATCGAAACGGCCGGCTAGAGGGGGGTGAATAGCCCTCTTACGATGGATGTCGTAAATTGCTCGTCTACAAGAGATTAGTGCAAGCGGAATATACAAATACAAATAGACAAAGCAAAAGATAAACAATAAAACAAACGCTAACACGATGGTATAACGTGGTTCACGGCTACGCCGCTAATCCACGGTCCGATTCGTCCAAGGTGAATCACTCCTTCAAAGCCAATCACTATTGGTCTCTCCTTTGCACCAAGCTAGGTGGAGGTAACCTTTACAAACAAGATCACTCTTCTTACAATAAGAATGGAGTAAAAGCAAGTAAGAAGAGTTTAGAGCTTGTGGGGCACTTGGATGGTCGTTTGGAGTAAGAGCATTAGACCCCCAAAGCTCCACACCCTCTCTTTTTTAGAGGAGGCTTTTCTTCCGTTGGCCGCCACCACGATCACGCCCTTGGCGTCATTACTACAACGGTCTCCGAACACGTCGAATCGACCGCCGTAGTCCAATCCGGAACACTTAGCGATCGACCGATGGACCTCATCAATCGATCACGCCTCCGTAGTCGATCGTCACGGCTACGAGCGATTCTGCGGGCTAAACCTTCGACTACCGATCGCCGCTTCAAAGCCGATCGATGAGTCTGGCAATGATCGCTTATATGGCAATATGGCGGATGGCCTCAAAACAATAATACCAAATGAACTACATTCGACTCGATCGCCATTACATGATCGGTGTAAACTTAACATAAGTTTGAGCTTCCAACCTTAACCCTTAATGAGCTACTTACATTTCACTCATTCTCTCATCTCACTCGAGTCCTCGCCGGCTCTCTTCGTTCGCCACGTCCCTCGGCGGATCAGCGCCGCGACTGCAATGCTCCTTCGCGCCTCTTGCCTCCGAAGTCTGCTTCCTTGGCTTCACTTCAAGTCATCTCATCCGGTGGTCCCTCGGCAGCATCAAGCGCACGACTCTACAATGCTCCTTCTCCGACTCAGGCACGAGGTTGTGAGGGTGAACCCGCCAAGGCTCTATATGCGAATTACTAAGTCCTGCAAGACTCCAACGCACATATCAAATAACAATACCAACCTAACTTAAACCCTTTGCCACACACATCAAAACCTTATCATGGCAAGAGATTGCCCTAACAATCTCCCCCTTTTAAGTTAGGTAAAAAACATTTGATAGAAATTTCTAAGGTAAGAAAGCGTGTAAACATAAACATGATATAGCAACATGCAACTCCCCCTTAATCCATGAAACTCTCTCTACAAATTCTCCCCCTATCATAATTTACTTAAACATAATTATTTCTCCCCCTTTGACACCATTAAAAAGATTAATACTAAGTTATAAACCCATGACATCAAGTCTAATAGAAGGAAAATACCAAAAACATGTTTAAAATCTGAAATCCGAAAATATTAATCGTTTTTAGCAATGATCAGCTATCGATGGCAATGATCGGCACAATAATGGTTTCAAATTGATTTTTTCAAGTAATTTCAGAAATGCATTAAAAATTCTAGAAAATTCAAAAAATCATGAAATTTGGGGAACATATTTCTTGTAAGATTCTTTATCAGTGAAAAATAGGTCTTCATGAAAAATCATTATATTTTCATGTATTTGCCAAAAATCCAAAAGCTTTAAAAACTACTAGATTTTTGATTATGATAGTATCCATTTTAACACCTAGTTTCAGTTTGAATTGTTTCAAAACATGAATACACATATTTTAAGGTAAGAAATTGTTTTGAAAACATATGAAATATCCAACCATGATCTTTGGGCAATATGTCTATGAATTAAACATAAGTCTTCCCTATGATTGGTCTATTATTGCTATTTTGATACCTTAAATGACCATCTAAGTGTCATAGGCATTAGTGGACATTTGTATCATCCTAACATCTCACTCATGCTAAGTTTTCAATCAAAGTAGCCTATGGTGAGTGTGAGATGCATCCTAGAGGGTATTTGTATATACTTAACCATTATATTCATACAATTCTATCAAGGTTAAGTATCATCCTAACACTCAACATGATCATAATGACATATATGAACTAAATTCATATTATGATCATGAAATACATGTATTCATCAAATTGTAATCATGCATTAGGTATTATATCATGATAATAAATAAAATATCATCTAAGGCATGATTTAAACCCTATTTCTCATGATGATGTGCCAAATTTCAAAATCATAAATCATGATTGCACATATACATAGCAATTACATTGATTATCATGATTTAAGCATTATTAACTATTTATAGGCACATTATCATCACCTAACACTATTTAAAAATGTTGTCCCGCCATCCTAAGTCAACCAAAATATGAAATAGGTCAATTGCATATGGTTGACTACCCTAGGGGTTTTCTAACCCTTAAGGATGGATTTTGGAACCCAAAATAGGTTCTTTCCTATGGGGTTCACAAGATACTCCTTGGGAATCTATTTCCTAGCAATTACTTTCTTTTTATCTTGTCCCCTAGCAATTAGGCATTTGTAGGCCTTTTCATTTTTCTTTTCTTTATATCCTAGGCCCTTTTTATTGAAGCTAGCTCTTTGGCTCCCTATGATCATGTTCAAGGTGTTTGAGCCTATAGTGAATTTTTCTAGGGCTTTTGTCAAGTAATCTACCTTTTTCCTTAGAGCCCTATTTTCCTCTATGCATGCATCATTAACATCAAAAGACATATAGTTATCATGTGAGCATGCATCATTTAAGCTAGAAGAAATATTATCATCATTTAAACATGTTTTTTCTAGTTTATTTTCTAAGTCCTTAATTTGATCTAGCATGCTTTTGTTCTTCTTCTTAGCTCTAAATAAATCCCTAGTTAAGCTAGAAACCATGGAAACTATTTTCTTAGGAGTTAGATTCGTTACCATAGTTTCCATGTCCTCTTCTTCTTCTTCGGATGAGGAGGATGATGATGTGGAGGAGACTCCCCCTTCATTTGAGCTCTCTCCACTTGAGCTTGATCCTTCATTTTCGGTGGAGGAGCAATCAAGTCATCAAAGGCCATTAAGGCCAAATTGGTGACAAAGGCATTCTCCTGTTCTGATGATGATGAAGAGGATGAGGATGGATCATCCCAAGTCCTTGCCTTGAGAGCTTTGGCCTTTCCCTTTTCGTTTGTCTTCTTCTCCTCTTTCTTCTTTCTCCCCTTTTTCTTCTTCTTTTCTTCTTTCTTCTTCCTCTCTTTTTTGCTCTTGTTTAGGAGAGGATAATTGTCCCTTATGTGTCCCTCTCCTTGGCAATTGTAGCAAATGATTTTCCCCCTTGGTCTTCTACTCCTATCATTGGATTTATTAAATTGAAAACCTTTGAAAGCATGTCTTACCCTCCTTACTATATACGCTTCTTCCGTGCTATCCATGGAGGAGGATGAGGATGCTTCATCATCGGAGGAGGAGGGGATTTCCATCTTCTTCTTCCCCTTGTTTGCCATCAAAGCTACTCCTCTTGAAGGTTGGATTCTAGGCTCTTCTTGTATTCCTTCAAGTCTTGTTTCATGAAGCTCCATGGTTGAGAAGAATTCCTCCAAGGTGCTTACTTCTAAATTCTTGGAGATATAAAATGAGTCCACCATGGAGTTCCATTTTGAGGATCGCAGAAAGGCATCTATAGTCTTCATAACCATATCCCGGTTTGATAGCTTCTCACCTACACTTGACAAACCGGTTATAATTTCCTTGAAACGAGAATGTAAGGAAATTACCTTTTCTCCCTTTTTTAGTTTAATGTTGTTGAGTTGGGAGCGGAGGAGGTCTCTCCTTGCTAGCTTCGCCTCGGATGTGCCTTCATGAAGCTCAATTAGCTTCTCCCACATCTCCTTGGCACTTAGGCATTCTCCAATTCAGTTGATCTCTTGTTGGGGGAGCACATTGAAGAGATGGTGCTTGACTTTTGAGTTTGCAAGGTGCTCTTCCCTTTGCTTTTTGGTCCACCTAGATTTCTCTATTGGCTTCCCTTCTTCATCCCTAGGCAAAACGAAATCGTATTCCATTGTAATCATGATATCAAAATCCGTTTCGAAAAATATCTCCATTCGCTTCTTCCACCAAGCGAATTCTCCTTCAAACTTCGGTGGATGGATGTTGGAGTCGGCCATTTTGAAAGTTGCTTGTTGTGGCGGTTAGTCCTCGACAAGCTTTCCTTGGCTCTGATACCACTTGTAGGGGATCGAAACGGCCGGCTAGAGAGGGGTGAATAGCCCTCTTACGATGGATGTCGTAAATTGCTCGTCTACAAGAGATTAGCGCAAGCGGAATATACAAATACAAATAGACAAAGCAAAAGATAAACAATAAAACAAACGCTAACACGATGGTATAACGTGGTTCACGGCTACGCCGCTAATCCACGGTCCGATTCGTCCAAGGTGAATCACTCCTTCAAAGCCAATCACTATTGCTCTCTCCTTTGCACCAAGCTAGGTGGAGGTAAACTTTACAAACAAGATCACTCTTCTTACAATAAGAATGGAGTAAAAGCAAGTAAGAAGAGTTTAGAGCTTGTGGGGCACTTGGATGGTCGTTTGGAGTAAGAGCATTAGACCCCCAAAGCTCCACACCCTCTCTTTTTATAGAGAGGAGGCTTTTCTTCCCGTTGGCCGCCACTCACGATCACTGCACTACAACGGTCTCCGAACACGTCGGATCCCAACCGTAGTCCAACGAACACTTGGCAATGACGATGGACCTCATCAATCGATCACGCCTTCGTAGTCGATCGTCAGCTTGGCTACGGCGATTATGTACAAAACCTTTCAACTACCGATCATTCACGCACATATGGCGTCGATCGATGGCCTCAAAACACCGGGCCGAATACCGGTCGAACTACATTCGACTGGGGGCGATCGCCATTACATGGCGATCGGCGTGTCATGAAACTCAAACTTAACATAAGTTTGAGCTTCCTACGTGATCGGGTAAACCTTAACCCTTGCGGTCAAGTCTCCGACACTCAGCCATTCGGCCAAGTTCACCTAATGAGCTACTTACATTTCACTCATTCTCTCATCTCACTCGAAGTCCCTCGCCGAAGCTCTCTTCGTTCGCGGCCACGTCCCTCGGCAGCATCAGACGCATGACTCTGCAATGCTCCTTCGCGTCTCTTGCCTCCGAAGTCTGCTTCCTTGGCTTCACTTCAAGTCATCTCGTCCGGCGGTCCCTCGGCAGCATCAAGCGCACGGCTCTGTAATGCTCCTTCTCCGACTCAGGCACGAGGTTGTGAGGGTGAACCCGCCAAGGCTCCATGTACAAATTACTAAGTCCTGCAATACTCCAACGCACATATCAAATAACAATACCAACCTAACTTAAACCCTTTGTCACACACATCAAATCCTTATCATGGCAAGAGATTGCCCTAACAATAAGGACATAATCAAATACCACCAAAATAACCACGAGTATAAAGTACTATAAGTTTAAAACATAGAGTACTAGTGATAAAAATGCGAAAAACTGAAAACCAAATAACGAAGTCGTCAGATCAGGGGACTGCCAACTGGACCCTCCGGAAGGCTTCATCCTGAAATAAAATAGATATCAATGGAGTGAGTAAAACTCAGTGAATATCTAATAATCATACATAGTAAACTATAAGTAGCAATAAATATCATGCTAGTATAGTTTCTCGACAATAAACAAAACAATACATATACATACCTGAAACTGTACATACCAGGATCACCTAAGCTGACATAAGATACATCTATACAAGCAGATGTAAAATCACCAAAACAAACTACATAATACCTCCTGTATGTGCATGGAAATCATATGCAACAAGCTATAGTAATCCTGGTATAGTAAAAAGCGTAGAAAACTATTACTAGCTATAGTAAACGATGCACAACAATATGTCAATATCTAAAAGAATATAAGTCAAAGATACCCGCCTACTATGATGAATACTAACTATCTTTACGCCCGTGGACCTGTCTCGTGACCGAAACCTACAAATATCATCAACTACGATTAATTCAAGCACACGATAACATACTAATTAACTACCATATCGTTCTTATAGTCCTTTTATTGAATACAAATTAGAAACCCCCTACTGAACCCTCAACTTGTATATTTAATACATTCACACCACGAAACCCAAAATAGCTGACTTAACTACTTAATCCATCGCTCACAACTCCATCACACGCACAACCAGCGCATCACACCCCATCGACATTCATCCGTGTTGAACAATAGCTATGTAACCACACCATAGCTCAAGCCAATCTAGACAACTCCCGGCTAACACACAAATCGAACCCTATTCGAACTCCTCAGCTTAATCCCAGCTTCATTCACTCCATCATAGCTGGCAAAACCCCAAGACCAGCCCATCCCAATCAAAAACCCTTGACCCACCGCAAAGATCAACACCGAAATTGAAGAAGAAAAACTAACAAACGAGGTATACCTGCACTTGGAATCCCCTCAGCTGTATTTCCTCCCCTAACTCTGTTTACCGGAAAACCAAACGCCCAAACACCGCTGCCTTTTCTCCGGCAGAACTCACGAAGAGAGACTCCTGATCGAACTATTGTCGCTTACAGAGACGTAAATGGTCGAGAGGAAGGAGAAGTTGCGATCGCCCTAGTTGTTGTCGGCGTTCGATGGGGCTAGCGGAAGAGAAGAGACGACAATAGTAGAACACTTGCGGTGGCGACAAGCTTGAGCGGTGGCCGCGGCGTTGTGCCTGCGGGTTGCGGCATCGGATTGGGCACATGAGAGGGGGAAATGAATAAGAAGTCGTCGGGTGGTGTTCGCATGGAGAAGATGCGGCGGAGAAGGGATCACGATGAGGAAATCGAGAGAAGAAGAAACAAGGTGGAGAAGTCGAGCGCGACTGCAAAAATGCTCGGGAGAAATAGGAATAGTAAACCTAGGTTTATAACTTAGGTTAATCAAACCTATTATAATTAAACCTATTAAATAATCCAAACAGGTCCTTTAAAACTCTGTTTTTCTTATCCCCGTAAATATCCCGTGCAAGCTCCGTTTAATTCTAAAAAAATTCTGGAAAAATATCTAAAATTCTTCAAAATCTCAAAAATAATTCCTAGGATTATTTTCCTAAATTTTGTTCATTTAATTTAGTATTTTAAATTTCCGTATTTAACATTAGATCTAGGAAAGCCAAGGTCACAAGGGAGGTCATCCCTAGAGTTGACCATAGTAAGTGTCAAGTGACTAAGGTTTCGAAGAAACCTAGAAAAGTCACTAGCAAAATTGTAAGGGGAGTTACCCCTAGAGTTAACCTTGAGAAGACCCAAATGACCAAGGTTTTAAAGCCTAGGAGGGTCATTAGGAAGGTACTAAGGGAAGATATCCCAAATGGGTACTTTGTTAACCCAAGGAGCTTTAATAGGCATTGGGTTCTTAGGAGCATGATTCCATCACGCTAAATAAGTTTAGGGTGTGTCAACCCTAAATGGATGTTAGTATGATCCCTTAGTGTCAATTATGAGATGATTGGTGAGGGAGACTTTTGTATTATATTCTTGCATTAATAAAGGCAAAGATTGATTATTATATTTCTTTATGCATGTGCCAGCTAAATAAATATAATAATGCCCATGAATAGTAGGTTATTATCTACAGTATATCAATTGGTAGAATTGATTATGAGAAGCTGTAGAGAACACTATTCTTAAATATTCCTAGTCGAGTATTGTATTAATAGACAAGGGCTATATTGATACATTGAGACTAGCATGTAGGTCAATGGATGACTTGATCTCACAAGTCATGGATATGTGATATCACATTGATACATGGGTATATATATAGGAGACTATATATACTGAATTGACCCACCATGAGAAAGTATCATGGATCGTTATATGAGTGTCATATACTTTCTCATGTGACTATTGGTGTGAATAGTCCTTAGACCTGAAGTCACTACTTCGCTCCTACATAAGGAGTTATGTACTTTGGTATCGTCTAACGTCACACCGTAATTGGGTGACTATAACGGCGATCACTGAGTATGTAACGAATTATGCGGAGGGATGTGAGTGATGTAGATGAGATCTATCCCTCCCATATGATGGGAGTGATATCTTTGACCTCTTGATAGAGTAGAACCACGAAATGCATGGCCATGCTCAAATGAGTCAATATGAGATATTGAGCTCATTTGTTTGAGTGAGTCTACTTGGGGATCAAGAAAAATAAAGATTGATAAGAGGGTGACACTATCATGCCTCATCGATCGATCCGAGATATCAAGGATAGAAGGACACCGTATGATAATAGTCACGGAAGAGGTCATTTGATCTTGACATTCTCATCACTTGGGTAGCAATGATGTATTGCTAGATGTCGCTCATTGCTTATGTATCTAAAATGGTTTTGGATACATTGCCAACGTTATGAGAGCCTATAGGGTCACACACAAAGAACAAATTATTTTGGAGAGGAAATCATTTTGGTTTGACTAAAATGAATTATTAGTTAATTGGATTAACTAGAATGAGTAAGACTCATTACTTGGCTGAATTTGAGTTGGACTCAAATTGGTTTATGTTGAGTTAGACTCAAGTCAAACTAATAGAAGAAGGCTAAAATGATTAATCATGTAATACACAAATTAATAATGTAATACACGAATTAATAAATGGGGTTTTAAATGGGATTTAAAAGCTCATTAATGTGTATTTAATGAGCATTAATTGACTTCCTTTCTTTTACCATGGAGAATAAGGAAGTGCATTTAATGTCTCATTAAGGTGTATTATTGTTTCTTCTTCTTCTTCAATGTGAGAATGAAAAACAAATTGAATCTGATTTTATTTTGTTCTCAAAAAGCCAAGTATAGAGTGAAAAGAGAGACCTTGGCGTGGTTGCTAGCACAACCGAAAGGGTTTACCTCTTCTCTCCAAGATCGTGTGTGTGTGCACCGTAGAGGCGTGGACATTCTGACCACGCTGAGATCCGCAAGTGTTGCTGACTGGAATTCGAAGGGCACGCTTCGAAGGTAATCTCGATTCCTATAGGATAGAATCGATAATAGAAACGAGTATGATTTTTTTTGCTTGGATCTCTAGAGGGATCCTAATTTTTCCGCTGCGAATTTTGTTTATCGCTCGGGATCCCTACAATAGATGGGTAGTTAACCTAACCATAGTGGAGTTGACACTTTAGGACATTTTCAAGGTTATGTAATACCTTGAAAATGAATTTAAATTTTAATTCTAAAAGATTTTAAGATGTGTCAATAGAAATTATGAAGTTTAAAAAGTCAATCAAAATTGACATAAATAAAGTTTAAAGACATGGTGTGTTAAGTTTGGATTTTTGGCACACTTAAGAAATTGATTTACTATGGCAAAATGGGATTTAATCCTAGTAAATGATAATTTGGCTTGAAATCTAGGTATTCTTATACCTTTATATTTTATTTGTCATGCTTTGTTTATCATATGATATGTCATGATATCATGATTCATATAATTATTTAAATGTCATGATCATGCTTAGGGTAATATATGTCATATTTGTGTTTAGGTTTATATTTATATCATAACATAATGATTATTGGCAATTCTTTTAAATTATACACATTCTTATGACATGATCATCATTCATGCATTTAGGATAATTAAAATGAAATTAAGGACAATGACATGTTTGAAGTCCCATGATAAAGGAATCAAATAGAATTGTCTAGATAAAATGGATGAACCCTTAAATAAGGAAGAACAAAAACCCACATCTCACAAGAACTATCAGGATGACATGTGTGTGTATTGATACACGTAGAACTATTAAGTTCAAGGTGCATAGTTCTTGCATTTAAATGAATTATGGGGAAAACTAATATGCAAGTCATGTGAATTTAAACTATAGATCATGATTCAAAATAAGGTTTGAAAAATATTTTTAAATCATTTTGAAAAATCTTGGTGAAGTCTATCTTTTGATAGCAATCATCATTGAATAAGTTGACACAAAGTTAGACAAAAATATTGAAGTTTTCAATGGTTTTGAACTTTGTATCAATTTTACAATTTAATGGGTATTTTTATGTAAAATTATTTTTCACCCATTGTATTTTCATGTAAGTAATGTACGTATGAAATTTCAAGAATTTTAGAATTATTTATAATTACTTTATGAATTTTCAAAACTCATTTCTGAAATATATTTTCTACACATTGCAGAAACTAGTTGACTGGTTGCTGACCTAGTAGACTGTTAAAGCTGATTTCGACTGAACAAGATTTGTTTATCCATTTATCAACAATGTTAGGATACCATAACGTATCTTAATCCTAGGATATGCTTTGGAAAGCATCGAAAGGGTAAAATAATCATTGAAAATGATTAGGAGAGTTATTTAAGATAGAGTATTTGTTAGTAAT
The DNA here is from genome assembly GCA_025175895.1 of Wurfbainia villosa. Classification (NCBI taxonomy): domain Eukaryota; kingdom Viridiplantae; phylum Streptophyta; class Magnoliopsida; order Zingiberales; family Zingiberaceae; genus Wurfbainia; species Wurfbainia villosa. Next base: position 73,345,662 of record CM045994.1, on the reverse strand, counting down.
ATATGAGAGATGTCCTAAGGCAATCGCCTTATGTATGAACCATTTATATGATAAATGAAGATTCACTATTTGAGTATACATGTTTAATGTATTTGATTGGATCTTAAACTCATTTATCAATGTCCACGATACGATTCACAAGATGAGAGAATTTGTGATTGGATCACAACTAGTGAGTATCTCTACATGTGTAATTGTGATGTATCGGAATTATCCTAGTCGATGAATTGATGGATTTGGACACCATCAATTACGCCGAACTAGCACAGTATACTCCTTGGTGTATCCAAGCAGCTGATTCTCACTGGCTGGAGACATTGTGATGTCCGGAGTTAATCGTGGATGCTAGTTATGGTAACTAGTTCATTGGAGTGACCAGCCGTAAGACTTCATATGTTTCTCTGCATATATAGATATGTCAATGAAGTTCTTACTGTGGCTTAAGTGCGATGTTCCTTTGACTTGCGGTATTCAAGTCATCTTGATCATGGAGACTTATGCTTTGACATCTTAAGCAAATATCTCTAAGGAGATGTGGACCCGGGATGATTGGGTATAAGTCGAAGTGATCGAAGGTGTTTGAATAGCCTATAAAGGATTCACCACTCCTTGCGAGGAGATGTATACCCATGGCCTCTCGTCGGATTGTTACTAAAGTCTTTGGCCAAAGCATTACATGTTTAGAGTAAGGTACTCTTCGATACATGTGGAGTAACTAGAATCAGAGGACGAGGAAATGATACTTGGGCTAGGTGTGACGTGAGTCCTAGTGGGATCGGACACAATAGACCATGTCCCAACCAAGTGGGTATAAGATGAGTGAAGGAATGGGGCACGATTCATTCGATCTCATCAAGGGTTTTAGAAATAGTTTCGATCAACCGCTGATCTTTCTTGCTAATCGGGGATCATGATGTACTACTAGGTGCCACTCATGATCGTTCTATAATTAATGGTTAATTATAGACGGCCAACATAAACCGAGAACCTATTTGGTCATACGCACAACGAGTGTAATCTAAAGGATTTAAAACGAGCTTGAGAATGGGATTCTCAGACCGAGAGAAACTATGTTTGGTTGGACCAAACATAAAGCGAGCATGAAATTGTTTCAGTCGCAATGGAAGCGTGGATGGGCCGTTACTTGAAGACATAATGGATGGACCAAAATGGTTTGGTTCTAATCCAATGGATGAGAATAAACCAAAGGGTTTGGTTTATTTTAAACGAATGAACCAAAAGTTGGTTCTTGGTTCGTTTTAACTTAAAATAAACCATCATGGTTTGGTTTATTTTAACTTATCTTAATGGAGCGGGTTAACGGGCTTTATGGATATGATCCATTAACCATTAAGAGAATTAGTTCTCTATAAAATAGGGCTTAAACCCTAATCCAAAACCCTAATCTATTTTGGCCGCCCAAACCCCCTCCCTCTCCTATTCGGCGCCCAACATCTTGTTGCCGCCCAGCTTTGTGCCGCCGTCCAAGCTCCAGCCGGTGAACCTCCGGCGACCCTCCGGTGATCTCCTATAGGTTCGGCATCAAGGTGAGTTTTTCTCTCCTTGTTTTGGCCGGCGCCTACTCCTCCACCAAGCTGTCCAGTTTTCTGGACAGCTTCTTCTCCTCTCGTCGGAGCGTCGTTTGGACGACGGTTAGTGCTCCGACAGTGGCTAACTTACCGGGGATTTGATCTCCGGTAATCCTCTGAGGTGGAGGACGGCGATTCGCCAAACGGTTGTGAATACCTCTCTGAGAAGCGAGTTTTGAGAACTCGTTTTAGGATCCGAATTTGGATTCGGATCGTGATCATCTCTCGATCACGCCGTCTTCAACACGAGGCTAGTAACCCGTACGAAGACGAAGCTCGTGACTTAGCGAAGTCATCCCGAGGAGCTCGGCGTGGATACGGATAGAGACGATTCTTACGAGGATCGTTCCGGTTGATGCCGTTCCCGCTACACGTCATACGGAAGGTATAACGTAGTTTAATTTCCTTTTATTGCAAATTTTAATTTACGGTTATGTCTACACTTGTTGTAATAGCATGCGTGTGTTGTGTGTGTTGTAATAAATATAGATTTATTAATTTTAATTGCTTCCGCTGTGCTCATGTTTACGAAACATGATCGAACACACACACGCCGCGGTGCCGGAAACCCAACAGTATTAGATTTTAAGGAAGGTTAAATTTTAAATTTGAACTTTTACCCTTATTTTTGATTGTTTTAGTTTCCTATAGACTTAGGATCTCTCTAAGGACATTGTTGGTGTAATGGTCAAGGGAACAAGTCTTTAGGGGGAGTTTTGTCCATCTTGGTATGATGGATATACCTTGATTACAATGGAGAAGAAGTGAAGGTTAGGTAAACCTTCATTATGGATTACCTCTCATTTACTGATAAAGGTTGTATCACTAAGAAGAGTGAAGACATCCTAGATGATTTTGGACCAAGGGGGAGAATGTAAGACCTCTTTGAGAGATGAGACATTGAAAACCTTGGTAGACTTTTTGATGTATACAAAAGCGGGAGAAGTGAGGTTTAAGTTAGATAAACCTTCACTATGCTTTGGCCTTGGAAGAGTTAAGTTGGGTTATTGTTAGCCTATCTTAAATGTATTGTCAGACATCAAAAAGTGGAGGGATTGTTGGTGCAATTGACCCAGGTCACAATTGACCAGACTCGAGTGGAACTCGAGTAGAATTTTGATGGGTTGACAATGAGTTTGACTATTATTTGACAATATGGTTTGACCATATTTGATCATGTGACTAGTGGAAGATTGGGATATCCAAAGTAATATGGGGAAGATTATTTGGGAGAGATTGTTGGAGCAATCAACCTCAAAAGTCCAAGTTTGGATACTTGGCATGAAAAGTCCAAGTATAGATACTTGACATGGAAAGTCTAAGTTGGTACTTGGCATGGAAAGTCCAAGAATGTTCTTAGCAAGGGAAGTCCAAGTTTGGATGTTTGGCAATAGAAAGTCTAAGTATGAATGCATGTCAATTGAAAATTTCAAGAATGGTCTTAGCCACATAAATCCAAGTGTGTAGTCTTAGTGGTGAAAGTCCAAGGATTGAGACTTGATAATGGGAAAGTCCAAAAATATAGTTTTAGCAACGTAAAGTCCAAGCATATAGTCTTGGTGGCATAAGTCCAAATGGATCTTGGCAAAGAAGTCCAAGGGTGAGGTCTTGGCAGCATAAGTCCAAGCATGTAGTCTTGGCAGTGTAAAGTCTAAGCGGACCTTGATAAAGAAGTCCAAGGTTGAGGTTTTGACAGCGTAATGTCCAAGCATGGAGTCTTGGCAGCATAAGTCCAAATAGATCTTGACAAAGGACCTAGTTAGCATGACATAGCCGATGGAAGTACCTGAAGGCTAACTCGAAGGGTGAATGAGTCGTAGAGGACTCAGATGGACCTTAAGGGTGTAAGGCTGATGGATGTGACTAGAAGGCTTAGGTCTAGGCTAAGAGTAGTCGATCAAGTATGAGATGATCATACTTGAGTTAAATCTCATGTTTGAGATTTACCAGTCGATTGGTCGAGTGTTTGACACTCGAAATGTCTAGTTGACTCGGATAGTCGACTGAGATTATAACCAGTCGATTGGTCAAGGAGTCGACTGAGACTCAACTGCTCGGCTGAGATTCTGGCAGTCGACTACCATGTATGGCTTGTCGATTGGCCTTGAGCAGTCGATTGCCATGGATGGACAATCGATTGGTCATAAGTGGTCAGGGCACAGAATGTTGCATAGTCGAATGGGTAGTCGACTTCTAACTTGGCAGTCGACTGCTAAGGTATCGGAGTAATCCAACATGGATTAGTCCATTGTGAGACAACGGATGTGCAAGTAGTCAACTGGTGCCTTTTGATAGTTGATTATTAGACAGAAATCTAGCCTAATATAGGTTATAAAAGGAGTAGCACAGGGAGGATTTTGGCAGCTATTATTGGGAACTTTTGGGGAGGAATTGTTATTGCATTCCAGGTTTTTAAAACCTTTCAAAGCAACCAAAGAGCACTCAAGCAAAGTGTTATCGTGTAAAATTTTCTTTACTTGTATTTTACTTATTACATTGCATACTTATTGTATTTTAGTGTAAGCTCTTTTGTATGAAGTTTCTCTACCTCCGGTGTGTTGTCGAGAAGGAGAGAGTTATATTGGTGTAGACACTAGGGCTTGCTTTGGAGTATGAACCGTATATTCCGAACCACGTATATCTTAGAGTTATTCTTGTGGTGTATTTTAGTTTGTGTATTTTATTTTGTATATTCTGCTACGTACTAATATCTTGTAGATAAGCACATGACACGAATCGAAGCGAAATCGACAAAAATTGCTATTCACCCCCTCTAGCGTGATGTCCGATTCCCAACACGATCGTACCATTTGGCACAACCAACCCGTGTCAGGCTCTGTGCTGCTCCTTTTTCGTGTGTTCCTGCAAGAAAAATTCATAACCACAGTTATCTGAACTAAAAAGATAAAAGGAAAGTAAACGTAAGGTTTTATATATGATATGTGAATGAAATATTAGAAAAATATGGTAAATAAACCCTAAAATATGTGTATGATTCACACTCATCAAGAACCTAAAAGGCCACACACATTACGAGTTATTTTTCGATGGATTTAAAAAGAGTTTGAGAATTCAATTATCAGATTGAGAGAGATTGAGTCTGGTTGGACCAGATGAAGGGCAAGGATGAAAAGAGTTACATCATAATGGAGATTTGGCTGGGATCATGTCTTATGAAGACGGAATGAATCTATGGTGGTCTAATAATGAACCAAATTGGTTTAGCTAAAATAGAGGGTGGTTTGGTTTTTTAACAAAAGGATATTGGTTTGGGTTATTGGACTGATATTATTGGGTTTGGATCTTAATCCATTAAACCAATAAGAGACCCATATATATATATATATATATATATATATATATATATATATATATATATATATATATATATATATTTATTTATTTATTTTTCACGATGCGTGACTCATGAACGTCCGAGCATGCACAGTAATGAGAAATGACAGTAACTCAATGTCGAAGCTAATGAGAAATGACAGTAACTCAATGTCGAAGCTACTGTCGCCACTTGGCATCGTCGTCAAGCGACCAGATTTTGGTTGGAATCCGACCATGGTCCGATCGACATTGGAGTCTGATCAGATCGTAGTTAGATTCTGACCAAATCGCGATTGAATTTCGACAAAATCACAATCAAAATCGGTCACAATTCAATCGCGATCCGACTATACTCCAATTTCAATCGGATCGAGGCTAAATTTCGATTAGATTGCAATCAGAATTGACCACAATTACGGTCGCCAGCAGGTGTGGTGTTGGCGGCCACAGTTCGATTAGATTCCGACTATAATCCGATCAGAATTCAATTGTGGTTCGATTGGGCGGACAGTGACGGTGAACCCGATGAATTCAAGAGTTGGACTATAGTGCGGATGACGATCGGTGATGAAGAATTTAACCAGAGATTGTCAAGAGAGAAACAATTACACTGTGCATTTCTTATTTACTATGCATCTTCATGCAATGGACGACTAAGATTGCGTCGTGCACGAGTTGCGCATCGCACAACATAAAATTTCTCTCGATATGTTTTCTTAAATTATGAGGTTAAGTTTTAAAATTTTTGCTTATATTGCAAAATTAGATTTATGCCTTTTTTTAATAAACTTGATGCAAGAAATCATATAAAAATTTCTATTCACTATTTCCACAACATAATATCCATTTTAAACTAAATTATAAGAGTTTTTTAATAATACTTTTGAAAATTATAATAACAATATTAAATGTTAATACTATATATGAAATAATAATAATATATTTAAAACACAATAATTTTAAATCACACGGTGCTAAAAATCCTAACGAAAACTCCATACTTTTTTTTTAGAAAAAAATTGTTAAATCACACGTTGATTTTTTAAAATATACCTCCATCTTTTAACAACTACGTGAATAAATAATCGAACTTTTGCGGTCAAATTGAATAGCCAATATAATATAAATTTATATCAAATGAATAAAAATCAACTCCTTCATATTTATAAAGTAATTGTTCTCTTAATATGGTCAAAAAAATCATCCCACGAAAAAAGATCTACATATATAAATATTATATTATAAAACAACGGATCATATTATTATTATTATTTATTGTCAGAGAATGACCCGTAACATTAACACATTTGCCAACCCTGGCCATGACCGCCCTGTCCTCATCAAGTCCTTTGACAATGAGACGGAAGCGCAGAGAAACCCCAAATCCTCCGACCGCCTCCACTCGATAGATCGAGATTCAAGAGCAAAATAAAATCATCGAAATTCCTCTTCTGATTGTTTCGGGACCCTGGCCGGCTGCTTGGCCACCGTATCTATGCACTTGGGTGGTAGCGCCAGGACGGATCCAGCGCGTGCCCTTCGTAACTTTTAATTCAAAGCGTCATGGCTGCTATGGACATCTTCGACGAGTACTTCAAGCAGGCCGATTTGGATCACGATGGTAGAATTAGCGGCGCCGAGGCTGTCGCGTTCTTTAAGCGATCTAATTTACCTCAAAACGTATTGGCTCAGGTTGGATTTTTTCGTTCTCATTTCTTGATCGTCGGTTGTTTCTTGGCAGATCCGATCTCTTGGTGTTGATGAAATTCTAATGAGGGTTTTATGTTGACTACCTTTGTGATGAAAGGTCGGTATTTGTTTATAGGTCTTTAAAGTAACGAGTAACACTAGTTCTTAGTATGATTGAACCACGAATGGTTTCATAACTGCATACGTTGGGTAAGAACAGATAAAAGTTACACCAGTAACAGATCTTGTATCTAGATGTCGACTTCATATCCAAAAGTAAATTTTGGTTTGCACTTCGTAATTTTAGCAGAATAATCATTTTTTATTTCTCTGTCGTGTAAGAGTTCCTTGAATTTGGGCTGGCTTTTGGTTGACTATCAAAATCCAATTCTTCTAGGATACTAAAGGACCCCAAGAGGATATACTTGCCTCAATTTATGAAGAAGATTGTAATTGTGATGATTTCTGATGTTTGTTAGTTTAAATAGTCCCATAGAGCTAGTGGAGAAGACTTTTTAAGGATTGTATACATAATCACTATGGGCATAGAGCCCGTGCTTTTTGGCTTTGGTTATTACATGTATGATATCAAAGCACAATTGATAAGTAGTATTATAAGTGTGACAAGAACTAAAGTTTAATTCTTAAAAACACCAAAGATAATAGTGTAGCATATAGAAAACATTGGTAGTGGTGTGAAAAAATGTAAGAAAAAAAAACTAGGTCTGAGGATGGCATATTTTAAATATATTCATTCATAAAAACTAATAGGATTTCTCCAACAACCTAAGAATTAAGAAGGGTATTTACCATATTTTTAATACTAGAGAAGTAAATTATAAAGATTTAGTTAAAATTAGATGCATAAAAGATGATTAAAAAATTCTTGCTGAGCACTCTAAATAGATTTAAGCTTTGAAGATTGACATCTACGATCTTCATCAAATGAAATAGTGTTTTTTATATTGATCTTCTTTTCCCTCTGTTGAGCTCTATGCAAGGATTATTATAAGTAATATTGAAATCAATTACATTATTATTTTTATTACATTAACAGATTTTTTTAGTCTCCTACATAACTCCTCTTCTTTTCTTTAGTCATCTTCACCATCATTATCACCATAACAACAAATTGTGGTTGCCCCAATTATTTAGAGCTGACTACATGTATCTGAACCCTCTACTAATAAGAGTATTCAAATCAATTAAATCATAATTTTATTACTTCAACTAAAGATTTCTTTAGTCTCCCTTTGCCACCTATGCTTACCCTCTAGCATCTGTTTGCCTCTTATTTCATCATCACCATAACTATAGATTTCTTTAGTCTCCCTTTGCCACCTACACCTATGATGCAGGGGCATCTAACAGCAAATGCGATCTAGATGCACTAAAATAGAGTTTTGACTTTTTCTGTTAAAGTTTGTTTATTTTTATTTTTATTTTTTTATTTTTTATTTTGCTTTCTTGCTTATTAAGAAATTTCTGTTAAAGTTAATTTATTTTTTTTAGTATTAAGAAACTTTCTCTTTCTTTAAGGCTATTTAAACATAGATTTAGGCTCTTGTAAGACATTTAATTTTGATTAATAATATTTCTTTTCGTTTAAACTAAGAGGTGTCCCCTCTTTATTAGCGAAACCCCTCCTCCTATGACTCTTTCGCTCTCCCTCTTTTCTAACTACGCACAATTAGCGTCCATTCTGCTACCCGCCTACGTCAGTTGGTATCAGAGCCTTAGATCTATGGAAGGTTGACGAGGACGTAGTCGTGGTCGGCAGGTTTCGATTGAGGAAGCCGCACCTCAAGATCAAAATCCCACAGAGACCATCGAAGATCTATGGAGGCAAGTCACGGAGCTAACCCAGCAGCTGGCTGCACGAGATTTAGATGATCGTGAGATACTAGATCGACACTTACTGTGAGTCTTGACAATCCATATCATCGAGGTCACCATGGGCGTGTTGAACGATATGAAGACCTTGGTTTTTGCGTCGATCTCCCCGAGTTGTTTGGTACTTTATATGCGGAAGATTTTATTGATTGGCTTGATGTGATTGAACGGATTTTTGAATACAAAGAAGCTCCTGATCGCATTAAAGTAAAACTTGTCGCCCTCAAGCTCAAGGGTCGAGCCTCAGTTTGGTGGGAACAACTCAAGTGCTCACGTGAGAGGCAAGGCAAGACTAAGATTACCACTTGGGACAAGATGAAGAAGCAACTGCGAGGTAACTTCCTTCCTTTCGGCTATACACAATCATTGTTTTTGCGTCTTCATAATTTGAGACAGGGTGCCCGATCTATCAACGATTATACGGAAGAATTCTATCAACTTGTTGCTCGGAATGATCTATATGAGACGGATGATCAACTGATTGCACGATATTTAGGAGGCTTGTGACAACACTTTCAGGATAGCCTCAGCTTGCACTCTTTTTTGACGGTTTCCAAAGCTCATCAACGAGCCTTGGTACTTGAAAAGCATCAAATTCGGAAGCCCCTGATTCGAAGCAACCAAACAGTCCACTCCCAGGAATCTCAGCCTACACCACAGGTTCTCCCTAAAACTACTATCAAATGTTTTCGTTGTGGTGAACTAGGGCATAAAACTCCCAAATGCAATAAATTTGTCAAAGGGAAAAACATGCTAATTGAAGAAGAAGACGATGAGGCAACCCGCGATCCAGCGTATGGTGAAGATAACGAGGACGAGATCCTCTATGGAGATGGTCAAGAAACGCTAGTTGTTCGTAAGACACTTCTCACTCCTAAGGAAGAAGCTAAGGATGATTGGTTGAGAACAAATACTTTTCACACTACATGCACCATTGCGGATAAAGTATGCAAGATGATCATCGATAGTGTTGTGAGAATGTGGTATCTAGAGGAGCTGTGCAAAAGTTACAATTGAAGTCAGATCGTCATCCTAAACCGTATAAACTATCTTGGCTTAATAAGGAGAACGAGGTAATAGTTGATTAGCCATGCCTTGTTTCTTTTTCCATTGGCAGTAAATACTTCGATGAAGCATGGTGTGACGTCGTGTCAATGGATGCATGTAACATACTATTGGGATGATCTTGGCAGTACGACCGTAGCGCTATCCATGATGGACGGAAGAACACTTACACCTTCCACCTGTTGGATCGAGAGACTCGCTGGAGAGGGGGGGTGAATAGCGATCAGAAGACTTTCTTTTCGTTTTGATAAAACTCAAGTAGTGCAACGGAAATTAAAGGAATTAAAACAAGAAGACACTTTGTTTTTACTTGGTTTGCAACCAAAAGATTGTTACTCCAAGGCCCCACGATCTTGGACCACGTACGAAGGGGCAATTCACTAAACGTCTCCTCCTCGTTGGAGGTAGGAGACAACGAATACAGAGGGACAAAAGCTCGAGGTGGAGGCAACAAATCTACCTCATCTCGTTACGATGAAAACACGATTTACAATGTAATAAATGCAAAATTAAAAACAAACTTGCTGCTGCCGACGGAGTATGGTTGTGAACTTGGCATCGCGTCAGCGTTATGGCGGCATTACGGCGGCGTTACGGCGGCGTAGAGCTTTGGCATTGTAGAAGCACTCTGAGAGCAAGATAGATGGTCCCAAAGGGGTGAAACCTCCCTTCTTTTATAGCCCTCCAAACCCTAACTCGTTGAGATCCAGATCTGGGTCAAAGAGACACATCACCCCAAGATAAGGGGATCTTATCTTGACCTTTATCGAGTTGACCAGTTTGAATAGCAGTCGACTGTTCACCCTCAGCAGTCGACTGATGCTAGGATCAGTCGACTGCCAATAACTATCAATCGACTGTTGGACTGGTTTCTCAACTTCAACAACAAGTTAGCACAAACACAAGAGTAAAGATAGAAATGACGGCTACTTACCGTCCGATCTCAACCTAGACCTTCCATTGGAAGTCTTAGTTAGATCGTCGCCTAAACTCGTCCCTGTACAGAGGACTCGACCTCACCTTTACTCCACACTCGTGCTTACCTCCGATCCTTTCCGACTTGTCGCTTAGCTTCCGGTCTTCACCTGGGCTCTTCGACTCCGACGAAGTTCTCCCGGTGTCACCCGACCACCACGGTTTCTCGACTCGAGATTCTCCGGATGTCGCTGACCTTCAGCTTAGTTTAAGCACTTCCTGCACACTTAACAGTAGCTCATGAGATAATAATAACACCTTAACTTTGAATCTTTGCCATAATCAAAATCTAGGTTTGATTATCTGGTGCCTCTGCACCAATAATCTTCCCCTTTTTTATCTATGACAAACTGACACAAAGTTAAGGAGAAAATTAAGTATAAAATGAAGTAGTAACAACATGAGTAGTAAACATGTAGTGAAGTAGTAAGTGTAAGTAAGAAAGACACAACTTAGTATGAGTATAAAAGAAATGCGTAACTTAGTAAGTTAGTATGAGTAACTTAGTAAGTTATCATGAGTAAGAGTATAAGCTAAACTCTTTTTCAAATCCTCTCCCTTGAGGTTACCTCCCCCTTGACCTTAGGTGAGTACTTGAAAAAGAAGCTTAGCTCTCCCCCTTAATGTTTGCCACTTAAAAAAGGTTTAAGTAAGTTAAGTTACCCCTTAACGTTTGCCACTTAAAAAAAGTTTAAGTAAGTTAAGTTATCAAAAATACTTTTGATCGCTTAACTTTGGCCTCTTTTCTCCATTTAAGGAAAGTTTAAGTTAAGTTTTCAAAATAATTTTGATTCCTTAACTTTGACCTTTCTTCTTCCCCTTTTGCCATAAATCGAAAAATATGGGAGTTTGTAAAAGAACTTTAGAAAATAAGCGATTATCATTTGTAAATCCAAGCATGTTCCTAATAGATTTTGAAAATAATAGTTTTAATATACACTCAACTAATAGTATGTTCAATTTTTTTTGACTTAATTGATATGAAATGATTAATAAGTCTTGATTAGAGTTGGTTATTTTAAGTAATTATACTTCATGATTCATATCGATGCATTTGATCTACATATGGAATCAGGAGTAAGGTCCTAACATCTCACGCCCATCTACGTGACTCAGTACACAAACATATTAGACCTATGTGTTGTGAGATGTGTTGACTTCTTAAATCTATAGGTGCATGTTTTCTAAGGGAAGTCCTAAGCTAGTTCCATGTAGCATGAAAAATAGAGTATATAAGAAAAATAAGAGTTGAGTCCTACTCTATTATGCACATCTCTAATTTCCGTCTAAGCAGACTAAACTCTGCTTCGGGCAAGGATTTGGTGAAAATATCTGCTAGGTTCGATTTAGACTCAACATATTCGAGTTGTATTATTCCATTTGCTACGTGTTCTCGAATGAAATGGTGTTTAACCTCTATGTATTTAGTCCTAGAGTGACAAATTGAGTTCTTAGTTAGGTTAATGAAACTTATGTTGTCGATGAAAATTTTAGTGTTACTAAAGTTTAATTGGAAGTCTTGGAGAGTGTGCTTCATCCAAAGAAGTTGAGCTACACACTTACCCATCGCAATGTACTCTGCTTCGGTGGTAGATAAGGCAACACAATGTTGCTTTCTACTACACGAGTTAACTAGACTTGAGCCTTGGAGTTGGCAATAACCACTCGTGCTCTTCCTATCGAGTTTAATACCGGTATAATCCGAGTTGGAATAGCCGATTAGTTCGAACTCGCTCGATCTAGGGTACCAAATTCCTACGTTTAATGTTCTTTTTAGGTATCTAAAAATACATTTGACTAGTGTTAGGTGCGACTCCTTGGCGCAAGATTGAAATCTCGCACACATACTACGAAGAGTATATCGGGTCGACTCGCAATTAAGTAAAGGAGGCTACCTATTGCGCTCCTATAGTATTTTAAATCGATTGCTTTACCTTCTAGGTCTTCTCCTATGTTAACATTAGTAGCCATTGGTGTGTTTATTTCCTTAGCGTTTTGCATTCCAAATCTATTTATTAGTTCTTAAGCATATTTACGTTGGTGTAGGTAAATTCCTTCCCTAGTTTGTTTAATTTGTAAGCCTAAGAAAAAGGTTAGTTCTCCTACTAAGTTCATTTCGAATTCACTTTCCATTAGTGAAATGAACTCATTTAATAAGGTTATATTGGTAGTTCCAAAAATTATGTCGTCTACATAAATTTGGGCAATGAATATCTCTTTTCCTATGGATTTTACAAACAAGGTTGGGTCGACTAAGCCTTGACTAAACCCCTTAGACTTAAGGTAAATCGAAAGCCTTTCATACCAAGCTCTAGGAGCTTATTTTAGTCCATATAAGACTTTTCTAAGTTTAAAGACATGGTCGGGTTTGTCTAGACTCTCAAATCCGGGTGGTTGGCTAACGTAAACCTCTTCCTTGATAAATCCATTCAAAAACGCTGACTTAACATCCATTTGAAATAGTTTAAATTCTCGATGTACAGCGTAGACTAATAACATCCTGATCGATTCAAGTCTAGCTACGGGTGCATATGTTTCATCGTAGTTTAACCCCTCTACTTGACTGAATCCCTTAGCGATTAACCTAGCCTTATTCCTAACAACATCTCCTTTATCATCAAGTTTGTTTCGAAACACCCACCTTGTTTCAATTATTATTTTTTACTTAGGTGGGGGTACTAATTCCCAAACTTAACTCCTAATAAATTGAGCTAACTCTTCTTGCATAGCTATAATCCAATCGGGATCAAGAAGAGCTTGTTCAATTGTTTTGGGTTCGATTTTTGAGATAAGTGAAATTTGGCTTAGGTTTCTATAGGATGCTCTAGTTCGAATCCCTAAATTGGATCACCTATTACTTGATCAATAGGGTGGTTTTATTGTAGCCTAGATTGATTTGGGTTAGGATTTATACTAGACTCGTTTTGATGGTTAAGTTCAGGTCTAGCATCATTTTCAATTGGTTCATCAATCAACTCTACTTCGAGTTTCGTGGTTTTGTTTTCTTCGTCAAATACTACGTTGATTGTCTCTTCTATTTTTAGGGTTTCGTTATTATACACTCTATAGGTTTTACTAATGGTTGAGTATCCTAAAAATGTTCCGGTAGTTGTTTTAGGGGTGAATTTTCCTAGGTTATCTTTAGTGTTTAATATATGTACCTTACATCCAAAAATCCTAAAGTACTTAATGTTGGGTAGTTTTTCATAATAGATTTCATATGATGTTTTAAGGTGTCTTCTAACTAATAGAATCCTATTTTGAACATAGCAAGCCGTATTGATCGCTTTTGCCCAAAACCTATTAAGTAGGTTATATTCATTCAACATGGTTCTAGTGACTTCTTGTAAGGTTCTATTTTTACGTTCGACTAGACCATTTTGTTGAGGAGTTCTAGGGCAGGAAAACTCATGGTGGTATCCATTTTGGTTGCAAAAGTCGGTAAACCTATAATTTTCGAATTCACCACCACGATCACTTTTAATTCTTTTAACATTAAGATTCTTTTCATTTTCTATTAATTTGTATAAATTGGTGAGTTGTTCTAAGGTTTCACTTTTATGTTTTAAGAACCTAATCCATATGAACCTAGAGTAGTCATCGACTATAACTAGACAATATTGCCTTCCATTTAGTAACTTGGCTCCATGAGAATCAAAAAGGTCTAAATGTAGGAGCTCAAGTACACTTTTAGTTCTTTCTTGGTTAGTTAGTTGATGTAAAGTTCTAATTTGTTTACCTTGTTGACAACATTACAAATTTTATTTTCCAAGTTATTAAGGTTGGGTAAACCTCTAACTAAGCCACTCTGACTTATTTTGTGTACGAGTCTTGGATGAGAGTGACCGAGTCGTCAATGCCACAATCAAGATTCTTCTTGCTGTATCATTAGATACTTGGTTGAGGAGTTGGGTAAGTTAATTGTGTAAATGTTGCTATTCCTAGTTCCTTTAAGTATAGTTTTTGAGGTATCATTATTTTTAATTAAACATTCATTTTGTAGGAAAATAACCTTATAGTTATTGTCATACAATTGACTAACACTAAATAAATTGAATTTAAAATGCTCAACTAAAAGAACATTACGAATGATGAAGTTCGAGTTTAGCTCAATATCACCTGAACCGATGATTTTGAGCTTCATGTTGTTTTCGAATGCTACCGATCCTTGGTTTTTGAATCTGAGTTTCGAAAACTTTAGTCGGTCTCTGATCATGTGTCGGGAGCACCCATTGTCCAACATCCATTGATCCTACACATATAGTAGTTGGATCGGATATTGAAATTTTAAAGTTGGTTGAATATTTTTACCTAGTAATCATCTCACCCTTTCTACGTGATCAAACATGTTAACCTTATATGTTTTGTGAGATGACTTCAATTTTACTTGATTAAGTTTAGTGATTTGAAGATAATCAACCTTTGGTTAGATTCGGATTTAACCCTTAGCTAGTTAAGTAAACTTTTCGAGAAAGTGGCTTCCAGGTCGTGGCGAGGCACATAGGTCTTATTTGATCGGAACAACAATCACTTCCTTAGACAAAGTCAATTTCAAGAAATTGTTCACTTAAGTTGCTTAAGATTACTTCCTGGTCTAACTAGTTTAGGATACGGTGAGATAGCTTCAGCTAGTTCAACTTAGTCTTATATAGCTCGGACATATAAGACTTCGTTTCCTTAACATACTATCATCTCGCCGCGTCTTAATACTATGTTATCAAGATTGACTAACTATTTGTCCTATCTAGCCGTTCTAAAACTTAAAACAAAAATTAATTAAGCATGAAAAACTAAATCAAGAAATAGAGTAAACAAGTTTAGTATTAGCTTTCCCTGGACCATTGAACCGATGCGGGCTTTCCACGTAGTGGATTTGGTCCTTGGAAACTCAATACTTAGTAAATCCTAATTGTGAAATCAAAAAGGTCTTAAGGACCCATGTTTGGACTTTTTATCTATTTCGATTTACAATCAACATATAAGACTTATTTGTAGTGGGTGATCTAAATCCGAGTCCGACCTTATTGTACACAACCCTTTGTGATCCAAGTAGTAGGTCAAGACCCTTGGACCCCAAAGTGAACCTTTCTAATGTTTTCCTAAGATCTAGACTTGTCCTTTCAAGAGAGAGTTCTCTTCTTCGAGTTTTCCAACTCGGGTTGAGTTCTCCTCTTGAACTTGACTAGTCGAAGAGGTTAGGGAGACCTCATGCTTAAGGAGTTTAACCTCCTTAACTAAGGTCTCGACCTTGGACTCGGACTTAGTTAAATATTTCATTGCACTATAAAGAGTATCGATTAACGACCGACTCACCTTGATCGAATCTTTTGAACCGGATACGGATCCGTGGCTTGTCTTGAATTGGAGTTCACTGTCGGATCCGGAGTCGGACTCGGTCTCAGACTCGTAGCTTGTTTCAGGTTCGGATTCATCTTCGGGCTCGGTTGGCTTGGCCATGAACGCAATGTTGTTGAGCTCGTCCTCTTCCTCCGACGACTCCTCCCAAGTTGCGTTGAGCGCCTTTTTGGATTGTGAGGGTTTGTTCTTTAGTCTCCGACACTCCGATTTGATGTGACCCCTCTTGTTGCATTCGTAACATTTGTATTTCAAATTTTGCTCGGGTCTCTTTTCCTTGGATTGCTTGATGGGTCGTCTTCTACTCTTGATCATCTTCCGAACTAGATTCACTAGTTTGGTCTCCATCTCGTCGTTCACCTCCGATTCGTACTCTTCTTCTTCGGAAGGTGGTTTGCTCTTCGCCTTCTTCTTTCGACCTGCAACCAATGCAATACCTTTCTCGACCGGGGCCGAGTTAGATTGTTCGTGTAGCTCAAATTCAGAAAAGAGTTCATCTAGTCTAATTTTCGATAAATCTTTAGATACCTTGTAGGCATCAACCATGGATGCCCACAAAATGGTCCTAGGAAAAGCATTAAGGGCGTACCTGATTACATCTCGATTTTTGACTTTTTATCCGATCGAGTGGAGGCCGTTCATAATATCCTGGATTCTCACGTGCAATTGCGTAGCGATCTCGTGTTCCTGCATTTTTAGATTGAAAAACTTGTTCAAGAGAAGGTCTCTTTTACATATCTTTGTGTTGACGGTTCCTTCGTGAAGTTCGATGAGCTTATTCCATATGTCTTTTGTGCTTATGAACGGGCTGACACGGTTGAGCTCCTCCTTGGACAGACTGTATTGCAGAATTTGTGTAGCCTTTGCATCGGCCTCCACTTGACGCTTCATGACGTTGGTCCATTTGTCGCAGTCTAGGAACTCGCCATCTTCATTGGTAGGTAGTGAGAATACGGTCTGGATGACAATCCACATCTCGACTTGGGTTTTTAAATAGCATTCCATCTGACCCTTCTAATAACGGAAGTCATCTCCGTTGTAAAACGGAGGTCGGGCAGTGCTAAACCCTTCGAGATGAGCCATCGACTCAAACCTTGCACAAAAATAAAAGACACAGGAAAAGTTGCCAAGACTTTTGTCTTGGATTAGTAGTGCGGGAAAAGAACTAACGAAAAAATTCAATTAAAACAAAATACGAAAAGAAATTAAAATTGCTAGATTGGTGGTTGCACCAAATCTTAGTGCCCCCGCTCTGATACCAATTGTTGGATCGAGAGACTCGCTAGAGGGGGGAGGGGTGAATAGCGATTGGAAGACTTTCTTTTCGTTTCGATAAAACTCGAGTAGTGCAGTGGAAATTAAAGGAATTAAAACAAGAAGACACTTTGTTTTTACTTGGTTCGCAATCAAAAGGTTGTTGCTCCAAGGCCCCGCGATCCTGGACCACGTAGGAAGGGGCAATTCACTAAACGTCTTCTTCTTGTTGGAGGTAGGAGACAATGGATACAAAGGGACAAAAGCTCGAGGTGGAGGCAACGAACCTACCTCACCTCGTTACGATGAAAACACAATTTACAATGTAATAAATGCAAAATTAAAAACAAATTTGCTGCTACCGATGGAGTATGGTTGTGAACTTGGTGTCGCGTCGACATTATGGCAGCGTCACGACGGCGTAGAGTTTTGGCATTGTAAAAGCACTTTGAGAGCAAGATAGATGGTCCCAAAGGGGTGAAACCCCCTTTCTTTTATAGCCCTCTAAACCCTAGCTCATTGAGATCCAGATCTGGGTCAAAGGGACACATCACCCCAAGATAATGGGATCTTATGTTGACCTTCATCGAGCTAACCAGTTTGAATAACAGTCGACTGTTCACCCTCAACAGTCGACTGATGTTAGGATTAGTCGACTGCCAATGATTATCAGTCGACTGTTGGACTGGTTTCTCAACTTCAACAACAAGTTAGCACAAACACAAGAGTAAAGATAGAAATGACGGCTACTTATCATCTGATCTCGACCTTGACTTTCCATTGGAAGTCTTAGTCGGATCGTCGCCTAAACTCGTTTCCGTACAGAGGACCCGACCTCACCTTTACTCCATACTCGTGTTTACCTCCGGTCATTTCCAGCTTGTCGCTTATCTTTCGGTCTTCACCTGGGTTCTTCGACTCTGACGAAGTTCTCTCGGTGTCGCCCGACCACCATGGTTTCTCGACTCGAGATTCTTTGGGTAAACTTAGTTTAAACACTTCCTGCACACTTAACAGTAGCTCATGAGATAACAATAACACCTTAACTTTGAACCTTTGCCATAATCAAAACCTAGGTTCGATTATCTGGTGCCCCTGCACCAATACCACCTCCAAGGGAAGAAGATCATGCTAGCCCCACAACGAAAGGATTCTCCACCAGTACCGGTATCCCCTAGCTCTTCTCTCCTCTCTATATCTAGATTTCTAAATGAAGTAGCTCAAGAAAAGGTTGTCTACGCCTTACTACCTCACCCAAAAGACACAACGGACTTTGAATCAGATTTACCAGTGGAGGTACAACATATGCTTGAGGAGTTTTTGGATCTAATGCCTGTGGACCTTCCCTTCGGACTACCACCCATGAGGGACCTTCAACACCAGATTGATCTTATCCCAGGATCGAGCTTACCTAACCGGGCAGCTTATCGCCTCAGTCCTAAGGAGGCCGAAGAGTTACAACGACAAGTGGTGGAGCTCTTAGAATGAGGATACCTCTGAGAAAGCATAAGCCCTTGTGCCGTCCCTGCACTACTTGTTCCAAAGAAGGACGGATCATGGCGTATGTGTGTGGACAGTCGGGCCATCAACAAAATTACCTTGAAGTACAGATTTCTGATTCCACGATTTGATGATATGTTGGATCAGCTAGCAGGTGCAAAAGTCTTCTCCAAATTAGATCTCAAGAGCAGTTATCATCATATTCGGATCAAATCAGGTGATGAATGGAAGACAACGTTCAAAACGTAATATCGATTATACGAGTGGATGGTCATGCCTTTTGGATTATCCAATGCACCGAGCACTTTCATGAGATTCATGCATCAGGTACTATGATCTTTTATGGGTAAATTTGTTGTGGTTTTCTTCGACGACATTCTTATTTATAGCCCAACCTGGTCATTACATTTTGAACACCTAAGAGCGGTTTTTGAGAAACTGAGGTCAAAGCAATTATTTCTTAGGCGAAAGAAGTGTTCGTTCTTCTCTACATCAATAACTTTTCTTGGATTCATTGTCTCTACGGAGGGTGTTCATGCAGATCCCTCAAAGATTGATGCCATCCTAAAATGGCCAACGCCACGGACCTTGCACGATGTTCGTAGTTTTCATGGATTAATTTCTTTCTATCGTCGATTTATCCGAAACTTTAGCACTTTAGCAACCCCTATTATCGAATGTCTAAAAGGGAAAATTTTCAAATGGTCTGAAGAGGCCGAGAACAACTTTCAGTTGATTATGCAAAGGATAACCGAAGCTCCCGTCTTAGCACTTTCAGATTTTGAAAAATATTTGAGGTACATTGTGATGCTTTTGGCACCGACATTGGCGGAGTTCTTAGTCAAAGCGGACGACCCGTGTCCTTCTTCAGTGAAAAATTGACAAGTTCTAAACTAAACTACTCTACTTACAATGTCGAATTCTACGCCATCATTCAATCCTTGAAATATTAGTGACACTATCTCATACAGTGGAAATTCATCCTCTTCACAGATCACAAAGCTTTAAAATATATCAATGGGCAACACAAGTTAAGCAGATGACACACTAAGTGGGCGACATATTTACAAGAATTCACTTTCACTATCCGACACCAAGCGGGGGTCTGAATTGTGTAGCGGATGCCTTGAGCCGACAATCTTCCTTACCACCATGTGAGCCAAAGTTACGGGGTTTGAATCTTTTACGGAACTTTATGTATCCGACTCATCTTTTAGTAAAACCTTTCAAGAAGTAATGGAAGGACTTCGTCATGATTACATAATACTCGATGACTTCCTATTTCGAGGACTACAACTATGCATTCCAGATTGTTCACTAAGACGACAGATTTTGGAAGAATTACATAACGAGGGTCATTTCGGTCGTAATAAGACATTAGCCCTTATATTATCGGATTTTTATTGGCCAAAATTGAGAAGTGACGTGACACATTTTGTGGCACGATGTTATATATGTCAACGAGCTTGTTAGTGCCTATAATATTCATATATTTCCACAATGACATGATATTGTCCACTTTGGGTCTAAGCTCTCATGGTTTTGTTTTTGGGCTTTACCCAAAAGACTTCATACCAATAGAGATATCTTTTCATCTTATAAGCACATGATCTTTTCCATGTCTTACCAATGCAAGATTTTGATTGTATTCCCAATACTCCAACAATCTTCCCCTCAAACAAAGGACCACATTAACCCTCCCTCAAGCCTATTCGTCCTCGAAGGGCATCCTCTGCTTGATGTCCGATTCTCAACCCACCAGGACTTCCTGCTAACTGGCTGGTCCTACTGACCCAGTTGGACTTCCTGCCAGTTGTCCAGTCCTTTTGGCCCAAACTGGACTTCCTGTCAGTTGTTCGGTCCTCCCGACCCAACTGGACTTCCTGCCTGGTGTTTGGTTATCTTGATCCGGACATGGGAGCTCAACTTCTTTCGTTCGAGGTTCATGACTTGACATGGACCATGACTCTGATGCCAATTGTTAGTGCCTATAAGATTCATATATCTTCACAATGACATGATATTGTCCACTTTGAGCTTAAGCCCTCATGGCTTTGTTTTTGGGCTTTACCCAAAAGACTTCATACTAATAAAGATATCTTTTCATCTTATAAGCACATGATCTTTTTCATGTCTTACCAATGTGGGACTTTAATTGTATTCCTAATACTCCAACAGAGCTAAGGGAACTCCCACTAATGCTGGTTTATATACTCCTCTACCTATTCCCGAAGCTTCATGGATGGACGTCAGTATGGACGTCAGTATGGATTTTATACTTGGACTTCCCCGCACTCAGAGGGCGTCAGATTTT
Organism: Wurfbainia villosa; assembly: GCA_025175895.1. NCBI lineage: Eukaryota > Viridiplantae > Streptophyta > Magnoliopsida > Zingiberales > Zingiberaceae > Wurfbainia > Wurfbainia villosa. The sequence continues at coordinate 73,324,692 of CM045994.1, read as the reverse complement.
ATTTTGGTAGTGGTTGACAGGTTCTCCAAGATGGCTCACTTTTTGGCTTGCAGAAAAACTATGGATGCAACACGAATTGCTCACCTATATTTCAAAGATGTGGTTCGACTACACGACATTCCCTATTCTATTACCTCAGATCGAGACACCAAGTTCATTAGTCAATTTTGGAAGTACTTATATGAAGTAAAATGGGGACTAAGCTTAATTTCAATAGTGCCTATCACCCACATACAGATGGACAGACAGAGTCGTCAATTGAAGTTTAGACAACCTATTGAGGTGCCTAGTGGGATCTAAGCCAAAATAGTGGGATATGACACTACCTCAACTAGAGTTTGCTTATAATCGATCAAAGAATAGAACTATCGGATTTACCCCTTTCGAGATAGTTTATGGGCGGAATCCATCTGGCATATTAGACTTAGCTTCCATCTCTCACATTTAACACAAAACCATAAAGCAAAAGAGATGACTAAGCACTTTCAAAATATCCAAGAACAAGTAAAGCAAGCCCTCAATGAAAGTAACACTAAGTACAAGGAGCAAGTGAATCATCATCATCGTCATTTCGATGTTGGAGATTTGGTTTGGGTTGTATTAACCCGTGATCGTTTCCCTGTTGGAGAATACAACAAGCTAAAAGAGCGAAAGGTGGGTCCTTGTGAAATCCTACAAAAAAAATTAATGACAATATTTACCGGTTACGCCTCCCTAGCCACATGAAGACATCAGATGTGTTCAATATCAAATATTTAAACTCTTATGCAAAAGAAGGAGAAAAGTCCACTTTGAACTCGAGGTCGAGTTCTTCTCAACTTGGGGCGCCTGATGCAGGAGCATCTAATAGCAAACGCGATCTAGATGCACTAAAATAGGGTTTTGACTTTTTCTGTTAAAGTTTATTTTTATTATTATTATTTTTTGCTTTCTTGCTTATTAAGAAATTTCTGTTAAAGTTAGTTTATTTTTTTTAGCATTAAGAAACTTTCTATTTCTCTAAGCCTATTTTAACATAGGTTTAGGCTCTTGTAAGACATTCAATTTTGATTAATAATATTTTTTTTTGTTTAAACTAAGAGGTGTCCCTCTATGTTAGCAAAATCCCTCCTCCTACAATTCTTTCGCTCTCCCTCTTTTCTAACTACGCACAATTAGCGTCCATTCTGTTACCGTCTACGTCAACCTACCTCTAGAATCCATTGACTCTTATTTCATCATCATCATCAACAACTTGTATTTTTCCCAACAGATTGGGATTGACTATGGATCTTATCTTTCTATTGAGCTTTATCTTGCTCTCCATCACTGCTATAGTTTAAATCAACTAAATCCATTTTTATTACATTATCTAAAGTTTTCTTTAGTATCACCTTTTGCCCGTTACACTTTCCTATCTCATTTATTTACTCTTAACTATAGAATTAATTATTCACCACAAATATGCCTAAACCATCTCAATTTATTTTTTCTCCCATTGTCATCAAGTAGAACCATACCTAATTGTTCTCTCTCATTAATATTTTCATTTTATCCTTCCAATGAACCCCACACATCTATCTTAGCAATTTCAACTTTGATGAATTGACTTTTTTTTTGTGCACGTCACTTTTTAACAAGTCAACTTTTTGATCCAAAAAGTACACAAGTTTGTACTATAATTATGATTTTTTTTTTATCCTAATGGCTTGTTACCGCTATGGAGATGGGAGGATAAGAGAGAGGAGAGGAAAAAAAAGTTTTCCATTTATCTTGCCTTTACCAAGAGAGAGGAGAGGAGGGAAAACTATGATTTTGTCCTCATCTCGTTGGCCATAGCCTTGCTCGTTTGTGCACCTTGTTCATGGTTATTCATCTTGTCGACCATTTATCTTGTGTTACTCGTTTGCGCACCATACCTTGTACATGACTGCATCTATTGTTCTTTGCTCCTGCTATGGCCTCATCCTCATTTACTCATGTGGACCACCTCTGCATTTGTTGCTTTGCAATGACACCACGGTCTTGCTCTCTCTCATGCACATTGATTTCTGCCAGCGGTTCTCCATGCTCAATGTCCTCCTATCGGGAAGGAAGGGGTAAGTTGAAGATACAGTGCTATGCTAGTCCATGTTTAGGACACATTTTGGGGCTAAAACACTCAGTGGGAGAGCGATCTGATCTCCTCTTTGTCAGTTTTTACACAGTAAGCAAAGTAAAGCTCGGTAAATAGGCTGATCTCTATTTCAACTCATTTTTTATTCTATTAAAAGATATCTTCATTAATATCTTCTTCAAGATTAATAGATAGTTTAGGGATTATAAATTTGTTTCATTATTTGTAAAGTTAAAATCAAGTGAGGTTAATGCATTTTTGAGAGAAAACCATTGTAATAAAAGTATAGTTACTGACATCGTTATTGAAGTTTAATGAATTAAAATCAAAATATAGTTAAGCCAGATAAGTCATACAATGAAGTTTTGAGAATTAAGATGGTACTCGATGGATTGAGCAAATTTTTTTTATTATAATTTCATAAGAAATGTAATATACAATGTTGGTTCTAGTTATGTATGGATCAAGTTGATAAGTCAAAACATGAAACTTTGTGATAGTTGATCGAGAAGGAAGATAAAAGGTAGAAGTGTGAAACAAATGATTATTGAAAATCAATTGGTTGTACATTTTGAAGATCAATTGTATATGCAGTATATTTTATTAGACTAGTGAGGAATACTGAGCAAAGAAGAAATTTTTTCACATGATCTCCATTGACTTAGAAAAAACTATGTTACTGGTTTAACAAATAATTTTTCTACAATTGTAGCTTTTCACGTAGATTTGACTTTAATTCGTATTCAAGAAATTCGACATTTATGTTATTTAGTTTTGTAAAATAAAATCAGAGATTGAATTCTGTAAAGAAACTTTGAAAAAGGAAAGGGTTTAAGTTTGGTGGAATAATTTAGTTTCAATAATAAGAAAAATAGAAGTGAGATATAATTAAGTTTGATGGAGAAGAAATCCATCAAATGAGATATTAATGATTATGCCATTTTAATAGGATACAATCTATAAGACACAATCTGAGTTGCTGAACTGAGAGGAACTTTTAGATTTTTGTGTGATCATCTTGCACCCTTAGATCCGAAGAACTTTGAAAAGACTATGATACCTGATTATATTTTATGTCTGGAAGCCAGGAAACATGGATGGAATGTTGGTATAATAAAGATGGCAATGTGAAAATAGGTATTTGAGGCTACTGGAAGGATAGGACAATAGTAGTTGTATCTCAAATTTGTGCATCTGGAGTTAGGTAACAGAACTCAAATTCAAGCCTAGACATCAGATTCTGAACATATAATTTCATAAACCAAATTGTGCATCTTCCTCCAAATGTGACGTGCTTATTCATTGCTAATGGGTGATCAAAGAAGAAATGATTAAAATAAGTAAACTGCATGGGGGGGGGGGGGGGGGGGGGGGATCAAAACCATCACAATAAGGAAATTCCAAATGAACTGGCTGAAAGATTTTGGAGGCAACTATGATGTTCCATGTCTGCCAACTCCATTTGAAAGGGTGAGTTGTGATGTGAGAAATATTGAGATCTTTTGCATTGATATCCAACTTGGCCTGGATCCCATTGCCCTCAATGTGATCTCATGTTTGATCTTCTTCATACTATCTCAAGAATGAAACCAACTGTTTGCTGAAAACTATCACCTATGTGGATCTTTGATACCAAATTGATATGACCTTAGGAAGCTCAAGTAAGGAACTTATCCACTAGCATTGCTAATCTGATTTTCTGATGAAAGATAATCTTGTCTTCATTGAACTTGATGAGTTTCCGCACTGGGCTGCCCTTATGTCCTATGTTGTTCTGGAAGGAAGGGAATTGAGTTACTTTAAATTTTATAGGCCTGTTCAAGGAGAAATATAATCTCTTGATCTTTGTTGTATAATACCATATTTTTGGAGAAGATAATGGTTAAATCACATTTTTTCACTTCTCTGTAAATATGCCACAGTTAGATGAATGATGCCATCTCCCTAATAACTTCTCTCCATAATCGATCTCTAGTGCACACTACATTAATATAGTTCTTCAATGGTTTCACTCATGGATTTTAACATAACTCACAACGTACAAACCACACTCTAATGTGATATCTGCACAGGACACCTAGACATTAACACAATACACACTACTTCCATGCATCATGTGCAAACAATTTATTGCCTAGATAGTTATTTCTTCATTGGAAGCTGCTGTATTTGGATTTTTTTTTCTTTTGACATTGATATTTCTGCCCGAAGAGGAGCCTTGGCGAAAGGTTAAAGTTATTGTCATGTGATCTTGACGTCATGGGTTTGAGTTACTCTTGTAATGCAAGGTAAGACTGTGTATAATAGATCCAATATGGTTTGACTTTTCTCCGGGATCCTATATTGACGGGAGCTTTGTGTGTATTGGATTGCCTTTTATTGATATTTCTGCCTCAGCCTCTCTACGTCCTTATCGCTTTATAGAGTCCAAATGCAAATATGATCCATATTGTTGGACCTGAAACAATTGGACCCATTTTGGTTTGCTGGGAGAGGGGATAAGTTAATGAAGGCATGTGTTGGTTGAAAAAAAATTAACAAAAAAAATACTACTGAATATTCAGATGCCAATTTTTTTTTGCAAGAATGTGTTTAAACAAATGCCCTTGAATCATTTATAGTTTCACATGGTTCCAAGATCTTAGCCTTGCAGTTCATCTGACCCATCAGAGTTTGTTCTTGCCATATATATGGGAAATAAACAATGAGAGGGGAAGTGGTTGATTGGAATAAGTAAACAGATAGCCAACGACAACAGAAATACTCCTATGCAATCATTTACCTGTCTTTTTTCTAGGGTTGTGCTGAGGTCCGGCAGCATATAGCAATGAGATCATTTACCTGTTTTTTTTTCTAACGTCAAAAGTTGATATTAAATGATGAACTGTTTCCTCATAGCAAAACATGTTAATTTTGTCTTTATAACTTGGGTAAATCCCCAATGCACACTCCAAACTTGCTTCTGAACAAGGTACTCTTAACTATTTGTATGGCTCCTAATATCCAAGGTGCTTAAAAATTAAAATCCTCAGGAGCCATGCCTAAATTTTAAGCAATCTGTTGTGATTCTTTTACGCAATCTGCTATGCTTCTTCTGTTAACTGTGCTAATATTATTTTTTCTGACTGACCTGACTGCAGTTTTTTTTTTTTTTTTAAGTGTTTTCTATGATAACATGTTTCTTGTAACCATGCCTTTTGGATCTTATCACGACCATTCTTGATGGCTCTGCTCATTGTTCTACTTTCTTATGTTTGTTTTATGCAGGTATGGATGCATGCTGATCAGAATCAAACTGGTTTCCTTGGTCGAACAGAATTTTATAATGCCCTGAAACTTGTGACTGTGGCACAAAGTGGTCGTCAATTAACGCCGGAAATTGTAAAGTCAGCACTATATGGATCAGCTGCAGCCAAAATTCCTGTTCCAAAGATAACTCCAGTCTCCTCATCTGTACTCCAGATAAATTCTGCAGCAGCACTTCCACCTGCTGTCTCAGTCAATGCTTTGCGCCCACCTTCTAATCAGTTTAGCAGCGTAACACCAAATGCACCTCAAACTTCTGGTTTCAGGTCAACACAGGCTCCACCAAATGCAGTTGTGAATCAACAGTTCTTCCCTACAGCAAATAGCAATTTCGCTAGACCACCTCTAGCATCTGCTGCTGCTGCTGCTTCACCTCAACTGCAGGCAGGCAATCTAGGATTAATGGGAGGTAGTGTTGCAAGTCCACGTTTGCCAAACTCAAGCTTATCAACTGATCGGATTACTGTTAAATCAAGTGGAACTTCAGTTGGAGTGACTTCTCAGACTCCTATTAGGGTAAATATTTCATCTCAAACTCCAGATGGGTTTGGCTTAGCCTTTTCAGGTACAACAGGAGTGCCTTCTAATGCACAAGCACAACCGATGCAAACACCCTCATTTGTGACAAAACCTAATGTTCTGAACTTGCCATCATCTACACCAACACAGTTGAAGTCACCTGTTGCATCTGAAAAAGGTTTATCTTCTAATTCATTTTTTGGAGGGAATCTTTTTTCTGCAGCTTCACTGGCAAAATCAGATGCTAAAGGGAATCCATCTAGCATTGTCCCAGTGGCTTCTGGTTCCCAAAGTTCTAGTAGGCCTGGTCAACTTGATCCTACTCAAATTGTTCAGTTAGTTCTTCCTGCTGGAAGTCAGCTGCAACAAACTCAAACAAGTGTAAAGCAAAATCAATCTGATAACCTAAAAACCAGTCCATCAATGCCTACTAATTCTGCTTCAAATCAGGCATGGCCAAAGATAAGTCAAGCTGATATTAAGAAATACACTAATGTATTTGTCAATGTAGACAAGGATAGAGATGGAAAAATTACAGGCGAACAGGCACGAAACCTCTTCTTAAGTTGGAAACTTCCTAGAGGTAATGATCAGATCACTTGTTAAGATTGTACCACAAGTTTTATAGTGGAATGAGAATGAAATAACCAACAAATTACTGAAGTTCTTGAGTATGAAGAACACTCAATTTTTTTAATCGCACCTTTGTTTTGATTTTCATGATTTATTTTTATTGACTTGATTGCCTTGCGATAACATCCAATTTGAGCTTGATAGTTTTTACTGTGTCCCGTTCTTTCATATGTATGCCCTAACTTTTTTTGCACTATTTAGAGCATGATTTGAAATCTCGTATTGTGCCAGATGAAATGGCTGAAACGTATCATTCTAGTAAATCACCGAAATTCGATAACACTTGGCACCAAGGTTCAAATTTCAAAATCTCAGTTCACGCCATAATTTTGATCTTTGATAAAAAAAGATCCTATTTCAGTATTGTGCCAACACTTTGATGTTTGGTGTCCATGATAGATTAGAAGTTGAAGGAGGAAGGAGATAAAACAAAGGAAGGAGACATTGTGTGTGCTGAATGGTATCGAATTTCAATAATTTACTCAAATGATATGTTTCTACTATTTCACCTCACATAGTACAAGATTTAAAACTATGCTTGACATAGATAATGTTTCATTCCTATGATTCATTTTCTTCCTTCTTCTACTCTAATTCATTATGGACACCATGCATCAAAATATTGGTATGATACTGCAATCAAAATTTTGAACTTTGATTTGGAGAAATGTGAATCTTACCTAAATGGGGCTTCTACCCTTTGCTATAACAATCAGTATTTTTTATCTTTTCTTTGAGATTTGATCCTAGATTTAACATGATGGGAGGGAAGGATGGTTTGCGGTTCCTTGCTTTGGAATGTCAAGCAAGCAGCATCTTTTTATCTGCATGTGAATAGTGGCAATGGAGGAGTGACTGCATCTGGAATTTGTTATTTTTTTGTCATCTCGTCTGACTCATGACTTACTGTGGATGATTGTACCATTTCTTGATAATGAATGATATGCTGGAAGTCTGGTACTTGTATTAAATTATATTACTTTCTGCATATAATGTTAGTATACTAATTTATAATTATTATCTTATCTATTAGTCTTTTTTGTTATGCTCTAGAATTGTACTAAAAGTTAATATGCAGACTTAATCAAATTGCATGTTTTCTCCTCTTGGCATATCGGTTATGTTTTCTATTCTTTTGGGCATCAGAGGTCTTAAAGCAGGTGTGGGATTTATCTGACCAAGATAATGATAGCACGCTTTCTTTGAGAGAGTTTTGTATTGCTCTTTATCTGATGGAAAGATATCGGGAAGGGCACCCTCTTCCACCTGTGCTTCCAAATTCTGTTATGTATGATGAAACACTACTGCGTGCGGCTGGTATGCCTTCAGCTACTTATGGTGTTCCAACGTGGCAATCAGGTGCTGATTTATGTTACCCTTGTCTCTTTATGCCCTGGCATCTTGTGCTAAATGCTATTGTGCATTAGGATTACCACAACAAGGACACCCTGGTCATCGTCCTCCAATACCAACTGGAGTAAGGCCTCCAATGCCAAATTCTATCCCTTCACAAGCTTTCAATGCAGGACACTTGATGCCGAAAAACTTCGGAACACCAGGGCCAAACAATAACTTTGTAAAAGATCTTAGGAAAGATGGACACACTACATTAAGCTCAAATAATGAAGCAGCAAATGTGGACAATAAAGTAATTCCCTATCTGAAAGCATTTCCTTTTTTATGCTAATTAGCAATGAAAATAACTTTCTTAAAGGCTACATGAGTTAGTATACAGATCCTAATTGGTAATATCTATGTTTGAAAGTCTTTTTTAATTTGACTATATTTTGATCTAGTATGACTTTTGTATTGTTTAAAAACTAAAAAAAAAAATCATTTTCATTTTTCTTGAAAATCTTTTCTTGGTAAAACAATCATGTAGAAAAAAAAAATTGTTTTTCCTCTTCTAATTGGTGAAGAATCGGTGAGGCCATCTCATCATAAGATTATTTCTCAACTCATACAACATAGAAGTATGTGGACATATTGTTTGGAGGTAGCAGGCTTCTTTTTGGAGCAAAAAAAAAAAAAAAAAAAGTCTGCTACCTCCAAACAATATATCCACATACTTCTATGTTGTATGATGGTGGTGGATATGCTAGTGTGGTATGGGCGAAACTGCAAACCTTAGCACCATACCAAATTGGTGTACAAGTCAAGCTTAGGTTTAACAGACAATCTGTTTGTGGCCAACTTGCTGCTTGATTTTGTCTGTTAAGCTTTTTATTTGATGAAGTGATTTTTATCAGTGAAATAAATTCTCTCATGTTACATGCTAAAACAATAAATATTCAAGCATTTAATAGTCTTCAAGTAAATGAAAGTTGTGGTTCATTTATCATTGATCAATATGAATGAATGGAATTGTGTTCAATGCAGAATTGCTTGGAGCAGGCAAGACTATTTTTAACTGTATTTATGGTTACTTGGATTTGGCAGAGATAAATCAGAAACAGACAAACATCAGACTCTCCTTTTATGTTAGACATCAAACTTCTTTTCCATTTGGGATTTCACTTTTTCAACTAAAATCTTGCTTATAAGCTTTTTATGTATGCATATCAATAGTTATCTTAGGACAGTCGCATAGATTTTATAGAAATGCAGGTTCTTTTTAGGTGTCAAATGTTTTTCTTATTTATCTTTGTTTCAGGTTCAACAATCAGAAAAGCAAATCCTTGATTCAAAAGAGAAGCTGGAGTTCTACCGTATCAAGATGCAGGAACTTGTGAGTCCTTTTCTGCAAACAGTTGGATAAAATCACTAACAAATTATTTAAGAAACCATTTACTGTGATATCTGATTAGAATAGTGTTGACATCCTATTTGTGAATAGAATAGGACTTGATTTTAAACATACAGATCATAGATGTGTAAATATAAAATGACAGTAATGGTAATACATATATACATGGTAGAGGGGACTACCTAATGTGAGAATCCTAATAACTTTCTCTAAATTTATCATGATATCAGGGCTTCCTTTATCTGTATTTTCTCCTCATTTCGTCTTTATGTTCTGTGACCTTGTCACTTTCATAGAGGCCATATATCAGATTGCTTTTTGCATTGTTTATTTCCAGATTTCTCTCACAACAAAGCTTGTGTTTGTCTCAGATTGATTGCTGCTTTCTGTTTGTTTGTCTTGTGAATTCAGTATCATTATTCCAGCTGTCACTGTACCTCAGAACATCTGGGTGGAATCCTGCAGACTCTTGTGTTCTCAGCTATATCTGGGGGAAACTGCTTCTTCCCAGTTCTGCTGAAGAGTAGGCAGATACAAATCAAAGATTAGATCTGTTCTGAGACTCACTGTCCTGGAAAGAATCATATTTGTTTTTCAGATCTTGGATAGGAAATATGTTTTTGTCATGCCCCAAGGTATTATTTTTGTTTATTAGGAGGGACCGCACTTGGTGACAATATGCTAAAAGGGAACCAAGTGACATATGAACAGATTTTAATTTTTAATTGTAGGAAAATAATAATTTTTAATTTTATTTTTAAATCTCCACAAATAATATATCTCTAATAAACTCGTCACTAAAGAATATGCTAAAAATAATAATGTCATTATACAGAATAAAGCCTTTACTAGTGATATACAATAATATAATACCTTCACATAAATAAATATTGACTGTGGGTGACCACTTGTTACCGCAACTGTATATGGGTATTTAGGTACTTAAGTATAAGGGTATACTCGAATATAACATGAGATACATGATATCAAATTTGAAAATGATGACTAAGATTGTACTCAGTGAGTCAAGAGGATGAGCACTACTAAATAAAGAATCTCGGTAGGGGAACGAGGAATTATAGGAGAAAGTGATGGAAACACAAATAACTGCTATTGTATGTTTGTAAGAATGAAGAAAAGTAGTTAAGAAAAAGACCAAGAAAATAGTGACTGAAGTCTAGAATAAAGCTTCTGAACACTTGTGTCAACAACTTGATACAAAAGAAGAAGCAAAAGATATTTATATAATAACTAAAGTGAGAGAGAAGAAAATAATAGATCTTATTCAAATATGATGCATTAAATATAATTTAACAAGTACTAATGAAGGATAAGAAAATAAAAGAGCGAAAAATGAGATATTTTCATCAACTTTTTAATAAATGTTTAGATAATTAACTTAGATTAGGAAATTTAAGTAAATTTGAATTTTTATTGGAGAATTCAAATTTTAAATGTAGAATAGACGTTAAATGGGATGCAAATGGAAAAATAGTTGGATCAGATGATATTTCAATAGAGGTGTGGAAAAATAGTAATAGATGATATTTCATCATGATGCCAATTATTTCATTTTTGTTAGAGAATAAAATTTTAAATGTTGGTATGATTATTATTTATATAATTTTATTAACAATCATAGTTTTAAAAAGTGCCTTAGGCGGTGGAAGTCCAATCGGTCTGCCTCACTTATAAGCAGGCAGTACCTATTAGGTGGAGCAAAGGGCCTAAGTGGGGTTGTCTAACCCTATTAACAGGACTACTAAAATGCGGTCTAAGTGACGGGACACCTAGGCATTGAGTCTATACAAGAGTTGTCGTCTTTATGTAGTTTTTAGCTTTGATCAATAAAATTATCCCTTTTGTAATCTCTTTGTGACGTTCTTCCTTTCTTTTTGTGTGATAGTTGCCCATTGTTTCATCAAATTTCTCTTTTAACTTTTCATGTGCTTTGAGGGTCCGATTTGGTGCTTCATCACTAAGTGTGACAGAAGAAATGTTGCACTTTGGATCACACAAGAAATTTTAGATCTTATTCAATAAATGCTTGCTATCATATAGATATATACATGAATACATTTTTACCTTCTCACATTTGCATAAAATCAACTTCGGTAATTGAACATGATCCATATTGATTAAGTTTGCTAAGAAATCTAATCTATTTTCTTGTTAGTTTAGCATATATGAGCAAGATTTTTTGTACAATCAAATCATTCTATTTGTTCCTTTTGTGTTTTAGGTTCTTTATAAGAGTAGATGTGATAATAAACTAAACGAGATCACAGAAAGGGCATCTGCTGATAAGCGAGAGGTATGACGATTGTCTATTTTACTTAATTATTAGTTGCTTGTACTTGAGAGTATTTGATGGTTTTATGTGCATGTAAAATTTTCTATGTTTCATATTCTTTGTTGCATTTTCTGGATTTTAAGACTGAAACTTCACCCTATGGGTCTGGTGCAGAAGCTAAGAGCACTAAAGGTATCAGAAACCTCTATACATTTCTAATTTGATTCATTTATGTCATTCTGAAAAAATATAAACTAAACAATAAAAATGGAATGGTTATTAAACTTATAGAAGCATATTTTCCAAGCTGAAGAATTTTCAATATGAAGCATAATTAACAATATATTGAGAGCGAAGAAAAAAAAATTGTTAGCATGTGTACAAGTTAAAAAAAATTATTAATATCCAAAATAAATATATATTTTTCCTCTTATGTGAACATTTGCCAAATTTAAAATATTGGTGTTGAACTTAGTGATTGGGTGAGATGGTAGGTTTTTGGTGATGATGGGTGATGGTGTTCCTTTTTCTGGCACGCTCGGATCCCTCATCCTCTTTCGTCGGTAAGAAGCGAAACATGTAGATCTACGAAGATGTCGCTAAGGTTCCTGATCTGCAACAAAACTGAGCGCTTAGGGGTGGGCCGACTTTACCGGCGCAGCCCCTCCGACACTCAAGTTAGTATCTATCGAAGAGACAAGAAGAGTACAGTAAAAGACAAGGGAATAAAGGAAACAACTTAAAGAAGAAGAGGAGCTATCTCTGTGTATTAGATAGAGAAAACATCTATCCTCTGCTTCCTCATTTCCACCTCTTTATATAGGAGTAGCCACCGCCTTTCTCCCTCGATTAATTGACTATAATGCCCTTTGAGATATTAGGAAATAACCGTTATGCACAATGAAGAGAAAACTAGTGATTGGACGATTGAGAAAGTCTGAGTGCGAGGACTGTAATGAGGCAGTCGACTGCCATAATGAGGAAGTCAACTGGTACTGAAGCAGAAGACTGATGCTCGGCGAGAAGCCTGGTGCTCAGGAATCACATAGGCAACTCTGGAAATGCATAGACAGCTCTGGAATTACATAGGCAACTTTGGAAATACATAGACAGCTTGGGAATTACATAGGCAGCTCGGGAATTACATAGATAGCTCGAGAAATACATAGGCAGCTCGGAAAATGCATAGGCAGTTCTGAAATTACTCTGGAAATACATAGGCAGTTCTGGAATTACATAGGCAGTTTTGGAAATACATAGGTCAGTCGGGAAATACATAGGTCAGTCTGGAAATACATAAGTCAATCTGGAAATACATAGGTCAGTCGAGAAATACATAGGTCAGTCTGGAAATATATAAGTCAGTCGGAAAATACATAGGACACTCTGGAAACACAGGATGCTCAGTGGGAAGGAAAGTGCTTAGCCGTAAGGAGGGTACTCGGGAATAAGCCTTGTGATTGGGAATATATACCAGAACTCCTAGGTACCATCATAAGTCTCCCCTTCGAGTCAAATTTAAGAGCGAAGTCGAATGAAGTTTGATAAATATATAAAGATAGTTACTTAACTCAAGGGGACCTTTCAATAAGACTAACAGTCGAGAATATTTCCAATATTCAGCCAATATACTAAATACCCAAGAATAACCGAGTACTCAGGAATAAAGTAAGATGCTTAGGAACATTTAACAAAACTCCTATGTACCATCATAAGTCCCCCCTTCGAGTCAAACTGAAGAGCGAAGTCGAATGAAATTTGATAAGTATATAAAGATGGTTACTCAACTTAAGAGAACCTTTCAATACTTGTAAATAACACAGGCGTTCAAAAATAGGACCAATACTCAGCCAATATGATAGATACTCGGGAACAAGACTGATGTTCAGTAAATAAACTGTGCACTTGGGAGTGGGGCTTGCGTTCAACAAATAAACTAAATGCTCGGGAAATAGGGAAGATGGTCAGTGAATAAACTGAATGTTTGGGAAATACATATGGTGCCCAAGAATTACATATGCTGCTCTACCATACTACCTCCTGAAGATACTTATAATGCTTTGCCCAAGAATGAAGGTTGAAAACTCCACACCCATCATAACATTTGGCGCAAAGCCTTAAGTTGTTATATTAGGCGCAGGGCCTCAAACTATTATGTTAGGCGCAAGGCCTGAAGCTGTTTACTTAGCTCTGAGGTTGTCATATTAGGCGCAGGGCCTGGAGCTGTTTACTTAGCCGTTATAGCTGGCTATTATAGTCCCATGAAGTAGTGTAATTACTTAGCCTTTAGACTGTTATAGTTGGTGCAGGGCCAAAGAAAATATACTTAGCCGCTATAGCAGGCTGTTATAGGTCCGTGGGGCGATTCTGTAGTTACCTAGCCCTTAAGTTGTTATAGTTGGCATAGACCAGAGAAAATATATTTAGCCACTATAATGGACTATTATAGGCCCGTGAGACAATTCTGTAGTTGCTCTTAGGTTGTTATAGTTGGCGCAGGGCCAAAGAGAGGGGAACTTGAATACGTGAGTCCCCAAAAGACTACTGATCTGTTAAAGAAGGAATACAGATACAATCTCATATAAACTTCCCAAAGATAATCGTATATATGTCGAGTGATAGAGATGAGCATACAAACTTCTCCAAAGATACCATATACATACTGAGTGATATAGATGAGAGAACTATGAATAATATACTTAGTAATAGAGACATAAGGAAACCTTCATAGGGTGGAGGAGCCAAAATCGAAAACCATGTACTGAGAACATAAACTGAGCTAAGGAATACTGCTTTCATTCAACTAAAAGCAAACATACCATCTTCATCCACCTTATTTGCAAATGGATTGGAACAAAAAACCAAAGAGACTATAATATAAAAAATAGTCTCGAGTCATTAGCTCGGAAGGCCGACACATTCGGGAAGAACATAACATCAAATACCATTGAGTTCCTTCCTCTCAAAAGACCAATGAAATCAAGGGGATAATGATATACTTCAGCTTATAACTCTAAAATATTCCCAACATCGAGGAGAGACTATTGTAAATATCCATCTCTGGAGACATTTCGACTGATTACCTTAAAAATACCGTGGGATAATTACATTTTAAGCTTAACCAAAGAAGTCTCCATTTATAAACTCAGACCAAGAACTCCCATTCCATTTTTGATGGTCTCTTTATATATTTCTAATTGTTGCTGTCATTATTTACAGGTACTGAACACCTTATGGCTTATACATTTGGGATGTCTGCTTTTCACTACACAGTCTGCTACTATACAATTGAAGTTAAAGCAAAACCATATATAGATAAACTTGTCAAATGCACCTTTAATGAACCGAATCCCTTTTTTATTTCTTTCTTTGATTGAACCAAATGAACTGTATGGGGAATTGAGATATTCATTGTAAAATGACCTCGTCACACAACTTGTACTTTCTCAATCTGATTCATGCAATGCTCTTCACTGTGGCAATATTATAAATTTAATCTGTCTTTCTTCTAAAATCGCCCATACTGAATTGCATGATAACCTTTCTCTTCTGTCGTCAAACCAAAAAATAAGAGAAATAAGGATGATAGAAGCATTAACTATCATCAGCAAATTTATCCACTTTCATTGACTAAAAAATGAGTGTCACTTGTAGCCTTCCTAAATTTAAAATCACCGCTAGACATAATCACTTTCTAGAGCTCTCATAAGTTAATATTCAGGATAGAAAGCTAACATGTTAATTTATATTAAGCTAAAAGAATAGAAATTATTTAAAACAAAAAGGTTGACAAGAAAAAATCAATTAAAATAGGAAAATGGTCCCGAAATAACTAAAATCAATTTCATGCAAATCTTGGACAAATCCAACTTCAAGTTATCATTTGGTTTCAGAATTAATTCCAGATTCGACAATAACTTCAAGAGCTAAAAAATATCGTTGAGTTTCCACAACACAATCCTTATAATGGAAAGATCAATAACAAGAAACGAACCCCCATAATAAGTGCAAAAACTTTATTAAACTACATAATAAAGAAGAACAATTCACATTGAACATCTTGCACCATCTGACACAGAACAATGCAAATCTGATAACCTATTAATTCTGCATGGATAGATAACAACACCACTAATATGACATAATGTCACCTTGATTCCACCATTCCATATTATTTACGACATTATAGAGAAGAAGATATCAACATCTAATAAGGGGAAAACAAAAATATCACAAACCCCAAGCGACTTTCAAAGAATTTTGGAAATTCAGAAATTACAGGAATCATCAGAACCCAATACTAACAGCCAATACTCTGTATATAAAAAATTCCTTTCTACTAGTATAGATTATACCTACTTTAGCATAAATCATATCAATTTTAAAGGCCAGAATGACTGAAACAAATGCAATTATAATATTAAAATTGATGCCATCTCAACATTTCAAAGAGCAATAGCATAAGGTCATATACAGTTAAAAATGAAGCCTATATAAAATGAACAATGGCATTTTATAGAGCAGTATTTTGCATGTATAGAAAATGAAGCATATATGCGACTAAAAAGTTAAAAGGAAAGAATCAATTAAAGCAGAAAAAGGGTCAAGAAGCGGATGAAATCAATTTCAGGTATATTCTAGTCAGATCCAACTTTAGGTCACCACTTAACTTCAAAATCAGACCCACTTTCAGAAATAGTTTCAGAAGCTGAACCATATCATCAAACTTCGATAACACACCCCACACTTGGGAGAGATCAACACAAGGAACGAATCCTGACAGTGAGTATATAAGCTCTACTAAATTAATTAATAGAACAAAACACTTGAAACTGTACATTTCACCCTATTTTGGCACAGAATAATGTAATCTTAATAACCTTCGCAATCTGATCCAAAGCCACTTCAGAACTTAGGTTAACTCGGATCATTATAACATGAAAAGAATCTAGATGGGTATTAGGACACCTGCAATCGAACAACGGACTTGCAACAAATCTTACAGGAAAACTCCAGCAATAAAATATTAAACTACTGAAACTATTCCAGCAGAAGAGTAACCCTCGATGGGAACATCAAATCGGATGAATGATAACCCCAAAGCATGACAAAATACAAGACTTGGTGAACGATAACCCCAAAGGATGACAAAATACAAGATCTGGTGAATGATAGTACCTATAATATGATAGAATATTAGATCTGGCGAATGATACTGAATTCAGAAATCACAGCGATTCAAAAAATCCGTAATAACAACTCAAAATTGATTCATTGAAACTAAAGCAGAGGAGGATGATGTGTTGAACCCTAGCAAGAGCTAACAACTTTTTGTTCAGATTCCCACAGACGACACCTATTTGATGGTGTTCCTTTTTCCGGTATGCTCGGATCCCTCATCCTCTTTCGTCGGTAAGAAGCGAAACATGTAAGATTTGCGAAGATGCCGCTAAGGTTCCTGATTTGTAACAAAACTGAGCGCTTAAGGGTGGGTCGGCTTTACCGGCGTGACCCCTCTGACGCTTAAGTCAGTATCCATCGAAGAGACAAGAAGAGTACAGTAAAAGATAAGAGAATAAAGGAAACAACTTAAAGAAGAAGAAGAACTATCTCTGCATACCAGATAGAGAAAACATCCATCCTTTGCTTCCTCATTTCTACCCCTTTATATAGGAGTAGCCATCGCCTTTCTCCCTAGCTTAATTGACTATAATACCCTTTGAGATATTAGGAAATAATCGTTATGCACAATGAAGAGAAAACTGGTGATCGGACGATTGAGAAAGTCTGAGTATGAGGACTGTAATGAGACAATCGACTGCCATAATGAGGAAGTCAACTGGTACTGAAGCAGAAGGTTGATGCTCAACAAGAAGCCTGTTGCTCGGGAATTACATAGGCAGCTCTGGAAATGCATAGGTAGCTCTGGAATTACATAGGCAACTCTGGAAATACATAGGCAGTTCGGGAATTACATAGGCAACTCGGCAACTCGGGAATTACATAGACAACTCAGGAATTGCATAGATAGCTCGGGAAATGCATAGAGCTCGGGAATTACATAGGTAGCTCGGGAAATACATAGGCAGCTCTGGAATTACATAGGCAACTCTGGAAATGCATAGGTCAGTTGGAAAATACATATGTCAGTCTTGAAATACATAGGTCAGTCGGGAAATATATAGGTCAGTCGGGAAATAAGTCAGTTGGGAAATACATAGGACACTTTGGAAACACAGGATATTCAGTGGGAAGGAAAGTGCTCAACCGTAAGGAGAGTGCTCGGGAATAAGCCTTGTGATCGAGAATATATACCAAAACTCTTAGGTACCATCATAAGTCTCCCCTTCGAGTCAAACTTAAGAGCGAAGTCGAATGAAGTTTGATAAGTATATAAAGATAGTTACTTAACTCAAGGGGCCCTTTCAATAAGACTAACGGTCGAGAATAAAACCAATATTCAACCAATATACTAAATACCCAGGAATAAAGTAAGATGTTCAGGAACATTTAACAAAACTCCTATGTACCATCAACGGACAAATTGTGTTTCAGCTATATGGAGCCAACATATTCGTCAGAACTCAGATTCATCTAGCAATGACCAAAGTTACAAACTTTACTGTTGCGCCGAGGCTCCCCTTCAAATCAATGACCAAAGTTACAAACCATGTTAATTTGTACCTACACCTGTTCTTGTTCTAGGTAGCTTCTTGGGAGTTGGAACATATATTAAAATATCATCTGGTAACTCTTTCCAGAGATTATCAGCACCTATACTGCCTTAAAATATTGGCACCAATCATCAATTTTCTTTTTGTTAATAAGAAAAATTGTAATCAGACTCTGAAATTATCACAGTATAAGCATTTGAGGTTTCTGATCAAGATTGGTGACTTCGAAAGAAATAGTAATCATCAATTCTTTGGCCCAGGCCTTGACCTTAACTGTACAAAAAACACTGGTAAATTAAATCTTCAACATTGTTTTATTCTAGAATATCATATATGCTAGACAGAGTTGTCAATGACTGCTAAAGTGGTTAGCTATTAGAAGTTAGAAATGCATGTGATTATTTTATAGGCATTGCTACGGAAGATTTAGGATTCCTTAGCATCTTTGGTGGACACTTCCAGCATGGTATTGTTTTTATCGCTTTCTCTTTATTGCTTTCATCATACTCCCGGTTTTTTTTTTTTGGCCAATTTGTTCCACTTTTTTTTTATGTTTGTGTTGTCAATAGTGTTAAATTAATGCCAAATATGCGTGCAGTTTCTTTTATCTGTGCTTTAGTTTCTCCTGTATTGAATGCTCTTTTCCAGGTTGAGTTGTTGGCCAAAAAGTATGAAGAAAAATACAAGCAGGTTGGAGAGTTAGCTTCAAAGCTAGCATTGGAGGAGGCTAAGTATCGTGACATTCAGGTCAGCCTACCATCATGGTATCGTGAAAACTGAAAAGAGCACAGGGATTTGTTTGTTTTATATTTTTACCTTTAAACTTCTGTTCAATCTCTTATTCTGTTGAAAAGAGCACAGGGATTCATCTGTTTTTGTTTTATCTTCTAGGAAAGGAAGGCAGAATTGCACAATGCAATAATTAAGATGGAACAAGGAGGCAGTGCTGACGGTCTGCTTCAGGTAGGCTTTGCTTTTGAAAGTTTCCAACAAAGTCTGATAGTAATTATATATTTGAAACATATATAGGTTCGTGTTGATAGAATACAATCTGATCTCGAGGGTTTAGAGAAAGCTCTTAATGAGCGGTGCAAACAACATGGTGTTCATGTTAAAGCAACTATGACAATTGAGCTCCCATTTGGTACTCCTCACTTATGTTTGGCACTCATTGTTACTTTTGCTATTTTATGTTTTTTTTATTATTAAGAAGTACAGAGTAGAAACTTGGCAATTATAGAACAAAAGAATGCTGGTCGTGTCTAGTGTTACAACTGTTGAAGCTGGTACTGATGGTATTGGAATTGTTAACTTTGCTCATTTACCATAGAAGCAGCATTCTTTCTGGGTGTAGTAGTTGATGTATATATTCGTTTTCCTTGATGGGTTGGACCTATGTTGGTTGAGTTTGGTTACTACTTCCATAGGCATTGTTCCAAACTTTAATGTAAAGATTTGGAAAATTATTGAGCAAAATAGTATATACAGATGGTGTCACGCCCTGAGAGTATGCCGTACCGAAAAGCAAACGGACGACATCTCCCCTGTACGTGACAACATATCGTGTTAATACAAGGCCCGTAGGCTCACAATAACAATAACATATATAAGTGTAACCATAATAACACAACAAAGCACAGCGGAAACATAATACAACTGCATCACAACTACATACAGTGCATACCGGTATGACTGACATCACGACATAAAGAAAACATCGGCAAAACCTGAATCCATAAGTGTGTACATCACATAACAAGTCCAACACATAAATCCGGATCGAAATAAGGGACATCCGAAAATCAAAAGAACACATAAATCCAAGCTGGGACTCTCGGAGACGAGATGAGACGATAACAGCCAGCGATGCTCCAAGTCCATCACGAAGTCGGCTACTTGTTACCTGGGCCACAGAAAAATCCAGGGTCTGTGGTGGTGAGTAAAACTCAGCAGGTAATAGGAAAAACATGTATATATCAAATATCACATGTAATTCAACAGAAAAATCTACAGGTACATCAGGTAAACACCAGCATGATAAATATATACATGCATATACCTTCTAACCAAATGAATAACGTAAAATGCAGACATACCTGAATGTCTGCTACGCTACACCTATCCAACCTGGGCACATATCCACAATATATGTATATATCACAGGAAATCTGGTCTAAACCATACAACATCATAAATACTGGTCAAAGGTATCTAATGGTCCGACCAACAAGTATACAGGTATTTGACACAACCATATAACAAATGTGAGTAGTGTTGGGATTTCTCTATGCAAAATAGCATATGCGCAACAGAAAAATAGGATCCCTTCCAAGTGATCCTTGCGAAAGAAAACCTCGTACAAAAATAAATTTCTCAAAACCTATCTTTATAGGAGAATATTACCTTTGTTGCGTGCCCTTTTTAATCCCGCTTCTCCTTGGGTTTGTTGGATCTTTTAGCACGTTCAAATGTCCGTGCCTCTATATGTATCCACACGAGCAAGCTCTTGTCTCACAAAAGAAACTAGAAGAGCTCTCCTTTACTTCTTGCTAGAGAAGTCCCTAAAGGAGAGGAAGGTAGGGAAAAAGAGAAAGGAAGAAGAAGACCACTCTTCTTGCTAGCCTACACTCACAAAAGCCACACAACCAAAGCCTCTCACCACCAAGCTCTCTCCAAGCCTCAAGCTTCACCACCAAGCTCTCTCCAAGCCTCAAGCTTCACCAACCTTGGCCGGCCACCCCATGGAGTGTTTTATAGGATTGGAAAAACCTTTCACCTCCTATCACATTCAATGCAATCAATTGCATTGAAAGATAAGGCCGGCCACATGTGGAGAAATTCCAAAGGTCAAAACCCTTTGTCTCCTTCCACCTCATCAAGCTTAGGTGGCATGCTTATGTGGCATGCTTATGTGGCATTCATGCATGTTGAATTAATCTTATTAATTCAATAAGCTTATGTTATCATATTGAATTAATCTCATTAAATCAATAAGGTAACATATTGAATTAATCTTATTAAATCAATTAAGCTTAGGCTATCATGATAACATATTTATTTAATCTTATTAAATTAATAAGCTTAGCATATTGAATTAATCTCATTAAATCAATAAGCTAAAATTCTCATTAAGCTTAAAGTCCAAAAACCATTTTGTACTTAAGCTCATTCCCAAATTATTCTAGTCAAACTAGAATGCACTAATTCTTCTAATCATCATGCTCTTTGTGTGTGACCCTATAGGCTCTCATAACGCGTTGACGTGGATCTAAACTCTTTTAGATACACACGATGCGATCTAGAATACATCATCTCTATCGATTCTGAAATAAGTCAAGATCCGATTAACCTTTCCGTGACTACTATAATGTATGATCGTGTCCTTCTATCCTTGATATCAGATTGACCAATGAGGCATAGACCGTGTCATCCTCGATCAATCTATGTGTTTCTTGATCCCTGAGTAAACTAACTCAAACAAATGAGCTCAATATCTCATATTGACTCATTCGAGCATGGCCATGCGTTTTAGTAGTTCTACTCAATCAAGGGGCCCACAGATATCACTCCCGTCATATGGGAGGGATAGATCCCATCTACATCACTCACATCCCTCCGCATAATTTGTTATATACCCAGTAATCGCCTTTATGGTCCACCCTGTTACGGGTGACGTTTCACGATACCAAAGTACATAACTCCTTATGTAGGGAACCGTAGTGACTTCAGGTTTGAGGACTATTCATACCAATAGTCACATGAGAAAGTTTATGACACTCATATGACGATCCATGAAACTTTCTCATGGCGGGTCAGTTCAGTATATATTCCCTAATATATACCCATGTGTCAATTTGATATTATATATCTATGACTTGTGAGATCAAGTCATCAATTGACCTACATGCTAGTCTTTATGTATTAATATTGCCCTTGCATATTAATACTTGACTAGGAACATTTAGGAAAGTGTTCTCTACAGCCTCTTATAATCAATTCTGCCAATTGATGTGCTGTAGATAAGAACCTACTTTTCTAGGGCATTATTATATTTAATTTAGCTGGCACAAGCAAAACGTAAATATAATAACCAATCCTTTGCCTTTATAGAATATGATACAAAATGTTCCCTATTCAACCATCACATGATTGGTTCTAGGGCTATAACTAACAAGTAGCATGTATGAAGATGATGTACAATCAAATGCAACCTAAGGGTGTTAGAATTAACCCTACGTGCAAGACATTACCTACCCCCGGATGACCTTTTTGCCCAATTTACAATCAGGTCGTCATCCGGACTTTACTATTTGCACTTAACTAAACAAACTCTAGATTACTTACATCACATCTATAACTCATAATCATGATGGAGTGAATTATGATAACAACAATAGAGTTTAACAGCCAAAGATAAAGTATCAAGCGCAAGAGTAAATAAGAGCGGAGTCAAGGTAACATGATCATATAAGATGATCATATATCTAAATCTGCATTAAAACTACCTGACCAAGGTAGGAAATTATCCACCTGATATGCCGACTACATTGTCCGTCTTCACATTTGAGATTCCGTCTCGTATCAACATCCTGTACACAACATAGAACATACTTAAGTTCTATCATACATCAAATAATCGAATCAAATCTTACATCGACTTCATATTCCAACCTATGAAACGAATATTAACTAAAGTCTCGTTCCCCCATCCTACATAATATCTACTATATCACCATGATGAGATACTTGATATAATTAACCACCACACTAATTCATAGCTACAATTCTACAACAAATCAATCCATATCCACTTTGTGAATTGCATCCACCATAATTCCAATAATCCTAAACCGAAACAATACAAGCTGTATAAGCTATAGGTAGACCACCTTTCAACAAATCAAAACTATCATTCATACAAATTAAAATTTACCTCAATCTCAGCTTCCACAGCCCCATCCGAAATATTCTCCCCCTGTTCACCACCATTCCTGAAATCACTATCATATTGGCTACAAAATATCCATATACCAAATTTCTGTAACCTGAACTTACCTAGCCTTTCCTTTCCCATTCACAGCCTTACCTCCCTTCTCCAACGGCAGTGCAGCTACACCCCTACAAATCGCAATCAATTCGGGGAAACACAACAAATCTGAATATGGAAGATCTTCCTCTTAGCCCCAAGGTCAGCTCGTGAGGCAGTGCTGCTTCAGATCAATACTCATCGTCAAGTAGAAAACGGCGAAGAGGAACAAAGGTTGCTCAAGACGGTGGCGCACTGTATCGTGTCGTCGCTGAGAATACTAGGTCGCTAGCTCCTCTCGGATGTTAGGTTGTCCCGAGCCAGCGTTGAGGAGCGGTGCTCACTCGAAGTGGTCACGCAGCGATTGAAGACAAACCTACACTGATCGACGATAGAGAAGAGAGAACACTGAAATGGGAAAGAGTTCGAGATCGAGATCTGGTGAGGAAAACTCACGATTGAAAATAACAGTCAATCTAGAGGCGCACGATCTGTTGAAGCAACCGGTGATCGGTTCGGCGACGAGATAGGCGGCGACCGAACATGGCGGCAACGACAACTAGGGCTCATGGAAAAAAACCAGCTCTGTCGGCTGCACGACTGGACAGACGGTGGCGGCGGCAATGGATCGCTCTCGCGACAGCAACGGCGGCGAGATTGGGAAGAGGAATAGCTTG